>OY829915.1:212928905-213651408 GCA_963691935.1 Nephrotoma guestfalica
AAAACCGACTACCGGTCTTCTTCATTTATCCTCTCTATTCCATTTTCTACACCAATACTAACGATCTCAATGCAACTTACGGTAATGCCGGTTCGTATGATTAACGCATAGGGTGTTCCTACAATTCGGCCATCTTGGTAAACATCGACTCGATGATTTGCTTCATTTTCGTCTTTTATACGTCTTATACGTCTTTCATTCTCTATTCCGTCTTTGAACATCTTTGAATAACATCTTTAAATTAAACCTCTTTTTTTTAAATAATCATCTTAGTTTTGGAGATACATCTTTAATTTGTGTGGCGTCTTGATAAGTACACAACGTCTTATATGGCTAATAAATGTAAACTAAAATGGTATATGTGGCATTATTGATTTTCTTTTCTTAACATCATTCTTAATTGTCGTCTTCGATTTTGGTCTCATCAAGCAGCACTTCATCACTAGCATCATCGTCTGTGTCTATTTCGGTTTCTCTCAGGGTAGTTTTCCACATTTTTATATTATCGGCACTTGTTGTAGTTTTCTGCGGACCAGACGAATCGCCAATTTTTTCGACGTCGTATCGGTCATTAGGCTTTACTCTAGTCACTTTGTAAGGCCCCAGATATTTAGGCAGAATTTTCTGTCTTGTTCCAAATTGTGTCTTCTTGATCGCTATGACATCATTTAACCTGTATTTTATTGGCTCTTTCCTTTTTTTATTAAAATTTCTCCTGTTATCTAATTGAATACGCTCTATGCTATTAGCTGCTTCTTTTCGTAGTCCGTTTCGTTCCTCGTCAAAACTGTGTGCTATTGCATCTTCAATGGATTCGTTAAGCCAAAGATCCTCTTTAACTCGCATTGATACACCAAATAGTAATTGGAAAGGACTCATTTGTATCGCACGTTGCCAACTAGAATTAATAAAAATTTGAAGCTCATTAACGTATTTGTACCAACCTTCTGGATTCTGCAATGACATCTTTGTTAATGCTGGAATTATTATGCGATGGATTCTTTCCACCTGAACGTTTCCTCTTGGCACACCAGTTGTGATCAATATATGAAAAATATTTTCATCCGAACAATACTTTTGGAAATCGTTAGAAGTAAATGCAGTACCTCTATCGCTAATTATTCTGGCTGGACTACCAAAATTTGTCTTTTGAAGATCAAGCTTTTGAATTACTTCGCTTGTAGATAATGATTTTACGGGATACATCCATACAAATTTTGTGAATCCATCAACTACGACCAATATATAGGTGTATTGTTTCTTGGTTGCCGTCATTGGCCCCAAATGATCAACATGATATGTTGACAACGGTAAATCTTCTTTTGGTAGAGGATTGAGAAATCCTTCTTGTTTGCCCGCTTTTCGTTCGGAAAGGATGCAGGGTACACAATTCCGAATAACATTCTGAATTTTGACTAATAATCCAGGAATATAGTATTCTCTTTTTAGCAGCTCCATCGTCTTCTTATACCCAAAGTGACCTCTTTCGTGTGCATCTTTGATTATCTCGTACTGCATTCCCTTAGGGATACACAACATGTTAAAACCATCATCTCTAGTGCGATGTATCACTCCTCCGTATAGACAATAATTTTCGACTGGTCCTTTCTCTAGGCACTTTCTCAATATATTTAGGTGTTCATCGGTCTGTTGAGCGATTTTTACTCTCTCTATAAAATCATCAGCTATGACAGCAACTATTGGATACCGGCTCAACGCATCTGCATGCCTCATTTTGGTGCCACTCCTGTGTTTGATGGTATAATCATAGTCCTGCAGAAGCATCGCCCAACCAGCAATTCGTGGTAATAGCTCTTTTTTCTCCATGGTAGCCTTAAATGCTGCACAATCCGTTACAATTTTAAATGGTATACCCAGTAGATACACCCTAAACTTCTTCAATGCGCCTACTATGGCTTGTAATTTTCTTGAGCTTTGGTTGTCCGCTTGCTGAAGTAATAAACTGGATGGTATGCCTGATCCTCATTTTTTAATTGGAATAATATAGCACCAAACCCAAATTTTGAAGCATCTGTATGTAATTCGGTTGCCCCTATTAGGGCTGAAGATGTGTAGTACTGGTGGATTGGACAAACGATATTGCAGTTCTTTAAACGCTGTTTCTTGTTTATGGCCAAAGTCAAACTTTTCATCTTTCTTCAAAAGTTGGTAAAGTTGGTAAAGCTCCGATAAATTTGCGAAAATAACTGCATAGCCCCAGAAAACTTTGGACACCTTTGATATTTTGCAGTTTAGGAAATTTCATAATCGCTTTGGTTTTGGCAGCAGAAGGTTTTATTGTACCATCTGTGATTTCGTAGCCTAAGTACTCGATACGAGTTGACAAAAAGGAACATTTCTTCCACTTGATCAGAAGCCCATATTCACTTGCCGTCTGGAGAACTTCTTTTAAAATATCAATATTTGATCCGAAATCACGAGTCGGAATGATTATGTCATCCATGTAAACGTTAATTAATCTCTTCTCAACTGATTGCTTGAAAATCACATGAATAAATCGGCTGAACACTGCCGGTGCCGTACACAATCCAAATGGCATAAAAAGGAATTCAAATTGACCAGACGGAGTGACGAATGAAGTATATTTTATACTTCCTTTATCGACAGGTACATGAAAGAACCCATTCTTTAGATCTAATGTAGTAAACACACGTGCGTCGTATAATTGATCGATTTGATCTTCAATAATAGGCAAAGGATATCGATCCATCACAATCTTTTTATTTAATCGTCGATAGTCCACACATAACCGTTTTGTACCGTCCTTTTTATTCGCAAGTACGACTGGACTAGCAAAGTCTGAGTGACTGGGACGAATGATACCATCTCGTAGCCATTCCAACACTTGATTTTCGACAATTGTTCTTTCAGCAGGCGCCAATCTTCTGGGTGTTTGGTAAATAGGAATATCATCACTTAAAATTATTCGCATTTGGATAGGACTTTCTTTGATTTTTGTTGGTACGTAACCAGTCACCAAACTATTGATTTCGTTGTGGTATTTGGTATTCCCGATGTCTAAAGTATCTTCTCGGAAGGCGCAATAACAAGACGAATAGTTATCGAAAATCTTGCTGATTTTGATTTCATTTTCCCTTAGTTCAATTTTAGTACCATGAAGTACATCATTGCCTATAATTACGCTACAGCTTGGCATATTTTCATCCGGTAACACATGAACTCGAACATCAAATAATTCCCCATCAACTTCTAAAATACCATCAAACTTACCAGTAGTAATAACCGCTACATTGCCTACTCCCTTAATAGTGGTACCACGTCCATTTAGCTTTGGGCATCCCAATTCATCATACGTACTACTGGCCATACATGTGATATCACTGCCGGTATCAATCAATGCTTTAACGTCGTGATTATTTATCTTACAGATTTAAAGTTCCTATCGTTGAAAATAACCTTTTCAGAATTCGATATTGCCGCAGAGGTTCGTGTAGTAGATGCTGGTATATTTTCAGACTTGGTGGCATTTTGGTTTGTTTTACCACAATTTGGTGAAATGTGTCCAAACTCATTGCATTTGAAGCATTTTTTACCTTTTCTACATTGTCGTCCGCTATGTCCTGCAATACCGCAATTATAACACCTCATCATGTTCCTTTTCGGTGAATGATTTGTTGATGTTTCACCGCTGTGATGCGGTTTACTAGATTCAGAAGTTTGTTTTGATTTAAATTTTTCGTATACTTCAAGTTTATTTTAAGGTCTGCATGGAATCTAATATATCTTTTAGATTTATTCGGCTGGATCTCTGATTATCATCATCATTAATCGTTCCATCATTACGGTCATCGGTACGTCGATTCTTATCTCCTTCATTGATTAATTGTTTTAGTTGTTGGTTTTCATTTTGAAGTTTTTCGATTTCATTCATTTTATAAGCTAACTCACGATCTTTAGCTTCCTGTAGCTGTTTCGACATTTCGGCTATTTTACTGAATGGTTTGCCCCTATCATAATATTTGCACCATCCGCAGTGAAGCCAATTAATAATTGTTTATAATCAATCCTCTGGTTATTAAATGCTTCGACAATTTTTGTGTATATTGCAAAAGCGTCGCAACTTTTAACTGTAATAAATGCAAAAAACATATCTTGAATTTTTTTTGCATTTTTGCACTTAAAAGTTTCGTCGTTGAAATATCTGTAGATTCATCTATGCAAATAGAAAACGATGTTTTTCTCATCAATTCACTTACCTCTTGGAACTGAGTTTCTCCAATTACATTTTTTACTATTGAAGTTGTTTTGGTTCTTGCACACGAAACAGCACTCATTATTTCATCCATGGTCATAATTGCAATATTGTGGTCTGCACAAAAAGCACTTAACTGGATTTCAGCCATACATACTTTTTTATTGCGAGTTGTAAGCGCGTCAATTGTTTTAACATTGAACGGATTATGTTGATATGCGTTTAGAGCTTCGCTGCTGTCTACGTGCTTTTTACTTTTTGCGTGATTATATAAAGCACGTATTTCTCCTTTAGCTTTCAGCTCAACAGTACAAACTGTGCAAAAAGCAAAATTATGCTCACTTTTGCGAATCATCCATGGTTTTAATATTTTATCATTTTCCCAACTTTTTATGTAAGCTCTAACAATATTACGTTTTTTGGATTTCTAGAAAAAATCAATAAATATTAAGACACTACAAGTTTATTTTAAATATTTAATCATAACGTAGCAGTGGAGAGGATTCTTCATCGATTAATTCGGGTTCATCGACACTTTCCAATACTGATTCTGAATTGGAAGAAAATGGTGGTACCGGTGGTTCATTTTCGGCATTTTTTGAAATTGAAACTATTGAAATGTTCACGGAAAAATTAGTAATTTTTAAATTAATAATAACATCAGTTCAAACATTACCTTTTGCACTAAAATAATTTTTTATTGAAGACATTTTAGATTATGTATTTATTTTATTGTCTCATTTTATTTTTAATAACACAATTCGTAAATTTACCAACAATTTTAAATCAAAATTACATTCACATACATACATTTCACAAAACCACAGCAAAATTGAATAAATACGAGAGAGAATATACAAATATAATACAAATTTGATAGAAGTGGTATACGTTTCCCTGTAAACAAAAAAGTATAACACAAAAAGGAAAAAGTATATCCCCAGAAACCGATGAATAGCGGATTGGTTTAATTTTCTTTTCCTTAACGATCAAAACCCAACATATATAATTTTCTAAAAAAAACTTCATTTGTAGAGAAAAACTTCAAATCTTTTTCAGGGTAAAAAAATCTTCAAAAAAAGATAAAACTTCACATATGGCAGCCCTGCATGCGCTAACATTTTTGTTGTGGTTTAACGAAGATTATTTTTCGTGTTTTTCTCATTTGTTTTGTATTCATATTTACTCTACATACTTACTACATATACGGCCGTCTCGCAATATATAGACGTCTCGCAATATATAGACGTCTCGCAATATATAGACGTCTCGCAATGTATAGATTTTAGTTTGATTAGCAGCAGTTTTATCGAGGTTTATCAGGTGTGCATTATTAATGCTATTATTCATTGCAGTTCCTGATTAAGCTAATTTATTTAGCTCTAATGAAGATTTTTGATTACCGAATATCTTTGAAGCCGTACTACTTTTTAATTAAAAATATCATTTTAATTTAAAAGTCATTCAATGCGGCTGCAAGAATTCCGTTTCTCTTTTCATAAACTCGCACTTGTCGAATTGTATCTTAAAATTGAAAGCAGAAAGTCTTTAGAACAGTGCTCAGATTATTTAAGTGGTTCTTTAGATTTTCCCCCACTACAACGATATCATCTAGATATACGTGGCATATTTTTCCCAGTAGTCCTTGTAATACGTTGTTCATGGCCCTCTGAAATGTTGCTGACAGACATTCAAGACATTCTGCAAAACTCAAAATAACCTCTGTCCGTTGAAAAGGCTGTTTTGGCTTCCGATTTGTTCTTCATTGGTATTTGGTGGAAGCCAGATTTGGTCTAGTGTCGTGAAATACGTGAATTTACCTAAATTGTCCAATATCTTCTCGATTTGGGGCATTGGAAACTTATCATCGGTTGTTTTCTCATCGAGTTTCCTATAGTCGATGACGACTCTTACTTTTTTAGTTCGTGATGCGTCTAATTTTTTAGGAACTACCCAAATCGGCGCTAAGTAAGGACTGTTGGAGTGTTTGATAATGCCGTTGTTTAGCATTTCCTGAACTTGTCCCTCCACATCTCCTTTGAAATGATGTGGGTAACTGTAGGTTTTAGTATAAACAGGTAATTCGCCCCGTGTATGAATTACGTGTTTCATCGCTGTAGTTGACGACAATTTCTCTTTTTGTTTTAACAGAACCGATTGATTATCATAAATGGTATTGATGAGTGATTGACGTTTTTTTCCTATATTTTCCTTACTGATTGGTGTATTGTTTAAAACGGGGATTGGTTTTATTGTTTCGAAATTATTAATTTTTAAATTTGGTAGGTTTTTTGGTGATTCTAGTTCGCTCGATAAGATTCTAACGGTTGTTAGATGAATGAATGTTCGGTAGCCTTATATAAGCCAGGTTGAATGGTAATTTTGTCATTTACTTTCCCAAATTCTGGTACTACCCAGCCACCATTTTCGGAGGTATCAAATGTAACTACATGGTGATAGACATTTTTTGAAGGATAATAACGGTAGAGTTTGAATAAATGATCATTTAAAGAAATTTTATTTGACTTATAGTCAATATTAGCGTTTAGTTTAGCCTTTGACTCGGATCCTAGAATGTCATCGAAAAATCTGTGAAATTCCAATTCATAATAGGTTTGGGCTGGTAGATCTTTTGTCTATAAAATTAATTTTCCCTTTGTTGGTTTTTGTATCCCTAGAATATTTTTCACCGATTGCAGCATTTCAGGTATGGTAGGAAGTTTAACCTTCCGTGTCTGAATCTAGATCCGCTTGAAAATTTTCTGGGTTAAAATCCTCAGTTTCTTGTGAATATTCTATATTCAGAATCTCGACATTCGTGTCGATTTCTGACACCGTTTCTCCCACCGTTACCAATCTCTTGGTGTACGAATTCTTAGTTCTCTCTGAAGGGTCTACTTCCATATGCTCGGTAGCTGGCCCGTTCAATCTTTTAACCAGATTGAAATCTTTTAACCAGATTGAAATCTTTTGTCCTTGTTTGGAATTGGTTAAATTTTGACTGAGCTGTACTGACCTGATTTGATATTTGTATGGTATAATGAGGTTGTTGAATTTTTTTTGAAATATTTGAAATTGTTTCATTGCTACTAAATTTGCATAAGACAGCGTGCGCTTCCTCGATATTTTTGGGTTTTGCCGCCTGGGCGTACCCGAGGTATGGCTATCTCAAGCCTGAGATGAATGCCGCTGGTGCATCCTCCTCAATAAAAGTGCTGATTTACTGCCAGGAATTGCAATGAGTATCCTTTTGTTTCGCCAGTGTTTTAATATTCTGGATTTCTTTGTGCTGTTGTAATAACTATGGACTGTCATTGTTTCGGTTTGTTTGTGTGCCCAAAGTTGGGTCTTATAAATTGATAATTCTTGTTTGTCGCCTAGCACTTTGAGCAATATTTGTTTAATGTCTAAAAAGGAGTCGGGGTCGCCTGCGAGACATAGAATATCCCTCGCTTTCCCTTCCCCCTATACTTCTATTTCTGTCGAATAGTAACTCGATAGCTCTTTTCTTCCTAGTGTTGTCTTTCTCGTTACGGAGAATTTTGACGACTTTTATGCACTGGGATTAACATTTATTTTTGTTTACTCGCGTCTATCTCGTAGTGTGCGAGTGTATACGTTTCCCTTGGGAATTAGCTTTTCTGCGTCTATCTAATAGTGCGCAGAACGACACGTCCACGTCTATCTCGTTGTGCGTGAGTCTGCCGTAGTTGGTAAATTCTTTTTTTTATATTATATATCACTTCCCTTTATATAAATTCAGTTTAACGTGTAAAAATTTATGAGTAAAGTAAAAAAACAAAAAAAATCTTACCTTATTTTTGCTGTCGTGAGTTAGTTCCGAAAGTATTCAATTGTCGTGTGGGTGGCGTGAAACTCAAATCTATAGACGGTGTGCACCTTCAGTCCAAGACGTCGATAACAATCTCTGTTGAATGTGTGTTTCTCCTATTGTAGTCCAAGTAGGTTTCTTAAAAGCGATTCCCACTGAGCGAGTATATTCTACTCCGTTTCGAAGCGATTCTCATTTGGGCGACTATATTCTACTCCATTTTCAAAAAAAAACTCAAAGCAACTTTAAGATTTCCACACAGACACTTGAAATTAGTTACCACGGAATCATTAAGAGATAGTTTTTGTTCGCTATCTCAAGCACTGTTACACACTACGCTTGATTTTTTTTTAATCACTTAACTTGACTTAAACTTTCGTTCCATGCTGCTGTGCCAATTATGAGTTGTTGGATTATTGAATCGAAAAAAAAAATTTATTTAATTTATGCTGTTACAATTTTTAGTGTTAATGTTACATTGCTTAAATCCAATTTACAACTAACTATTCTAACTATTTTACTTTTTCTAAAACTAAAGCTACAAATCCAACCATTCAGCATTTTACATCGTATGATGTTGTACGATGCGTGACACCTCGATCACGTTGATGTGCAGTTGATTGCATTTCATTGAATATAATATTTTGATTGGTCAGCATTTTGAAGCGTTTACCTTTGAATATGGTTGAATAAAGTATTTTGAGCGATCAGCACTTTCCATGGGAAACAGATTGAAGCATTTAGTATATATGGATTTTTCCAAATTACCTACGAGATTCCTCAATCCGCATGCGTTTTTGAGCCGGTACTGCTTCATTTTGCTCGTTTTGTCTCCGTCTCTGGCTTTTAGTTTTTTCGGATTGTACATCGTTTCTATCGATATTATGTTCGTTTTCCAGTGAATCATATAGATCATTGAAGTTATTGTAGTTTTTTGTATTTTTATTTCGTGCGGCTGATTTTTCCGATTCGGAATTTGTATACTATATAAGTTTGTTCTGCAATAATTGCTTCATCCCTTGTTTCTGAAATATTATAACGTTACACAAGCAGTACGAATGTCATTTTTTAGCATTTTGTAACTGTTTTCTCCCGTTTGAAATTACCGCTGTCAACCAAATTGCTGATTCCAAATTAATTTCCGCAAGCCACAATCACCACTTCACCTTAGCAAAATATCCTGTCGTAATAAAGTACAATCACGACTCCGATTGTTAACCATTTTATGTTTTTTAACGCGATGACAAGCGCATTTTATATAAAAATGTTACCCCCACCACTTTAAGCTTAAATACTATACATATACATTAACAAATATTGACAAGATACATAAAAATATTAGGTATAAAACATAAACGAAAAACGGTACTTATGTCTCTATCCTTCACTAGATGGAAAAGTATTAAATATCGTTATCGAAATTAAATTTTATAACAGTGCAGACAATGATATAATCTTGGACATAAATCAATAATCTACGTTATCGTTTTGTGTCCATGGTTTATGGTATATACAAATGTAGACTATTTATGATAAAAGTTGTAGGTATTTCGATGTATTGACATTTTTTAATATTAAATTCATTATCTTCTACGAGATGTACAGTGGACTGTATACTTTTTTTTATTAGAGTTTAGTAGGTAGTTTTGCCACGACATAGCCAATAAATGTGAGTTGTCCGAACATTCTCCCCAGCATTGAGCAACATGCTCAATTAGTTGGTAATGGCACTATTTTGTGAATTGGGCGGATGATACTTGCTGAATTTGCCGTGCGCAGGGTTATGACACGGACCAAACCATCATTTCCTGGATGAATTTCTGTGATTATTGCTTTTGGCCATACATTCGCTGGTACATTATCTTCTTTAATTAATACAACATCGTTAATTTTGAGGTTGAATTTTTGATGCTGCCATTTGTTCCGTTGCTGTAACGTGTGTAAATAGTCGCGTGAAAAACGACGGAGTTAGTACGTCTATGCTTGTTGGATCATCAGATTTCAGCTGACACAATGGCCGCGAATTAAGTACAGCCTCAATTTGACAAGATAACGTGGTTATTTCTTCGAACGTTAGATTTGAAGTGCCAGTAACTTTGATGAGATGTGACTTCATGGACTTGACTCCGGCTTCCCAGAGTCCCCCAAAATGTGGTGCTGTCGGAGGGATGAACTTCCAAGAAATGTTATTGATAAGTAGGTAATCTGAAATGATAGTGTGATTATTGTGTTTCCAAATATCTTTATAAAATTTATTTATCCTATTCGCATCTCCGACAAAATTCGTCCCATTGTCAGAATTGATTTCGAACGGCACACCTCTTCTGCCACTAAACCTCTTGAGAGCAGCCAAAAATGCATCCGTGCTCAAATCGGACACGACCTCCAAATGAAACGCCTTCGTTACCATACACACGAAAACAGATATATAGCCTTTGGTTAATCTTGCACCTCTCCCTCTCTTTGAAGCAATAAAAACTGGTCCCGCGTAATCAACACCCACTCTACTGAATGGACGGGATATAGTCACTCTAGACTTCGGTAAACTGCCCATCAATTGTAAAGACGTAGTCTCTCGATACCGCACACAAACCTGACATTTGTGTACAACGGCTCTTATCATACTCCTTGCATTCACGATCCAATACTTTTGTTTAACGAGAGATGACAATAGGGAAGGTCCAGGATGGAGATATATGATAGAATGCTACTATACTCTTGGTTACGATATGAGAATTGGATAGCATAATTGGATGTTTCATGTTATAAGAACAAGTGGAGTTTTGAATTTTTTCTCCCACTCGAAGAATGCCTTCACTGTCTATAAATGGAGCAAGTGAAGACAGTTTTGATTTGCTTTTAATTCCTCTTGTTTTGGTTAATGTTTCAAGTTCTTGTGCAAAATCTTGGCGCTGAGACCAACGAATACAGACTTGTTCTGCTGCATCAAGTTCTTCGACCGTGAGTGTTTGATTCAATACTAGCATTTTCCTGGTCAATGACGGTCGTTTGCAGTAGACGATTACACGAAAAAAAATTCTTATAGAAGAAATTCGCCGGAACAAATTGTCCACAATGTCGTCTGACTCTGACTCTATTACAATTGAGCATTGTATCCATTTTTTTTTTCTCTTCTCTCTTAAGACTCTGTCGTCTGATGCTAGTGGAACAGTGTGCTGCCAGGTTGATTCATCTTCTCGAAGCCACTTCGGTCCACTCCACCATAATTCTAAACCCTTCAGTTGTTTCGGAAGAATTCCACGAGTGGCAGGGTCTGCCGGATTTTCTGCTGACTTGACATATCCCCATTTATTTGGTGGTAAAGTTTCAATGATGTCGCTAGTCCGATTAGCCACAAAAGTTTTCCAACGACGGGGTTGGTCTGTTATCCATGCTAAAACTATTTTAGAATCCGTCCAAGCATATTCTTTGATTTCAGAATTTGAGAATTCTTCTTTGGTTTTACGAAATAGTTTAGCAAGATGTGCTGCACATAATTCCAACCGTGGAATAGTTATTTGACGTAATGGCGCTACCTTTGTTTTTGATGCGATTAAGTTGGTGTGGATACTTCCATCGTTAGTTTGAATACGTGAATATAGAACAGCAGCAAACGCTGATTTACTTGCATCACAGAATCCGTGGAGTTGTACTGGTTCGCCCTTCCAACCAATGTATCTTCTTATCGGAATTTCCTTAAACTGGAAAAGGCCAAGCTTCGAAATTGTTTCCATTTCGACAAGATACCAGGTGGTAAATCATCATCCCAATCCAATTTGCGTAGCCAGAGCTTCTGAAATAAGATCTTAACAACAACGATGGATGGTGCAAGCCAACCCAGTGGATCGAATATTTTTGACGATTCTGAAAGTAGTGATCTTTTAGTGTACTTAATATTATCATTCAGCGTTACATTAAATTGAAAAATATCTATTTTTGGAACCCAGGTCAAACCAAGAACCTTTATAACTTTTTTGTTGTTGTCGAGGTTGATTGGATTTCCAGACTCATTTTGATTGTCTCCACATAATACAGGAACATTTGAAGCCCATTTGCGTAGTGGGAAACCACCGGAGATTAATATTTTATTTAGCGTTTCCTTCAGAACAACAGCTTCATTTATATTGTTTGAGCCGGTTAACAAATCGTCAACATATAAATTGTTTCGAATGATTTCAGCTATTTCTGGGTTAAGAAGTTCGTTATCTGTGGCTAGTTTAAACAGCGTTCGGATTGCAAGAAAAGGTGTTGCTGATGTTCCATATGTCACCGTTTTCAAGCGAAAATGTGAAATCGGATGTTCAGGTGATTCTCACCAAACTATCCGCTGGAAATCGGTATCCTCGTTTCGAACCATGACTTGGCGGTACATCTTCTCTATGTCCGCACATAACGCAATTGGATGAGTACGGAAGCGCAACAGAATTGACCAGAGTGACCGCTGAATGGTAGGGCCGACCAATAGTGCATCGTTTAAAGATGTGCCCGTTGACGTTTTAACTGAACCATCGAATACCACTCGTATCTTTGTAGTATTGCTTGATGACTTTAGAACAGCATGATGCGGCAGGTAGCAATGGTTCGTGGGTTTGAGTAAATGTCCTTCATCAATCTTTTCCATGTGATTTAATGTGAGATACTCACTCATAAATTCCAAGTAGAGTGATCTGTATGCAGAGTCCCTTTGCATTCGCCTTTCTACGGATTTCAATCGTAGAATTGCCAGGAATGCTGATTGCCAAGCGTAGGGGATGCCTTTTTGAATGGTAATGATACTTGATATCTGCCATCTTCCCTTCTAGTAACTGTTTGTTTGTAGTGCTTTTCAGCTTCTCTTTCTTCGTTGGTTAATAGATTTGAGTCATCTGTTAGGTCTTCCATTTCGAAAAACCTCTTCAAAGTCAAATTTATATTCTCCTGATCTAAATTTATGTTAAAGTTATACAAATTATTTAATTTATGAATATTAGAGCAGGTTCCCGATAAGATCCAACCAAATGTAGTATTCTGCGCAATTGGACTTCCGTCCTTTCCCTTTAATTGACCATTCTCTAGTAGTTCAAAAAACTTATCTGATCCAACCACAATTTCGATTTCGTTTTCTTTTTGACAGTCTGGATCAGCTAATTGAATACCTTTCAAATACTCATAATTGTTCGCGTTGAATCTAGTTGGTGGTAACGTAGTTAACTTTTTCATTATGAAGGTATCAATTTGAAATTTATTGTGATAATTGTATCGCGATTTTAGAACCAATGATGTTAGTCCCCTAGTATACTGGTTATTGGTAGACATTCCAGATACTTTGCATTGTGCATTAGTTCGTCTTAGTCCTAATTTCTGATACAAGCCTCCGAGATGAATGAAGCCTGTGACCCCGAATCTAATAGGATTCTGCAACATTGATACTTTCCCGTAATATCTTGAACATCGGCTAATGCAGTTGGCAGAATGACGGAAAAACATTTCGAATTAGACGCCACATGTATTTGAACTGTCTCTTGTTCTTCTGAATTTATAGTGGTCTCGGTATCATTAGTCGAATGAAGATTACTTATATTTGCTGACTTAGTATGATTTGTGTTTGTGGTATTGCGTAGTTGCGATGGTTGTGTGTCTGTACTTTGACTTGAATTGGTGTGGAGCAATGTGTGATGTTGCTTTCCACATTGTCTACATCCGAATCTCGATAAACATGATGTAACCCGATGGTTACGCGCCAAGCAGTTATAACAAAGATTGTTAGTTTGGACAAAACCGTCTTTTTACGATAGTCTCAAGGCCCTTGAATTGCTCACACGCAGATAGGTGATGATCGTTAGAACAGTAGACAGTTTCGTGTGTCTAGTATCGGATGA
The DNA here is from genome assembly GCA_963691935.1 of Nephrotoma guestfalica. NCBI lineage: Eukaryota > Metazoa > Arthropoda > Insecta > Diptera > Tipulidae > Nephrotoma > Nephrotoma guestfalica. The sequence goes on from OY829915.1 coordinate 212,942,830, forward strand.
AACCAAATTTGATTGAGTTGCTCGTTGAATAATTACGTTACGTTTGTGACCTTGCCAGCTCTGTAGAGGTTCCGCTAACATTTCGATTTCATCACATTCCTTAACCAAAAATTTCATAAAATCGTTCAACGAAGGAAAATCTTTATCGGATGCCACCTTTGACCATGCTTGCCTTGTTTCTGTATCCGCCCTTTCTAACAACCAAAAAATAAGCCATGGATCTCTTTGGTTTGCTTTGTTTGCTAGTGCGCCTAATCCTCTAAGTACCTCGTCTGTAGTATTGTATAATGCTTGTCTTAAAGAGGATCTCTTTAGTACTGGTTGAGTAGCAAAAAATTTGTTGAGCAGAGTTGTTATAACGCATCTGGTTTTGTCGTAGCGTGTCAATATTTTGTTCCATGCGCCTTCATAATTTGCTTCTGTGACTAAAATATGCCGTATTAACGTAGCTGCTTCTCCTCGTAAAAGGCCCCGTAGATGTTGAAACTTTTGTACGTTAGACAAGGACTCTTTGCTGTGTACTGTCGATATGAAAATATCCTTAAAGGCAGGAAATTCCGAATAATCCCCCGAAAAGTACGGAATATTTAACCTTGGTAACCGGACTTCTGCGAATGATGTGTTTGGAACATGAAAGCTATTCGATAAATTGTTTCAATATTCACGTTGCTGTTCCGCAAACTGTACCATGGACGCGTTGAATTGCTTATGCAAATTGTGAAATACCGTATTTCGAGATTGTGCGGCATCTCTGAATTTGGATTTTAGTGAAAAATATCGACATTCTATCGCTTCTAATTCCGACGGTTCACCAACCGCAACCAACCGTAAATCTTCTTTAAATTCTATAAATGATTTTTCTAGTGCTTCCAAGCGTATATTTATATCTTCCATAGTATGCCACCAGCAGGTGTTAAATCGTTTTGAAATTTTTCTAAACGAATTATTGCCGCTTTTGCAATACCTCGCCGCGTTTTTGCATCTCGTTTTAACTCTTCTGCCATTTCACTAACAAACGTCACTTTCTGTATACCAAACTACCGTTTTAGACGAGCACTTAAATGTATGTATAAATACAAATCACAATACTGATATTCCGCGAAATATGAACTTGGACGATACAAACAATTTTCTAATTCCAAAACTTTGGCAATCCGCAATATATGAACTAATTTTCAACCAAGTTCGCAAAATATTAAAGAGTACGAAAATTTATACTCACAATTTTGTAGTCGATGTATCCAACACTGCCAATGATGCGACAAACGAATTATCCATAGAAGTTTGAAGTCTAATGGTTGTGATCTCCTTGCGAGTTTACAGCAATATGTATACCGTTTCGTATTTAGCCACTATCCGGTTCGAAGGACCAATGTTTTCTCCTGTTTGAAATTACCGCTGTCAACCAAATTGCTGATTCCAAATTAATTTCCGCAAGCCACAATCACCACTTCACTTTAGCAAAATATCCTTTTCGATAAATTCAGAAGACTCAACCGGGTCACAGAACTAAAACAAATAAAAACTTTTGGTTTCCTTTTTTTTTTTTTTAACAACGTTATAATTTTATTATGAAAGTACAATCACGACTCCGATTGTTCACCATTTTATGTTTTTTAACGCGATGACAGGCGCATTTTATATAAAAATGTTACCCCCACCACTTTAAGCTTAAATACTATACATATACATTTACAAATATTGACAAGATACATAAAAATGTTAGGCATAAAACATAAACGAAAAACGGTACTTATGTCCCTATCCTTCACTAGATGGCAAAGTGTACAGTAAGTTATCGAAATTAAATTTTATAACAGTGCAGACTAATGATATAATCTTGGACATAAATCAATAATCTACGTTATCGTTTTGTGTCCATGGTTTATGGTATATACAAATGTAGACTATTTATGATAAAAGTTGTAGGTATTTCGATGTATTGACATTTTTTAATATTAAATTCATTATCTTCTACGAGATGTACAGTGGACTGTATACTTTTTTTTGCCACGACATAGCCAATAAATGTGAGTTGTCCGAACAGTAACTATATGTTACCCAATCCAAACCAACATCTTCTGCATTATGAAATGAGTTTCTATAATGATTCGGCCACATTAATGTTGAATCTATTAGCCATTTTTTGCAAACTGCACCACATTCTTTGATTCCATTCGGATTGGTCGTCTCTATAATGCTATAAATTCTATCTAAATAGTAAAATAAAAATATTAATTTATTAAACGCTTTCATAGAACGAGTAATTTGTTCTAAATACTAAGGAAAGCTTCAAAAAATGTATTATATACATTATATATGCATAAAAGTCTATTGGCTACAATCACCGGAACAGTGCCTCTTCTTGCGAAGTAACAATATTATCATTGATTCTAGGATACAAAATCAAAATTTATGAAATCATTTTTATAAGAAAGCTAGCATTTTTCAATTTAAATCGTTTTCATTTTAAATTCTCATAAGCTATGACAAAAGCCACATAAAATTACTAAGGGAACGAGGCCTTATATTTTAATCAAAAAATAAAATTAAACTGAAAAAAGCAACTAACATCAATATTATCCAAATTAACATATACTAGATACTAATATATTAATCAACAAACAGCTTTCTTATCGTTACTATGCAATAATGAAAAAAAAACTCGATACCCATTTCCATCACAAACGCAACCAATAAACGCTTGTAACCTTATTTTCCCCTATCTTCCCATCCAACACCATCTAACTCGGCAGTATTGTCATACATATGATGACCTAAATATCCCGTTGATATGGTAAAAAAAATTAAATTCGGTATTATCATTCAGCTACCTATATTTAAATTCATCTAACTAAAAGCAGGGTTAATTTATTTCTAACGTTCACGCAACTTCACTAAAACATAACCTGAACTCAACCAGAAGAGATCGTCGAAAAACAACATTCCATAGCAACAAGCTTTTGGATTGTTAACATTTTTGATTGTATTAAGTTTATGCTCAAAGCGTAAGTAATTAAATAGATCCCTGATCAAGAATGTTACAATCACAATCTTCCCTGACCTTCCGGTATGTTCAAAAAAAAATTTAATAATAAAAATAAATTGAATTATATTTGCCGACAACTTTATTGTTTTAAGTCAGGACCTTCGACAAAATTTCAATTTATAGAATTGTTTAAACTAAGGCCGTGTAAATCGGAAGATAGGTGTATAAATATTCAAAAAATAATAAAATCAAATTAAAAGAATAAAAAAGATCACGCGAATTTTGTACTTATTATTTAGAGAGATTATTTAATCAACCATTCTCTTTAGAATTGGTTTACGAATTATATTTTTAGTTCTTTTTCCGTAGTACTGTATCTCAATTCATGTGTATTTAAGGTTCTGCTTGCATAAGCAACAGGATGCTTATCTTGTAATAAAACAGCACCAATCGCAAATTGACTGGCATCTGTGATTAATACAAATGATTTATTAAAATCCGGATATTTCAGATGTCTTGTTAATAGGGTTTTTAGATTTTCGAATCAATTTATATAAGCGGAATCTAAGTTATTAATTTTCGTATCCTTTTTTAAATAAGGGTTTTTGCTATTCATAATCCTTTATAAACTTCCTATAATAGCCATTTACTTCTAGAAATGACTATTTGTTTCTGTGTTTCTAGAAGTTTGATAGTAGTTATGTCCAATACTTTTTTCGCATTGGGGTTTACCCCTTCTGGTGTCAGTGTATGTCCCAGATATTCTGTTTCTTTACAGAAAAAATTGCATTTGTCAATTTGTATTTTTAATTTAGCTTCTCTTAGTCTATTGAATATTTAATTTATATACTAGCAATGTGTTCTTCGATGGATGTAATGAAAATTAAAATATCATCCAAGTATACAACACCAATTCTGTTAATGAACAGTCTTAAGATAAAGTTCATGAGGCGTTGAAAAGTCGCGGGCACTTTTCAATCCGAAAGGCATTCTTACGTATTCATAATGCCCAAACGGTGTTAAAAAGGCCGTATTCTTTTGGTCTTCTGGGTTTACCGTTATTTGGTGAAAGCCTTTTACCAAATCTAAAGTAGTAAAATATTGGGCTCTTCCCAATTTGTCTAAAATGTTTTCAATGTTTTTAATTGGGAATTTATCGTCTATTGTAATTTCATTAATTTTCCGATAATCAATTACAATTCTCCATTTTTTAACGTTTGAATTATCCATCCATCTTCTTCGGAATAATCCAAAGAGGTGAATTATAAGGAGAATTTGATTCTCTAGTTATACCTTGTTTTAGCATATCCCGAATTTGATTTTCTATCTCTTTCTCGTGTATCTGGGGATAACGATAAATTTTGCAATATATTGGGTTATCATTTTGTAGTTTTATATTATGAGTTATCTCATGGGTGAAGGTTAAATTAGGGCCTTCGAGATAAAATAAATCTATTCTTTACTAAAATATCTTTTAAATGTTGTCTTTCTTCATTATTTAAGGGGATTTGATTCACTTTACTAAATAATTCTTCTTTCGAATTTAGTGTTTGCTCTAGATGGCATACTTGAGTAAGCTCACTAGGATAGTCAATGTCTATAAATGGAATTATATATTTATCAAATATCAAGATGTATATCAAGATATACATTTTTTGTATTAATGATTGCTTCGAAAGGCTTTAGGGAATTCATACCTATAATCGGTTTTTTGCTCTTGAGAGGAAAAATGTTCCATTCTAGAGTTCCTTGTTTAATTAATTCGTTTGGAATGGGTGTTATATTTTTTCGGTGACATAATTTGGTCCACCCAATGATTGATATAAAATAGGGGATTCCCAATGATTTTGTTATTGATAACTTTTCGTAAACAGTATTGTTTTAATTTTTGATTATTTTCACCACACAAACTTTCAACATCTTCAATGGATTTTAGAAACGACTTTAATTTATAAGAATCCTCACCAGAGAATGGTGGGATTTCATTGAAGTTGCGGATGATTTGGTCTGACGTCAAATCAAATTTTGTAACATTAACTTTTTGAATTTTAATTTCTTGTTCTTTAATGATGTTACTGAGGCATTGTATTTGGTCTTGTAATTTCCGTTGAGCCTCTTGTTGAATTAATAACTGATCTTTTAATTGATCCATTTTAAAAAAATTTCACTTTTACACTGAATAATGTCTAACTTGTTTCACTAAATAATGTCTAACTTGTTTCTGCGAGGAGCTCATGTTAAAGCTTCCTTTTCGTTTCCGTTATTCACTTGTAAATTATGGTTCTTATTTATCACTAGATTCTCTTCTTCGGAGGAGAATTCTACCAACTGCACCACTTTTGTACTTATTATTTAGAGAGATTATAAAAAAATAAAACTTTGTTTAAACTTTTTATTTTACACAATCTTAATAATAAATCGCTTATACTATTATTACATTAATTATTAATCTTAAGATTAAAATGCATTTAATTAACCATTCTCTTTAGAGTTGATTTACGAATTATATTTTTTAGTTCTGAACTCTGGAGTCAGTAATGCAATTAATTTTTATAAAAAATGCTTTTCGTTTTCAATTATATTGATTGATTTTTTATATATTTCCATTCTACTTTAATTTTTGAAATCTTATATGAATCTCCTGTGATATACCGCCACGCAACACGTTCAAAAAAATACGTCTTGTTTATTTGGTGGTGATTTTAATAATCATTTATTTTATGAAGTATATAAAATATATTTGATCAACATAAAATGCTGACCACTTACATTAGCAATCTTATAATTTATATTGTGTGGTCATTAGCCTGCATATAATGATTCGTATTCTATTTCATTATAAAATCACGTTGTGCGTTAACAGCACATTCATTTAATACAATGTATTTATAATTGAACAGTCGTACAATACAATGTTTATGTTTCTTCATGACATTCCTTTTAAAATATAAAATGTTTATTTGACATTAATTTTCATGTGACATTTTGTTAATTCGATCCCTAGAACAAAATTGTCTAATGTGCATTTTTACTTGTTGAAGGTGACATGTCTCGACATGTAACTAGCGCGTTAATGAATTCATCGTCAAGGAGAAAACAAATAATACAGAATAAACCACGATCATGCTTGTTTAGTTGCGATCCAATTTCGCCACATATACAGGGTGTCCCCGAATGAATGGATAAGCCTGAAACACCTTATAGTAGAGCTATTGGGCGCTCAAAATAAAACATTTGTCCACATTACTTTACGTTTCCGATCCCCACGGCCTCAAATAAATTAAATCCATAAGTTTTTTGGTGTTATAATATTCTTAATGGACCATACTAATAGATATGCAGTAAATAGTATGAGTAGCTGTTTCACTTTTTTTGAAAAAAAAAATCTAAACTTCAATTTTCAGCATGTAATGTGGTAAATATTTTTTTTTATAAATGTTTGAGCGTCTTTGGTGAAACAAAATGTATGAGAAGCTAAGTGGACAAATACCACAACGACGGTTCATATATGTCTTCAAGGCCTGCTCCTGATCTTTCGCTTCTTATAACTTTTTCAATTCACGACGATAACATGTTCTTAAATTATTAATTTTATTTTTTAATATTCTTATGGATGTTCCACTTTCTATTTTGTCATATATTTTTAGCAGTTTCATCCAAGGTTTATATTTCAAATCTTTATTTTTATAGACATTACTTTTTATTTTCCATAATTCCCTCCAATTTTCATTATCAATAACTGCAATTGAAAACAAATTCTTTTTTATTCTGTTTTTTTAATTTATGTGTAGAAAACAGAGAACAACAAAATTCAACAAAAATGCTATTCTACTATTTCCATTTGACAGAAAATGTCGTTTTGGTTGTACAATTTCCCCATAAACAGTACAACTTTCAACCAAAAACGAACGCCCCGCCCCCAAAAATCTAAATATTTTAATATTTCTACAACCAACTACCAACCATCAAAATGGTCGTACAACCGGTTGTCAACTTCCCCACAGGCGATACAACTTCCATAGTTGTACAACCGGTTGTATAACTAGGTTGTATCGTGTATGGGCAGCATTAAAGATGTGTCTTGTGTATTATCGAATTAATATAGCAATCAAACTATTTTTTTTAATATCGTGTATTATTTCTTCTTTGTTTCGGAAAACTTTTAAATTTAAAGTACAATAATACGGATGTATATTATCTGTCGTTCATGCGTTTGTTTATTTTATATTTTCATAGAATCAATATTTTTTTCTAATTAATTTTTGTAAATTATGTATATGGTGTGATATTGTGCGATTTATTGTGCCTTCAATATACCCGCAATTATTGTGTGCCATTATGTGACTCGCGCGATGGTGTCAGTGTGGAGGATCGGGTTAGTTTTGTTAAATTCCCAACTATACGGAGCCACAACGGCAGATATGGCTAAGGCTATTCCACGGAAGGATTTTGTCCCGATGACAAGCTCATTCGTGTGTGTAAAACATTTTAATGGTAACGAAATTAAATTTGAAAATCGTCACTGTAGTTTAATTTTTCCTCTAAAACATCCTCAATTACCCACCGCTGTTCCCAGTATTTTTCCTAATTTACCAGAATATTCAAAGATCATGCCGAAACTTCGGAAAGACCCGTTAGTGCGAAAAATTGAGAATTTGGCGAAATCTCATAATCTTTCATTAAAGAGAGAAACCTCTAAAATGAACGAGGATCTGATTGGTCCTTTCGAAAATTTTAAATCACTTTTGGGTAGCCAAGTATGCGATTTCAATGTTGAAGTAAAATTCAATGACGAAAACGCTTATGTGTTTAAAATTAATTTTGAAAATTTTGTTATCTCTAGCTATATTAAAATACCAAAAGAGTTACGCATTAATTTTATCGTCAGTCAAAAATAATTGTAAGGTTAGATCAGCAATTTGTGTGTTGGTCTCAGTTTAAAAACGCGGTTAGTAATTTTTTTAATAATACTTGGGTTGAAATAATTATGAAACTCATGATTCAATGAATTGTCCAGGAACTCTGAGGGTACTTCCATATAGTAACTCTGCAGGAGTAGTTTTTAACTCCTCATTAAAAGAGGTACGTAAACCTAATAACACTAGTGGTAATATTTCCGTTCAATCTGGTCTATTATGGCACATAATTGCTGCCTTTAACGTCCGATGCCAACGTTCTATCATTCCATTACATTTAGGATTATACGATGTAGTACGTCTTCTTTCAAATCCAACCAATTGTGAATAATTCCGTGAAAAGATTTGACTCGAATTGTGGTCCTTGATCTGTTACTATAAAATGTGGAACACCAAATCTCGCTTTCCAATTTGTATAAAATGCAGTTGCAACCGTATTTGCATTGATGTCCGGAATAGGAATTGCTTCCGCCCAACGAGTATACCTATCAATCATAGTTAGACAATATTTTTCATTATTTGATACGGGTAACGGTCCAACTAAATCAATATGAACTTCCGTAAAACGTTCCCTAGTAAACTCAAAATTACCTATTGGTGCTTGAGTGTGTCTTGTAACTTTAGATTTTGGACACACCAAACATTCCTGTGCCAATGTTCTAACATCTTTCATAATTGAAGGCCACACTACATGATTTGACAATAATCTAATTGAAGCTTTAACTGCGGGATATGACAGGTTGTGTAGCGACTCAAATACCTTCTTCCTCCATTCTCTTGGGACGAAAGGACTTGTTTGTCCAGTTGGAATGTCACAGTAAATGAATTTTTCTGTATTAAATGCTAACGGTCGTTGTACTAAATTTAGTCCAGAATTCTTGTCTTGTAGTATGTTTTTCAGTTCTGAGTCCTGTAACTGATCTGTGGCTAGTTCATTATAGTCAATTGTCTCATGTATGTTAATCGGTTCTACTCTGGATAACGCACCAGCTACTACATTATCCATTCCGATTACATGTTGTAAGTCCGTTGTAAATTGTCCAATAAAGTCTAGTTGACGTCTTTGTCTTGGTGATGCTTTGTCCAAATTTTGTCGAAAAGCGTAAATGAGTTGTTTATGGTCCGTAAAGAGAATGAAATTTTGTCCCTCGAGATGTAATCGGAGGTACTTAACACCTAAATAAGCCGCTAACAACTCACGATCGTAGGTACTGTATCTTTTCTGCGTCTCAGTTAACCTAACGGAATAAAAACCCAACGGTTGCCAAACCTCATTTACCAACTGCTGCATAACCGCACCTACCGCTGTGTCTGAAGCATCAACCATTACCGATAATTTCGCTGACGTGACTGGATGGGCTAAAAGTGTAGCTTCACTCAATTTTAACTTACATTTTTCAAACGCTAGCACTGACTCTTCTGCCGAAACAACTGTTGTTTTACTATTTCTCTTATAACCCTTTAAAATTCGTTTAGTATAGCTTGGTCATGTGCCGCGGATGGAATGAATCTCCTATAAAAATTGATCATCCCTAAAAATCGTTTTAACTGTTGAACGTTAACAGGTTGAAGGTAATTTTGAATAATTTCTACTCTCTCTGGAGATGGCAAAATTCCATTTCCATTTCCAACCCTTTTCGGCTAAGCGTTTGAAAACTTGTTCAACATGTGATTAATGTTCATCTAACGAAGTGGATGCAACCAGAATATCATCGAGATAAACAAAACAGAACGACAATCCTCTCAGAACTGAATACATCAGTCGCTGGAACGACTGTGCTGCATTTCTAAGACCAAATGTCATTCTATTGAACTCGAAAAGTTCAAATGGTGTTGCAATTGCTGTTTTGGGCACATCTCTTGGCTCTAATGGTATTTGATGATACGCTCTTACTAAATCTAATGTTGTAAATACAGTACATCCTGGATGTGGTACAGGGTAGTTGTCAGGAATGGTTATATTATTCAATGCTCTGTAATCTTCACAGGGTCTCCACTCACCATTCTTTTTTGGAACCAAATGCAGCGGACTGGCCCATTGACTCTTACTAGGACTACAGATGCCTTGAGCCATCATATTCTCAAAATGCTCACTTGCTATTTTTAATATATCAGGAGCCAAGCGCCTCGTCTTACACATAACAGGTTGTCCTCGAGTCTCTTAGCAGTGCGTCACATTATACTTGGGAGTATTCATATTAACGGATTCTCGTGTAATTACTTCAAATTTGCTTAATAATTCACTAATATCTGGATTAATTTTGGTTTTATCAACTAATGCTAAGGAAAGGCTTTGATCATACATGATGGCTCCCACTGTAAACAAATTTGTTAACGGATCTATCACTCTGCCTTTTTTAATATCTTCATCTAATCCAGGTGACTTAAAAAAATCTGCACCGATTATTGGCATTGATACGTCAGCAACCCGTCACCTACGTAACCCAATATTTAATGAAATGGTATGCGTTCCGTAAGCCTTAGTTTTAGTAAATGAAATTCCGGCTCAATGACTTTTTTGCTACAGAAATTCCCGGGTAAAACTGACACGTTTGCACCTGTGTCTACCAGAAATTTACGTTTTGAATTTTGATCTAAAATAAGCAGACGATTTGTATAAATTTCGTCAACACACGTCACTGGATGCTGACTCGAATTTAGTTTTTTGAACACGAATTTTGAGATTGACTCACGATAAAATTGTTGTGATAGCGACAACCACAAACGCATTTGGTAGCTTTGTCCTTAAAACGTCGATGGTAAAAACACTAGGTTTCATCAGACATTCGCTCTTTAGATCTTGACTGGCCTCTAGAAGAATTATGCGGACTATGTGATCTTCTCGCCTTGCTATGTAAAGCAGAACCTTCCATTAAAATATCCTTACGAAACTCAGCTAACATCTCCCGAAAATCATTAACTGATGAAGCTGAGGATTTCTTTTGCTTAACTAATTTCGTTGTATCATTGACTTCATGTAGTTGCTGCTGCGTCATAGTTTCAATTAAATCATCCGCCCGTTCAGCTAACTTTCCTAAAGTTACATCGTTTTCAAATGGAACCAAAACTAATTGTATTTGTTGCGGTAATCTTTGCAATCATAAACGTCTTATTGTACCTTCCTCGAAATGTCCGCCAGCATTCATATTCATCTGCTCTAGCAACTGCGAAGTTTTTTGATCGTCTAGCCTTAACTCGTGTAACAATTTATTTAATTTCGATCTTTCCGACTCACCTAACACTAACCACTTCCTGTTTAAAAAAGGTATAAGGTTGTTTGCCTTTACTTTTCATTATTAAACTTGCAAACTGGTTATGCAACCTTGCATCCAATGCACCCACCGCATGTGAATACCGAGTGGACTCTGTCACAATGTTTGCTACCTGAAACTGTTGCTCCAAAATAGCAAACCAGACTTCGGGATTTTGAGAGTATAAAGGTTGGGGTGATTTAAATGCAACATGCGCTACTTGTTTGCGATCCATACGATTAGACATAGATTTAAACTCACTGTCAATCTCATCACCAGATTTACCACTAAAAGACGCTTCAGAAAAGTAAAAACCATTTGACTGTGCTGTCAAAATGATACGGACTTGACCCTGAACTAATGAACGTAATTGTTCATGAGTTACAGTGATCGTTTCGTTACCAGTTAAAATATTTCGCCGATCCGAGGAGTGTAAATTGGGTGTATGGGGTGAATTTGTTTCCTCATCATCGGTATTAACACCGTACTCCGTTAAACGAAAAATAAACTAAAAAAACTTCACACGAAAAGTACGCACGAAGAAACGAACATAATGTTTTTTATATTTTTAAATAATTAAATTTTTTATTATTTTGCTTGTTCTACTAAAAATATATTTAGTACTTGCAGTTTTAACTATCTTAAATGGCTAGCTGCTTCCGCAAATTCCGATTGTATAACTCCCGACTACTTCCAGAACGCTCCCTCTTGAAATTAGTTGAAATTAACTGGCGGGATTTGGATTCAGGATGATTTTTTAACAAAATTCGGGATGGTTTGAATAGCATCTGGCTGCTAAAATTCTCCCGTCTTGAGGCTAGTTGCAATATTGGTCGTTGCTGCTGCACCGCAAAAAAAAGGGGTTACCACAACACCGAATCGGTGTTACATAGGATCTCACCCATCGGATATTCCAAAATCGCGTTCGATCGGATGTTTCATGTTTATATTATGTTAAACATTTTTGGGTAGAATATTTTAATCCGAATTCGACTAATTTTAGCCTCTTTCGGTGCTATCAAATTAACACCGAGTATACATACAAATAATCACCGACTTTGTAGATATAGCAACACTGTTTTTATTTTAGGATTTACGCCGTTTAAATCAGCAAATAATACACATTTAAGGTTTTGAAACATATCCGATAAAATGTTTCCAAAAAATCAAAACGGTGTAAAATTTGTTTTTGAAGAAATCCGTTTGGACTTTTTTAAAAGTTTCCAAAGTAGGTTTTTGGAAGGAAATGTGGTGGGTTCAAATGCGAAATTAGGCCAAATAAATTAAAACTTAACAATAAATTTTAAATCAATAATTCTTTTATTTTTTAATTATTTATAGTATTCATTATATATATTACATTTTTAAACAAATATAACATCAATAATTTATACGAGTTCATATTTTGAAATTATGTAAGGATTAGAATATTTTTCGTTGTAACAAAACTCTAATGGGTCTTTAAATGGCAATTCAGTTAATTCAATAGCATTTTTTTGATCTGTTATTTCAATCTCATACCCATTTAAATAACGATTAAATTTTTTTGTTGTTAGTTTACGATACAAAAAATATATGATGTTATTACTTTCAATTATTTGGTCAATTATTCCAAATTTTGGAAGATTTAAATTATCTTTTTTACTAGTGCAAATTATAAATTTAACTTTATATAAAAATCCATATTTAACTTCTTTTAAAATGTTAATTTTATCATTATTACAAAAATTTAATTTTGACGTAAAATTTTCTACATCTATATTTAAAGATTGAAATTCCAAATTATTTTGAATTTTAAATTCCAATTTAAAATCAAACGTTGATGTCTCATAATCAACATAATTAGTTTCCTGATGCTTAGTAGCTAAAAGTAAGCAAATGTTTTTAAAGTTACGCGTTGAGTGAGCAGTTCTTTTAAATTTTTCGTGTTTACCTTCATAGCGCATTGTCCATAAGGTTGTTAATGTACCCATCATACGAATAATTCGACTATAATGCGTTAAAAAATGTTGTTTTGGAATAAAGCTATTACCTGGTAACTGTTTTAAAAGCTGTGTATGATGTTCTTCAATGAGTATTTCTAATTCTTCCACTAATTCTTCATTAAGTACGGGCGAGAAAACTATATTTGTTATTTTAATAAGCAAGAGTATAACGTTAAACTTTGCCAAATAATCACTATCAGCGTCATCAATCAAGTTACCAATTATAAACGGTAGGTATCGAAGCAGACACCAAAACTGTGAAGCCTTTTGTCTTAAGTTTTTACTTTTACTATCTAAGGTAATTAACGAGGGAATGTTGGATCTATTAAGATATCCGAAATTGAAATTTTTAATATTTTTATTTAAATCTTCTATAGAAATTAGTTTCCGTTCTTTGATTATGTATAATAAAAAAAGTTTAACCTCATGTTGGCCAATACCCTCTAAAATGTCATGCATAATGTCCACGCTATGAGATTCAAAAGTATTGAAATACTTAAGCTCGTTAAGGAAACATAAGGATTGTATACCATATTCTTTATTCTCAATGTAAAGATTATAATCTTCTCTTTTCCGGATTAAACCTAAATTTTCCTTCAAAAACTTTTGGGTATCTTGTGAGTGCATTTTGCAAAAGCGGCAGAAATAGCTGGATTTGAATGATTCACTTAAACCATACAAAGAATTTGCGGATAAATTGTCGTGACTTAAAGAAAAAACTGATCCTTTAAGATTATGAGAAACTCCGTTATATCAATTCCGTAGGTTTCAAGTATTTTTAGATCTTTAACAATTGGTTCTAAAAATAGCTGATAACCAAGCCGCTTTATATCTGCGTAATGACACAAGGCAACTAAATGAATATTTTGCAAATGAGTATTAATATGGTCTCCTAAATTTAGAACCGTAAAATAAAATGCTAAGATTTTATGGATACCTGTTTTCGATCCCAAAGGGTTAACAACTTCGAACTCATCAAAGTACAATTGTAAATGGAAACTTGGAGTGCCTGATGAAAATAACTTATTTTGTTTAAAATATTTACATTGTGTGTAATGAAAAGAGTTATGTATAAATGTGGAGTTATTGAAATTTTTTTTCAAAAAATTGTTATTTTGGGATAAATAGGTTAATGTTTCAAGAATGGAAATGTAAGAGAAAGTATTGGTCATCGCTCGCCGACAGTCATACGTTAATTTGTTTTTATCCCATACTCGATCACTTCTAACACCTATAGATATTTCTTTGGGAGCTGGCACTGAACAAAAAATTTGTTTTCGTCGCTTATATGTTGTATTATTGTTTTCAAATGGTCGATTGAGTATTTGTAATTCTTGTTGAAGTGCACTATTTATTTCAGTAGTTATACAGTAGGCCTCTTTTTCTATTTGAATTGCTTCAAACTTATGGACAACAGCATTGATGTCGTTAAATTCTCCTGTCATGGCACTAACCATAACCGGATTTGTCGCGAAAATTGTTCTAATGTTTTTAGTAATTGCATTTATTGTATATTGTTTTGCAGCTTCCCTACCAGTTCCTTCATTTATGTAGGCTTGCTTCAATTTTTCTGATATCTCGTTGATATCTACAATATATTTCGAGCGATTGCCTGCTCGCAATCCCTCTAACGTAGTGGCAATTTGCCATGAACTTTGGCCTTTGCAATTTTGCTGCAGGGCCTTTATTATGTCGTCCATGGTTTCCACTTTTTCACTCAAAGCATCTCTCGCTTTTCCACTTAATTTTGCCTTTACTAAAGAGATTAACAACTTGTTATTTTCTACGTGATTAACGGAATCACGCAAAATTTTTAACTTATCTATAATATTATTTAATGTTAACGGACACCCGTTGTAGTCATGTGGCATGACTTTAGCCACTATGTCTATGACCTTATCCGCCGTTAAAGCCATATTTTTATTTTTATTCACCTTTTTCTTTAATTTTACCGGTTTGCCGATATTTAATAAGAGTAATATTGATTTTCTATATTTTGTGCCACTTCTTAATGACATATATGAATAGTTCTATATCGATATAATTACGTTAAAATATACCCATTAAAAATTGAGTTAAATTTAAATTGACTTAAAGGAATTTCCCTTTTCGATACAATATTACACGTAAAAAGAATAAAACATTTTTTTTTGTCTCTTAAATTTTTAATAAATTGTATATAAAATTGATTTTATTTTATCACTAAACTTAATTCTACGCATTTTAATTCTTTTTAATGATTTTAAATATAATAAAAGTAAACTTAAAAATTTTACCTTAGGCCCTTATTGTATTGTCTGCTGCTGTATTTATGGTTGTAATCACAAATTTCCGCAGTATTATTAATGATATTACCACGAGTAATATTCCCATGATGACTACGACGATTTGTTGGTTTGCCACCAACTGTTGTAACTGTATTTCCTGCCGTTGATTAGATAGCAGTTTTTCTTTGAATATTTCGCCAGTTTCCTTTGGTACCACCAAGTTATCACTATGATCTTTTACGTTGTTATTTCCCATTTTATTGTTTGCACATATGTATATATTTTCCCAGTAAAAATTAATGATAAATTTTTATTTATTTTTTAAGTGGTGGGCTCCACTCTCGTCATTTATTTTTTTTTCTGTTGGTGCGACGGGCACCCAACGTATTCGCTTTTTGTTTATTAACAATTTATTAATTTTAATTTTTTTTTTTTTTTTTATTTATTCGTTATGATACATAACGTTATCACACGATTCACACGATTCACTTTTTTTTTTTTAATTTATTTTTTCACTTATTAAACGATAATACGCTGGCAAGATCGCCATGTTATGTTCGTTTTTGGGTAATGCTTATAGCTGTATAAATGAAACACGTCTTGTTTCTTTCTTGTCTTTATTACTTCTGATTTATTTATTTGATAATCTACAATTGCTAAGCGCGTTTGTGCTTAGTCGGCATATAGCGCGGTCATTCACTTTATATTATGTTTATAATATCGCATCGCGCTATATTACATTGGCTTGCAATATAATACCACGCGATTACGTTGTACTCGTTATCAATTTGTTGAGTACAACAATCGCATACAATGTATGTACACTATGCTGCGTGTGCATACATTATATCGGATTGATATATGTTATGTTGTATTTAAGAATACGCTACAGTATTATTATCAAAATTTAAAATTTTATTCCTGATGTTTAATTCAACGGATTGCGTAAATTTAGTAACTAGGCTTAAAATGGTATTCTGTTGACTATAATTTAAATTTAACTTCATAAATTCGGTAAGAAACTCATCTCGAATATCTAATAAATTATTGTTAACTGAATCACAATTTAAAATTCTAGCAGTACTAAAGTTACCGCTTAAGTCATTATCGACATCATTAGTGTCTTGGGAATAATTTACAGCATTCAGATCTTTATTACCGACATTATTTCCTTCAATTTTATTTTGGTATCGTATGGTACTATTATTTAGTTCCTTATGTTTATTAGTACAGTGCTTTGTCAAACCACTAAAAGTCTCATATTGAGCATTACAATTTTTGTATCCACAGTACACTATTCTATTAGATGAGTTTATTATGCAGTGAATTAATTTCAAATGTTTAATATACATCTTACAATCTATGAAAGATCTAGTGCAGTTGATTATTTTGCAAACAAACATAATTAATTTAATTTAATTATTCAGTGATGAAAATATATAAAAAAAATTATACATAAATATAAAAAAGTAATTCAATATTCCAAATAAATATAAATGATATAACATATTAGCAACCCAACATATTTCTCAGTTCTTTTAGTCTAGGCGTAAGCGGCAATTTATTCATTTTGAACAATGCTTCTTGTAAAAACAAAAAAAATGATTCATGATCCCACGGATACTGGCAATTAAATACGTAGTAGGATTTGAACAATGTAGCAAATGCGTTGATGCTGCTATCCGTTGTAAGTGGAATTTCCTTTTCATCTATTAAAATTGAATAAAAATGTATTTCGGATTTAGTTGGCCCTCGTAAAATTAGATGAGGTTGATTTATGTTATCATCTTTCGTAGTTCCAGTCTAGAAATAAAATTGTATAATTAATTAAAGAATAGTTTTTATTATAATTTTTATTATATAATAATAATATTTATGATTGAAGTTTCCTTCTCAAATACGTAAAAAGAGTACGGCTTAGGGTATGTTGTTGTTTGATTTTTTCTTTTATAGTTTCTGCAGAGCTTCTTCAAAATTAAAAGAGCAAACATATCATCGTCGAATTCTGCGAATATAACAAAAATATATATAAATAACATAAGTTTGTTAAAAAATTAAAATTTATTTTACTTTCATAATTTTGAGTGCATTCATCGTAAATTGTAATTTTTCTTTGTTTGCCTATTTCAATAATTTTTGTTTTAATTTCGGTCCAATTTGTTAGGAAAGATGGTTCTCCATACGCAATTTCAAAGTCTTGATCAATCTAGAATGATAATTTAAAACAGTTATAATAAATTGTTCACTATATTATTACACCCTGCTAATTTTAATTTACTCTATTACGTTATACATCATAATATCTGCTGCGTTTTTTTTTGAAAAATAGTCGGGTTGTGTTCGCGATAGCTTTTTCAAAATGTGTCCAATTTAAGAATCGAAATTTAATGTTTTTTAAAATTAGAAAGCTAGATTTAACGGCAATCTAAGTATAGCAGAAAAAATCCATTCTAAAAGTGGAATGGTTTTCTTGTAACATCGTTGTTCTGTATAACTCTACATAAAATTGGAGTAGTGTAGAACTATACAGAGCAACGATATTACAAGAACACTACAGAAGTTTTATAATGGATTTTTTATGTTATACTTAGATGACTATTAAATATAGCTTTTTAAATTTATAAAATATTAAATTTCTATTTTTAAATTGGACAAATTTGAAAAAAGCTATCGCGAACACAACCCAACTGTTTTTCAAAAAAACGCAGCACTCATATCATATTATATCAAAAAGAAAAAATACTATATATACATTTATTTATATAGTGCTTAAAACATAAAACTGTCAAAAATAAATATCAAAAAGTAATAATAGTAATAAGTTTTATAAAGAATTAATGTCTGATTAATGTATGTATCATAAATATATGAAAATAATACCAGTCCAGGAGTGTCCAAAAATCTAGGAAATAAATCCAAGGTAAAAATAGTGGGCCTGCATTTAATTGTTTTCCTCATGCGCAAAAAAATTTCTGGTGTGGAGTTTTTTGGACAAGCTTGTTTGAGCCATTCGATATCGTCACTATAATCGTTAACCTCTTCTTCCTCTTCTGATGATGGCTCCTGAGAAATTGGGATATTTTTTGATATCCGCGATGTATTCTTAAGAGACCTGTTGATGGTTTTTAATCTACAACCAAAAAAGCCACCTCTATCCGCGTGGTTGTAGAATATTTCCTTTAATATTGAAAAATTGTATATAGATGTAGCGGTTGTATATTTGTTTCTTAAAAATTGATACCACGTTGTAAAAGTGGTATTAGACTTACATATAGTTCTGGGTTTTTATTTTCACACAGTTTACTAAATATTAGAGCTGTTGCTTGGGCCCACAAAATTTTGTTGTCTGAACTAGGATAGGTACCGTGTACTTCAATTAGGTGAGCAACAATTATGTTGACTAATTTTTTTCTTAGGCGTTTTGGTAGTGTTTCCGATGTATTATAATGTTCTAAAATTAGGTTTGCTTCCTGGTGCTCTAATAGATATCTTTCTAACTCCTGTAATTGTCCAACTGTTCCATTAATTTTGTCAATAAAAATATTAACAATATAATTTTCATATATAAAAATTCTAGCTTTAGTAGAAATCTGATAACCTTTAGAATTCAGTTATTACCTCTTTCAATACATGTTTTTCTAGTTTTATTCGTTTTGGCAATGATCCGATGAAAGCGTTTTGACGAAAAACAGGAGTTGATTCATAAAATGCTTCGACACTTTCCGTTTGTATGGCAACGTCTTTATATAATTCTAATGAGTACACGTAAATAAAACATATTACTTTCATTCATTTCACTTAGAGAATTACAGATTACTTTACCATAATTTTGAAAAGGTTTTAAAATAAATGACTTTTCGTAGGTTAATTTCATGTCGTTAATAATTATGTCAAAAACTTCTTGATTTAATTCAATATTCTCGTTCGAAAATAAACATAGATCATAATGTGTTGCAGAGATATTAAACTTTAATGCAGCTGCAATATAAAATAATAAGCATAGCCACTTGAACAAACACCCCCCCCCCCACACACACACACACACACATATATATATATATATATATATATATATATATATATATATATATATGTATATATATATATATATATATATATATATATATATATATATATATATATATATATATATATATATATAAATATCCAGTGTTAATAGGTTTTTATCCTAATTAGTAAACTTTTATCCAATCGGATAATTATTTTAAAAACTATACCATTACCGCATAATATCCGATTGGATTTAATTATTAATATCCGATCGAATACTATGTAACACCGATTCGGTGTTGCGGTCACCTTTTATTTTTCTGTCTACACACACATTAAATAATCAATTATATCGTAATATAAATTTAAATTAGCTCCCGCAATGCCTCTTAAACTACAG
Source organism: Nephrotoma guestfalica (assembly GCA_963691935.1). Lineage (NCBI taxonomy): Eukaryota > Metazoa > Arthropoda > Insecta > Diptera > Tipulidae > Nephrotoma > Nephrotoma guestfalica. The sequence goes on from OY829915.1 coordinate 212,962,649, forward strand.
GCCTCTTATTACTCTCATTTTTCGCACATGAGATCAATTTATGTCTAAACCGAGACTGCGCAATAATAATGTTAAGATACTTACACTAACAAAACAACTAGAGAAAGCAACAAACACGTCGACATAGCGTGTCGTCATCATTTGGTGTAAGCGGCCTGTAGTTTAGGAGGCATTGGCTCCCGGTATTCACACAATTTGAAGAAAATAATGATAAATTTTTAAAACTAACAATAAACTACATACACCAATTTTAACTTAATAAAACACAAACATTTAACTTTACCTTGTTGTAAAATATCAATTATATTTGTGGATTCCACACAAATATATTTAGAGATTGAATTATATATTATATTATATACTTTTTTGCCTTCCATTTTTAATGCACAAATGTCTTTACACTTCACAATCATGTTTTATGTGTATCTACAACACCACGTTTAATATTTCACGTAATAATTTAATTTAATTTATAATTTTTACGTAATAACAATTTACGTTTTAGTTTAATCAACATCCTGCAGACGACTAAATGACCAAAAATAACAATAAACGCAAAAATTTTATGCATTTTAGTTTTTATTTTTCGTTTAGTTTTGTTTTTTTTTTCTATCCTTCACAGTTTTTATTTTTGCTTTTTCATTTTTCTTTTTTAAATTATGAGAAAAAAAATTGTTCTATTTTAAATTATTAATCTAAACACCAAAAATACATTTCATTTTATCCAAACGGAGTTTTTCTGATTGTTTAGGGGTTTCCCATTTAATATAATAATATTACCATACAATGTAAAAACGGTTAAACAACATTTAACACCAAACGAGGTAAAGTAATTTGGTTTTCAAAATGTTCGTCCCATCGGATATACTCAGATATTTATCCGATGATGCGGTGTTAATTTTTAAAAGTATTTATAAAAATAAATTAGTCATTAGGATAAAAAACCTATTTACACCGCATATTTTTTTGTGTGTATACTCGCGAATAATTGTTCGGTTACAGCACTACAGTTAATAATCCATTAACTTTCACTACGCGTGACACTTATAACACTTTAATTATTCATTATGCAGTTGATATGTTTGTAGGAACAGATATTTAAAAATATCCTACCAACTGCACCAATTATATTTGTTATCACTGATTTACTTTATTTTTTAATGCTGTGGAACTATCCACAGCTTTTCTTTATTTTATTTTAATTTTAAAGAGTTACGCTTGTTGGATATAATAATACTAATTCAAAATGGATTAGTGCGGTTAGAGTTTATATAATATAAAATATGCTTTGTTAGTAAAAAGGTGTTATTGATGCATAAAACGTGGCTTGCCATGTTTTTGCACACGCCAATCTCATGTGTTGTGTTATCGCTTGATATTGTAACATCCTGTCATTTCGTCTAGGTTTTAAATATCAGTTGATATTAAAATACTGTTGCTTTCATCTTTGGGTGAAATATTGTTGATGTTAGAAATGCTGACGATGATGAGATCTAAAATACCGATGATGATGTCGCCTTGATGTTATTTGGTTGTATCGGGTTGTTAGGATTACGTAATTTCGTTCCCGGTTATTATAATATTTGCCGACATAATTCTGGTGTCAATTTAGTTTCAGCTTTTAGTTTGTTTTTTTTTTAATTTTTCTGTTCCACGGTGTAGGCCAGACTCAAAACCCTGAGATCTAGTCGGCAAAATCACCGTGATAGAGGCCTTTGCATATTTAGATAAAATCTGCGGAGTGGCTTTGTGCCACCCCGTAACAAATGATTTAATTGAAAACAACGAAACTAATAAATAAAAATATTTGTTAATTTTATATGAAAACAAACAGAAACGGACTCTAAATTTGTTCCTTTCACAAATAGTAATGAATCGCATTGTATTAGCGATTAAATAAATACACATTTATAGATTAATTAAACTTTCTTTTTATTAAATGTATTACAATAGTTTATTCATCGTAGCATTTCTTATGCACTTTTGTAATTATTATTAAAACTAAAATATAAATAATATATACATAGAACATAATATGGGGTAACTAAATTAAATTTGATTTTAAAATAATACAATTCTTGTTCGTTTTACGCGATTGTGTTATATTAAAAGTTACGTATTTCTTATAATTAGCTAAACTTAAAATTAAAAAATTATTGCTTTTTTCAAAATCATTTATTTCATAAGCATTATGAAAATCACTAAAAGAAATAATTTGTAATTTTATTACAACAAAATGATAACAATTTGCACAATTCAATATGTATTCAATTTTAAAAAAATTGATCATCAGGGGAAGTTATTACTAGACCAGAGCGATAGTGTGCAAAATACTCAATCCACGATACTTCCATGATTTGATTATTTTAGTTTGATATTAGTTTATTATTAGTTTGAGCAAACCTGATTTAATATTTATTTTCAAATTTAAAGTTTCTAAATATTGTTTGGCAAATATTTTTAAAAAATTTCAAATTTTTCCACAAATTTTTAAAGTATTGATGCTTTGACTCATACCTCATGGCTGAATAAAAACACAATGGGCCCATTTTTGAAATAATGCCTGAGTAATAGGTCAACAGATGATGTTTCGGAATCAACCGTCTTTAAAATTCTAATGTTAAACATCTTAAATGATCGGAAATTACTTCTTTTAGTTCGTCTATTGAAGAACTTATAACACTTTTACCAAATACAAAATCCATTATTTTTAAAAGTGACGTTATAAGATTCCATTTTGATTCTTGGGAACTTAAAATTACATCACCAAAAATAAAAGGAAAATGTATAATTAGGCACTGAACGGATGTGTACTGATTCCAATATATAATTTAGAAGAAAAACAATCAACAAAACTACTGTGGTATTAATTCGTTATAATATTCTTTATTTTTTATTCACAAAATAATTTTTATTGAAAACTTTGATGAAGCTGCTCTGCGGTCAAAAAGTAAGTGAACGAGAAAAGTAAAGTTCATCAGCTTGAGCTTATCAGCGTATAAAAAATCGTTAATCTAAATTCAAATAACTATGCTGAATACTTGTGCTGACAATTATTAGTTAAACTATTCAAACATAGAGCGCTACTTTATAATATCAACTGCCGATAAAACAATTTCCTACATTATCATGAATGCAAATGACAATTCTAAATGTCAACAGAACAGCTGCTTTCAATCAACATCTTTAGGTAAGTAAAATCGCTACTTACGCTTCACTAATTTACAATTTTACCTATTATAGACAAATATTGGAAGTAAATTTAAATTAATTTACAATAAATATATGGCTAATGCCAAAAATAATTAAAGGAATTCAATTAAGCTAAATATAAGATAAGTAACATTAATTACAATTCATTTTGTTTACTTGTATAACATTAAATTATTCAATGATTTTATTTTCAGGTTCTGATCCTGAACAGTATTGATGCTTTGACTCATACCGCATGGCTGAATAAAAACACAGTTCTGTTTAATAGGTCAACAGATGTTGTTTCGGAATCAACCGTCCTTAAAATTCTAATGTTAAACATCTTGAATGATCGGCAATTACTTCTTTTAGCTCGTCTATTGAAGAACTTATAACACTTTTACCAAATACAAAATCCATTATTTTTAAAAGTGACGTTATAAGATTCCATTTTGATTCTTGGGAACTTAAAATTACATCACCAAAAATAAAAGGAAAATTTATAATTAGACACCAAGATTGGGAAGCAGATAAGCTAAATGAATCTTTAGTAAAAGAAGCTGTTGGAATAATCTTTCTAAACAGAAATCCATAGTTGAAAGAGTGTATTCTATCATTAATTTGTTCGTAATTCAATAGATTATTATCAATCATGAAATTGAAGAACATTTGAATTAGTCTTGAGACCGCACGCTTTGCAAATATAATCCTATAGTTCATCCCTTAATGGTATAGTTACCTCTAATCGTCCGCGTAGTATTGCTCACTCATCTCTTCTTCTTCTGTGTATGACTTTCCCTTGGATAGCTCTTCAATTTCCCAGAATTGTCGCAGCTGCACGTCTAGGTTGTTTTGTACTACCAGAGATAGTGAATTTGACGTCAATCCTGATTCTGTCGTGAGACCCAGGAGAATCCATCCTAACTCAGTTTTCTGGGCTATTGGTTGGTACGGTGATTTCTTTATTACACCGTCTAACAAGATGTTGGTGTATACCTCTGTTCCTAAAATCATATCGATTGGGCCACGTAAGTCAAAATTTGGATCAGACAGTGCCAGCTCTCTCCAAGTTGATTTGTTAAGACCGTTTACTGGCATTGTTGGTAGTTTCTCAGTTAAATTAGTAAGATAAAAGCTTCCACCACCCGCTTATTTCGAAGGGTAATGTGGTGAAATAGTTATGTGTACCTTATAATTTATTTTATTAGTTTTCATTCCTCCAATTCCAGTAACTTGTAAATCTGCTCGGAATTTAGGTAGGTTGAGTTGTTCGGCACCGCCTACGTGATAAATGATGACTGAAACTCTGAATCTATTAGTGCACGTAATTTTAGCGATTAGCGAATATCCGATGCAACTTGTAGCGTTGATCAATGCGGTAGCTAACAAGAGCACCTTATTCTGTACAGTGCATTTTTCGTTGTTGTTTTTCGTGGAATGGAGCGTTGTGGATGTTGTCACCTCCCTTGTGTGCAGTAATGTGTTATGCCTTCTATGTCATACCACACAGGTTTCCTTACTTTGACATGAAAATTTGTTGTGCGTGGAGATTAGACAAATGCTACATAAATTGTTTGCTGCTATTATGTTGTATCTTTCCAGAACTTCTTAAAAACTGGGCACGTTGTTATGCAGACAATGCATCTTTTTTCTATCCCAGCGCGAAAGTTCTTCTAGGCGGTGGTACGTTTACATCAATAGGTGGTGTGTTTGTTGTTATGCCTTGTTGTGCATCCTTTGTTGTTTGCGATGTTTCTAGAGATTGGAAACAACATTCTAGAAACTTTAAGAACTCACTTAACGATTGAATTTGCCGAGTATTCACCAGAGTAACTTCATATAGGCGGTGTGTCTCTCTGTCCAGCTTCCTTAACACTAATGGAATTAGTATTGCATTCCACGTTGATGTCTCTATGCCCAAGTTGCTTGTGGCATGAAGATTTTCATTTATTGTGTCGTGCAGAGCCTTTATTGCATTGGCCGACTCGGAATTGTGCATTGGGAGATTCAATAGCGTATTTACGTGATTGGTGACAAGTAAACGCTTGTTGTTATAGCGATTTACAATTATTTTAAAAGCATCCGGATAATTTACTCCAAATGTTGATATGTGATTCAAAAGTTGTAACGTTGTCATGGAGACTGTTACGTAGATTAAGATTATCGAGAACAGGGACTGTTAGACGGCATCTATTTTGCGTGGCTATGCTCAGGTTTGTCGTGGGTGTTTTTTTACAGTTTGTTCTTGATCGAGGTTAACCGTCTAAAGAATCATAATAATAATAATAAAGTAACATCCATTTGGTAATACAAAATATTTTACTGAAACTATCCGTTTATTTGTTCCACCGTTGCACTTGCTATGTCCCATTACGAAAAAAAACTTAGTTAAACATTATCCAAAAAAATGAGAAAAGAAGGATAAAGAAAAAAAATGAAAACAAATTTCTAAAGCGATCAATACGAGTAGACTAAGAATCCAATACTACTCATAGCATTATGGAAAAAAAATAAAGAATATTTGGATTGGTATATAAATATTCAATTTATATGATATAAGATTTTATATTTAAAGTAAAAGAAAAATTAATATAAAAATATATATATATTATGATAATTTCCCACTCAGATAATGATCGAGGTATGAAAATAACAGCAAAAGTATATATAAAACAAAAAAAATTCAGAAATGACTTACCCAAGGCCATCAAGGTTCCACCGAAGAAAGCGCTTCCCACATTGGTCCTGATAGTCTGGTACCTATATGTTGTTTTTCCTTTTTTTATTAGAAAATATATAAAAATTATCACGACCAAAACGTAATTATTTCCATACCCGATTTAGAGAAGAGAAATATAATAAATTTTACTAAATATATTTAAGACAAAAAAAAAACACTAATTTTAAAAAGAATATAATAAAGAAATTGCAAATTTAAGTTTACACAATTATTTGCAATAAAAGTTGTAATTATCACAAAAAAAATTTACTTAAATTATCGAAATAACCAAAAAAATAGATTATTTAACGGATAATCCGTCTTCGTTACTCGTTCCACAAACACAAAAATATATATAAAGGTAGCTGGTAAAACCGTCATATATCGTGTACGATTATTCAAGGCCACCTATAACCGCATCCGATTCGGCGTGCATTTGAATCCAAATATAATTCAACGGTTTGCGAAATCTATAAATAATATATACGTTGTCCACGGATTTGTGGATATTCCACCATAAATGTACGGCAAATGCGTTACAAGCCAATAATTTCCTCGATGTCCTAATTGTACTAGCAATAATTTGCTTCCAAATAAATCGAACGTAATGACCGCTGGTTGAAATCGTTTTATTCTAAGGTAATACGAAAGCGAACAAAATAAAATAGTACCAACGAAATTCATATCAAATGGATGATAGTACACGTACCTTGTATTAAATAATCCGCACAAATTCCGCATAAATGTGAGACTATCACCGGCCCTTGGTATGATATGATTAATAATTTGTTCCTTTTGTATTTTTTTTTTTTTTTTTTAATATATAAAAGCACTCAATATTTATGCACAATTATAATACACCGAAAAACAAATTGTTTGGATAAAATTTAAAAATAAAATGTATAAGATTTTTTTTTTATTTTAATAATGGAGGCACTCAATATTTAACACACTATATACTATATTTTTCGCATTGTACACAACTTTCGGCTTGAATTGTTAGCTACAGAATGATTGTATAACTTATTTTCTAAATAAAAATTGTAACTGGAAGCGCATTCGTATGCGTACAGAAACGGTATGGTCATGTTAAGAGTATTTACCCGGTACACAGTTACTAAATAAATCATCCAACACCATAACGATTGTTTGTGTTTACGAATCAAGTTTGTTGACGAATCGGGTTATACGTATTGTCAGTCTACTTGTTTATGTTACATCGAACAAGAAACAACGTATACAACATGTTGTATGGCACAATTGGAATGGCTTGAACGAAGCAAAGGAAACAATAATGTCAGTTAATAAATTTGTTGTTTTTGGTAGCGAGATGAAAGTCATATCGTTACAAAGTTTTGCCGCATCTTCTCTAATGTATGATTTAAGGTAGCTTATTTGATGAGTGTCAGTAAGGGTTTTATTTTCGTGTACAAACCTACTGAATCTATCATAAAATGCTGCCCATTCCTTATATTTATTACCTATTGAAATATGGGATTTCAAGAGGCGGTAATTTTATTTCCGGTTGATAATTTTTCTCAGTAAGTGGACTTCCTTGGGCTGCTCGTTGTTGAATAGCTGCCTGTAGTCTCGCCGACATCTCATCCACATTTTGACTCATTCTGTCATAAATTTCATCGAGAAAGTACGAAGTATGTTGTTGTTTTTCTGGTATTTCAACGAGGATTTCCTCATTCTGCGTACCCATCTTTACTCTGGCTCTTTACTCCATCTATCCATCCGGCTCGAAGGACCAATGTTGACGCTTTGAAATTGATTCCGAATTGTTAAATATTTTGTAGAACTTAAATTCTGTGGTTTGTAGATTCACAAGATTAGTTTGGATTACGACGGGTGAGGCCCAAACTAAAAGCAAGTGAAGGCACAGAAAGAAGTAAGTAAGCCGTTGTATGTATGTCTACTTACTACCTTTTTATTTTATTAATCTTTCGCTTTTATACAATTTTTCAAGTTTAAAATTAGTCTAATTACATAGACATAATAACCAATCAGCACAATTTAACAGGTCAATATATTTCGAAAGTGACAATAATTTTACAACAAATGCATTAAAATGCAATTTAACACGATCCAAATTATTGTAGTTATGTTGCACATTATGATGATGCGTCAACACTACCGTTTATCAACAAGTTATTACGTGTGCAAGATTTACAGTTTTTTAACACATGTGAAATGGGTTGGTTAACTTTAGCAACAGCTAATATCAACCCGGTTTCACAGAAATGCCACTATCTGTCCGGTACCCCACGCGGCATTGATTCCCGCAGTTCAGTCGGGCAGAGGGAATGGTGTGGGATCAGGGGTACCTCAGATGGTGGCCTAGATTACCGCATCAGAGAAAAGTTAATAAAAAAAACACATGGGGAATAAGAATTGGGGTATCGGACCCCGAAGTAGTGGATAGCATGACCTGCCCATTACGCGGGCAGCATCAACCGTGGTTGTATTGGTAAAATATTTAGAATAACATTTTACCCTAGCCTAACTAAATTTATTATAACTATTTGGCCCATGGGCCCTAATGGGGTGGTGTTAGTAAGGGGAGGGGTTGATAGTGGTATGCTGTCTAGGCCTGTGAAAAGAAAAGAGCCGCTTAGCGTCAACAATTTCTTTGTCACAGGCTGTCGGTAACAACCCACTATCGTTATTTAATTTGTTAATAACGCCTCCAGACCTCGAACTTATCTCACGTATCCAAGTTAAAAATCAAATTATAAATCCAAAAATAAAACCTGCATGCAACAACAACACAAAAAAACAACAAAAACGGTCTGTTATTTTAACAACACTTTATTATATTTAGGCGTGAATTCCACAGTGAAACAACTTTTTTTCAGTAAAAAATACTGGGAAACCTGAAAGAGAAGAGTATATTAAAAATACGTTAGAGTGACAAAGACAGCAACTTTGTTTATTTTTTTTTATAGCAAAATTTATAGTCAAAATAGTGACAGATTAGGGTCAACATAGCCTAAAAAATTTGAAAAAAAATTTAATTGAGGAGGCATTATAAAACAGTGCATATTAATTGTAATCAAATAGTGTGTGTTTTTGAATCCTGATAAATATAAAAAAAAATCTTGGAATGGACGGACAGTTTGGAATGGATGATTTGGACCCACTAAATATTATTTTCACCAGTGACGAGGAAGATGTAGAAGGTAATATTCCCAAGAAAACCCCTAAATAGTGGGTTCGACCAAATTATATGGACCGAGAAAGAACTGGTGCATTTACGAGCGTATTTAATGAGTTACGACAAGACCCGCAACTGTTCTACAACTACAGCCGCATGAGCTTGGATGAGTTCGACAAGTTGTTGTTTATGGTTCTTGTTACCTGAAATTACAAAAACACATCTTTCGATACATTTATTAATATACGAGTAGCTCAAATAATCACCGTAGTTTTCCATTTTTTGATGAATGATTTGATTTCTCTAAAAATTAATTAAACACGATATGTACGTGTTCTAGGTAGCGGCACAAAAAAACAATCCCGCGTTTGTTTGTTTTTTCATAGTTCACTATAAAAAAATTTCAACCATAAAATTGTAGCACACTACGAAAAATATTTTCTATCGTATACTATTTTTTGAAGGTGTATTAAAATGTTGCCATAAAGGATTTATATTTTTATCTCGTTTTAATTTTACTGAAAATAGTTGTTTCACTGTGGAATTCACGCCTTAAACACGCAAAAAAACAATAATCTAATTTTATACAACCATGAAAACTTCTCGCAAAAAACTAAAAAATTAATTGACCACACGGTGGTCTATTTCAAAACTGACCGTAAAACTCTCTGACCACCGGTTGGTCTATCTAAAAACTGACCGTCCAACTTTTCTTTCCCAAAACCAAAAACAACCACACGGTATGTTTTTCGTTATCAACAAAAAAAATTGATTGAGAGGGGGAAATAATATTTGAATTGGACAATAAAAAAACTCTCGATCAATACAAAAAACATTTTTGTTTCTTTTTTTGATGATAATCGAAAACGATTATCATTTAACGCGTGTGTAAGAAACTTGCATGGTAAATTGGTCACAACAACAAATACAACATTTTCAATAATTGTATCGGTCATTGTCTTTTACAAGTGGCAGAAATGAGGCTCTATGAGAAACATAAGTTTTTCAATTACCACAGAATGTCGGTTGACTTATTTGATCAATTGCTCGAAAAAATAAAAAACAGAATCGAGAAGCTACGCATAAGTCGAGAACCAATATCTGCAGGAGCCCGACTTTCATTAACTTTGAGGTAAATATGCTCACAATAAAAATAATTGAATAATTTAATAATTATTTTGATTTTAGATACCTAGCAAGTGGCGACATGATGAAGTCACTTGCCTATGACTATAGAGTGTCTGAAGCGTCAGCAAGCAATATTATTGCCGAAACATGTGAGGTAATTTGGGATTCGCTGTTTCGTGCATCGTTCGATACTTTGACCGAAGACAAATGGGAATCAGTGGCTCGTGACTTCAATACTAAATGGAATTTCCCAAACTGCATTGGAGCTCTTGACGGGAAACATATCACAGTTCAGGTAATTTTTCTTAATACGCTGCTTTGCTATGAAAATAATTTTGTCTTAATTTTAGGCGTTTAAAAATAGTGGTAGCAGCTGTTATAACTACAAATCATCGCACAGTATTGTATTGATGGCGATTTGCGACGCTAATTACAACTTTTCAGTTGTAGATATAGGAGCATCAGGGAGATTCAGCGATAGCGGTATGTTTAAAAGCACAACTTTCGGGCAAGCATTGATCAAACAGAGCTCGTTTCTAAATATACCACCGGACAAATTATTGCCGAACAGCGCTATAAGTGCACTACATGTGATTGTTGGCGACGAGGCTTTCCCATTAATTAAAAACCTGATGAGACCATTCCCGGGAAGAAATTGTTCTACTGGACTACCCATTCCGGAATCGGTATTTAATTATCGTTTATCACGGGCAAGGCGAATTATAGAAAACACGTTTGGCATTTTGTCGGCTAAATGGAGAATTTTTAGAAAGCCCATTCGCGCTAAACGAGAAAACGTGGTGAAATTTGTGAAGGCGGCTGTATGTTTACACAACTGGATAAAAAAAAAAAATCCATTGTATTGTCCATCTGGCTATACGGATGTTGAAACGGGAAGTGGAGAGCTTATTGAAGGACGATGGCGACAAGAAACCGCAACAGACGGTAATGGAGCTCTGCAACGCATTGGCCGAACAGGTTCCAACAATCCCTCGTCAAACGCTGTTGATATAAGGAACAAATTTAAAACTTATTTTAATGAAATTGATATCCTTCCGTGGCAGCAGAATAGAATGTATAATTCATAGGTTTAAAAAATAAAAATCACATTAACATACTCTTAATTAATTGTTTAATTTATTTTATTGTATTCCTATATTATATTCATAAAAACTGTTATACATATATACATATTATACATATTTATTCCTTGTACGTAGCAGTGCACATAATCTTTGTAATTTCCAACCGTATACGCCTCTGCTCAGTTGGTTCCATTTTTTTTAAATCGCACGCCAAGGTCATACATAATGATCAATAGAGTCGTGCTCTGGTACTGGTTCTTTCAGAATATTAATTAATTCTGAAATGTCCGTTGATTTATCTGAAATAATAAAATGTATTTTCATAAACTTAAAAGGCTATTTCATAAACACACTTGTTTCCCTTTGTTTTTTTTTTTGGTGTTGATGCCACAACTCCAAACGAGGAAGATGTTGATTGATCTACTAAACAATCGTCAAGCGTTTCTGGATCTGTTTCCGCAAAAAATGATCGCAACGTTGTTTGGCTTTCATTGCTGATGTGTTCTTCTAAGGATGGACTTGTTTCGGTATCGTTTTCCACTAAACTGCTCGCAAGAAATCTAAACATATGTTTATGTTAATATTTTTTATATATTTTTATATAAATCATCGTATTTAAAAAAGGTTTAAGAAATCCCATTGATACTAGCAGTGTTGAATATTTTTTAGAATTTGCGGCACTACCACTTTTTTGTTTTTTATTTATTTCGGTATACCGCTCTCTCAACCGCTTCCATTTTTTTTGGCATACATCAACTAAAATGTCAAAAAAGTTATTGTTTTAATTTATTACAAAAAAAAATAAGAGTATATAAAAACTAACCAGGTAATCCAATTTCTATCGCAATGTCGTTCCATATCTTTCTGCGGTAGCCATTATTTTTATATAAAACATGTGTGACGTCATATAATGTACGTCTTTTTTCAACGGCACTAATAAGTTGCTCATCAGTCATATTTATTTATTAATTGTACAAGCAATTATTACTAATTTAATAATTAAATAACAACACTTGATTTTTATTTAATTTTTTAATTTAATAACTATTTAGTAACACTATATTTTTAATTTAATTTTGAAAATAAAAACACACTCGATGCCATAAACAAAACAAAATATACCAAAAATAAATTGAAATAGAAAACTACGTCGTTTTTACATACAAATTTGTATGTGTTTGTGCGAGCGTGACGGAAAAGATAAAATTAAACCATGGCTCGTCGTGTGGCGTGTGCCGTGTGACGAATGTCAAAATATTCGTCTCTGATTGGCTACAAGCTCCCGTCACACGTCACACGTCGCATATGTAAATCAACCTTGACGGTCACCTTACATTGGAAATAATTGAAGATATTATCTTCGAGGTCATGTTATATAGGAAATTTATTTTATTAGGATATGTTGTTAACAGAATTAAATAGAATTCTGTTACACATGTAACAAATGTTTGTGTTCCCTCAATCGTTTCATACCGCTCTAAATTATTTATCAAATTTGATGATACATAACAAGTATCATATGTGGTGAAGTTTAACACCTTGTCGGTATTTACCCGGGTAAAGATCGTGATTTTCTCCGTTGAATAACTACATGAATTTTAGGCGAATTTTAAAATCGCTTCGACTCAGTAATTGATCAATTTTCGCATTTTTCGACCACCTTGACAGTATTTACCCCGGTAAAGATATTTTTCCTCATGTTTTATACAAAAAACAAGCAAGTTTTGTTTTGTTTTTTGGTTTATTTTATTTCATTGATAAGAAAAATATCAGATCACAATTCATTGTTCAATAATAATCATTTTACATATATCACATTTCATTTTCTGTTATGCAAATAAAAATTAATAAAATAAAATAAAAGTAAATAAAATTGAGGAAAATATCTTAAAAGTTATGAACTATTGGCTCATATGACATAGTTGACACTGGGTTTGAGTAAGGCTGTGTTCCTGGCAGATTGGTTTTTTGCAACAACCACACATTTTTCTTGTGGATCGCTTCTTTTTGCCTTCACCATAGCACATAAAGCATTGGCCTTTATGCGCTAATCGACCGGATGCGTCTCGATCAAATAATTGGTCTGGTGTAAACAAAGTATTACTAGGCCCTTATAATTGTTCCATTGGTAGGCCTAGAATGCATTGTATTGCACTTCTGGTAGCATAATGGCTTACAATTCTTGGAAGTAGAGCTCTCTTTTTTATTAGTGGGATGCAAAGGTTTTCACCTAGATCTTCTAAAAGTTTTCGCCGACGACTAGTTTTTATAGTTTGTTTGTTGGACGGGTTATTTGTAATATAAATTATATAAGTTGCTAGTGCCGCTATGTCTACAATGTTAAAAAACATTGCCAGTGGCCACCGATTTGTCTTCCGCTTCATTGTGTATTATGATAACATTTTGTCCATTGTATCAACGGCTCCTTTTGTAGAATTATAATATAAAATAATATCGGGTTTTAATTTTGTTCCAGAAGTACTCTCGTTGTCATGCTGCGTCGATAATAATATTACTGACTTGTTCGCTTTTGGCACATAGGAGCAAAGCACCATTTTTTCTCTAAATCCAAATTTGCTTGACAGAACCTTTCTAGATCTAGATGGTTTGAATTCGAAGGGAATACATGTTTTGTTTTTTTTATTGTACCACTATTGATAAATTCCATGTCAACAAATCCTTTGCAAGTGGTACGGAAGTAAAAAAAATTATCGGTTGTAACATTGCGACCGCTATTTTTGTAGGGAGCTATGAGTTCCTTAACTACCCGCTCACCTTGACCTTTGTCACGAATATTTCCAATTTTGCCTGTATAAATTTGGCCATTCATTTGGGTATGCGGTTTCGGAATCACAGTCCCACCATATCTTGATCCCATACTTGGCGGGTTTAGAGGGAATATATTGAGTAAACTTCGTTCGACCTCTAATCGGAAATAACTGTTCATCAATTGTAATTGATTTATGAGGTCTATAATTATTTTTCAAATTTGCGTTTATCATCTGAAAAATTTCCGTAATTAGTGCCGCCTTGTTGTGATATTCACAACCCCATCAATCTCGTTCCCAAATCTCTCGAAAACATAACCAAAATCCCATCATCAATAAATCGTTACGACAATATAAACGATATCGCATATGTATATCAAAACACATTTAACATACATTCTTTGTGCATACAAAAGGCATAGTAAGCGCGATCGACGCGATACATAAAAGTATGAAATTCAAAAGCAACAACAAAACAAAACATTAGTCATACTACGTCATACACACATTACACATTCTTCATATAATATCAAAATACAATAACAACAACAAAACCAAGTATGAAGTATGGTATATCAAAATATATGAGCTATATGTGTTATACATTTTTTGTTGTATTAAAACGTAATATAAATTATTGAATTATGTTTCTGATGGTCGGAAAATTGGTTGTCCTCTTTTAATAAACTAAATCACGCGTCCTACATTTATACTTTTAAATCAAATTGCCGAATTTTCAAAAAACAAATTTGTTGGTAGAACCCTAATAAATTTTTAGTATATAAGAACCGAAAATTATTCAATCAATTCAATTAGAAATACACAATCAGTTGGTCGCAGTCAAATCGTAGAACTGAATCGTGAACGCTTAGAGGTCTAACCTCGACGGTAGTAGCATAGTTCAGTTTTACCTATAGTTCATTTTAAATCGTCAAACAGTCGAAAAGTAAATAATCATTTTTTTTGTGCACGATAATAGAGGAGAACCATCAGCAGAATAACATTGGTAAGTATATCAGCAACTAACACCAAGGCACCGTTTTAATATTTCGTAACTCCTTAGTCTTGCATGGCAAAGCAAGAAGGCTTGGCGAAGCAGTGCTTTTAGTACAGTACCCATACCTTTGAAAGTTATGTTTTATTAAAACTTATCTCATACTAACAATCCATCCGCCAAGGATGTACTCACAAATAATACATATAAATACAGATTTTCTCCACAGCCTTATCAGTTTCCATTCGAGCTTGCCGAGTTACATACGAGTAATAGTCGAATCGAATGAAACGAGTAATATTGTAAAATCGATACATTGCATTTTTTTTCCACAGTTGGGCCGTTGGTTCATAATTGAATTTGTGAGCACCAATAACTATTAGAAGACCCAAATAAGCTAGCAGTTCTTCTTCTTTTAACGGTTCCCAGACCAATTTTTTTTGTCAGGATTCGCATCCGTGTACTTCTTATACTGCTTTTCGACCATTTTATTGGTATTTCTATAAATTATACTTTGCATAGAACTATCAAATAATTTACAAAATGGGTCGACATCATTTAAATTTTTAGTATTCGGATTAGGACCCATAAATAGTGGTTCGCGCAAAACATGGTGGACCAGCACACGATGTAAATTAGGACCTGATTTTCGCCATTTAGTACCATCTTTACCGACATAATATTCACTATCGTTTCCATCATTCTGGTTTAGATCATTTCTATTATCATCTGTGTTGTCGTCTATATTACAGTCTTCTTCTTCATCGGCCTCTGAGTCAGTAGTATCCCTTGTCTCAGCGATAAAATTTTCGAGATCCACATCTGAATCGATATCATCGTCATCAAATGCCAAATCATCTTCCGAATCCGAAGCTAAAGTACGCACTACACTTTCAAGATACGTTTGCTTTTCTTCATACGATAATCTATAATAGATAATTTTTAATGCAATGCACGCAGCAAAAATCGTTATTTTATTTTTTATTAATTAGCTGCTGTTTTCTGTTGATTTGTAGTTATTGTTGTTTACTTTCAATTTCTGCTTGGTTTGCGATTAGTTGGAGCTTTATTTTAATTTAATCGAATAAACGTATGTCCTTGGATTACATATACAATATTCGATTTTATATATTAATTAATTTATAAGAAATTTTGTGACAAAATAAAATTTTTGGTTCTCACCACCTAGAAACTTCAAAAATTCTGTGGTATAATAGCGAAAATTTCAATATTCTATATAATAAATAAAATGTTCTTTTAATTTAATTTATTTAAGACAAATTAGTCAAACTTATAGCCCGTGGATTACCAAAACGAAAACCATTAGACGGCGTTTATAATACGAGTATTGTAGTTGGTGCCTCTGACAAAGGCGGTATTGGTAAATCAACAACGGCTGTTAATTTAGCAGTAACACTAGGTGGTTTAGGTAAAAAGGTCGGTTTCCTGGATATTGACATATTTGGCCCCTCCGCGCCATTAATGATGAATATCCATGAAGAACCTTAAGTGAACAATTCTAACAATATTATACCGATAATAAATTATGGGGTTAAATGTATGTCAATGGAATTATTAATTTCTGAAACACCGGTTGTTTGGCGAGGACCATTAATTATGTCTGCACTAGAGCGGCTATTAAAGAGAACATTTTGGGATGAAATTGATATATTATTCGTGGATACACCACCTGGAACTGGTGATATACACCTTTCTTTAGCCCAAAATGTTCCGGTAACCGGCGTTGTGCTAGGCAGCACGCCACAAATAGCAGCGTTATAGATTACAAATCGAGGTGCGAAAATGTATCGAACATTGGGCGTTCCTATAATCGGATTAGTCGAAAATATGAGTTACACGGCATGCCCAATTGTTTAACGGAAATAGATTTGTCTAAATAAACAGCAACAATAACAAATATATGAGCACAATTAATGCTCATATTTCAGTTTATTTTTTGTTACTATGTTGGTACGACCAAGATTATTTGCTCAAAAGATTGAAATTTTTCAACTAAAGCTGGATTAATTTGGGCGGGGCTTAGTTGAATATAAAGATTTGATTGGCTAAAGATTTGGATTAAAAATAATCCCGTTCCGTGAAGGCGCCTTGAGGGATTTTTTTTGCCGACAATGTGAAGGTTAAATATATTTGATCGAAAACGAAATAAATCGTTACATGCCTGTGTCAAATCCAAAATCAAATAACAACCATAAGGTTGTGATGTCTCATCTTTATATAGCTTCACAAATTCCATTACGTTATCGGGAAAGATTTGAGGATAAATTTGTGATTTAACTCGAGGGTTACTAAATTCCACCAGATATTTGCAGTTTAACGATGTGTCACGACAAAATTTTCCCTGATGAAATATGTTTGGTGTTATTAATATAACCGAAATTCGTCTGTGGTGCGTACCTTTCGTAAACAATTCACATACATTCTTGTTATAAGCGTCGCTCATCAGTCGAGTACAATCAAAATATTATCTACATTGTTGAAATTTTCTGGTACTGTTTCTATCACTTCAACATCACAACCACAATTCAAATTAATTAATGGTATTGCATTCCAATCTGCATTACACCATAATATCTTATTAAAACCCTTGACAAACGGCAAGAGTTTTGATACAAATGATGTTTTACCGCAACCGGATGATCCGACAATCGATTACTGTAACCCACTCTTCTCATTCACAACACCTATCTATAGTTTTCATCTAAATATTTAAAATTGTGATAATGCAAATATTAGATTCTTCATATAACTCGTATGTGTTTACAGTTTTTCCTTAAATATTATAAAGAATTTTTATTGTATAGTTCTTCAATAAATCTAATGGTAAACATTCTATTGTAGTTAATAACTTATCTACAATCAAAAATGAGACATCTGTCAAGTGTCTTCCCTTTTTAAAATGAATAATTTTAAATAATAAAGCGCGTACTTTTTTACCAGTGTTAATACAATCTGCATCGATTTCATCAATAATATTAACCGGAATAATATTCCTCAATCTACATTGATGAGCTACTGTACTGTAATTTTGATAATGTGAAATGTGATTAATAAAATCAGGGTTGTAGTCGGTTACATGCACCATCATACAATTAAACCAAAGAATTTCTGGGTAATTAGACCTAAATTAGACACTTGCCTCGTTTAAAGTTTAACCGCATAGGCTCTTTCTCTTTGAAAACTACAATTAGTTTCAACTATCTCTTTTAGTAGAATTTCACCTGAATACCATATTCTGATTTGACCCCACTAATTTATAGTAAACCGTAATAGTTTTAATTCGAAACAATAGAAGCCTAATAAATATTAAGTGCAACAAAACCGACAATAGACTAGAGGTTACAACTTTAAATTTTCCTCGACTCAACCGCCCCATTTACTACTCTTGTGAATTTGTGTACGACCTTATTCTTTAGGTAAATTAAATCTGGTGATGATCCCAATGAAATGTTTTTTGGAAACACAAACTGGAAAGGAAAGGAAATTAAACCAAAAATTTTTGCGTCGAGGTAAATGCGAATGTAAAACTTATAACTATTCATGTTAAATTGTATATTTATGTTTAGATGTAAAATGTAATACGTCTCGCACAATAGAAAACATTTTCTATTACCTTAAACATTTTGTTGTTTTCTGAAGTTTAATCTTTCCATTTGGAAGGCTAGCGCCAAAATGTATCTAATGTGCGAGAGTTGTATTATATGAAAAACCAATTTATAATTTAGAATCTTTATGTGGTATGATTTAGTATTATGATAACAAATTATGAATGTTACTAATTTTAAGGTATTTAGGGCCGGTTTCACAATGAGAGCATCATTTCTTACTAAACCATTGTGAATGAAGTCCTTAGCAAGTAATATATAAATAATTAAATTATTAAACTATTTTTATATTTTATTTATATGTAGAGAATACATTTATTTTATGATAGTCTGGTAATTTTTTGTTTTCGTTTCTTGAGAGCAATTGAATTTACAATGAGTCCCCGCAATAAGGTAGGTTGTGACAATGACGAATTAAGAAAACTTAAAGGCAGGTAAAGTAGGCAGAATATTTTACTATTTTTTCTTCAAGATAATTTTTGACCAAAATATTATTTGAACTACAACCAAGCTTCAGAAATAACAAGCTACAACAACGGTGAATGAGGAGAGGATGAAGTCCTACCACTGAAGCCATATTATCGATGTGTCAGTTGGATAAATCAAATAACCTAGGGTTCTCATCTTCTCAGTGGTGTCAGCGACTAAATGAAGCGCCCCACTCCCAAATGACCCTAACGTTTTCAGCACCTGATTGATGTTAACCATCGTTATTCACCATTAAAAATTTAAAAAGCCCTTGTGATCAACAGCCAGATGATTACTCAGAGGAATTCTTGCAACTATATATCAAGCAAGCTATCCATCCAAAAAACTACTCATCAAGTCATACAGTGACTCAAAATATCACTTTGATTAAGAAAATTTGAGCAAATTTTCTTTAAGAAACGCAATAACTCAATTTAAAGTTTCAATATTTTTCAAAAAGTGAATGGCTGATTAGAATAAATCTCGACCAATTTTTGATTTAATTTAAATGAGAATTAGTCGAAAATGAACCAATCGTTTTGAAATGATCAAAAATTTCAAGAACTGACTCCTGAGCAATCAGCAACGCAATGAAGCAACATATTACAACAATTTAAACGAAGCTCTACTCAAAATTACACCAATAATTTAAAATAACCGGAAGATACAGAATCTGCGACAATAAATTTTATCCGATAAAAATAAGTAAGGCATCAGGGATTTTCGCAAAAAACCGAAAACTTTTTATTGTCGAAATTCCGGTTCAAAATGATTATAGGCAATGAGAATGATATGTTGAGCAAGAAACTAACAGTAGTTTACATATGGAAAGCGTGGTTATTGGCTGTTTCGAATTTTGAAATTCGCGGTCACACCCGGTAGTCGATCCTCGATTGCAGGCGAATGAGGCAACGTATTACAACAATTTAAACGAAGCTCTACTCAAAATTACACCAATAATTTAAAATAACCGGAAGATACAGAATCTGCGACAATAAATTTTATCCGATAAAAATAAGTAAGGCTAACCATCAGGGATTTTCGCAAAAAACCGAAAACTTTTTATTGACGAAGTTCCGGTTCAAAATGATTATAGGCAATGATAATGATATGTTGAGCAAGAAACTAACAGTAGTTTACATATGGAAAGCGTGGTTATTGGCTGTTTCGAATTTTGAAATTCGCGGTCACACCCGGTAGTCGATCCTCGATTGCAGGCGAATGAGGCAACGTATTACAACAATTTAAACGAAGCTCTACTCAAAATTACACCAATAATTTAAAATAACCGGAAGATACAGAATCTGCGACAATAAATTTTATCCGATAAAAATAAGTAAGGCATCAGGGATTTTCGCAAAAAACCGAAAACTTTTTATTGTCGAAATTCCGGTTCAAAATGATTATAGGCAATGAGAATGATATGTTGAGCAAGAAACTAACAGTAGTTTACATATGGAAAGCGCGGTTATTGGCTGTTTCGAATTTTGAAATTCGCGGTCACACCCGGTAGTCGATCCTCGATTGCAGGCGAATGAGGCAACGTATTACAACAATTTAAACGAAGCTCTACTCAAAATTACACCAATAATTTAAAATAACCGGAAGATACAGAATCTGCGACAATAAATTTTATCCGATAAAAATAAGTAAGGCTAACCATCAGGGATTTTCGCAAAAAACCGAAAACTTTTTATTGACGAAGTTCCGGTTCAAAATGATTATAGGCAATGAGAATGATATGTTGAGCAAGAAACTAACAGTAGTTTACATATGAAAAGCGTGGTTATTGGCTGTTTCGAATTTTGAAATTCGCGGTCACACCCGGTAGTCGATCCTCCATTGCAGGCGAATCTGCGACAATAAATTTTATTCGATAAAAATAAGTAAGGCTAATCATCAGGGATTTTCGCAAAAAACCGAAAACTTTTTATTGACGAAGTTCCGGTTCAAAATGATTATAGGCAATGATAATGATATGTTGAGCAAGAAACTAACAGTAGTTTACATATGGAAAGCGTGGTTATTGGCTGTTTCGAATTTTGAAATTCGCGGTCACACCCGGTAGTCGATCCTCGATTGCAGGCGAATGAGGCAACGTATTACAGCAATTTAAACGAAGCTCTACTCAAAATTACACCAATAATTTAAAATAACCGGAAGATACAGAATCTGCGACAATAAATTTTATCCGATAAAAATAAGTAAGGCATCAGGGATTTTCGCAAAAAACCGAAAACTTTTTATTGTCGAAATTCCGGTTCAAAATGATTATAGGCAATGAGACTGATATGTTGAGCAAGAAACTAACAGTAGTTTACATATGGAAAGCGTGGTTATTGGCTGTTTCGAATTTTGAAATTCGCGGTCACACCCGGTAGTCGATCCTCGATTGCAGGCGAATGAGGCAACGTATTACAACAATTTAAACGAAGCTCTACTCAAAATTACACCAATAATTTAAAATAACCGGAAGATAAAGAATCTGCGACAATAAATTTTATCCGATAAAAATAAGTAAGGCTAACCATCAGGGATTTTCGCAAAAAACCGAAAACTTTTTATTGACGAAGTTCCGGTTCAAAATGATTATAGGCAATGAGAATGATATGTTGAGCAAGAAACTAACAGTAGTTTACATATGGAAAGCGTGGTTATTGGCTGTTTCGAATTTTGAAATTCGCGGTCACACCCGGTAGTCGATCCTCGATTGCAGGCGAATGAGGCAACGTATTACAACAATTTAAACGAAGCTCTACTCAAAATTACACCAATAATTTAAAATAACCGGAAGATGCAGAATCTTCGACAATAAATTTTATCCGATAAAAATAAGTAAGGCTAACCATCAGGGATTTTCGCAAAAAACCGAAAACTTTTTATTGACGAAGTTCCGGTTCAAAATGATTATAGGCAATGAGAATGATATGTTGAGCAAGAAACTAACAGTAGTTTACTTATGGAAAGCGTGGTTATTGGCTGTTTCGAATTTTGAAATTCGCGGTCACACCCGGTAGTCGATCCTCGATTGCAGGCGAATGAGGCAACGTATTACAACAATTTAAACGAAGCTCTACTCAAAATTACACCAATAACTTAAAATAACCGGAAGATACAGAATCTGCGACAATAAATTTTATCCGATAAAAATAAGTAAGGCTAACCATCAGGGATTTTCGCAAAAAACCGAAAACTTTTTATTGACGAAGTTCCGGTTCAAAATGATTATAGGCAATGAGAATGATATGTTGAGCAAGAAACTAACAGTAGTTTACATATGGAAAGCGTGGTTATTGGCTGTTTCGAATTTTGAAATTCGCGGTCACACCCGGTAGTCGATCCTCGATTGCAGGCGAATGAGGCAACGTATTACAACAATTTAAACGAAGCTCTACTCAAAATTACACCAATAATTTAAAATAACCGGAAGATACAGAATCTGCGACAATAAATTTTATCCGATAAAAATAAGTAAGGCTAACCATCAGGGATTTTCGCAAAAAACCGAAAACTTTTTATTGACGAAGTTCCGGTTCAAAATGATTATAGGCAATGAGAATGATATGTTGAGCAAGAAACTAACAGTAGTTTACATATGGAAAGCGTGGTTATTGGCTGTTTCGAATTTTGAAATTCGCGGTCACACCCGGTAGTCGATCCTCGATTGCAGGCGAATGAGGCAACGTATTACAGCAATTTAAACGAAGCTCTACTCAAAATTACACCAATAATTTAAAATAACCGGAAGATACAGAATCTGCGACAATAAATTTTATCCGATAAAAATAAGTAAGGCATCAGGGATTTTCGCAAAAAACCGAAAACTTTTTATTGTCGAAATTCCGGTTCAAAATGATTATAGGCAATGAGAATGATATGTTGAGCAAGAAACTAACAGTAGTTTACATATGGAAAGCGTGGTTATTGGCTGTTTCGAATTTTGAAATTCGCGGTCACACCCGGTAGTCGATCCTCGATTGCAGGCGAATGAGGCAACGTATTACAACAATTTAAACGAAGCTCTACTCAAAATTACACCAATAATTTAAAATAACCGGAAGATACAGAATCTGCGACAATAAATTTTATCCGATAAAAATAAGTAAGGCTAATAACCATCAGGGATTTTCGCAAAAAACCGAAAACTTTTTATTGACGAAGTTCCGGTTCAAAATGATTGTAGGCAATGAGAATGATATGTTGAGCAAGAAACTAACAGTAGTTTACATATGGAAAGCGTGGTTATTGGCTGTTTCGAATTTTGAAATTCGCGGTCACACCCGGTAGTCGATCCTCGATTGCAGGCGAATGAGGCAACGTATTACAACAATTTAAACGAAGCTCTACTCAAAATTACACCAATAATTTAAAATAACCGGAAGATACAGAATCTGCGACAATAAATTTTATCCGATAAAAATAAGTAAGGCTAACCATCAGGGATTTTCGCAAAAAACCGAAAACTTTTTATTGACGAAGTTCCGGTTCAAAATGATTGTAGGCAATGAGAATGATATGTTGAGCAAGAAACTAACAGTAGTTTACATATGGAAAGCGTGGTTATTGGCTGTTTCGAATTTTGAAATTCGCGGTCACACCCGGTAGTCGATCCTCGATTGCAGGCGAATGAGGCAACGTATTACAACAATTTAAACGAAGCTCTACTCAAAATTACACCAATAATTTAAAATAACCGGAAGATACAGAATCTGCGACAATAAATTTTATCCGATAAATTAAGTAAGGCATCAGGGATTTTCGCAAAAAACCGAAAACTTTTTATTGTCGAAATTCCGGTTCAAAATGATTATAGGCAATGAGAATGATATGTTGAGCAAGAAACTAACAGTAGTTTACATATGGAAAGCGTGGTTATTGGCTGTTTCGAATTTTGAAATTCGCGGTCACACCCGGTAGTCGATCCTCGATTGCAGGCGAATGAGGCAACGTATTACAACAATTTAAACGAAGCTCTACTCAAAATTACACCAATAATTTAAAATAACCGGAAGATACAGAATCTGCGACAATAAATTTTATCCGATAAAAATAAGTAAGGCTAACCCATCAGGGATTTTCGCAAAAACCCGAAAACTTTTTATTGACGAAGTTCCGGTTCAAAATGATTATAGGCAATGAGAATGATATGTTGAGCAAGAAACTAACAG
The DNA here is from genome assembly GCA_963691935.1 of Nephrotoma guestfalica. NCBI lineage: Eukaryota > Metazoa > Arthropoda > Insecta > Diptera > Tipulidae > Nephrotoma > Nephrotoma guestfalica. The sequence goes on from OY829915.1 coordinate 212,986,957, forward strand.
TAGTTTACATATGGAAAGCGTGGTTATTGGCTGTTTCGAATTTTGAAATTCGCGGTCACGCCCGGTAGTCGATCCTCGATTGCAGGCGAATCTGCGACAATAAATTTTATCCGATAAAAATAAGTAAGGCTAACCATCAGGGATTTTCGCAAAAAACCGAAAACTTTTTATTGACGAAGTTCCGGTTCAAAATGATTATAGGCAATGAGAATGATATGTTGAGCAAGAAACTAACAGTAGTTTACATATGGAAAGCGTGGTTATTGGTTGTTTCGAATTTTGAAATTCGCGGTCACACCCGGTAGTCGATCCTCGATTGCAGGCGAATGAGGCAACGTATTACAGCAATTTAAACGAAGCTCTACACAAACTTACACCAATAATTTAAAATAACCGGAAGATACAGAATCTGCGACAATAAATTTTATCCGATAAAAATAAGTAAGGCTAACCATCAGGGATTTTCGCAAAAAACCGAAAACTTTTTATTGACGAAGTTCCGGTTCAAAATGATTATAGGCAATGAGAATGATATGTTGAGCAAGAAACTAACAGTAGTTTACATATGGAAAGCGTGGTTATTGGCTGTTTCGAATTTTGAAATTCGCGGTCACACCCGGTAGTCGATCCTCGATTGCAGGCGAATGAGGCAACGTATTACAACAATTTAAACGAAGCTCTACTCAAAATTACACCAATAATTTAAAATAACCGGAAGATACAGAATCTGCGACAATAAATTTTATCCGATAAAAATAAGTAAGGCATCAGGGATTTTCGCAAAAAACCGAAAACTTTTTATTGTCGAAATTCCGGTTCAAAATGATTATAGGCAATGAGAATGATATGTTGAGCAAGAAACTAACAGTAGTTTACATATGGAAAGCGTGGTTATTGGCTGTTTCGAATTTTGAAATTCGTGGTCACACCCGGTAGTCGATCCTCGATTGCAGGCGAATGAGGCAACGTATTACAACAATTTAAACGAAGCTCTACTCAAAATTACACCAATAATTTAAAATAACCGGAAGATACAGAATCTGCGACAATAAATTTTATCCGATAAAAATAAGTAAGGCTAATAACCATCAGGGATTTTCGCAAAAAACCGAAAACTTTTTATTGACGAAGTTCCGGTTCAAAATGATTGTAGGCAATGAGAATGATATGTTGAGCAAGAAACTAACAGTAGTTTACATATGGAAAGCGTGGTTATTGGCTGTTTCGAATTTTGAAATTCGCGGTCACACCCGGTAGTCGATCCTCGATTGCAGGCGAATGAGGCAACGTATTACAACAATTTAAACGAAGCTCTACTCAAAATTACACCAATAATTTAAAATAACCGGAAGATACAGAATCTGCGACAATAAATTTTATCCGATAAATTAAGTAAGGCATCAGGGATTTTCGCAAAAAACCGAAAACTTTTTATTGTCGAAATTCCGGTTCAAAATGATTATAGGCAATGAGAATGATATGTTGAGCAAGAAACTAACAGTAGTTTACATATGGAAAGCGTGGTTATTGGCTGTTTCGAATTTTGAAATTCGCGGTCACACCCGGTAGTCGATCCTCGATTGCAGGCGAATGAGGCAACGTATTACAACAATTTAAACGAAGCTCTACTCAAAATTACACCAATAATTTAAAATAACCGGAAGATACAGAATCTGCGACAATAAATTTTATCCGATAAAAATAAGTAAGGCTAACCCATCAGGGATTTTCGCAAAAACCCGAAAACTTTTTATTGACGAAGTTCCGGTTCAAAATGATTATAGGCAATGAGAATGATATGTTGAGCAAGAAACTAACAGTAGTTTACATATGGAAAGCGTGGTTATTGGCTGTTTCGAATTTTGAAATTCGCGGTCACGCCCGGTAGTCGATCCTCGATTGCAGGCGAATCTGCGACAATAAATTTTATCCGATAAAAATAAGTAAGGCTAACCATCAGGGATTTTCGCAAAAAACCGAAAACTTTTTATTGACGAAGTTCCGGTTCAAAATGATTATAGGCAATGAGAATGATATGTTGAGCAAGAAACTAACAGTAGTTTACATATGGAAAGCGTGGTTATTGGTTGTTTCGAATTTTGAAATTCGCGGTCACACCCGGTAGTCGATCCTCGATTGCAGGCGAATGAGGCAACGTATTACAGCAATTTAAACGAAGCTCTACACAAACTTACACCAATAATTTAAAATAACCGGAAGATACAGAATCTGCGACAATAAATTTTATCCGATAAAAATAAGTAAGGCTAACCATCAGGGATTTTCGCAAAAAACCGAAAACTTTTTATTGACGAAGTTCCGGTTCAAAATGATTATAGGCAATGAGAATGATATGTTGAGCAAGAAACTAACAGTAGTTTACATATGGAAAGCGTGGTTATTGGCTGTTTCGAATTTTGAAATTCGCGGTCACACCCGGTAGTCGATCCTCGATTGCAGGCGAATGAGGCAACGTATTACAGCAATTTAAACGAAGCTCTACACAAAATTACACCAATAATTTAAAATAACCGGAAGATACAGAATCTGCGACAATAAATTTTATCCGATAAAAATAAGTAAGGCTAACCATCAGGGATTTTCGCAAAAACCCGAAAACTTTTTATTGACGAAGTTCCGGTTCAAAATGATTATAGGCAATGAGAATGATATGTTGAGCAAGAAACTAACAGTAGTTTACATATGGAAAGCGTGGTTATTGGCTGTTTCGAATTTTGAAATTCGCGGTCACACCCGGTAGTCGATCCTCGATTGCAGGCGAATGAGGCAACGTATTACAACAATTTAAACGAAGCTCTACTCAAAATTACACCAATAATTTAAAATAACCGGAAGATACAGAATCTGCGACAATAAATTTTATCCGATAAAAATAAGTAAGGCTAACCATCAGGGATTTTCGCAAAAAACCGAAAACTTTTTATTGACGAAGTTCCGGTTCAAAATGATTATAGGCAATGAGAATGATATGTTGAGCAAGAAACTAACAGTAGTTTACATATGGAAAGCGTGGTTATTGGCTGTTTCGAATTTTGAAATTCGCGGTCACACCCGGTAGTCGATCCTCGATTGCAGGCGAATGAGGCAACGTATTACAGCAATTTAAACGAAGCTCTACACAAAATTACACCAATAATTTAAAATAACCGGAAGATACAGAATCTGCGACAATAAATTTTATCCGATAAAAATAAGTAAGGCTAACCATCAGGGATTTTCGCAAAAACCCGAAAACTTTTTATTGACGAAGTTCCGGTTCAAAATGATTATAGGCAATGAGAATGATATGTTGAGCAAGAAACTAACAGTAGTTTACATATGGAAAGCGTGGTTATTGGCTGTTTCGAATTTTGAAATTCGCGGTCACGCCCGGTAGTCGATCCTCGATTGCAGGCGAATCTGCGACAATAAATTTTATCCGATAAAAATAAGTAAGGCTAACCATCAGGGATTTTCGCAAAAAACCGAAAACTTTTTATTGACGAAGTTCCGGTTCAAAATGATTATAGGCAATGAGAATGATATGTTGAGCAAGAAACTAACAGTAGTTTACATATGGAAAGCGTGGTTATTGGCTGTTTCGAATTTTGAAATTCGCGGTCACACCCGGTAGTCGATCCTCGATTGCAGGCGAATGAGGCAACGTATTACAGCAATTTAAACGAAGCTCTACACAAAATTACACCAATAATTTAAAATAACCGGAAGATACAGAATCTGCGACAATAAATTTTATCCGATAAAAATAAGTAAGGCTAACCATCAGGGATTTTCGCAAAAAACCGAAAACTTTTTATTGACGAAGTTCCGGTTCAAAATGATTATAGGCAATGAGAATGATATGTTGAGCAAGAAACTAACAGTAGTTTACATATGGAAAGCGTGGTTATTGGCTGTTTCGAATTTTGAAATTCGCGGTCACACCCGGTAGTCGATCCTCGATTGCAGGCGAATGAGGCAACGTATTACAACAATTTAAACGAAGCTCTACTCAAAATTACACCAATAATTTAAAATAACCGGAAGATACAGAATCTGCGACAATAAATTTTATCCGATAAAAATAAGTAAGGCTAACCATCAGGGATTTTCGCAAAAAACCGAAAACTTTTTATTGACGAAGTTCCGGTTCAAAATGATTATAGGCAATGAGAATGATATGTTGAGCAAGAAACTAACAGTAGTTTACATATGGAAAGCGTGGTTATTGGCTGTTTCGAATTTTGAAATTCGCGGTCACACCCGGTAGTCGATCCTCGATTGCAGGCGAATGAGGCAACGTATTACAGCAATTTAAACGAAGCTCTTCACAAAATTACACCAATAATTTAAAATAACCGGAAGATACAGAATCTGCGACAATAAATTTTATCCGATAAAAATAAGTAAGGCTAACCATCAGGGATTTTCGCAAAAAACCGAAAACTTTTTATTGTCGAAATTCCGGTTCAAAATGATTATAGGCAATGAGAATGATATGTTGAGCAAGAAACTAACAGTAGTTTACATATGGAAAGCGTGGTTATTGGCTGTTTCGAATTTTGAAATTCGCGGTCACACCCGGTAGTCGATCCTCGATTGCAGGCGAATGAGGCAACGTATTACAACAATTTAAACGAAGCTCTACTCAAAATTACACCAATAATTTAAAATAACCGGAAGATACAGAATCTGCGACAATAAATTTTATCCGATAAAAATAAGTAAGGCTAACCATCAGGGATTTTCGCAAAAAACCGAAAACTTTTTATTGACGAAGTTCCGGTTCAAAATGATTATAGGCAATGAGAATGATATGTTGAGCAAGAAACTAACAGTAGTTTACATATGGAAAGCGTGGTTATTGGCTGTTTCGAATTTTGAAATTCGCGGTCACACCCGGTAGTCGATCCTCGATTGCAGGCGAATGAGGCAACGTATTACAACAATTTAAACGAAGCTCTACTCAAAATTACACCAATAATTTAAAATAACCGGAAGATACAGAATCTGCGACAATAAATTTTATCCGATAAAAATAAGTAAGGCTAACCATCAGGGATTTTCGCAAAAAACCGAAAACTTTTTATTGACGAAGTTCCGGTTCAAAATGATTATAGGCAATGAGAATGATATGTTGAGCAAGAAACTAACAGTAGTTTACATATGGAAAGCGTGGTTATTGGCTGTTTCGAATTTTGAAATTCGCGGTCACACCCGGTAGTCGATCCTCGATTGCAGGCGAATGAGGCAACGTATTACAACAATTTAAACGAAGCTCTACTCAAAATTACACCAATAATTTAAAATAACCGGAAGATACAGAATCTGCGACAATAAATTTTATCCGATAAAAATAAGTAAGGCTAACCATCAGGGATTTTCGCAAAAACCCGAAAACTTTTTATTGACGAAGTTCCGGTTCAAAATGATTATAGGCAATGAGAATGATATGTTGAGCAAGAAACTAACAGTAGTTTACATATGGAAAGCGTGGTTATTGGCTGTTTCGAATTTTGAAATTCGCGGTCACACCCGGTAGTCGATCCTCGATTGCAGGCGAATGAGGCAACGTATTACAGCAATTTAAACGAAGCTCTTCACAAAATTACACCAATAATTTAAAATAACCGGAAGATACAGAATCTGCGACAATAAATTTTATCCGATAAAAATAAGTAAGGCTAACCATCAGGGATTTTCGCAAAAAACCGAAAACTTTTTATTGTCGAAATTCCGGTTCAAAATGATTATAGGCAATGAGAATGATATGTTGAGCAAGAAACTAACAGTAGTTTACATATGGAAAGCGTGGTTATTGGCTGTTTCGAATTTTGAAATTCGCGGTCACACCCGGTAGTCGATCCTCGATTGCAGGCGAATGAGGCAACGTATTACAACAATTTAAACGAAGCTCTACTCAAAATTACACCAATAATTTAAAATAACCGGAAGATACAGAATCTGCGACAATAAATTTTATCCGATAAAAATAAGTAAGGCTAACCATCAGGGATTTTCGCAAAAAACCGAAAACTTTTTATTGACGAAGTTCCGGTTCAAAATGATTATAGGCAATGAGAATGATATGTTGAGCAAGAAACTAACAGTAGTTTACATATGGAAAGCGTGGTTATTGGCTGTTTCGAATTTTGAAATTCGCGGTCACACCCGGTAGTCGATCCTCGATTGCAGGCGAATGAGGCAACGTATTACAGCAATTTAAACGAAGCTCTACACAAAATTACACCAATAATTTAAAATAACCGGAAGATACAGAATCTGCGACAATAAATTTTATCCGATAAAAATAAGTAAGGCTAACCATCAGGGATTTTCGCAAAAAACCGAAAACTTTTTATTGTCGAAATTCCGGTTCAAAATGATTATAGGCAATGAGAATGATATGTTGAGCAAGAAACTAACAGTAGTTTACATATGGAAAGCGTGGTTATTGGCTGTTTCGAATTTTGAAATTCGCGGTCACGCCCGGTAGTCGATCCTCGATTGCAGGCGAATCTGCGACAATAAATTTTATCCGATAAAAATAAGTAAGGCTAACCATCAGGGATTTTCGCAAAAAACCGAAAACTTTTTATTGACGAAGTTCCGGTTCAAAATGATTATAGGCAATGAGAATGATATGTTGAGCAAGAAACTAACAGTAGTTTACATATGGAAAGCGTGGTTATTGGCTGTTTCGAATTTTGAAATTCGCGGTCACACCCGGTAGTCGATCCTCGATTGCAGGCGAATGAGGCAACGTATTACAGCAATTTAAACGAAGCTCTACACAAAATTACACCAATAATTTAAAATAACCGGAAGATACAGAATCTGCGACAATAAATTTTATCCGATAAAAATAAGTAAGGCTAACCATCAGGGATTTTCGCAAAAAACCGAAAACTTTTTATTGACGAAGTTCCGGTTCAAAATGATTATAGGCAATGAGAATGATATGTTGAGCAAGAAACTAACAGTAGTTTACATATGGAAAGCGTGGTTATTGGCTGTTTCGAATTTTGAAATTCGCGGTCACACCCGGTAGTCGATCCTCGATTGCAGGCGAATGAGGCAACGTATTACAACAATTTAAACGAAGCTCTACTCAAAATTACACCAATAATTTAAAATAACCGGAAGATACAGAATCTGCGACAATAAATTTTATCCGATAAAAATAAGTAAGGCTAACCATCAGGGATTTTCGCAAAAAACCGAAAACTTTTTATTGACGAAGTTCCGGTTCAAAATGATTATAGGCAATGAGAATGATATGTTGAGCAAGAAACTAACAGTAGTTTACATATGGAAAGCGTGGTTATTGGCTGTTTCGAATTTTGAAATTCGCGGTCACACCCGGTAGTCGATCCTCGATTGCAGGCGAATGAGGCAACGTATTACAGCAATTTAAACGAAGCTCTTCACAAAATTACACCAATAATTTAAAATAACCGGAAGATACAGAATCTGCGACAATAAATTTTATCCGATAAAAATAAGTAAGGCTAACCATCAGGGATTTTCGCAAAAAACCGAAAACTTTTTATTGACGAAGTTCCGGTTCAAAATGATTATAGGCAATGAGAATGATATGTTGAGCAAGAAACTAACAGTAGTTTACATATGGAAAGCGTGGTTATTGGCTGTTTCGAATTTTGAAATTCGCGGTCACACCCGGTAGTCGATCCTCGATTGCAGGCGAATGAGGCAACGTATTACAACAATTTAAACGAAGCTCTACTCAAAATTACACCAATAATTTAAAATAACCGGAAGATACAGAATCTGCGACAATAAATTTTATCCGATAAAAATAAGTAAGGCTAACCATCAGGGATTTTCGCAAAAAACCGAAAATTTTTTATTGACGAAGTTCCGGTTCAAAATGATTATAGGCAATGAGAATGATATGTTGAGCAAGAAACTAACAGTAGTTTACATATGGAAAGCGTGGTTATTGGCTGTTTCGAATTTTGAAATTCGCGGTCACACCCGGTAGTCGATCCTCGATTGCAGGCGAATGAGGCAACGTATTACAGCAATTTAAACGAAGCTCTACACAAAATTACACCAATAATTTAAAATAACCGGAAGATACAGAATCTGCGACAATAAATTTTATCCGATAAAAATAAGTAAGGCTAACCATCAGGGATTTTCGCAAAAAACCGAAAACTTTTTATTGACGAAGTTCCGGTTCAAAATGATTATAGGCAATGAGAATGATATGTTGAGCAAGAAACTAACAGTAGTTTACATATGGAAAGCGTGGTTATTGGCTGTTTCGAATTTTGAAATTCGCGGTCACGCCCGGTAGTCGATCCTCGATTGCAGGCGAATCTGCGACAATAAATTTTATCCGATAAAAATAAGTAAGGCTAACCATCAGGGATTTTCGCAAAAAACCGAAAACTTTTTATTGACGAAGTTCCGGTTCAAAATGATTATAGGCAATGAGAATGATATGTTGAGCAAGAAACTAACAGTAGTTTACATATGGAAAGCGTGGTTATTGGCTGTTTCGAATTTTGAAATTCGCGGTCACACCCGGTAGTCGATCCTCGATTGCAGGCGAATGAGGCAACGTATTACAGCAATTTAAACGAAGCTCTACACAAAATTACACCAATAATTTAAAATAACCGGAAGATACAGAATCTGCGACAATAAATTTTATCCGATAAAAATAAGTAAGGCTAACCATCAGGGATTTTCGCAAAAAACCGAAAACTTTTTATTGACGAAGTTCCGGTTCAAAATGATTATAGGCAATGAGAATGATATGTTGAGCAAGAAACTAACAGTAGTTTACATATGGAAAGCGTGGTTATTGGCTGTTTCGAATTTTGAAATTCGCGGTCACACCCGGTAGTCGATCCTCGATTGCAGGCGAATGAGGCAACGTATTACAGCAATTTAAACGAAGCTCTACTCAAAATTACACCAATAATTTAAAATAACCGGAAGATACAGAATCTGCGACAATAAATTTTATCCGATAAAAATAAGTAAGGCTAACCATCAGGGATTTTCGCAAAAAACCGAAAACTTTTTATTGTCGAAATTCCGGTTCAAAATGATTATAGGCAATGAGAATGATATGTTGAGCAAGAAACTAACAGTAGTTTACATATGGAAAGCGTGGTTATTGGCTGTTTCGAATTTTGAAATTCGCGGTCACACCCGGTAGTCGATCCTCGATTGCAGGCGAATGAGGCAACGTATTACAACAATTTAAACGAAGCTCTACTCAAAATTACACCAATAATTTAAAATAACCGGAAGATACAGAATCTGCGACAATAAATTTTATCCGATAAAAATAAGTAAGGCTAACCATCAGGGATTTTCGCAAAAAACCGAAAACTTTTTATTGACGAAGTTCCGGTTCAAAATGATTATAGGCAATGAGAATGATATGTTGAGCAAGAAACTAACAGTAGTTTACATATGGAAAGCGTGGTTATTGGCTGTTTCGAATTTTGAAATTCGCGGTCACACCCGGTAGTCGATCCTCGATTGCAGGCGAATGAGGCAACGTATTACAGCAATTTAAACGAAGCTCTTCACAAAATTACACCAATAATTTAAAATAACCGGAAGATACAGAATCTGCGACAATAAATTTTATCCGATAAAAATAAGTAAGGCTAACCATCAGGGATTTTCGCAAAAAACCGAAAACTTTTTATTGACGAAGTTCCGGTTCAAAATGATTATAGGCAATGAGAATGATATGTTGAGCAAGAAACTAACAGTAGTTTACATATGGAAAGCGTGGTTATTGGCTGTTTCGAATTTTGAAATTCGCGGTCACACCCGGTAGTCGATCCTCGATTGCAGGCGAATGAGGCAACGTATTACAACAATTTAAACGAAGCTCTACTCAAAATTACACCAATAATTTAAAATAACCGGAAGATACAGAATCTGCGACAATAAATTTTATCCGATAAAAATAAGTAAGGCTAACCATCAGGGATTTTCGCAAAAAACCGAAAATTTTTTATTGACGAAGTTCCGGTTCAAAATGATTATAGGCAATGAGAATGATATGTTGAGCAAGAAACTAACAGTAGTTTACATATGGAAAGCGTGGTTATTGGCTGTTTCGAATTTTGAAATTCGCGGTCACACCCGGTAGTCGATCCTCGATTGCAGGCGAATGAGGCAACGTATTACAGCAATTTAAACGAAGCTCTACACAAAATTACACCAATAATTTAAAATAACCGGAAGATACAGAATCTGCGACAATAAATTTTATCCGATAAAAATAAGTAAGGCTAACCATCAGGGATTTTCGCAAAAAACCGAAAACTTTTTATTGACGAAGTTCCGGTTCAAAATGATTATAGGCAATGAGAATGATATGTTGAGCAAGAAACTAACAGTAGTTTACATATGGAAAGCGTGGTTATTGGCTGTTTCGAATTTTGAAATTCGCGGTCACACCCGGTAGTCGATCCTCGATTGCAGGCGAATGAGGCAACGTATTACAACAATTTAAACGAAGCTCTACTCAAAATTACACCAATAATTTAAAATAACCGGAAGATACAGAATCTGCGACAATAAATTTTATCCGATAAAAATAAGTAAGACTAACCATCAGGGATTTTCGCAAAAAACCGAAAACTTTTTATTGACGAAGTTCCGGTTCAAAATGATTATAGGCAATGAGAATGATATGTTGAGCAAGAAACTAACAGTAGTTTACATATGGAAAGCGTGGTTATTGGCTGTTTCGAATTTTGAAATTCGCGGTCACACCCGGTAGTCGATCCTCGATTGCAGGCGAATGAGGCAACGTATTACAACAATTTAAACGAAGCTCTACTCAAAATTACACCAATAATTTAAAATAACCGGAAGATACAGAATCTGCGACAATAAATTTTATCCGATAAAAATAAGTAAGGCTAACCATCAGGGATTTTCGCAAAAAACCGAAAACTTTTTATTGACGAAGTTCCGGTTCAAAATGATTATAGGCAATGAGAATGATATGTTGAGCAAGAAACTAACAGTAGTTTACATATGGAAAGCGTGGTTATTGGCTGTTTCGAATTTTGAAATTCGCGGTCACACCCGGTAGTCGATCCTCGATTGCAGGCGAATGAGGCAACGTATTACAACAATTTAAACGAAGCTCTACTCAAAATTACACCAATAATTTAAAATAACCGGAAGATACAGAATCTGCGACAATAAATTTTATCCGATAAAAATAAGTAAGGCTAACTAACCATCAGGGATTTTCGCAAAAAACCGAAAACTTTTTATTGACGAAGTTCCGGTTCAAAATGATTATAGGCAATGAGAATGATATGTTGAGCAAGAAACTAACAGTAGTTTACATATGGAAAGCGTGGTTATTGGCTGTTTCGAATTTTGAAATTCGCGGTCACACCCGGTAGTCGATCCTCGATTGCAGGCGAATGAGGCAACGTATTACAACAATTTAAACGAAGCTCTACTCAAAATTACACCAATAATTTAAAATAACCGGAAGATACAGAATCTGCGACAATAAATTTTATCCGATAAAAATAAGTAAGGCTAACCATCAGGGATTTTCGCAAAAAACCGAAAACTTTTTATTGACGAAGTTCCGGTTCAAAATGATTATAGGCAATGAGAATGATATGTTGAGCAAGAAACTAACAGTAGTTTACATATGGAAAGCGTGGTTATTGGCTGTTTCGAATTTTGAAATTCGCGGTCACACCCGGTAGTCGATCCTCGATTGCAGGCGAATGAGGCAACGTATTACAACAATTTCAACGAAGCTCTACTCAAAATTACACCAATAATTTAAAATAACCGGAAGATACAGAATCTGCGACAATAAATTTTATCCGATAAAAATAAGTAAGGCTAACCATCAGGGATTTTCGCAAAAAACCGAAAACTTTTTATTGACGAAGTTCCGGTTCAAAATGATTATAGGCAATGAGAATGATATGTTGAGCAAGAAACTAACAGTAGTTTACATATGGAAAGCGTGGTTATTGGCTGTTTCGAATTTTGAAATTCGCGGTCACACCCGGTAGTCGATCCTCGATTGCAGGCGAATGAGGCAACGTATTACAACAATTTAAACGAAGCTCTACTCAAAATTACACCAATAATTTAAAATAACCGGAAGATACAGAATCTGCGACAATAAATTTTATCCGATAAAAATAAGTAAGGCTAACCATCAGGGATTTTCGCAAAAAACCGAAAACTTTTTATTGACGAAGTTCCGGTTCAAAATGATTATAGGCAATGAGAATGATATGTTGAGCAAGAAACTAACAGTAGTTTACATATGGAAAGCGTGGTTATTGGCTGTTTCGAATTCTGAAATTCGCGGTCACACCCGGTAGTCGATCCTCGATTGCAGGCGAATGAGGCAACGTATTACAACAATTTAAACGAAGCTCTACTCAAAATTACACCAATAATTTAAAATAACCGGAAGATACAGAATCTGCGACAATAAATTTTATCCGATAAAAATAAGTAAGGCTAACTAACCATCAGGGATTTTCGCAAAAAACCGAAAACTTTTTATTGACGAAGTTCCGGTTCAAAATGATTATAGGCAATGAGAATGATATGTTGAGCAAGAAACTAACAGTAGTTTACATATGGAAAGCGTGGTTATTGGCTGTTTCGAATTTTGAAATTCGCGGTCACACCCGGTAGTCGATCCTCGATTGCAGGCGAATGAGGCAACGTATTACAACAATTTAAACGAAGCTCTACTCAAAATTACACCAATAATTTAAAATAACCGGAAGATACAGAATCTGCGACAATAAATTTTATCCGATAAAAATAAGTAAGGCTAACCATCAGGGATTTTCGCAAAAAACCGAAAACTTTTTATTGACGAAGTTCCGGTTCAAAATGATTATAGGCAATGAGAATGATATGTTGAGCAAGAAACTAACAGTAGTTTACATATGGAAAGCGTGGTTATTGGCTGTTTCGAATTTTGAAATTCGCGGTCACACCCGGTAGTCGATCCTCGATTGCAGGCGAATGAGGCAACGTATTACAACAATTTAAACGAAGCTCTACTCAAAATTACACCAATAATTTAAAATAACCGGAAGATACAGAATCTGCGACAATAAATTTTATCCGATAAAAATAAGTAAGGCTAACCATCAGGGATTTTCGCAAAAAACCGAAAACTTTTTATTGACGAAGTTCCGGTTCAAAATGATTATAGGCAATGAGAATGATATGTTGAGCAAGAAACTAACAGTAGTTTACATATGGAAAGCGTGGTTATTGGCTGTTTCGAATTTTGAAATTCGCGGTCACACCCGGTAGTCGATCCTCGATTGCAGGCGAATGAGGCAACGTATTACAACAATTTAAACGAAGCTCTACTCAAAATTACACCAATAATTTAAAATAACCGGAAGATACAGAATCTGCGACAATAAATTTTATCCGATAAAAATAAGTAAGGCTAACCATCAGGGATTTTCGCAAAAAACCGAAAACTTTTTATTGACGAAGTTCCGGTTCAAAATGATTATAGGCAATGAGAATGATATGTTGAGCAAGAAACTAACAGTAGTTTACATATGGAAAGCGTGGTTATTGGCTGTTTCGAATTTTGAAATTCGCGGTCACACCCGGTAGTCGATCCTCGATTGCAGGCGAATGAGGCAACGTATTACAACAATTTAAACGAAGCTCTACTCAAAATTACACCAATAATTTAAAATAACCGGAAGATACAGAATCTGCGACAATAAATTTTATCCGATAAAAATAAGTAAGGCTAACCATCAGGGATTTTCGCAAAAAACCGAAAACTTTTTATTGACGAAGTTCCGGTTCAAAATGATTATAGGCAATGAGAATGATATGTTGAGCAAGAAACTAACAGTAGTTTACATATGGAAAGCGTGGTTATTGGCTGTTTCGAATTTTGAAATTCGCGGTCACACCCGGTAGTCGATCCTCGATTGCAGGCGAATGAGGCAACGTATTACAACAATTTAAACGAAGCTCTACTCAAAATTACACCAATAATTTAAAATAACCGGAAGATACAGAATCTGCGACAATAAATTTTATCCGATAAAAATAAGTAAGGCTAACTAACCATCAGGGATTTTCGCAAAAAACCGAAAACTTTTTATTGACGAAGTTCCGGTTCAAAATGATTATAGGCAATGAGAATGATATGTTGAGCAAGAAACTAACAGTAGTTTACATATGGAAAGCGTGGTTATTGGCTGTTTCGAATTTTGAAATTCGCGGTCACACCCGGTAGTCGATCCTCGATTGCAGGCGAATGAGGCAACGTATTACAACAATTTAAACGAAGCTCTACTCAAAATTACACCAATAATTTAAAATAACCGGAAGATACAGAATCTGCGACAATAAATTTTATCCGATAAAAATAAGTAAGGCTAACCATCAGGGATTTTCGCAAAAAACCGAAAACTTTTTATTGACGAAGTTCCGGTTCGAAATGATTATAGGCAATGAGAATGATATGTTGAGCAAGAAACTAACAGTAGTTTACATATGGAAAGCGTGGTTATTGGCTGTTTCGAATTTTGAAATTCGCGGTCACACCCGGTAGTCGATCCTCGATTGCAGGCGAATGAGGCAACGTATTACAACAATTTAAACGAAGCTCTACTCAAAATTACACCAATAATTTAAAATAACCGGAAGATACAGAATCTGCGACAATAAATTTTATCCGATAAAAATAAGTAAGGCAACCATCAGGGATTTTCGCAAAAACTCGAAAACTTTTTATTGACGAAGTTCCGGTTCAAAATGATTATAGGCAATGAGAATGATATGTTGAGCAAGAAACTAACAGTAGTTTACATATGGAAAGCGTGGTTATTGGCTGTTTCGAATTTTGAAATTCGCGGTCACACCCGGTAGTCGATCCTCGATTGCAGGCGAATGAGGCAACGTATTACAACAATTTAAACGAAGCTCTACTCAAAATTACACCAATAATTTAAAATAACCGGAAGATACAGAATCTGCGACAATAAATTTTATCCGATAAAAATAAGTAAGGCTAACTAACCATCAGGGATTTTCGCAAAAAACCGAAAACTTTTTATTGACGAAGTTCCGGTTCAAAATGATTATAGGCAATGAGAATGATATGTTGAGCAAGAAACTAACAGTAGTTTACATATGGAAAGCGTGGTTATTGGCTGTTTCGAATTTTGAAATTCGCGGTCACACCCGGTAGTCGATCCTCGATTGCAGGCGAATGAGGCAACGTATTACAACAATTTCAACGAAGCTCTACTCAAAATTACACCAATAATTTAAAATAACCGGAAGATACAGAATCTGCGACAATAAATTTTATCCGATAAAAATAAGTAAGGCTAACCATCAGGGATTTTCGCAAAAAACCGAAAACTTTTTATTGACGAAGTTCCGGTTCAAAATGATTATAGGCAATGAGAATGATATGTTGAGCAAGAAACTAACAGTAGTTTACATATGGAAAGCGTGGTTATTGGCTGTTTCGAATTTTGAAATTCGCGGTCACACCCGGTAGTCGATCCTCGATTGCAGGCGAATGAGGCAACGTATTACAACAATTTAAACGAAGCTCTACTCAAAATTACACCAATAATTTAAAATAACCGGAAGATACAGAATCTGCGACAATAAATTTTATCCGATAAAAATAAGTAAGGCTAACCATCAGGGATTTTCGCAAAAAACCGAAAACTTTTTATTGACGAAGTTCCGGTTCAAAATGATTATAGGCAATGAGAATGATATGTTGAGCAAGAAACTAACAGTAGTTTACATATGGAAAGCGTGGTTATTGGCTGTTTCGAATTTTGAAATTCGCGGTCACACCCGGTAGTCGATCCTCGATTGCAGGCGAATGAGGCAACGTATTACAACAATTTAAACGAAGCTCTACTCAAAATTACACCAATAATTTAAAATAACCGGAAGATACAGAATCTGCGACAATAAATTTTATCCGATAAAAATAAGTAAGGCTAACCATCAGGGATTTTCGCAAAAACCCGAAAACTTTTTATTGACGAAGTTCCGGTTCAAAATGATTATAGGCAATGAGAATGATATGTTGAGCAAGAAACTAACAGTAGTTTACATATGGAAAGCGTGGTTATTGGTTGTTTCGAATTTTGAAATTCGCGGTCACACCCGGTAGTCGATCCTCGATTGCAGGCGAATGAGGCAACGTATTACAGCAATTTAAACGAAGCTCTACTCAAAATTACACCAATAATTTAAAATAACCGGAAGATACAGAATCTGCGACAATAAATTTTATCCGATAAAAATAAGTAAGGCTAACCATCAGGGATTTTCGCAAAAAACCGAAAACTTTTTATTGACGAAGTTCCGGTTCAAAATGATTATAGGCAATGAGAATGATATGTTGAGCAAGAAACTAACAGTAGTTTACATATGGAAAGCGTGGTTATTGGCTGTTTCGAATTTTGAAATTCGCGGTCACACCCGGTAGTCGATCCTCGATTGCAGGCGAATGAGGCAACGTATTACAACAATTTAAACGAAGCTCTACTCAAAATTACACCAATAATTTAAAATAACCGGAAGATACAGAATCTGCGACAATAAATTTTATCCGATAAAAATAAGTAAGGCTAACCATCAGGGATTTTCGCAAAAAACCGAAAACTTTTTATTGACGAAGTTCCGGTTCAAAATGATTATAGGCAATGAGAATGATATGTTGAGCAAGAAACTAACAGTAGTTTACATATGGAAAGCGTGGTTATTGGCTGTTTCGAATTTTGAAATTCGCGGTCACACCCGGTAGTCGATCCTCGATTGCAGGCGAATGAGGCAACGTATTACAACAATTTAAACGAAGCTCTACTCAAAATTACACCAATAATTTAAAATAACCGGAAGATACAGAATCTGCGACAATAAATTTTATCCGATAAAAATAAGTAAGGCTAACTAACCATCAGGGATTTTCGCAAAAAACCGAAAACTTTTTATTGACGAAGTTCCGGTTCAAAATGATTATAGGCAATGAGAATGATATGTTGAGCAAGAAACTAACAGTAGTTTACATATGGAAAGCGTGGTTATTGGCTGTTTCGAATTTTGAAATTCGCGGTCACACCCGGTAGTCGATCCTCGATTGCAGGCGAATGAGGCAACGTATTACAACAATTTCAACGAAGCTCTACTCAAAATTACACCAATAATTTAAAATAACCGGAAGATACAGAATCTGCGACAATAAATTTTATCCGATAAAAATAAGTAAGGCTAACCATCAGGGATTTTCGCAAAAAACCGAAAACTTTTTATTGACGAAGTTCCGGTTCAAAATGATTATAGGCAATGAGAATGATATGTTGAGCAAGAAACTAACAGTAGTTTACATATGGAAAGCGTGGTTATTGGCTGTTTCGAATTTTGAAATTCGCGGTCACACCCGGTAGTCGATCCTCGATTGCAGGCGAATGAGGCAACGTATTACAACAATTTAAACGAAGCTCTACTCAAAATTACACCAATAATTTAAAATAACCGGAAGATACAGAATCTGCGACAATAAATTTTATCCGATAAAAATAAGTAAGGCTAACCATCAGGGATTTTCGCAAAAACCCGAAAACTTTTTATTGACGAAGTTCCGGTTCAAAATGATTATAGGCAATGAGAATGATATGTTGAGCAAGAAACTAACAGTAGTTTACATATGGAAAGCGTGGTTATTGGTTGTTTCGAATTTTGAAATTCGCGGTCACACCCGGTAGTCGATCCTCGATTGCAGGCGAATGAGGCAACGTATTACAGCAATTTAAACGAAGCTCTACTCAAAATTACACCAATAATTTAAAATAACCGGAAGATACAGAATCTGCGACAATAAATTTTATCCGATAAAAATAAGTAAGGCTAACCATCAGGGATTTTCGCAAAAAACCGAAAACTTTTTATTGACGAAGTTCCGGTTCAAAATGATTATAGGCAATGAGAATGATATGTTGAGCAAGAAACTAACAGTAGTTTACATATGGAAAGCGTGGTTATTGGCTGTTTCGAATTTTGAAATTCGCGGTCACACCCGGTAGTCGATCCTCGATTGCAGGCGAATGAGGCAACGTATTACAACAATTTAAACGAAGCTCTACTCAAAATTACACCAATAATTTAAAATAACCGGAAGATACAGAATCTGCGACAATAAATTTTATCCGATAAAAATAAGTAAGGCTAACCATCAGGGATTTTCGCAAAAAACCGAAAACTTTTTATTGACGAAGTTCCGGTTCGAAATGATTATAGGCAATGAGAATGATATGTTGAGCAAGAAACTAACAGTAGTTTACATATGGAAAGCGTGGTTATTGGCTGTTTCGAATTTTGAAATTCGCGGTCACACCCGGTAGTCGATCCTCGATTGCAGGCGAATGAGGCAACGTATTACAACAATTTAAACGAAGCTCTACTCAAAATTACACCAATAATTTAAAATAACCGGAAGATACAGAATCTGCGACAATAAATTTTATCCGATAAAAATAAGTAAGGCAACCATCAGGGATTTTCGCAAAAACTCGAAAACTTTTTATTGACGAAGTTCCGGTTCAAAATGATTATAGGCAATGAGAATGATATGTTGAGCAAGAAACTAACAGTAGTTTACATATGGAAAGCGTGGTTATTGGCTGTTTCGAATTTTGAAATTCGCGGTCACACCCGGTAGTCGATCCTCGATTGCAGGCGAATGAGGCAACGTATTACAACAATTTAAACGAAGCTCTACTCAAAATTACACCAATAATTTAAAATAACCGGAAGATACAGAATCTGCGACAATAAATTTTATCCGATAAAAATAAGTAAGGCTAACCATCAGGGATTTTCGCAAAAAACCGAAAACTTTTTATTGACGAAGTTCCGGTTCAAAATGATTATAGGCAATGAGAATGATATGTTGAGCAAGAAACTAACAGTAGTTTACATATGGAAAGCGTGGTTATTGGCTGTTTCGAATTTTGAAATTCGCGGTCACACCCGGTAGTCGATCCTCGATTGCAGGCGAATGAGGCAACGTATTACAGCAATTTAAACGAAGCTCTACTCAAAATTACACCAATAATTTAAAATAACCGGAAGATACAGAATCTGCGACAATAAATTTTATCCGATAAAAATAAGTAAGGCTAACCATCAGGGATTTTCGCAAAAAACCGAAAACTTTTTATTGACGAAGTTCCGGTTCAAAATGATTATAGGCAATGAGAATGATATGTTGAGCAAGAAACTAACAGTAGTTTACATATGGAAAGCGTGGTTATTGGCTGTTTCGAATTTTAAAATTCGCGGTCACACCCGGTAGTCGATCCTCGATTGCAGGCGAATGAGGCAACGTATTACAACAATTTAAACGAAGCTCTACTCAAAATTACACCAATAATTTAAAATAACCGGAAGATACAGAATCTGCGACAATAAATTTTATCCGATAAAAATAAGTAAGGCTAACCATCAGGGATTTTCGCAAAAAACCGAAAACTTTTTATTGACGAAGTTCCGGTTCAAAATGATTATAGGCAATGAGAATGATATGTTGAGCAAGAAACTAACAGTAGTTTACATATGGAAAGCGTGGTTATTGGCTGTTTCGAATTTTGAAATTCGCGGTCACACCCGGTAGTCGATCCTCGATTGCAGGCGAATGAGGCAACGTATTACAACAATTTAAACGAAGCTCTACTCAAAATTACACCAATAATTTAAAATAACCGGAAGATACAGAATCTGCGACAATAAATTTTATCCGATAAAAATAAGTAAGGCTAACCATCAGGGATTTTCGCAAAAACCGAAAACTTTTTATTGACGAAGTTCCGGTTCAAAATGATTATAGGCAATGAGAATGATATGTTGAGCAAGAAACTAACAGTAGTTTACATATGGAAAGCGTGGTTATTGGCTGTTTCGAATTTTGAAATTCGCGGTCACACCCGGTAGTCGATCCTCGATTGCAGGCGAATGAGGCAACGTATTACAGCAATTTAAACGAAGCTCTACTCAAAATTACACCAATAATTTAAAATAACCGGAAGATACAGAATCTGCGACAATAAATTTTATCCGATAAAAATAAGTAAGGCTAACCATCAGGGATTTTCGCCAAAAACCGAAAACTTTTTATTGACGAAGTTCCGGTTCAAAATGATTATAGGCAATGAGAATGATATGTTGAGCAAGAAACTAACAGTAGTTTACATATGGAAAGCGTGGTTATTGGCTGTTTCGAATTTTGAAATTCGCGGTCACACCCGGTAGTCGATCCTCGATTGCAGGCGAATGAGGCAACGTATTACAGCAATTTAAACGAAGCTCTACTCAAAATTACACCAATAATTTAAAATAACCGGAAGATACAGAATCTGCGACAATAAATTGTATCCGATAAAAATAAGTAAGGCTAACCATCAGGGATTTTCGCCAAAAACCGAAAACTTTTTATTGACGAAGTTCCGGTTCAAAATGATTATAGGCAATGAGAATGATATGCTGAGCAAGAAACTAACAGTAGTTTACATATGGAAAGCGTGGTTATTGGCTGTTTCGAATTTTGAAATTCGCGGTCACACCCGGTAGTCGATCCTCGATTGCAGGCGAATGAGGCAACGTATTACAACAATTTAAACGAAGCTCTACTCAAAATTACACCAATAATTTAAAATAACCGGAAGATACAGAATCTGCGACAATAAATTTTATCCGATAAAAATAAGTAAGGCTAATAACCATCAGGGATTTTCGCAAAAAACCGAAAACTTTTTATTGACGAAGTTCCGGTTCAAAATGATTGTAGGCAATGAGAATGATATGTTGAGCAAGAAACTAACAGTAGTTTACATATGGAAAGCGTGGTTATTGGCTGTTTCGAATTTTGAAATTCGCGGTCACACCCGGTAGTCGATCCTCGATTGCAGGCGAATGAGGCAACGTATTACAGCAATTTAAACGAAGCTCTACTCAAAATTACACCAATAATTTAAAATAACCGGAAGATACAGAATCTGCGACAATAAATTTTATCCGATAAAAATAAGTAAGGCTAACCATCAGGGATTTTCGCAAAAAACCGAAAACTTTTTATTGACGAAGTTCCGGTTCAAAATGATTATAGGCAATGAGAATGATATGTTGAGCAAGAAACTAACAGTAGTTTACATATGGAAAGCGTGGTTATTGGCTGTTTCGAATTTTGAAATTCGCGGTCACACCCGGTAGTCGATCCTCGATTGCAGGCGAATGAGGCAACGTATTACAGCAATTTAAACGAAGCTCTACACAAAATTACACCAATAATTTAAAATAACCGGAAGATACAGAATCTGCGACAATAAATTTTATCCGATAAAAATAAGTAAGGCTAACCATCAGGGATTTTCGCAAAAAACCGAAAACTTTTTATTGACGAAGTTCCGGTTCAAAATGATTATAGGCAATGAGAATGATATGTTGAGCAAGAAACTAACAGTAGTTTACATATGGAAAGCGTGGTTATTGGCTGTTTCGAATTTTGAAATTCGCGGTCACACCCGGTAGTCGATCCTCGATTGCAGGCGAATGAGGCAACGTATTACAACAATTTAAACGAAGCTCTACTCAAAATTACACCAATAATTTAAAATAACCGGAAGAAACAGAATCTGCGACAATAAATTTTATCCGATAAAAATAAGTAAGGCTAACCATCAGGGATTTTCGCCAAAAACCGAAAACTTTTTATTGACGAAGTTCCGGTTCAAAATGATTATAGGCAATGAGAATGATATGTTGAGCAAGAAACTAACAGTAGTTTACATATGGAAAGCGTGGTTATTGGCTGTTTCGAATTTTGAAATTCGCGGTCACACCCGGTAGTCGATCCTCGATTGCAGGCGAATGAGGCAACGTATTACAACAATTTAAACGAAGCTCTACTCAAAATTACACCAATAATTTAAAATAACCGGAAGATACAGAATCTGCGACAATAAATTTTATCCGATAAAAATAAGTAAGGCTAACCATCAGGGATTTTCGCAAAAAACCGAAAACTTTTTATTGACGAAGTTCCGGTTCAAAATGATTATAGGCGATGAGAATGATATGTTGAGCAAGAAACTAACAGTAGTTTACATATGGAAAGCGTGGTTATTGGCTGTTTCGAATTTTGAAATTCGCGGTCACACCCGGTAGTCGATCCTCGATTGCAGGCGAATGAGGCAACGTATTACAACAATTTAAACGAAGCTCTACTCAAAATTACACCAATAATTTAAAATAACCGGAAGATACAGAATCTGCGACAATAAATTTTATCCGATAAAAATAAGTAAGGCTAACCATCAGGGATTTTCGCAAAAAACCGAAAACTTTTTATTGACGAAGTTCCGGTTCAAAATGATTATAGGCAATGAGAATGATATGTTGAGCAAGAAACTAACAGTAGTTTACATATGGAAAGCGTGGTTATTGGCTGTTTCGAATTTTGAAATTCGCGGTCACACCCGGTAGTCGATCCGCGATTGCAGGCGAATGAGGCAACGTATTACAGCAATTTAAACGAAGCTCTACTCAAAATTACACCAATAATTTAAAATAACCGGAAGATACAGAATCTGCGACAATAAATTTTATCCGATAAAAATAAGTAAGGCTAACCATCAGGGATTTTCGCAAAAACCCGAAAACTTTTTATTGACGAAGTTCCGGTTCAAAATGATTATAGGCAATGAGAATGATATGTTGAGCAAGAAACTAACAGTAGTTTACATATGGAAAGCGTGGTTATTGGCTGTTTCGAATTTTGAAATTCGCGGTCACACCCGGTAGTCGATCCTCGATTGCAGGCGAATGAGGCAACGTATTACAACAATTTAAACGAAGCTCTACTCAAAATTACACCAATAATTTAAAATAACCGGAAGATACAGAATCTGCGACAATAAATTTTATCCGATAAAAATAAGTAAGGCTAACCATCAGGGATTTTCGCAAAAAACCGAAAACTTTTTATTGACGAAGTTCCGGTTCAAAATGATTATAGGCAATGAGAATGATATGTTGAGCAAGAAACTAACAGTAGTTTACATATGGAAAGCGTGGTTATTGGCTGTTTCGAATTTTAAAATTCGCGGTCACACCCGGTAGTCGATCCTCGATTGCAGGCGAATGAGGCAACGTATTACAACAATTTAAACGAAGCTCTACTCAAAATTACACCAATAATTTAAAATAACCGGAAGATACAGAATCTGCGACAATAAATTTTATCCGATAAAAATAAGTAAGGCTAACCATCAGGGATTTTCGCAAAAACCCGAAAACTTTTTATTGACGAAGTTCCGGTTCAAAATGATTATAGGCAATGAGAATGATATGTTGAGCAAGAAACTAACAGTAGTTTACATATGGAAAGCGTGGTTATTGGCTGTTTCGAATTTTGAAATTCGCGGTCACACCCGGTAGTCGATCCTCGATTGCAGGCGAATGAGGCAACGTATTACAGCAATTTAAACGAAGCTCTACTCAAAATTACACCAATAATTTAAAATAACCGGAAGATACAGAATCTGCGACAATAAATTTTATCCGATAAAAATAAGTAAGGCTAACCATCAGGGATTTTCGCAAAAAACCGAAAACTTTTTATTGACGAAGTTCCGGTTCAAAATGATTATAGGCAATGAGAATGATATGTTGAGCAAGAAACTAACAGTAGTTTACATATGGAAAGCGTGGTTATTGGCTGTTTCGAATTTTGAAATTCGCGGTCACACCCGGTAGTCGATCCTCGATTGCAGGCGAATGAGGCAACGTATTACAACAATTTAAACGAAGCTCTACTCAAAATTACACCAATAATTTAAAATAACCGGAAGAAACAGAATCTGCGACAATAAATTTTATCCGATAAAAATAAGTAAGGCTAACCATCAGGGATTTTCGCCAAAAACCGAAAACTTTTTATTGACGAAGTTCCGGTTCAAAATGATTATAGGCAATGAGAATGATATGTTGAGCAAGAAACTAACAGTAGTTTACATATGGAAAGCGTGGTTATTGGCTGTTTCGAATTTTGAAATTCGCGGTCACACCCGGTAGTCGATCCTCGATTGCAGGCGAATGAGGCAACGTATTACAGCAATTTAAACGAAGCTCTACTCAAAATTACACCAATAATTTAAAATAACCGGAAGATACAGAATCTGGGACAATAAATTTTATCCGATAAAAATAAGTAAGGCTAACCATCAGGGATTTTCGCAAAAAACCGAAAACTTTTTATTGACGAAGTTCGGGTTCAAAATGATTATAGGCGATAAGAATGATATGTTGAGCAAGAAACTAACAGTAGTTTACATATGGAAAGCGTGGTTATTGGCTGTTTCGAATTTTGAAATTCGCGGTCACACCCGGTAGTCGATCCTCGATTGCAGGCGAATGAGGCAATGAATTACAACAATTTAAACGAAGCTCTACTCAAAATTACACCAATAACTTAAAATAACCGGAAGATACAGAATCTGCGACAACAAATTTTATCCGATAAAAATAAGTAAGGCTAACCATCAGGGATTTTCGCAAAAAACCGAAAACTTTTTATTGACGAAGTTCCGGTTCAAAATGATTATAGGCAATGAGAATGATATGTTGAGCAAGAAACTAACAGTAGTTTACATATGGAAAGCGTGGTTATTGGCTGTTTCGAATTTTGAAATTCGCGGTCACACCCGGTAGTCGATCCTCGATTGCAGGCGAATGAGGCAACGTATTACAGCAATTTAAACGAAGCTCTACTCAAAATTACACCAATAATTTAAAATAACCGGAAGATACAGAATCTGCGACAATAAATTTTATCCGATAAAAATAAGTAAGGCTAACCATCAGGGATTTTCGCCAAAAACCGAAAACTTTTTATTGACGAAGTTCCGGTTCAAAATGATTATAGGCAATGAGAATGATATGTTGAGCAAGAAACTAACAGTAGTTTACATATGGAAAGCGTGGTTATTGGCTGTTTCGAATTTTGAAATTCGCGGTCACACCCGGTAGTCGATCCTCGATTGCAGGCGAATGAGGCAACGTATTACAACAATTTAAACGAAGCTCTACTCAAAATTACACCAATAATTTAAAATAACCGGAAGATACAGAATCTGCGACAATAAATTTTATCCGATAAAAATAAGTAAGGCTAACCATCAGGGATTTTCGCAAAAAACCGAAAACTTTTTATTGACGAAGTTCCGGTTCAAAATGATTATAGGCAATGAGAATGATATGTTGAGCAAGAAACTAACAGTAGTTTACATATGGAAAGCGGGGTTATTGGCTGTTTCGAATTTTGAAATTCGCGGTCACACCCGGTAGTCGATCCTCGATTGCAGGCGAATGAGGCAACGTATTACAACAATTTAAACGAAGCTCTACTCAAAATTACACCAATAATTTAAAATAACCGGAAGATACAGAATCTGCGACAATAAATTTTATCCGATAAAAATAAGTAAGGCTAACCATCAGGGATTTTCGCAAAAAACCGAAAACTTTTTATTGACGAAGTTCCGGTTCAAAATGATTATAGGCAATGAGAATGATATGTTGAGCAAGAAACTAACAGTAGTTTACATATGGAAAGCGTGGTTATTGGCTGTTTCGAATTTTGAAATTCGCGGTCACACCCGGTAGTCGATCCTCGATTGCAGGCGAATGAGGCAACGTATTACAACAATTTAAACGAAGCTCTACTCAAAATTACACCAATAATTTAAAATAACCGGAAGATACAGAATCTGCGACAATAAATTTTATCCGATAAAAATAAGTAAGGCTAACCATCAGGGATTTTCGCAAAAACCCGAAAACTTTTTATTGACGAAGTTCCGGTTCAAAATGATTATAGGCAATGAGAATGATATGTTGAGCAAGAAACTAACAGTAGTTTACATATGGAAAGCGTGGTTATTGGCTGTTTCGAATTTTGAAATTCGCGGTCACACCCGGTAGTCGATCCTCGATTGCAGGCGAATGAGGCAACGTATTACAGCAATTTAAACGAAGCTCTACTCAAAATTACACCAATAATTTAAAATAACCGGAAGATACAGAATCTGCGACAATAAATTTTATCCGATAAAAATAAGTAAGGCTAACCATCAGGGATTTTCGCAAAAAACCGAAAACTTTTTATTGACGAAGTTCCGGTTCAAAATGATTATAGGCGATGAGAATGATATGTTGAGCAAGAAACTAACAGTAGTTTACATATGGAAAGCGTGGTTATTGGCTGTTTCGAATTTTGAAATTCGCGGTCACACCCGGTAGTCGATCCTCGATTGCAGGCGAATGAGGCAACGTATTACAACAATTTAAACGAAGCTCTACTCAAAATTACACCAATAATTTAAAATA
Organism: Nephrotoma guestfalica; assembly: GCA_963691935.1. Classification (NCBI taxonomy): domain Eukaryota; kingdom Metazoa; phylum Arthropoda; class Insecta; order Diptera; family Tipulidae; genus Nephrotoma; species Nephrotoma guestfalica. Next base: position 213,013,432 of record OY829915.1, read on the forward strand.
ACCGGAAGATACAGAATCTGCGACAATAAATTTTATCCGATAAAAATAAGTAAGGCTAACCATCAGGGATTTTCGCAAAAAACCGAAAACTTTTTATTGACGAAGTTCCGGTTCAAAATGATTATAGGCAATGAGAATGATATGTTGAGCAAGAAACTAACAGTAGTTTACATATGGAAAGCGTGGTTATTGGCTGTTTCGAATTTTGAAATTCGCGGTCACACCCGGTAGTCGATCCGCGATTGCAGGCGAATGAGGCAACGTATTACAGCAATTTAAACGAAGCTCTACTCAAAATTACACCAATAATTTAAAATAACCGGAAGATACAGAATCTGCGACAATAAATTTTATCCGATAAAAATAAGTAAGGCTAACCATCAGGGATTTTCGCAAAAACCCGAAAACTTTTTATTGACGAAGTTCCGGTTCAAAATGATTATAGGCAATGAGAATGATATGTTGAGCAAGAAACTAACAGTAGTTTACATATGGAAAGCGTGGTTATTGGCTGTTTCGAATTTTGAAATTCGCGGTCACACCCGGTAGTCGATCCTCGATTGCAGGCGAATGAGGCAACGTATTACAACAATTTAAACGAAGCTCTACTCAAAATTACACCAATAATTTAAAATAACCGGAAGATACAGAATCTGCGACAATAAATTTTATCCGATAAAAATAAGTAAGGCTAACCATCAGGGATTTTCGCAAAAAACCGAAAACTTTTTATTGACGAAGTTCCGGTTCAAAATGATTATAGGCAATGAGAATGATATGTTGAGCAAGAAACTAACAGTAGTTTACATATGGAAAGCGTGGTTATTGGCTGTTTCGAATTTTAAAATTCGCGGTCACACCCGGTAGTCGATCCTCGATTGCAGGCGAATGAGGCAACGTATTACAACAATTTAAACGAAGCTCTACTCAAAATTACACCAATAATTTAAAATAACCGGAAGATACAGAATCTGCGACAATAAATTTTATCCGATAAAAATAAGTAAGGCTAACCATCAGGGATTTTCGCAAAAACCCGAAAACTTTTTATTGACGAAGTTCCGGTTCAAAATGATTATAGGCAATGAGAATGATATGTTGAGCAAGAAACTAACAGTAGTTTACATATGGAAAGCGTGGTTATTGGCTGTTTCGAATTTTGAAATTCGCGGTCACACCCGGTAGTCGATCCTCGATTGCAGGCGAATGAGGCAACGTATTACAGCAATTTAAACGAAGCTCTACTCAAAATTACACCAATAATTTAAAATAACCGGAAGATACAGAATCTGCGACAATAAATTTTATCCGATAAAAATAAGTAAGGCTAACCATCAGGGATTTTCGCAAAAAACCGAAAACTTTTTATTGACGAAGTTCCGGTTCAAAATGATTATAGGCAATGAGAATGATATGTTGAGCAAGAAACTAACAGTAGTTTACATATGGAAAGCGTGGTTATTGGCTGTTTCGAATTTTGAAATTCGCGGTCACACCCGGTAGTCGATCCTCGATTGCAGGCGAATGAGGCAACGTATTACAACAATTTAAACGAAGCTCTACTCAAAATTACACCAATAATTTAAAATAACCGGAAGAAACAGAATCTGCGACAATAAATTTTATCCGATAAAAATAAGTAAGGCTAACCATCAGGGATTTTCGCCAAAAACCGAAAACTTTTTATTGACGAAGTTCCGGTTCAAAATGATTATAGGCAATGAGAATGATATGTTGAGCAAGAAACTAACAGTAGTTTACATATGGAAAGCGTGGTTATTGGCTGTTTCGAATTTTGAAATTCGCGGTCACACCCGGTAGTCGATCCTCGATTGCAGGCGAATGAGGCAACGTATTACAGCAATTTAAACGAAGCTCTACTCAAAATTACACCAATAATTTAAAATAACCGGAAGATACAGAATCTGGGACAATAAATTTTATCCGATAAAAATAAGTAAGGCTAACCATCAGGGATTTTCGCAAAAAACCGAAAACTTTTTATTGACGAAGTTCGGGTTCAAAATGATTATAGGCGATAAGAATGATATGTTGAGCAAGAAACTAACAGTAGTTTACATATGGAAAGCGTGGTTATTGGCTGTTTCGAATTTTGAAATTCGCGGTCACACCCGGTAGTCGATCCTCGATTGCAGGCGAATGAGGCAATGTATTACAACAATTTAAACGAAGCTCTACTCAAAATTACACCAATAACTTAAAATAACCGGAAGATACAGAATCTGCGACAACAAATTTTATCCGATAAAAATAAGTAAGGCTAACCATCAGGGATTTTCGCAAAAAACCGAAAACTTTTTATTGACGAAGTTCCGGTTCAAAATGATTATAGGCAATGAGAATGATATGTTGAGCAAGAAACTAACAGTAGTTTACATATGGAAAGCGTGGTTATTGGCTGTTTCGAATTTTGAAATTCGCGGTCACACCCGGTAGTCGATCCTCGATTGCAGGCGAATGAGGCAACGTATTACAGCAATTTAAACGAAGCTCTACTCAAAATTACACCAATAATTTAAAATAACCGGAAGATACAGAATCTGCGACAATAAATTTTATCCGATAAAAATAAGTAAGGCTAACCATCAGGGATTTTCGCCAAAAACCGAAAACTTTTTATTGACGAAGTTCCGGTTCAAAATGATTATAGGCAATGAGAATGATATGTTGAGCAAGAAACTAACAGTAGTTTACATATGGAAAGCGTGGTTATTGGCTGTTTCGAATTTTGAAATTCGCGGTCACACCCGGTAGTCGATCCTCGATTGCAGGCGAATGAGGCAACGTATTACAACAATTTAAACGAAGCTCTACTCAAAATTACACCAATAATTTAAAATAACCGGAAGATACAGAATCTGCGACAATAAATTTTATCCGATAAAAATAAGTAAGGCTAACCATCAGGGATTTTCGCAAAAAACCGAAAACTTTTTATTGACGAAGTTCCGGTTCAAAATGATTATAGGCAATGAGAATGATATGTTGAGCAAGAAACTAACAGTAGTTTACATATGGAAAGCGTGGTTATTGGCTGTTTCGAATTTTGAAATTCGCGGTCACACCCGGTAGTCGATCCTCGATTGCAGGCGAATGAGGCAACGTATTACAACAATTTAAACGAAGCTCTACTCAAAATTACACCAATAATTTAAAATAACCGGAAGATACAGAATCTGCGACAATAAATTTTATCCGATAAAAATAAGTAAGGCTAACCATCAGGGATTTTCGCAAAAAACCGAAAACTTTTTATTGACGAAGTTCCGGTTCAAAATGATTATAGGCAATGAGAATGATATGTTGAGCAAGAAACTAACAGTAGTTTACATATGGAAAGCGTGGTTATTGGCTGTTTCGAATTTTGAAATTCGCGGTCACACCCGGTAGTCGATCCTCGATTGCAGGCGAATGAGGCAACGTATTACAACAATTTAAACGAAGCTCTACTCAAAATTACACCAATAATTTAAAATAACCGGAAGATACAGAATCTGCGACAATAAATTTTATCCGATAAAAATAAGTAAGGCTAACCATCAGGGATTTTCGCAAAAACCCGAAAACTTTTTATTGACGAAGTTCCGGTTCAAAATGATTATAGGCAATGAGAATGATATGTTGAGCAAGAAACTAACAGTAGTTTACATATGGAAAGCGTGGTTATTGGCTGTTTCGAATTTTGAAATTCGCGGTCACACCCGGTAGTCGATCCTCGATTGCAGGCGAATGAGGCAACGTATTACAGCAATTTAAACGAAGCTCTACTCAAAATTACACCAATAATTTAAAATAACCGGAAGATACAGAATCTGCGACAATAAATTTTATCCGATAAAAATAAGTAAGGCTAACCATCAGGGATTTTCGCAAAAAACCGAAAACTTTTTATTGACGAAGTTCCGGTTCAAAATGATTATAGGCAATGAGAATGATATGTTGAGCAAGAAACTAACAGTAGTTTACATATGGAAAGCGTGGTTATTGGCTGTTTCGAATTTTGAAATTCGCGGTCACACCCGGTAGTCGATCCTCGATTGCAGGCGAATGAGGCAACGTATTACAACAATTTAAACGAAGCTCTACTCAAAATTACACCAATAATTTAAAATAACCGGAAGAAACAGAATCTGCGACAATAAATTTTATCCGATAAAAATAAGTAAGGCTAACCATCAGGGATTTTCGCCAAAAACCGAAAACTTTTTATTGACGAAGTTCCGGTTCAAAATGATTATAGGCAATGAGAATGATATGTTGAGCAAGAAACTAACAGTAGTTTACATATGGAAAGCGTGGTTATTGGCTGTTTCGAATTTTGAAATTCGCGGTCACACCCGGTAGTCGATCCTCGATTGCAGGCGAATGAGGCAACGTATTACAGCAATTTAAACGAAGCTCTACTCAAAATTACACCAATAATTTAAAATAACCGGAAGATACAGAATCTGGGACAATAAATTTTATCCGATAAAAATAAGTAAGGCTAACCATCAGGGATTTTCGCAAAAAACCGAAAACTTTTTATTGACGAAGTTCGGGTTCAAAATGATTATAGGCGATAAGAATGATATGTTGAGCAAGAAACTAACAGTAGTTTACATATGGAAAGCGTGGTTATTGGCTGTTTCGAATTTTGAAATTCGCGGTCACACCCGGTAGTCGATCCTCGATTGCAGGCGAATGAGGCAATGTATTACAACAATTTAAACGAAGCTCTACTCAAAATTACACCAATAACTTAAAATAACCGGAAGATACAGAATCTGCGACAACAAATTTTATCCGATAAAAATAAGTAAGGCTAACCATCAGGGATTTTCGCAAAAAACCGAAAACTTTTTATTGACGAAGTTCCGGTTCAAAATGATTATAGGCAATGAGAATGATATGTTGAGCAAGAAACTAACAGTAGTTTACATATGGAAAGCGTGGTTATTGGCTGTTTCGAATTTTGAAATTCGCGGTCACACCCGGTAGTCGATCCTCGATTGCAGGCGAATGAGGCAACGTATTACAGCAATTTAAACGAAGCTCTACTCAAAATTACACCAATAATTTAAAATAACCGGAAGATACAGAATCTGCGACAATAAATTTTATCCGATAAAAATAAGTAAGGCTAACCATCAGGGATTTTCGCCAAAAACCGAAAACTTTTTATTGACGAAGTTCCGGTTCAAAATGATTATAGGCAATGAGAATGATATGTTGAGCAAGAAACTAACAGTAGTTTACATATGGAAAGCGTGGTTATTGGCTGTTTCGAATTTTGAAATTCGCGGTCACACCCGGTAGTCGATCCTCGATTGCAGGCGAATGAGGCAACGTATTACAACAATTTAAACGAAGCTCTACTCAAAATTACACCAATAATTTAAAATAACCGGAAGATACAGAATCTGCGACAATAAATTTTATCCGATAAAAATAAGTAAGGCTAACCATCAGGGATTTTCGCAAAAAACCGAAAACTTTTTATTGACGAAGTTCCGGTTCAAAATGATTATAGGCGATGAGAATGATATGTTGAGCAAGAAACTAACAGTAGTTTACATATGGAAAGCGTGGTTATTGGCTGTTTCGAATTTTGAAATTCGCGGTCACACCCGGTAGTCGATCCTCGATTGCAGGCGAATGAGGCAACGTATTACAACAATTTAAACGAAGCTCTACTCAAAATTACACCAATAATTTAAAATAACCGGAAGATACAGAATCTGCGACAATAAATTTTATCCGATAAAAATAAGTAAGGCTAACCATCAGGGATTTTCGCAAAAAACCGAAAACTTTTTATTGACGAAGTTCCGGTTCAAAATGATTATAGGCAATGAGAATGATATGTTGAGCAAGAAACTAACAGTTATGGAAAGCGTGGTTATTGGCTGTTTCGAATTTTGAAATTCGCGGTCACACCCGGTAGTCGATCCTCGATTGCAGGCGAATGAGGCAACGTATTACAGCAATTTAAACGAAGCTCTACTCAAAATTACACCAATAATTTAAAATAACCGGAAGATTCAGAATCTGCGACAATAAATTTTATCCGATAAAAATAAGTAAGGCTAACCATCAGGGATTTTCGCAAAAAACCGAAAACTTTTTATTGACGAAGTTCCGGTTCAAAATGATTATAGGCAATGAGAATGATATGTTGAGCAAGAAACTAACAGTAGTTTACATATGGAAAGCGTGGTTATTGGCTGTTTCGAATTTTGAAATTCGCGGTCACACCCGGTAGTCGATCCTCGATTGCAGGCGAATGAGGCAACGTATTACAGCAATTTAAACGAAGCTCTACTCAAAATTACACCAATAATTTAAAATAACCGGAAGAAACAGAATCTGCGACAATAAATTTTATCCGATAAAAATAAGTAAGGCTAACCATCAGGGATTTTCGCCAAAAACCGAAAACTTTTTATTGACGAAGTTCCGGTTCAAAATGATTATAGGCAATGAGAATGATATGTTGAGCAACAAACTAACAGTAGTTTACATATGGAAAGCGTGGTTATTGGCTGTTTCGAATTTTGAAATTCGCGGTCACACCCGGTAGTCGATCCTCGATTGCAGGCGAATGAGGCAACGTATTACAACAATTTAAACGAAGCTCTACTCAAAATTACACCAATAATTTAAAATAACCGGAAGATACAGAATCTGCGACAATAAATTTTATCCGATAAAAATAATTAAGGCTAACCATCAGGGATTTTCGCCAAAAACCGAAAACTTTTTATTAATGAGAAACTTTAATCACTAAGGCGGTCAAATTTTGATTAAATTTAAACGTGGCTTTGTATAGAACGGAATCGTTTTGAAATTATCAAAAATGTTAAGAACTGAGCCACCAGTTTTTGTAATTTTCCTAATAAGTGCAACTCGACTTAAAATTTTATTCAAATTTGCTCAAAATATCATTAATTTTTTAGAATCGTTTTGGTATTTTTCGCCGGGATTCTGATGATATTTCAATAATAAGAAATTTAAATTTCATTCAAATTATTTGTTAATATCTTAAGATTTTAGTTTGAGTAATTAAAAACGTTTTAGATTTTTCAGTTATTTGTGTTTATTTAATTTTAATATATTGTTTTAATCATATTTATTTATGCTGTTTCATAATTATTTTATGTATTTATATATAATATTTGTTGTAAATAGTAATAATAATAATTACTGTTTTTTATTTTGTTTTTATTAAATTAATTATAAATTTCTTTTTACATTATTAAACATAAGAATTTTGTTTGTCTTCATCTCAGAAAAACAAAATTAAAATCAAAAATATTAATTTAAATTAAAATTGGAAAAATATTATTGTAATTACTGTTAATTAATACATTTTTATATTTAAAGTTTTAATATTAATTAATATGTATTTATTTATAGTTTATTATTCTTAGTTTTAAACGAAATAAATACAAATTTTCTGTAATATAATTCTTATTTATTTATATATAAGATGATGTTTGTAATTTTATATTTTTATTGTAATTAATTTATTAATTTTATTTCTATATTAAAATTAACAAATTTTGCTGCATTTTTTTTCATTTTTGTTTTTTTAACTTTATTAAGCGTGTGTTCACTCATACATAAAATTTTAAATACATTATGTAATTTTAAATAATATAATTTTAATTAATCAAAATTATTTCTGTTAAGTCTCTTAAAACATATTTATTTATAATTAATATAATAAAAAATAAACTACTTTAATATATAATTAGTAATTTTACTACAATTTAATTTTTTTATTTATTTAATTATTATTTATAAGAAATACTAAATTTGTATTTTTTGTGTAAACGTAAAAATAAATAAATTAAAAATAATTAATTGGAACGGAAATGTATTTTCATTTTATAATTTGATTCTAATAAACATTTTTAAAAAATTAATTCAGAATTTTTTAAATTAATATTTACATTACACTCTAGTACTAGGCGTAGAAGGAGAAAGGTGAAAATAAAAACACAAAACAAAAAATAAAATACAGTCTATTAATTTATTTACTTAATTAATTATTTTATACAATTAAATTACTATGAACTTGTTTTGTTTCGTTTTTTTACTACACGGCCGAATAGTAATTGGCTCGACAGGGGTTGGAAAAACAAGTACATCCCTACGCTTAAATTATTTATATAGACCTGGGCCAACTTTTATCTCGCTTAATTACAAAATATCGTGAGAATTTAAAAATTAAAAAGATCAGAAAAGCAGTTTAGTTTTTTTTATTTTAATTAACGATTTATTTTTTTTACATTAATTTTTAATAATATTTTATGTTTTTATTAATAAGAAGGTATCGCAGATAATTATGATAAAGAAATAATTCTCGATTTTTAATTTAATTGGTGAGTATTTTATATGGCGAAAGAAAAATTTGTATAAGGCATGCAACGCTTGGTAAATTATGCTTATCCTGGTCAAAAGTTTACAGCGCGTTCCTAATTAAATGCGTTTCAGGAAGGGCCCTGAAGAGATGCAACAACTTTTATTTGATAAAAAACATTTGAAATTCTCCTATACCTGTAATCCACTTCACTTTCATTGGTGTTGAAATCGAAAAGTTTCATTTAGTTATTAAGCTTCTCCATAGACGCCCCTTAATGAATTATATTTTTGTGTGTTTGACCCGGCAACAATGACAATCGTCAATAGCCGTAATATTACTTCTCGGAAAAATTAGCGCTTCAAAATGTCGGAAGCCATTTTAAGGTATCAACCTCTAGATAGCTTCGGTCCAAGCCAATCGAAGGTTTACGTAGGAAAGATGTAGATACGGAAATTTTTAATGATCAACTTGAATTCAAGCCACAGAGGAATAACGTCGATATCGTCAGAACCAGAATCAATCGTATCGTCTCAAGAAAAATATATTTTGTATTTTTACCCATGGTCAACAAATTTGGTCAACATATACAGGCTCACAGCTACAGACAAACTATGCAAATTATTCGTCATCACAATCTCCAATAAAATTCACCTGGCCAAAAAACAACGATAATAATGAAATTTAAAACGTACGAAATGCCAAAAATAAAATGAGCGAGTGTACCTCAACAAGGAAACCCCATTCAGTTGCAAAGCGAATACCTCATGCAATGCAAACCTTAAATACTTAGTCGGAACCGTACATGGAACAAAACAGATCTAACATGAAAGTGCAAAGAGTTCTATGAATGAACAACATTTCATAACATACGAAATTTGATTACCAAACATTTTGGAACAAATTTAAAGAAAGAAACAATCACAAAAGAAATTTAATGAATCATCAGATACAAACTCATCCAACATACATGCTCACGCACCTAGAATATATTGGCACTGATATTGACAGTTGGGTTAAAAGCTGGCTATAGAAAGACAGGACAATATCAGGATTAGGATTAAGCGAGAGAAGCACGACAACAAGCAAGGTTATGGTAGATGTTAATCCTAGAGGCCCACTGTTGTTTAGAACGAATGTCGATGCATCAGTCCTAAATAAATTAGCAGCGTATTTACGCAGCCAAAGTCGATAGTATACATCTCAAACATTTAAAGAGCCCTTAATTAGTCGATACAACAGACGATACTTCAGGATCGTTAAGTATCATATTAATGAAGTTTGAAAAGTTGAGATTACCGGTTATGTACCAAAACTTTCCCGCACGACAAAAAATAATCATCAAACGTCAAGGATGTTTTAGAAGCAATGTGGATAACATAAGTCTACAAGCATTGCAACAGTTTCCTAATTTAGAACTAATTAGAATTTTGCGCCACAGTCAAACTCAGCAAAACAAAAAAGACATGTGAGTTTTATGAACTTTGCGATATCTATGAAGTCATACAGAACAGTGATACGTTCTAGAATAATTAGCCATAGCGGAAACGGATCAGTGTACTGTGTCACTCCTCATTTTTTTCATCTAAAACTAAGGTGGCACCATTAAATAAGGGTATATTGCCACGATCGGAGTTCTCTCATCTCAACTACCTAATCGAAGAAGGAAGCATTTAATAAGGTTAAAATTACATCCATAACTTTGTAGTAAACATTGTGCTGAACAGTAACTCCATCACGGGCAGTTTAGTAATATGGCGGCACAAAATAAATATTCTAAAAATTTTCGAAAAGAGAAATTAAACCGAATATTATCAAATTTATTACAGACAAATTGAAGCAAAAATTGTTAAAACCCACGTAAAAACAAACACACCTCGTCTATCTTCTTAGAGATTTAAGATAAAAGAAAAATGTTCTCGAAACGTTTATGAGGTCATATGAAGAATTTTTTCAGTGGCAATGCCTCATTATTCGTTGGTATTTTGGACTACAAGGAAAACGCTAAATCGTTTGAATGTTTAGTAATTGGAATCACAATGGAAGCAAAACTCGCAAAAGAATGCGTGAGGCATTTATGAAATCACTGAGAAACTCCGTTTTCTACTATCCATTGGCATGTAAATAATTTTGAAGAATATTCGCCTAAATGTTGATAAAGTAATATATCAAATGTATACAAAACGCAATTGATTTTATTCGGATCACTTTAAAAATTGTAACCTCATTGTTACAGCGATCTAAGTTATTAAAACACAACCCTAAAAAATAATTAACCAAACCAACCCTAAAAAATAATTAACCAAACCATAGGTTCAATTGGAATTTAGTCCAGGATAAGTTTGGTTTCAATAAATAATTTTTCTATCACAAAGTAGATATTTGCTTTAGACTTAAACAAACGGATTTCATTTCAATTTCATTATTAGAAAGGGTTAATGAATGAAAACAAGAACTTGTCTATAAATACCTTAGAATAATGTTCAGCAATGTCACCGATGTTATATTTCTACAGCTGACGAGATTCCCCACTCGATAATTTATCAATCTGGATCAACTTAAATTTCATTTTGAAAACAGTTACATGTCTTATACACTTTTCAAACTGTATCACGTTACAATTCATAAAGAAAAATTGTTTAATTCTGTATATAAGTTTAATATTTTTTTTTTGTTTAATGTTTAATTATATTGCTAAACGTATATTACCTAAAATGAGTATTTTTTTAAGTATTTTTAAATTTTTTTCCATTTTTATGTAAATTTTATATTTTGCTTCTAAACACATTTAATTTTTAAGTTTTGTTTTATTACTTCCTATAATATAAAGTATAAACAAATCAAAATAAATGAATTTTGGTTTTTTTAATTAATTAAAAACAATTAAATAAAAAAACAAAAAGTAAAATTAAAAAAAAATTTGTGCATTACTCTTTTTAAATATTATTATGAATTAATTAATTTAAATAATTAATTATTATTTATATTTGATTAAATTCATCTTTTTGTTCATCAAACATACACACACGCACAAAAAAACTGTTTTTGGTTCTCCTTGCGGATGCTTGTATATTGTTGTCACCCTGTATGTGCACTTAATTCCATTTAAATTAACAATAAAATAATAATATAGAAAAATACTTTTTAAGTACTGTACTCTTCGTTGTAAAATACTGATCAGATTTGAATTATTTTGCAAATGCTATACATGAGAGAAGGGAGAAGATGATTTTTATATAAAATGGCACACAAAACTATTTGTAGTCTATTCGTTAACGGAGTCGTTTAAAATTACAGTTCCATCACCTATAATGCCACCGCAGCCACTGTTGCTTAACGATCCTGGCGATGCTGTATTATATTGTTGTGATGTGGCGGATTGGCTCGACAACGATTGCGATTGTTGTTGTTGCAGATTTGTATAATCAACTGAATATTCTGCTGTTTTTGGTATTTGTGCGGCGATTGTCGGTTGAGTTGCGGATGAACTACTGGAAGTGGTGGCTATTGTAGTGATGGAAGATGCGACACTGGTATTTTGTTGATAAAATGATGATGTTGCTGAAGATGACGTAATTGAACTATGCGAGTGTTGATGTCATGACTGTTTGTCGGTTAATTCATTCCATCTCATTTCGAAAAATTTTCGCATACCATGGCCAGCTTTTCCGACGGGTGAATCATCCTCATTGAACACCTCACAATTATCGAATATTTGTCGTACATCAACGATAAAATCATCGCGAGATTTATATCTAAAATAAACAACAACAAAAACATTATTTCATATTCAAACCAAAATTATAACACGTATTTTTTAGCTCGAAACCAAACAATAGATGTCACTTACATCATTTCGTGCAGTCTTTTCTTAATCGTAGATAAATCCATTGGAATCTTTATGATTTTTTTATACGTAGGGAATTGTTTTGTATTTACCGGCAGCAAAAATGGCCATGCATCTTCATGTAACTGTAAAATATGTATATATATTATTTATTCTGATCAAAAATACCTTTGCAATTTGTTTACCTCCATTTCTTCCAAAATAATCTTGCACACTGCCAATTCCTTCATAAGCTTTTTAGCCGAATGCTTTTCTTTCTTTTCCTGTTTTAATTTTTCTTTATTCTCACTAATCGATTTTGCTAACGATGCGTCTACTTGTGGTGAAGATTGTGATGTATTAACACTACTATTACTACTGCTTGGATTACTTGTTGAGTTAGGTACTGATGGCGGGGCCGGCGAATGTTGAGCCATTACAGGCGGTGGTGGTAGTGGCGGAGGTGTTGCTACAGCCGATGTAGGTATCGGAGGTACTACTGTACCGCTACTAGTGTTCATTCCATCCAAACTCGATTCATTTATTTCATTGTTAATCGGGGACGGCGACGGCGCAGACGACGGTGGCGCTGGAGTCAAATTTGATGGAAATTTTACTTCAGCAGGATGATGATCGTCACATGAAGTGGATGCAATGGAATGAGCGGGACTGTAAACAAATAAAAATAGTATAAAACATAAAATCTACATATGAAAGTGTTTACCTTGGCGGCATTTCGTCGTGGGACGAATTCAACGATTGCGATGAATTGTGACTCTTCATTTTCTCAGGCTTCTCTTTTCGCGGGCGTTTCTTGGGTGGAGGTGCACGCGACACACAATCATGGCAGTACCATTTACCGCGAGGTACTTTCAGCAGGGGTGGAATGTAGCAATCGTGATGATAGGCACGCGGACACAAATCACAGTAAATCATTTTGCCAACAGGTGCGGGACGATGACCACCGCATACTATACACTTTCGTTCACTCGTCGCTTTATTCAAGCACTCATAACAATACCAATCACCCTCTGGGATTTTTTCCATTTTTGGTTTGAAACAGTACGTGTGATAACCTTTATCGCATCCATCACACAACAATAATTTATCCTCACATTCGCCGGAGTGGCAAAATTGGCAATTCTACAATGAACGCAATCATCATTAAATTAGGTTACCAAAACTACATCCCATCATAAAACTTACCGCTTTCATAATACTCTTATCCCAGGCCACACACGATTCCAAAACGTACAAGGCCATCGCTAACTGTGAACTTGTATTCGATCGGGATACAGCTTCACGCCAGGATGCTAAACCTTTTGTTATATTATCAAATTCATCTAGACTAGCTGACTCGGGACTACCAACATTACTGTCTAGATCATCGTTCCGCTGGCTAACGGTAGATTTCTTCTGTGAATCCTGTCCTTGTGCTATTGCCGCCAATTTTGCCTCAGCCGTACTGAAACGACTGTTCATTATAATGGAATCTAAATATCTATCAAATCGATTACTACTTACTTAATTCCTAGTGGGGGTTTCAAATAGCGACGCTCGATGGCCGACTCTAAACCGAGTATGCGATCTTTTATTACGTTAATCAGGCCGACATATCCTTCTGCATTATCATAATCACCTTCGCGCTGTGGAATTATCCATCCTTTGATCTGCATCGAAGCACTAGCTACTTTATCTTCTAGACTCTCGACTTGCTCCAACAGAGACAATTCAACGCGATGAGCAATTCTTGGATTCCAGGCAAGAGTCCCCTCTACCTCAGTATATCCTTTTGGCGGAATTCCCAACTCATCGTTAAACACATTTATCGGCATTGCCAAATCAAGCGAATCGGCCATGGCCGACAGTAAATTAATACGCAGCTCTTTTTCACGAACACCGCGCACATGTAACGCAGACACCAGTTCATGTAGCGTCTCCATATCGTTAATTTTCCACCAACCGTGACGCAAATCCGCGGATACATAATTTTTCTCCAAACGTTGCGGGGCCCCATTTGCTTTTACCTGTTCTAATAATTTATATTCATCCTCTGTCATTTGTAGCGGACTAGGGCTATCACACTGGATGTAAGTGCTCAAATTAACGAGCGACATATTGAGAGATGGTTGAAATGCATACAAATCATCATTACGTTGTTGCGTCTTAAAATCATTCGATTTTAATTCGTTCGTTATCGAATCAGTATCGTTTATTTCACTATCATTAATTTCGGATTTCACCTCCGCCTTGATATTGTCCTCATCCGTCTCCATAGCATTGTTATTGGTAACACACGCACCACCATTTACCACCAGATCCATTAGCTTATCGTCTAAACCGGACAAAGTAAGGTGCGATTCGTTTGGGAATACAATATCGCACGAATTATATTCGAGCGGAATATTAAAATGCTGGATATTGTTACCAATATCCCAGCGATTTCCTTGTACCTGAAGAATTGTTTCGCACGTAATATTGGCATAGGCAAGTTGTGCATTGTGACAAGGTGTGTACTCAGTTGATGTCAATTGAATTTCACGATTAATCAGCGAAACCCATTTCTCGAGAAATTGTTGCGAATATTCCGATTTTACTTTAAATTTTTGTTCCTCGTCACAATTTTCGGATTTAATCTCAACGGGTTTCTTATCGGCCGAGTCATGTTCCTGTATTATTACATCATCTTTAGAATCCTCGGCGATTACTATCTCACCGTTCTCAACGGTTGGTTTTACCTCAACCACATCGTCATCATCGTCGTCTTCGAGCACAATGTTCTCTGGCAGATCGTTTGGTGGTTCGATTTTTGCAGATTCTATTTTAACCTGCGGTGGGACAGATGGTGGCCTCACATTATTATTAATTTGGCTTACTTCGACAATATTTTCAGTGTTATCATTTGGCCCCGACGAGCCATCTTCAGATTTAAAGGATCGATTTGTTTTTTGTACAAGTACTGCGGTCGGTATAGAATCCTCAATATCCATCATCATTTCGTCTTCTTGATCATCCTTGGAGAGTTGAACACATTTCTCCTCCATTTTCTCCAATTCAGAATCATTCGCTTCATATTTCGTAATTTGTGCGTGATCACTGAGATTAAGCTCATTTTTAATATTTTGTAAATCTTGATCTTGTACTGCTTGCTCTTCTAGCATTGTGTGGTATTTGAAAATTTCGGGTTGAGCAGATTCCATAGACTCGACATAAATTCCTCCAGTTCGAGGTAGATGCCAATATCGTCGCCAGTATCGATCCTGACCATAGTACGTTGCCCTAAGTTGTTGCGAACTCTGTTCTAACATACGATTTGTCTGATAACTACTCTTTAATACCTTTTCCAATTTCTTTTGAACTTCTTCGGCGGTGACTTTTGTATCCTCATCCTCTTCAACCATTGTGCATTCACTTTCTAAATCACTCATTTCATCTTCAAGCCCGGCTTCTGTATGTGACATAATTGTCTTATTGAGCAAACTATTTATATCGGGTGTGCTAGTACCGTTATTTGAAATATTAGTCGGGGTTTCATTAAAGTTGAAGCTAGCATCCTTTTTAAGCTCTTCGGTGGGATTCATTTTAACTGGAGTATTCTCAGCCGAATTATTCTCTTCTTCTGTACTAATATTATTGTGATTAGTCTCTGTTGTGGTGGATGTTTCGTTCATGTTCTCCATGCTTGCCGATTTTGTCAAAGTCGTTTGAGGTTTATCTAGTGTAATTTCTTCGCCTGTAGGTGATGTCATGGTTTTTTCATCCTCGTTATTATTATCCAAATTGGTGATGCCCATCTCAATATTTTGCGATTCTGAGTTAACTTTAGACGCAGCTGCCTCTTCACTATTTTTCAAGCTGTTCATTTCGTGTTCGTATTTTAGCGCCAATGCTTTTTCCATTGCCAACTGCTGCGTCCGTTCATAAATTTCCATACGAGTTTTTCGCATATGCCACGATTTGTATTTGCGCACTTTATTTTCGAGTAGATATCGTTCCCGTTTAAGTGTAGCTACTGCTTCCAAACTGGTTTCGATTTGCTTGACAACCGCCTTATTTAGAAGCAAATCATTACATAGCAAAGCTAGTATCTGTGCTTTAACTGCCGGATTAAGCGCTACAAATGGTTTATCCTTTAAGCATTCGGACAATTTCCACCGCGTATTTTCGTGCAACTGCTCATAAAACTGCGTATTTTTACAAGCCGAATTTGATGTATTCAATTCGGCCTCGGTCAAATGATGATCGGGTAGTCGGCGTTCCCGGTCCCTTTCAAAATTAATTCCAGTTAGCAGTTTAACTTCACCGGTGGCTGTTGCATATAAATATATTCGTAATATTTCTGACACATTTGAATTCGTAATATCGGCCTGTTTCAATGACTGGCCAAGTAATGTGGTATGTCGTGTAGGATTAGGTATTCCTGGATCTTCGATGGCACACACTAGTAAATGCGTCATGACCGAGAGCAATTCTTCTTCGGCATCGATTGCATCGTCTGACACAAGTGCTTGGTGTAACGATTGCATTGTGGGTAGTGAATCCATGTCGAAACCAAGGGTTTCACCAAAATTATTTAGAAATTCGAAAGCCATCAAAAGATCGGATAGTGCTTGTCCGGTTAAACGTTGACCGGGGATACGTTTTAGTTCGGGAAGTTCTTTTTGATTTGGAATTTCTGAATCCTCCATTGGTTTTCGCAATTCAACTAGCAAGTCGGAATCACGACGACGAGCTGCAATTTTCTTTTCGCGTGTTATTAGCTTGTCTAAAATGATTTGATGCTTTTTCTTTTCGCGTTCCTCGAATTTTCGCCGAAAATCTAGTTGTTTGATTAGGTTCATGTGCTGCCGTCGACGTTCTCGTTCCTTTAAAAATAGAAAATTGTAAAAATATATTATAGGAATTTTTAGAACCTGAGCGGAAGGATAACATATAAGTTATGGATATATCCAGTTAATGGCACACATGCAAAATAAGCATTACTCAGGTTATTGCAAGCAAATTGCATATTTTAATTTAAAGCTTTGTAACCGTTCGAGAATGCAAGATCAATATTTCTCACGGCGCGTTCAATCCCAAACTTCAATTTTTGAGTACAATAAATTTTATTAGCAGTAAGTTATTGAAGTGCAAATCTTGGACGAATAATCCTAATTGCGTTGGATCTTTGTATTGCGGGGGCTATCAATAAGGTGATGTCCACAAAAGGCCGATCATCGATGCAGTATAATTTAATGATGTTCTCTTGACGCACGCACACGCACGGTTGAGCGAAATTCCACTACCAACACTGCATCATCCTAGATAATTGAACGCATTTCAAAGATTGGCACTGACGCCCACATGAAGAAAAATGACATGAAAGTAAACACGTGCGAAGTTCTAGGAACATAGCACACCATAACATTGTTTGCTTCAAGAATTAACCGATCGCCTAAATTACTCGAAAAAATTGCGATATAACGATAATTTCGATAAATTTTCAATAAAAACCATACTGACTGGCTCGAGTGTACTATAAGCACGAATCAAACCAAAACATGTTAATTCTCGTAATGCTTTTTGGAAACTGGTAAGGTGGTAATTTATAATTCCGATATCCTGAAAATATTTTACCACAGACTTTGACAATCTGTCAGTGAACTAGAAAATTTGTAATTTTAGCCTTAGCCGAAAAACAACCAACTTTCTGTTGATCTCAGAAAGCATGACCATTCTGAGATTATATTAGGAAGTTAAAACTTTTGAAAACATAAGTTTAATGACATCTTTTGGTGAAAACCCTTTTGTTTAAAAGATGAGCAATAAAAAAATGAAATTTAAACAATTACAAAATGATGAATGATCTTTAAAGATATTTAGTCGATCAATTTATCATTTTAAAGTTTCAAGTGAGCACAAGAGCAAATAGTCCGTGTACTTCGGAAAGTGTAGAAAAAACTATACGAACACCTAAAGTTAAACTCTACTAACGCAGCTGAGATAATGTTTGGCATTAAATTTTTTGAAGACGCAATGATCGATTTTTAAACGTTGAGTAAATCTGTAAACAAGCAGTAACACGGTTTTTTGTACCTAGCCATGATTGCATGCATTAAATGATAAACGTTGTTTAGAACCAACACAATTTTGAAGAATCGAATTTTATCGAACAAGATCATTTTGGAGAAATTTTATTTATAGAATTTCTCTAGTCATCAGGAACAAAAGGAAAAGAACTAAATAGTAACAATTACAACCCATTAAAAATAGAAATTTAATTCAGTAAACGTGTGCAAATTTTACAAACCGATCAAATGATTTACAATTCAATAAAGTTTTTTGTAATTTTACTTTATTGAATTGTAAATTATTTGATCGGTTTGTAAAATTGGAACAACAAATGAAAACGAAAATCAGATTGTCGATGTAGCACATAACTCACTGAACAATCTGCAAAGTATGCAAGACAAAGATAGAACTAACAGAGATAGATCGTCCCTAGAAGGGAAAACTTTTCAGAATACCTTATTAGAGGAGGATGTAGCACGGTTTAAAAATTCAATACCATGACAATCTTTAAATAAAACATGAGCAGTAATATGATGTAAACGAAGTTATAAATGAGACGAAGTCAATGCTGAATACAGCGCTCATGGTTGCAAGTGGTTGCAATTTACAATTTATTAGTAAAAATATAATACGGAGGTGAGAATGAAGGCGCTATTCTTTAAAACTTCACAAGCGCCGAAAGAGAGAGATATTATTTTCCTGTAATCGAATCAAATCCTTGGTAATGGGTTTCGAGTACGAAAACCAAGTAGAATATTTTGCTCCCACATGTTTTTATGGTTTGTGGAACATAAAAGCTCATAATCCAAGAGGTGATACAGTTGGCAACAAACAGATAAATGTTAGAAGGAATAGATGAAGCGATTTACAAAATTAGTTGATTTTAGAAGAGCAAGCAGGTAAAAGCGTAGGGAACAGTATCTAGTAAACAATATTTTAAAATGTTGCAGAAATGTCACAGCGCCAAAGGTCACATAGCAAATGTTTGCATTAGAAATTTAATTTAAATGAGTTCATCGAATTATTAGTTAATGCATTAATCACGGGAGGGGGGGGGGCGTATAGTTTAAATTTTTAACAACAATACATTGTTTTTATTTGCAAATATACTTTAAAAAACATCGAGTTCCAATTCCAAATCCTTTTCCTTGCTCATTTTATTTGACATATATTGAATTTTACTTCTAATCCAGTTCCAGTTCCCCCATCGACGAGATAGTAATCTTAGTAGTATTTATAGATGATATAGTAATCATAAATCAAACAGAGAGGGCACAATTTGATAAATTTAGGTGAGGTTCTGAAGGATCTTATTGAAAAAATAGAATAATACTTGATTGCTGAGCAAGGTTTACACAAGGATGACAGTAAATTAGGAACAGTGCTTAAGATGCAAGTCCAATTAATAAGAAGATTAAGTTTAGTCAACTATTATGGAACATTTACTCCAAACTGTGTAATTTTATCTAAGCCTATTTAGAATTTAATTGGCAGGGAAAAATTTATATGAAACCAAAAATGTTAGAAAATAGTCGAAGATATGAAGAAAAAATAGTGTCGGGGCATCGCCATATAGATTAGGAGCGCGCCCAGTCAAAACAAGAAGAAAAATATTCAATGATTGATGAAAAAGAAAATTTGAAATTTATAGTTATTAGGTGTAATCTAATTTTTGGTGATCTATCATCGACCACATAAAATAAAAACGCACCACATGAGAGAGAGAACACAGTAGAAAGTTTAACAGACATATACAAAATTGAACTGATTATCACAATCACTTTTTTGGGACGAGGATAGGATAGAGAAAAAACAGAGACAAAAAGCAGAAGAAACTACTGCACCAACATGTCAAGCAACCCTTGCTATGGTTTATACATATTTTTGTCACCGTATGATAAGATAACGAGAAATGTGTAAAAGATTGAACGATATATTGTTGCTTATTTCTTCGCGGGTTGCGTGTTCCGAATAATGCACTTGGGATATCATAGTTTTAATATTTGCTCGAGATTTATCGAATTGCTCTCGACAAGTTAACATTTCACATTACGATCCGAAGAATTTTAACAAAAGGTGTTACCTATGAGTTGGAACCTCACAAGGTAACCAGAAATTCGGACCACCCAACTCGAGGAATCTACATAAAATGTGGAAAAATCGAGAATTTCCACTCAAAAACCGCAAACGACTCAGAAAAGTATAGTGACATTGTTCAAGACCTTTTCACTAATATGCGGCGTGCATACTATAATAAACCATTAATATGCTACCAGTGCCACATACGGGAATGATCAAATATGTGTCCAGCGCTTTAGCGGTGGATTTGAGAACTAAGTTGTTTCGACCAACTTTATGGCATTCTTCATAACCTTTTCAATGAAATACTACGTCATGTACACATTCCATAAAAAACTAATAATTTGCAACAAGCTGTAAAACTGTTGATTTTGGAACTAAAATGTTAACAACAGAATTGTTGCTTTGTCTAAGACCTTTGAACCAGTTAGGAATAAATAAAAATGTATCCAACTGCCTCCAGCGTCAAAGCGGTTGTTTTTACAATTAAGATGATATAGGTAAATAACGCATTTTTGGTTTATTGTTTGACCCTTGGCGGAAAATTTAGATTGAGAATTTACAAATGCAATCAACAACTACATGAGACAAGGCAATTTCAAAATGAGAATTAACGATAATCAAGTTCAAAAGGAAATTAATATATCAAGAAACAGCATAGGTTTAGTGTGCGACAACTAGTAACCACAGTGTTGTGAACAAGTAGCAAATTGTTGAAATTTCGTTATGAAAAGATTGTATCAAAGAAAATACACTTTTTAGTTACTAACTTTCGAAATTATGTAAAAATTCCACCAAATGACGAAATATTAGTGTTATTAGCACGAAAACTCGAGTTGATAAGGCGTAGTACCAAATCGTTATAAAAAGCGCATCCCCCTTACTATCCGAGAGAAGGACAATATCATTAATGAATTATCCCTCGGTAATTATACTCAAGCCATTACGCCCCGGCTCTATCACAACTTATATTTCAGAACTTTACCAAAACACACTTAATAATCCCATTTCCATTTCCCACTTTCTAAACAGTGCAATTGCCTTCAGAATCCCAAGATCAGGGTCCCCCAGTTCACAAAATTTTAGAATATCATTCGTTAATAACTCTAAGCGTCCAATTTTCATACAATATACATGTATAATGAACAAAGGGGAAGTGGAGCAGAAATGATCAGCACGTAAAGGACCGAGATAAATGATTGGTGGGTATACTCATTTATAGAGGGTAATGACCGGGCGTAATGTCCGGAGTTAATCGGAGAGGATAATGTCTGGGGGATAAATGGGGGCCGGAAGGTAAACGACGATGGAGGGGCATGGCGCAGGTCAATGACGGCGGCAGGGAGGCTAATCACCGGAGGTAACATCCGGAGGGATACATCTCCCGACTCATAAAAGATAATTTATTATTTGCTAATAATACCAACATTTTTTTAATTATAATTATTTCGTCATTCATTCGCGTGTATTTTTCGCAAATTTTTGAAATTATTTTCGAAGCTTTCAGACATTCAGTGAATCTTGTGCATTAAAATCAACAAAAACTATGACAATAATTTTTTTCAAGAGTGGGGAGGCATTTAGTTCCAGCGTAAACAACTTAACATCGAATAATCTGCATAAGAGCAGCGTTAGAGTAGAACAAACTTACTCGTATAGTGATTTAATTCAAACAACAAACAAATTATAGGATGATTTTAATAGAAAGAACATTTATTGGCTGCCGTTTATTTGTCGTGTATAAGTAAATTGTTTTGATCTGTTTCAAACCGAAGTTGAATTATTTTATTAGGTCATTTCGATCGAGATACTTTTAAGTATTCGACGTTGGTGTAGATGAAGTTGACATCTGTTTTTAAATGGCTGAACTCAAGTTGCTGAAAGTCAATTCATTTTGGTTTAAAATTATTTAGTACATTTCTTCTGTAAATTTTTCTTGGAATTGAATCGAATTTCCAATCGAAATTCTAACCGCATGCTAACCAAAAATCTAGTATCGTTAGGTTCGTGATTGCGACAACTAGCTCAAATAAAATGTTTAAGGCCACATAAACAATATTCGAATCTTCTATCTTCCAAACGTCCAACACAAAACATTTAAGGCGAGCCATCAGTTAAAATGTAAATACCGCAATCAACCAACGCTACAAATATATTACATGCAGACATCATAAATCATATATCGTGTCGTATGTCTCAATCAACAATCCATCGTAATTGTTTTATACATAATAAATATAATTATCACATTAAGCTTACTACCACCCGATTAAAGTAAACCACACCCAACCCAAACCAAACGAACACAGACACACAAATTGACAAACATAATCACAACATTCACATGCAATTTATGTGTAACAAATTAATTTTGTTTATTTATTAGAGACGAAAAATCCAATCATTATTATTAAAATATCTTTGTATGGTTTATTAATATTTAATTAAAATTAATTAAAAAGATTGTTAGACGCATTTTATTAAATAATTATTAATAGAGCAAAGAAAAAAACATTAGAATTAAATAAATTAACAAATAAGAAAATGTATATCGTTTAAATGCCTACCAATTCAACAGTGTAGAGTAACTCCTTTTGTTTGTTGAGATCCTGCAGATACAACTGCGCGTGTAAAATAAACAAACATAACAAACAAATTTGTGTTTTAAATTTACTTAAAATCTTTTAAATTAAATAAAAGAGATAAAAAAATAGTTTTCGCCCCCAATAAGTAACCTCCTAATTAGTCTAATCTCTAGTTTATTTGTACAAATTTATGTATGTAACTACAACAAAACACGCACATTACATATTGTTCTGTGATTTCACGTGTGAAAATTTTATAAATTAAATTAACAAAAAATTTAATAATTTTCTCACAATTCACAAAATAAGTGCGAAAACATAAAAAAACCAATTTTACTAAAAAACAGAAAATTAAACATAAAAAAACTAAAACATTTACACAAAAACGACAGACATAACTCTAATAAAAAAAAAATTAAAAATCTATCGAGATCTGTGTATTCTGTATTTAACGAAAACTGTACCTGTTCCTTTGCCAAAATAGCTTGTTGTCGTTTTAGTTCCTTTTCCTGTAAAATTTTGAGTCGCAATTTTTTTCTTTTAGTTTAAATTTTACTTCAACAATACCAAATCGTTGTTTTAACAAAAACAAAAAAATAAAAACTAAACATAAAACATAAAAAAAACTCTAGCCCTAACTCATACATGATTTTATTATGTAATTTAAAAAAAAAATTGTTCCCTTGTTTTTTCATTAATATACAACAAGACCGCGGAAATATATTAAGAACAATTACCTGTTGCTTTCTTTGAGTTTCTTCGAGCTTTTGCTTTTCAATTTCTTCTTGACGTTTTCTTCGCGCCTATAACACACAACAAAAATTAATCGATTATCATTTTTTTCTTCTTTATTTTAGTATTTAGTTAGTAAGTCGTATTGAAGTGTGTGGGGATAGTATCATGGAATCCCTATAAATAATATATATGCACATAAATCTCATATACTCAAAATTATAAAACATTGAACAAAACAAATATAAACATTAAACAAGTTTTTCTCAGTATTGTTCTCATGGTGGGCCAAGTGTCTCGTGTTCCCTAGTTTTGAAAGTATGTAAATCGTTTTGAATATGTTAACGCGCTAAAATTTTATAAAAGTGCGGATAACATAAACTACATAAAAATTTGCTACATCTGAACCAATTGTGTAATTTAATTTTCTCAAAATAACTACCATGCACTGGTTATCAGGAAGGACAGTGTGCTGTATATTATTTTAATCAAATCACTCATTAATATTTATAGCAAGATTGAAATGAAAATAGAGGTAAATACTAATGTCATAAATCCAATCTGGTCCAAAACTATCAGAGTTAGTTACATTAAGTGAATTACTTACTAGAGAATTTGTGTTTGATTAATTATTATTTACTTTCCTACCTGAAACATACACGCTTAAATTTAAAATCACCGATACCTTTTCCGTAATAATCATAGGATAAACGTGTGAGGGCTGCAGTCTTTCTACAAGATGGTGTCAGCCTGGAATGCACGCAGAGGAATTACCGCTTGGCTCACATCCTGTGCCGTTTGTGTACGCAACTTCAGCAAGCGCTCACATCGCTTCCTCGCGGCTTCCACCGGTAACTACCCCATAACTGGGGTAGACTAAGTGTGTCTGCGGTCTCGTACAAGGGGTTTGTGTTGGGCTAATAACCCAACCAGGAGAAAACTAATTGTTACGAAACTTCAACAAATACCTCGGATAATTAACTCGGATTTACAAGAACGACCTCGGACGATTTAAAATTTGCAACATGGATTATATTCAGCTTAAACCGCCCCGCAAAGGCTCCTTCAACGCTTCGATCAGGCTTCTTAGTACAAGTTCGATCTAATCGGCACGAGTTTGGGGTTGATTTTCTGATCAGCAATCGTTTACGCCAATTTGTAACAGATTTTACATCCATCCATCCGTCCCTTCAACGTCTCATTTGTGAACGTACATGCATGCCCCAACGGATACTCCCCAACACCATGTGAATATTGATTTGGGTAACTTCAACACACAAATCGATAATGCAAATAGTATTCATCGTGGTACCATCGACCAAACCCCTTCATCTTGCATCCAACAACGGGATGCGAACATCCGAACTAGTTCTCCTATATAGTCTGCTGGTAACCAGCACATACTTCATAAATACGTAAGCGAATTCATAAAAGCACATGGAAATCAAACAAAGAGACAGTCAAATTGAACACATACTCGTGTCGAAAAGATCAATCGCCGCACCAATATCGATTCTGATTATTTTCTGGTTGTTAATGTCCAGTTTGCGAAATATGCAGTCCGTCTATCCTCCACGTATAACCGATTCTAACGGATCTTACGTTGGATTATCGAAGTATTCTACAATCAAGTTACTCAGACCAATTTCGAAGCTGGCATGTCAGAAAACCTGGACAAGCAACTACTACTCTATTCTGTGGAAGATCTGTCTAGCTTCAATTCAAGCACAAGATCGCACACGAAAACAGAACCCCTCCTTCAAGAAGGCAATCACACAACGACTACATGATCGCGAGAAAACGGCCCAGCCGACGGTGGCGACTAGACTTGACTAGAGGCGTGCCAATTTACAAAAGAAAAATTGTAAATTCTATATGATTGTTAGGATAAATATAATCAACTAACTTCAGAGGGCGATAAATTTTTCCGGAAATTTTTCCCATGAGCAGTTAACATAAAGTCGGTTTGAAGGACGAGAAACGTAAATGGCAGAAACAACAAGTGCTTAACATCGAAACTGCCAGTTTCAGAAACAAACATCGTTCTATAAAAGAAATCACTACCCACTTCCCTCCACGTAGTAGTGCTATTTGCGCCGAATCTGAAGAGTTACAAAGGGACACAAACACCATCCTAACAGTGCGACACAATTATTTCTCGTCACTCTTAGACAGACAGATGCTATATCAAAAATGAAAAAATTATAAGGCATGTAAATACTCAAGAACGGCAGCGATTACACTTCTATCGCAAGTTTGAGCTGATTGAGAAGTGAAAAATAATTATATTTGTTCACTACATAAAAAATAAGATCGGCTGAATTGTAAGTACTATCGGGAAATAGCTTTGGACAACACCGGCTACAAGGTTTCAGCCAATGTAGTTGCTAATAAGTTATCAATTTACAGAGAGCGCGCTTTGGACGACTACCGTAATTTTCATCCAGGCAGATTCAGGTCCAGGCTGGGTCGCTACATCGTGTTCGAGAGACAGAAGTGCTGTCTCTGGAAACATAACATCGAGCATCGCAACAGGTTACCGAGCATTATACGCTAACATTAACATTTTTAAGTTTCTCAATATATCGCGCGAAACAAAATTAGATATCTACAAAGCGCTGATAAGATCAGAATTAACTTTTGGTAGCGAATCTTGGACGCTAACAATATGGGACCAAGAAAAGCTTGTCATTTTGAGCGCACATTGCTTCGTTTGATGCTAAGTCTTATTAAGGAAGGGAAAATATTCCGAAAGTGCCTGAATTTCGAGGTCAGAATTGATCTGACTAACATAGATATAATCGGAATAATTCAATCATCAAGGCTTCGAACACAAATGTACCCTAAAATAGGTTCTGGTTAATGTGTCTCGCACTCTCTTGTTGCGGATTGTTTTGAGGCGGCCATATCTCTTTATGGGATGTAGAGTCAGCGAAGAAGAAGAAAACAAAACGACCTCAGAGAAAACTCGAAACACGGAATGTATTCACCTTAACTCAGTTAGCACACAACACATCGTCGATCACAGCCGCTACGTGTAAACTAGCCTCTGACGGAAAAATAACAGGTGAGAAGATGATGATTGGTATGAAACATCTGAAGCTGGAAGTGATTTTTATGGTTATATGAGCATTGGAGAATCTACCTTCGGATCGAAAAGCAATTGATTGTTAGTGGGTGTTTTATAAAACCTACGGTTATGTGAAACTACGTGACAAAGCACGACTAGTAATCAAAGCATGTGCTCGAAAAATAAATGATAAATTACAGTGAAACTTATTATTCGCCAGTTGTACGATCCATACGCTATCTGATTGGGTATTGTTGATATTGATCAACCTGTTGGCTATACTAATGGCACAAAAGTTTGCAAAACATAAAAGGCGCTTTGCGGATTGAAACAAGCCAGCAGAGTTTAGAATGTTAAATTAGATAAAGTTTTATCTAATATTCGTATTAAACGATCAAAAGACGATCTGTGTATTTAATATAACATACTTATATCAAAAATATTTTTAGCTGGTTATGTGGATGATTTGCTACTATTTAGTAATTGGAACTAAACAATGATTTTAGAATGAAAGTTTTTGATGAACTAAATCTTATTTGGGTATAAATATCTCACATAACCGCGATGAATACCAAATATGGATAGATGGGAAGAAATATATCAATGAAGTATTAACAAGCCATTGGAAGCATTTTGTACGCTGCTCGTACAACAAGCCTGATAAACAACATTGGAATGCAGTTAAAAAAATTCTGCGATATTTAAAGTGAATGTCAAGTGTAAAACTCGAATTCAGAAAACATGAAATTCCAATCTCGTGGGATATTGTGATGTTGATGGGGCTGATGAGATCAATGAGAGACGAACAATTACCGGCTACATATTTATGAGACAAAGTGGCCCACTATTGTCGAACAGTAAAAAACAACACCAACCGTTGCTTTATCCATGACCGAAGCCAAATACATGGCTATATCTGCTGCTACACAAGAAGCTATGTGGCTTAAAAATTTTGAAAACGAATTTCAACTCTGTGAGCCCAAGCCAGTGAAAATTTTGTGTGACAATAAGAGTACCATCGATCTTGCTCCAAATAATGGATATCATACACAAACCAAGCAAATAGATATTATGCATCGCTATACGCGAGAGCGAGTTGCATCGATAACGACAGACCGAATGGTATAAGATGTCTTGATAAAGGGTTTGTGTGGATATAAACATTCGGCATGCTGTGATGGGCTTGGTTTATTGACATAAATATATGTTCTAGTGGGAGTGTTGGAATGAGAGAGAGAACAAATTTATATTGGTATAAAAAATAAAATGTTAAATATTCTCTGTTCAGTGTTGAGCATCAAGAAACTACAACGTGTTTTATTTTATCGTAAGTTTTAAATTATTTTGTCTCTGAACCAATTATATCACTTGCAACACCTTTGCTTTATGTTGATTGCTTTTTGTTACATGTATTTTTTATATTTAAATTTACGTTTTTGGTGTAAGCGTCGTCACTCACGCCATCAATAGTCAAATTGAATAAATATCATTTTATTTTGTAATACTTTTGCTTATTTTCATTAGGTCAACTTAACTTTTATGATTTATGTAAACTATACAAAATAATGATAGGACAATTATTTAATAGTGTAGTAAAAAGTTAGCTTAAACTAGCAGAAACTTTATTTGGGATACTAATATAAATACCTAGATAAGTAACTTTGAATTTGTCATCCTTACGAAATAATGATAAGACCACAACTATTTTTATCACAATAAAATACTTTTTTAAATACTAATTGAATATGGTTTGTATTAGCACCTTGGTTGATAATGACTTGTTATTAACGGCTTGGCATATAATTCGTCAATGATCAATTTTGACCCATCTGGTCTTCACAGCTCCTTTTAATTGTCGAGCAGAGTCCAGAGGTTCTCGAGCGGGTTTAAATCTGGACTACAGACGCCACTCAGATGGTAATGGGGACATTATTAGACATTAAAATCTGCTGAGTTCGAATGAATAGGGGCGTTATCCTGTTGGAAAATATAATTTGTTTCACCAATTTCGTCTCCATAGGTTATTAGTAAATCGTTTAACAATTCTGGGGATTTTCCCATAGTATCCAATGGCTTTCCAAATCATCAATGATCCACCGCCAAGATTACGAGGCATTCTCTCTTGAGGTTTTACACGAATATCGTGCAAATTTTGCTGTGAGATCATTTTTTAAATTTTACCAGAAATGACAAGTTCTGATAAAAAAAATTTATTTCACCAAACTTTGGCATCTCTACACAGTTCAGGCGGATTGACTATTCGGAAAAAACTTCATACTGTAACGTTTATTATTAAATGGGAAGTCTGGTAAGTTTAATTTTTCGCTTTAGAAATCAAGAGTGGTGTATTCAAGATCAATGTATACACTCATCGAAAAAGGAACTCGGGTGTCATATTCACCCCTCCAGCTCGTCATATCGCATTTAATTAAAACTGGATCAAATAAGACTCTCAATCCCCAATAGCAATTTTACGACCATTGCAATTTTGTTAAATTTTTCCAAACTGGCGAAATTTTTTTTTTAGTTCGGAAATTTTGGCTTTAATAATTAACGACCAACGAGATTTTCATTGATTTATTTAAGATTTCGAGAATTAATAGAGATCAACCAAGCAAACTTAAAATACCCTTGATTAGTCGCTCTCAATAGCAGTCAGTAGCGCGTTTGCTCTTGTTATTCGGGGGTCTTTTGTTTTGGATGACATTTGGTGGTTCGCATTTGACAGTTGTATAGAGTGGTCATTAACAATTTATTATGGAGCATCTAATGCCGCACCAACGTGTTGAAATTTTTAAAACATTTTATTTAATTAATTGTTCAATTGTGAATACGCGGAGAAAAATCTCCGTCATTGTTTTGGTGTTAATCTTGTGTCGGCAAGTCAACCATTCAGCGTGTAATGAATAATTTTGAAATTTCCATTGGGAGATAAGGTAAAGATTGGGCGACAAGTAAGCCAACGTACACCAGAAAAGATTGATAGAGGCAGAGTGTTGCTGAATGTCCAAGTACCAAATTTTGGGGGAATGTCTCCATCATGTTTGTTAAAAATTCTCAAAAGAGGATTTGTATTTTTACCCGTATAAAAATCAATTGACACAAGAGCTACAGGAAAATGACCATCAACGGCGAATCATCGAGTTTTACCGCTCGGTATAGAGGACCACCATTTTTGTCACAAAAAATCATTATGAGCGATAAAGCACATTTCTTGGCTGGCTTTCTTAATAAACAGAATAGCCGCTAATAGGGCACTGAAACCCCTCACCGAATCACCAAGCAGACTTTGACGGATAAAAAAGAAGTCGGGAAGCCATCTTCAGAGGAAACTTCACACACTCAGACATGTGACTGAATGGCTAGCGCCGGTAGTAAGAATGAACAATATAATAATCAGAATATGGAAGTTATATACCGCCAATGGCTTGTGAAAGTTGATGTAAAATATTTATTTAATGCCTATTTCTAATGTTTTTAAAAACCTCTTTAACTTTGTTATAATTAATTTGGTACGTTAGTTTGTTTGAGTTGCCTCATGAACCCACTAATGACTTTTAGTACTGGATTCTCAGTCAATTTTTTTTGCATATGTATGTCAGAGCGCCACCGACAAAAAATAAGCAGCAGAATTTAAAAATGGTTTAATCAGTTGGGAAGGTGAAGCAATGTATTTTTTGTAATACTCGTAGTTAGAGAGTTCTAAGTTCAACGAATACTTCGAAAAAGATAAAGCAATGACGGGGTAGTAATGTGGATCGTTATTAGATTAGTTGAAGGCAACAATTGCGCTTCTCCATCAAGACAACGCACCGATTTACACATCTTACGCATGAGGTGTATGGAAAAGATATGTAAATTAAAAAGCTAAACGAGCTAATAGATTAATTTAATAAAAAAACGACGTCGATGTAAGAACGCGATGATCTCTTTTTTACTGATAATGGCAACATTTAATTCTTCTCTAATTTAGGTGTTTAAATCTGCTCAGCGGATATTCAAGGGTTATTATAACTCGGAACGGTTACGTTTAAAGAAAAAAAACGTCCCTAACAAAACTTCTTCAACTTACATGTTAATATTTGTAAAATATTAAATGACATTTTACAAATATTATTATAAGCAAATACCATTGAAGGAAAATTATCTATTCTGATAAGATCGTATAATTTTTACGAATTTAAGGAATCAAAATGTGCGAAACGACGTCATAACATTATTGGGTGAATTATATGAGGCATTTCTTTTTATAGATGTTTTGATCCCGCGGCAGTAACTGGGAAATAGATTGCCGTAAAGCACAAGTAGTGTTTAGAATTGCCAAACCACTAAATTTCTGAATAATAAAAGGTAGACAATGGATTTCAGCAAAGCGCCAATTTACACTACAAGGACTAACATTTTGGACTGGCCAGCATGAAATCTATACCTAATGATTAATGAAAACATTTGGGACTGGTTAACTAGAGGAATTTACGATAAAAAGGCGCATTACGATTATAAAGCCGACCTGGAAAAAAGAACTATAGTTTTACTAATTTTTGGTCGTTAGAAACCGTTGTCAGACAGTGTTTATTAAAAAATATAAAGGCATTTTAGCACAGCTGCTTATTGCCATATAACATAATTCAGAATAAATTGTCATTTTAAGCCGAACCCAGTAATTCGCAATGAAACCAACAAGATTTGATGACACCGATCAAACTATTACTGCGATCTTGGTGGTTATTGTGAATAAAAATTATTGGTGAGCTGCAGCCCAGCTTCAAATTTCGACAGATCAAATGGACTCTCTCTACCAATATTACTAATAATGAAATTACCTTTACAAGATTAAAATCCTACCAAGTAACATGTTCAAAACGATTTACATCAAAAATTAAATATAAAATTATTCATTCTTCACGATTATTCATTCAAGCGCAAACACTCACAAATGATTTTTAATTATGTAAATTTAATAAATTAAAATAAAAATAATTTAATATTTAGCAGAAATAGTATAACCCAAATATTCAACAATGATAATAATAATATATTTTTATTAAGCATTAAAATTGACTTACCTCAATGGCCTGTTGATTTTTGAGTTCTCGCTCTTTACGAGCTTGTTCCAGTCTTTCTGTTCGTTCCAACTCTTTAGCTTGTCGTGCCTAATTAGTAATATAGAATTTGAACTAATAACCAGTTTTTGGACATTACATTAAAAATCCTGTACCTTTTCTTTACTTCGGGCCAATTCCTCTTTCGCTAATTTTTTTGCGTCCCGCAAAGCCTGCTGCTGCCGTGCAATTTCTATCCGCTGCTCAACATTCAACTGTGAATGTCGCGTAAATATTTTTAATTCTTCTAATTTTTTAGCTACTTCAATATCAGTCATGCGAATAAATTCACTATCGGTCGCATATGGGGGTGGTGCTGGCTGCAAAAATGTACCAACAATAGGACGCGGTGAAAAACTAAAATTGTCACGATTCAAACTACTCGACATCGTGTCTAGTACACCCTGTACTTGACTCATGTGTTTTAATTTCGCTTGACTACCCGGTGCTACATAGTGCACATCACCTTTTATTTGCCCATTTTTGGTTAAACCGCGTATTACCGTTTCACGTTTCCAACCCTTATCGATCGGTAGCCGCAAATCATTCATATTAAATTGTTCCTCGCCCTCCGATTCGGACATGCCCGATTCGGCCGCGACACTTTCCGAATCTGTCGAAACATCTAAATTTTGATTTGCCTCCGATATGGCCTGACGAATTTTTTCTAAATCAGCACCTTGATTTAGTAGCTGCTGTGTAGCCAACATTGGTTTTAAACCAACTGCTCGACTCTGGGCTAGAAGCGAAGCCACAGTATTCTTTTTTGGTTTTGAAACCCCACGACCTAAATTACGTGGACGACCCTCTTTATAATGCACTGAAACAAAATATAAATTCAATTTTTCTTGTACAAGGTGTGTATGTTTCTGTGTGAGTGTGTCTAAATATTCTAATCCTTCACCACTTAACTTAAATTAATTAAACGAACAATTTTGCGTGAACCATAAAAAAATTAATTCAAATTTATTTAAAATAAGTAATTAATAAAAAAAAATAGTAATTAAAATTAACTTCTCGGCGTAATAAGTAGAAAGGATTAGAGATACGATTCTATCACAAAATAAAAAAAATCAATGAACAAAAAAGTAAAACAATTTAATTTAAAAAAAAATCAGGAAACTAACTCGATGAGGATGATGAATAGTCTTGTTCATCGTTTAAACCAGACTCCGACAGTTTGTTATACAATAAACTCAAACTTAATAAATTTGTGTTATTATTGTTAGAAGATGCGGTAGTAGTAGCGGTAGTAGACGGATTATTATTTGATGATGTTAATACAGATGTTGAATAACTTAACGCATTTGATGATGAAGTCGAAGAGAAGGAAGCAGTGTTTGAATTTGTTTGTTCTTGATCTAATCGACGTGGCTTATTAGCTGGTTTTCTTCGTGCTACAATTAAACGAATGGATTTTTGTTTTTGTTTGTTTTCTTTTTAAACTTTTCATATTTTTAAATTATCAGTTTTTCAAAATACTCAAATATTTAATTAAAAAAAAAAAATAAATTAATCGATTTTGTATTTTATAAACAAGCGTAAATAATTTATAAAAGAATATCACCTAAAATTTCAGCTACTAAATTTAAATGTGTTTTCGATATACGCTAAATAAATATAAAGGATTAGACAGATT
Source organism: Nephrotoma guestfalica (assembly GCA_963691935.1). NCBI lineage: Eukaryota > Metazoa > Arthropoda > Insecta > Diptera > Tipulidae > Nephrotoma > Nephrotoma guestfalica. The sequence goes on from OY829915.1 coordinate 213,046,884, forward strand.
TTGATTTTAAAAGTTCCAAAAATTTCATCCTAAAATATTTTTGTTGGTTAAGATTTTGAAATATAATGAGACATATAATAGTTTCTTGCATTTAACTTAGATAACGCAAATCAATCCTAATTATTATGGAATATAACAATTTTGATTTTCGTTTTAGTTTATCAAGGATGGCAAATTGGAATCAAAGCGATCTGGGAACAACGCCTCAATATGATTGAGACAACTGACAGCTCAAATCTGTTTTTGTGGTTTACATTATTGATTTTCGATAAATTTATTACTGATTTGTTGAACTCAGAACTTTTCAATTTTTTTTCACCACCGATAATAGAGCATTGATTGAGTAATCCAGTTACTAGAGCAAATATCACCCTGTAGAAGTATAATGGAATCGCCACTAACCGAAGTCAACCGATTCGATAAATAGACAACGTTCAAAGATTTTTTTACCATATGGTAGTCGAACATGCTCTTCGGATTATTTTTTGGATTAGCTTTGTTGAAGGTAGCTAAATCAATTCATGGGATGTAGTACCTGTGAAAAAGGAAGTCTACAAAATCTTGTTTAAATTTTCCGCCAAGTAACGGAACAAAATACCTTCTTAGTTAGATTAATAATATAGATCAAGAAGCTAGCCGTAAAGAAGGCGATTTATTCTCCAAGTGACGTGATGTACAATTGGAAATCAAATCAAACCACCCAGAATCTTAAAAAAACTTTGTGGCGACTAGTGATTACACAAATTTCTACATTCCGCCCATAAGGAACGTAAAATCAGTGGAAATGAAACCATGCTAATAGGGTATTATGCCAAACTTAACAAGCCGATTGCGATGTTAACGTCAAATATGAAATTTAGTGATTAGAAATTAGAATCAGCTAAAATATTTGAAATAAATTGGATGCTAGTTGATGCGACGTTAAGTTCGTTTAACAAAGGTAAATCGCATAATTGAAATAAAATTATTCTCAAGAAGTTGTACAGATTTCCAGGTTCGAATTCTGAAACTATTTTCTTTGGCAAAATTTATATTTTATGTTCTATTTTGCCATCCCTGATCAGTGTTTTATGCCTAAATATATTGTAAATGATTTTAAAACTTAATATTTCTTCCATTTATTCCAAGGTCACACTGATTTGCAGTATCTGTCTTAATTTAATATCTACTTATTAAAATAAAATTAGATTAGTGAGGGAAACTGAAAAATAATTTTCTAATTTTTTATAGTTTGTGTAATTAATAGTTATTAAAAGTAATTATATTATGATATGCAAAGCAAAAAATGTTGACCCAACCAAAAAATTGTAATTAGGGAAATAAAAACTAAAATATTTTCAATAAGCATAATAAATACAACTTAATATTTGATCATGTTTTGTGTACTTACAAATTCGGTCGCCTCCACTTCCAGTACCAAGTGCTGCGGTTATTGAGCTTAGACTTTGTAAACTATTGCTACCCGATGTTATGGAAATTTCGGAATTATTATTACTGTTATTTAGATTGCTAAGACTATTATTACTATTATTGTTATTATTATTACCGCTATTGTTATTCATGTTACTTTTATTGTTACTTTTTGAATCAGATTTCAATGATAAATTTAATGGTGCATCGGCATCACTATCATTTAAATTACAACTATTATTCTGAGATGATGAAGTTGACTTAGATAAATTTAGACCGGACCAATCGTTTGTATTTGCACCACCGCCGCCGCCACTTAAATCGTGCGACGATGATCGCTCGTCTTTCGACGACGAATTGGTATTGTTATTTTTGGAAAAATTGAATGCACCATTTGAAGTGATCGTTGGCGGAAGTTTTATAACTTCGATACGATCATTTTGATGGGCACTCTGTAAATTTGAATAGTCTAAATCTAGTCTAGCTCGTTTTGCCGCACTGCCACCAGTAATGGAACCAAGATTACTGGAATTATTGCTGCTGCCACCATGGTGATCACTGCTGCCACTGTTGCCACCACCTCGGCCGCCACCACCACCACCGCCGCCGCCACTGCCGCTACCAAGTCCATGCAGGCCGGCCATCAATGGATTTGGGTCTAGGGATATTGTCTTCTTACGGCCACGATTTGTTGTCCCCGGAATTTTGGGTCCAACTATTGATGAGGTGTATTTTATTATTTCGGTATCAGGAGGGAGACGAACTCCGAGAATTGAGGATGGATCGTTACCTTCTAGTGCAGCGCTGTAAATCAATACAAAAATAATTTAATAAATTTACGTTTTTAGGAAATCATACTAAATGTTATAACTACTTGAGTATTCCAGATGCCATATAATCCTTGGCTTTGGTTGATCCGGCTGCCAATGCATTCATTGCCGCTGTAACACTCTGTTGTGATGTTAAATTCAAATTGCCTATTTGGGACAGCGAACTCAGCGCATTCATGGACATGGATGAAGATGCTGATGAGGCTGACGTCGAGGATAAAGATGATGATGTATTAATACCAGGCGATGATGCTGATGTATGATTATTTTTATTAAGCATTAAATCTTTATTATTCTCACTTCGATTGTGATGGTGATTTGATGATTGATTTTGATGGTGTCCACCGCCATTATTGTTACTATTTAAATTACTATTATTACTACCTGATTGGTGTTTTGAATTTGAACTTCCTAATAAATTGGATGATTGATTATTTGATGCTGATGATGATTTTTTAGTAGACGATGATGATAAGCTAGATTGTGATTGATGTGAACTAGTTGATGCTGCGGCTGCCGCTGCTTGCATAGCGAGCAATTCTTTATGAAAATTCACCGGATTATACAAAGACGCTTTATACGCTGATGAAGACGACGCGGATGGATGCTAAAATTTAATAAAATTAATATTTTTATGTTAACAATTAAATTCATGCGACCCGACTAGACACACGCACAATCTCAACCACTCTCAATATTTTACAAAAAAAAAACAGTAAAAAATGGAAAATATTGATCCATCCATATTTAATGGACGTCGCGAAAATGATACATAATTTCATATAAATATTAAATAAACATATGTTTGTTATTTAGACCACAACAATAATATAATTCGCGGATAACTAAATAAAAAAATGAGGGGTACACAACAATAAAATACAACAAAAATAAATTCACCTTGTATCCAGTATTACTGCCCCCACTACTATTCCCCAATCCACTACCACTTCCAGCTCGCGTATCATTTGAATTTCCACTTCCCGCGAGTAATTTTTTCTCCTTTTTAGCATTTTTACTACTACCTTTATCGTTTCCGTTACGTGACGAGCCACCACCGCCGCCGCCCCCACCACCTCCACCACCTGAATTAACAAAAGATTGCGGGAATGCACTTGCCAATTCAGGATGCGAAAATGGCGATAGTCCGGACGCTTGCAGTCGCGTAAAATAATCCTGTGCCGCTAATTGTGCCATTGACCACCAACCTAGAAATTAAACAAAATAAACAAAAACCATTATTGATTAAATTTCTATTTTTCAAAATATCAAATTAAATCATGTTTTGTTGTGCATAAATATAAATGATTCTCATCTACTACTAATAGTTTATCATGAATACAGTCGTAAATTCCCATTTTACGTATTGAAACCGTGTTGCTGTAATTAACAAAACAATTTTTGATTTGCCCACCCCCTCATACCACCTCCGTTACTTTAATTATCATAATTGATTGCAAATACATACTCGTAGAAGCCAGTAGACAGGAGAGTAGTTAGTAAATTTCAATTTAGGCAAACAATCAATGACGACAGTTTTGTTTGAACAAGAGTGTCACATTTGATTAGAGTATCAATTAAAAATGAAGATTTTAAACTATATGAAGGTTTCGTAGTTTTGATTTCTATACAATAAATTAAACGCAAATTGTGTTTTGAGTAAAAATCGTATATCATAATTTTGGGAATTAATAAAGGTGTTGGTCAATCAATCTACATCATAACCGGTTTAATCTTGAAAATCAGTTGAATATGAATTTTATGAATTAAGATTTTGGTTGAAATTATTTGAATGAGGATTATAGTGATATTCTTTTTTAACACCCACCAAGTCCATTGAGGCAATATATCGACAGAAAAGATAAGAAAAAATAATTTTAGATTTCATGATAAGTCTCGACGCCCTAGCATAAGCAATCCGTTTGTGATATACAATTCTGATAGATACGAGTAAGAAAATAATATTAAAATATAAGTATACAAGACCTTATAGCACTTTTAAAAAGACTTTTTCGGAGCGGCTTTAAAAACGTTTCTTGATAGTTATCCGACTGTTTATTAAAAATTCGGGAGTTGAGGAAAAATAATCCATTGATGCGATATCACTATCCAGTTATCGAATACTTAAAACTCAAATACTCGATATCAAACATTACAAAACCAAATATGGTTCGTTGATTAGACCAGGTTTCGCCAAAATCGCAAATAACTAATTTGGCTCGTGTAAGATAATGCCACCTTACATTAGTCGCAATGTAATGTCAACCCAAATTTGACTAAAATGGTTAAAGACTGAATTTTAAAAAAAATTTCCGTATAGTTGAGCAACTGAGACATAAACTTTGTGCAAAACGAAACAGTGCCGACTGTAATGCATTTCCAAAAATCACAACAAATAAAACAAATTGATAGTGCAGATTAGTATCTCTGGTATTTATTCCAGCCAAAAACTAAAAATTGATAGCCGAAAGGTGTATATTTCCGACATGCTCGCCAAATTTATTCCAAATTCCGCCATTAAAGCCTATTAAATGTCCAGAGTAGAATTGATGAGTAACTAGATAATTTTAGTTTCGAAACTTTGTCATTTTATAGTAAACAACACCCCTCATATCGTCATAAATCCTTACCTAAGATTTAAAAAATGATGATGAGGAAATCGATGAGAAACTGGATAATTCTGAAATAACATTTTTCGAAAAATCTGGATGTTTTAGTAAATTGCACCCCCATTTCCACATCAAACCTGTTCAAATATCCGCCTAAGTGTACCTATAGGTTTAAGGTATTTCAAATGACTATATTGGAATTCAAGAGCAACGGAGTAATTCTAAAGTTATTAAACGTTTAATTAATTTAATTTCGAAATTTTTAACTTCTTCCTCCTATTCTTACACTTGATTATGGCCTTTCAAATTACAAAGTAATTCGAAAATGACAAAACTTTCAATTAATTTACTTTCAGAAATTTCTAGATTACATTAATAAATTTCACCCTCCATAACCCCGTCAGACTTAACCCGAAGACCGCCTAGACGTACCTACGATTCGAGAACTATCAAAATGATCATCGATAGGCAACTAGAGAATTCTGTAGATCCGAAGAGTTGACAAATTTTGTATAGTGAATTCATTCGAGGACAATCCAGAGTAGATTTCAATCAAATGTGACGACAAAAAGATTCAAATTCCAATTCCATTCCTTGATAAGGAAATACTTTACCAAACAATTATGGCACTCATTGGTACTACCAATGGCATATAATTTGGTTTCAAACGAGGTAAATGATGCTAACTTGTTAGTGAGGTTTAATATATTTAAAAAAATATGTGATCTACTCTATTAAATTTGAAAATCACAAGCGAATTTTTGGAATTTAAAATGAATACATCGAATAATATATAATCCGCTAAACGTATATGGTACTTACATTTCACATATAATTTTATTTTAAACTGTACAGACAGTCAATGAGTTTATTTAGCTTGTTAAGTATTACAATGCCGTAGACAAACATTGCTGGGCTCATTGCTTTAAAATTTTTGCTATGACGTCATTTTATGTCAAAGATTTCGATCTTTGACTATAGATGGCAGAAGAGTCAAATAAAGGAAAACAATTTTTCGTGTTTTTGTTTTCGTGAAATGCCAATCGTGGTGAAGAAAATAGCAAATTCTACAAAATACAGTTTACAATTATAATATGGGTCATTAGTAAGGATTAAATTATTATTAAATTGTTCATTTAACATTTTATTAAACCCCAATGCAGTAAAAATCACGTGAATCTTTTTAGCCAAATAAAAAAATTATCACCACTGTCTTACATCTTTCCAACCATACTATTTTTGTTTTTCATATTTCATATAGTTTTGCTTGTTCCTTTTTACGAACATACCTGCCATCTACAATTCAGGAAAAAACTGTCGACATAAAATTAATAACCTATCAAGCAGTACTGAATGGTATTTTAGGTACATATGTGAACAGCAAAAATGCTGTCTGAGCACTGTATTGCCAGCCAGTACAAATAGTGTACCAGACAGTACAGCTTGAAAAGTCGTTAAATTGATGTCGATAGTTGCTTTTCTGAAATGTAGATGGCAATAATGTTCGTAAAGAGTTATAAACAAAACATAATTACGGAAAATATTAAAATCAAAAATAGTATAATTCGACCGATAGAAGACAATGAGTGAGTGTAATTTTAACACAATTTTAACACAATGGCTGCACACCACTAGTCGGGTAAAAGTCAATTTTAAGTAAATTTTTCGGTAAATTCAATTATTTTTGAAAAACTCTATGGTAAACTGATCGAAAAATCTGTACTAAAATCGATGTTTACCGTTGTAAATGATTTACCCAACTATTGGTACGCAGCCAATGAGGGTAATTATTTCTTTAGTCAAAAAATGTGTTTAAATGTTAGTGGATAGTTCAGTGTACATTTAAAAGAGACTTGAAGTCAAAACGTATAAATTTCGTTAAATGAGGACCAAACTCCAGCGTCCGAATTCTTCGTCGAGTTAAAACGAAGACGGTATTTAGCGAGATCTACGATAGGTTCAGCGGTAAAGCGGTTAGCTATGCGACACATAGGAGAAGAAAGCTCCTCTTGCATCGGCAAATCCAAAAAGTAAGTTTTTATTGCGCCTTACCAGTTAAATGATGAAACAGCAAGTTGAGGAGAAATTAGAATTACTTGTGAAGCATAATTGGCATTCAATCTTACAATGGTTTGCCATCCACATAAGGATGATACTGTTTTAACCAAAGGATTGGTCAACTACCAGAGATAAGGAAGAGATAAGTAAAATTCTGAAATAACCATATCGTTTAATCATATTAACTACGGGTATTGATGAAATGTAATTGTAAAAGAATTTATCAATGTCTCTCAAGTGGACCAGTGGCACTATTCTGGTAATTCCCCGGGAATAGGGAACTGAGGAAAGAATTTATATGCAATTTCTGTTCAAATATTGTTTTTCTGGCATGCTGAGATAAAAAGTTAGTCTTAATTTTTTTTAAACAAAATTAAATGGGGAATAATGTGCCCTGCCAATTTAGATATGGACAAATTATTTCCAATTTATAAATATTTACATCAAACTTTTCTCCTCAGCAGGCCGGAAAAATAATATTTGAACAGAGATTACATATAAATTCTTTCCCCAGTTCCCTATTCCCGGGGAATTACCAGAATAGTGCCACAGAAATGTTCTATATGCTCGATATCTATCCTTACAGCTCGAGCTAGCTCGCCTACTTTTACTCATTTTCAGCTCGTGAATTTTTGTGGTGAAGCTCGAGCTCACGAGCTTTTTTCTACAATTATAGGTAAAGTAATCTAATCAGTATTCTAACTGATTGCATTTAGGATTATTGAAAATTATATTTTAGTAAAATTAATTGCAGGTATTTACATATATGTATGTAAATATTTATGACTGCAATAAGGACATTGATAAATTAGGTTTAGAGAAAATATTAAGCAGTTGCCCGACTGGTGCCCGTATTACTTGTTAGTAAGAAACTTGAAAATTTCGGCGTAAGGTTTTCAGATATTGCGGCACGCACTAGCTGCTGCTATATATCTACTAAAGTCCAATATTATCTTGGACACTGATAGCGCTTTCCCGTTGAACCAAACCGTAAGTTACCAAATACGCGATTGCTCTAAAGAAGAACCATCTAAGGATCCATATGGCTATTCTAATAAGCCACGGTCGCTTTAAATAACATCTTCATTGTATGACACTGGGTCTGAAATAAGTATGTACTTTGGTGGAATCCTCAATTTGCATCAAGCGGCCTTTGAGACATTGGGTGCGGAACCTTTGTCATACATGGAAAATCATACATCAGTAATGTGATAATTGCTGTATACATATTTGGCGATTTTTGACATATTATGTACAAAAGCAGTTGTAGCACCAGGTTATAAAGGGTGTTTTTTTAAGAGGTTGCCGATTTTTTTTTTTAATAAAACACATATAAAATTATGAAGTGACCAAAATTTTTTTTTATTTGGTAGATAATTTTTTGGCATTTAACATTTAAACACAATTTCTGGCATATGGCTACCACGACTATTTTTCACAAATGTCATTCTGGAGGTCCAATTTTCCAGCACTTTTTCAAGCATTTGAGGGCGTATGTCAGCAATGACACGTTGAATATTGGTTTCCAAAGCGTCAATCGATTGAGGTTTATCCACATAAACCAATGACTTCACGTATCCCCACAAAAAGTAATCGAGTGGCGTCAAATCGCACGAACGCGGAGGCCAATTCACCGGACCATTTCTCGAAATAATGTTGTCGTTGAAAGTTTCTTTCAATAAGTCGATTGTTTCACGTGCTGTATGGCAAGTGGCACCATCTTGTTGAAACCACATTTCATTCATATCCATATCTTCAAGATTTGACAACAAAAACTCATTTAACATGGTTCTGTATCGATTTCCATTCACGGTAACGCGTCGTCCTTCCTCATTTTTAAAGAAATATGGACCGATGATCCCACCAGCCCATAGACCGCACCAAACAGTACATTTATCAGGATGCATTGGTAATTCTAGAACGGCGTGTGGATTATCTTTGCTCCAAATGCGACAATTTTGTTTGTTGACGTATCCATTTAACCAAAAATGCGCCTCATCACTGAAGAGAATTTTACGGTAAAAAAATGGATCTTCGTTCAATTGATTTAACGACCAATCACTGAATTCACGGCGCAAACGATGGTCGTGTGGCTTTAATTCTTGCACCAATTGAATTTTGTATGGCACCAAACCCAAATCTTTACGTAAAATTTTCCATAAAGTCGATGGACAAAGTCCAATTTGCTGAGCACGACGACGAATCGATAAATTGTCGTTTTCTTCGACACTGGCCTCAACGACAGCAATATTTTCTTCTGTACGAACTCTTCTCATTCTTGTCGGTGGCTTGGCATCCAAAAGAGTGAATGTAGACCGAAATTTGGTAATTACGTTCTTTATGGTGGTCTCTGACGGACGATTATGTGCACCATAAAATTCACGAAGTGCTCTATAAACATTTTTAATTGAACACTGATTTTGAAAATAAATTTCCACGATTTGAAAACGTTGTTCTGGAGTTAACCTATTCATAATGATTTGCCAAACAATACTGAGTAGAAATGCCACTTTGAGCTGTCAAAACAACTGTCATAAAATAAAACGACATCTATCGGAAAAACAAACCTCCTAAAAAAACACCCTTTATATACCGTAGTTCTAGTAGTTCTGCTGTGCCACTAATAATGATGCCACAAAAATTTAAAATAAATAATATTTTAAACAATATAACTTTAATTTATTTTAAAATTGTGAACAAGAAGAAACATGTATACTTAAAAATAAAGGCTCATGCTACCCGAGCTTGATTTTTTAAAAAACTCGAATGTTACCAAAAAGAACAAGATCACCAACATAACCCTTAGCGAGAAACCAGGGTAGCGTCACTAATAGCAAACGAAGAACTATCAAACGCTTCCGCAATGTCCAGGAAGGTATACCCATGATAAACTCATTGTTACTGAGTGATCTTTCTATTCAGCAAGCATGCCGAATGTTACTGAGAGAAGTTAGATAGAAAACATGATCAAATCTTCCAACGGTTCTTTTTAACAATTTTACAAAAGCCGCACACTGATTGGACGAAAATTCTTCGGATTGGTATAATCAGACCTTACCGGCTTTGGGTTTTAACGATAATTCTTTTCATGTTGCAAGAACCTGTCGTAAAATTATTACAGCCGGAAAAACGAAGTTTAAGGTGGTCTTCGATGAATTAAGCTGAAAACCCCTCACAAAACATTGTTTAACAACTAATTCATTACTAACCAAGTGTCACAAGAGGGTAACAAAACACTCCCCTGCGGACAGTAACATTTGGAAACTGAAAGTCCTCAGTTTTGGTCAATACTTAGTGCAAGTCTCAAAGATGCTAGAAAAATAAGTGCTATCAAAGACACATATAATATGCCGGAAAGAGCCCACAAGATGATAACAAGTTCATGTAGAGCAGTTACACAAAATTTCGCAATCCTGTAAGCATTCTGCATGCTATGATTAGCAAGTTAATTAAGTGACGATTTATTATAAATCTGCTGATAATTTCTCTCCAGAGCTTTGATAAAAAATTGGGCAGGCCCTAATAGGTTGATCAAAAGCTCTACTCATTAATATAATCTGAAAAGAATGAAACCCATTTTACTTCTGTTTCAAGATGGTGGACCAGTTCGCAAAAGCTAGACAAGCTTGAAAGAGTTGGAGTTAGTGATCCCAAAGGACAGGAGATCTGTGCTGTAATTCAGCAGGAAAAATATCATCAGGAAGACCTACTTTAGACGGTGAAAGAAAAATAACTCCAACACAAGATGTCGAGAACAGCTACACTATGAAATGTATACTAAATTGCCAGTAACAACATGCATTTTTGAAGCTTGGCGCGCCATGTGTTTAAACAAAATAGGTTTCGAAAGTTCACTAACCGTTAATTGTCTACCATTCCTTGTTATGCTTGATTTTGTCAATCTTTGCACAAAATCAGGTATACGGCTCTGTCTTTAAGAGAAAGCTGTCCAACCGATTAATTGCTCGTACGACTAATTGGTGTTAAGGTTAAGTCTACGTATACGGTGATGCTGTATACGATTAACTGTCCATATAATTATCTGTTTAAATGATTAAGGGTCACTACTATTGTATTTTCTCACGATTAAGTATCTCTACGGTTAAGTGTCCATACGATTAAATATTTTTTATGATGTCTCAGTTTCATAGATATAAATGGTAAGCTTTACGATTAACAGTCATTTCGATTGTATAAAGTTAGTTTAGTTTTTGACTAACTACGATTACGTGTTTATTCGATTATATGGTCTTAAGATTAAGCGTTCATTAAGGATGATGCAGTTTATGAACATACGATTAAATGTTTGTACGATGATGTTGCTTGCGATTAATTGTTTTTACCATGTTATGTTGGCTTATTTCATTACGATTAAATGTGTATATGAACAAGTGCTCTTACGATGATAATGCTTCACGACTAAGTGTTTTGTTTATATTGTACGATTAAGTGCCGATACGATTAAATATTCTTGTACGAACAAATGTTCAAACGATTAAAAGATTATTGGATTACATGTTTACGGTGATATGGTTTAATAATCAAAGTTTACATTGTTATGGACGAAAACATTATAATGGTCCAATTGCAAGATAGCCACACGTCATCCTGAGTCAAATACCTCAATTTGAGATTTAATTTCACCAGACCAGTCTTCAAATGTATTACACCAAAAGCTTAATTTCAAGTCTGATGGAAGCAACAATTAAAATTAAAACGAAGCGTGCACAATCAATAAAATTTAATTGTGTACTTTATTCCTCATATAAACTTACACCACTATAATGTAAAAACTTGATTTTCTGTAACTGAATAAGTGTTTGGTTACTAAAAATTGTAACTATCATTTTATTGCGACGCCTGTATATGTCGTTCGTCGTCAAAAGTTAATATACAATGTCACGACCCCCAAATAATTTTTAAAGCCATGTTAAAATAAATAAAATAAATTGTTTACTAAATTAACAAAATGTATTACAGTAGAATGTACTTCTTTCAGTTTTACTTTTTTCTTTCATTTCATTACTCAGCCATAGTCATCATAATTCATATTAAAAAAATGTAAAACAAAAAAAAAATACAATCGTCAAAAAATAAAATTAAACATCTGCTTATTTTTTTTATATGTATTCATTTTTATATTAAAATTAAATTTTTTTCACTTTTAATATTTTGTATTTTACAAAAAAATACAGGACACACTCGACTAACGTTAACGATTAAAAATTTAAGTATGCTTAAATTGCCAGGTGATAACATTCATTATCTACTATACTTATTATTTCAGTCGGAATTTGAAGAATACCTGCATTGACAGATGTCATTCGTCATAACAAAAATGAAAAACAAAATATAAAATACGAAGACAGAGTGCCATTTCATTAAATTGATAATTTTAATATTAATTGAAAATAAATTTATAGTTTTTATATTTTAATGCAATATACAAATAATATTAAACTTTCCAAGACCACCTTTCATTGATAATTCATAGAAAAGCCTGACTAAACTCTGTTTCGTAGTAATAAATTTTTCCGCGAGAGCGCAGGAGTACAGTATCAGTTGTACAATAAACTTTTTTGGCAGTTTCATGGTTATTTTTCTCTATAATTTAACACTACCTGTGCTTTTATTACAGTAATAAAAATGTTAATTATTTCGAAATTTAGTATTCAAATAATTGATTGGCATTTATCGAACTTTAAATTTAGTTTATGTATAAGGCCAATATATAGAAGTCGTCGTTAATAATCGTATGCCACCTGTAGTCAATTTTTATATGCATGTATTTCAAATTGGTAGTATATGAACCAACCAAAAAAAATGTTTATTCTTCCTCTCGCTAAGATAATTTATCTTCATTTTTATTATTACAATAATAAATATAGTTTACGTTTCTTGAATGTGTGCGTATTTTATTCGTGTTGTACTTTTAAATACATTTTTAAGCCTTACAATTATTCTTAAATATTTTAAAGTACACTCAAATTATGTCGATATACATACTTATGTTGTGTGTAGCTGGCGGACCAAAAACAAAAGTAAATAAATGAAGATGATGTGATGCATGATTTTTTATGAACGAGAATTGAAATTAATTGAAAAGTAAAATTTTTTTGGTCCAAGGTTTAACTTTGAAACAAAATTCTTTAATATTGTAAATTGGCTTTCTCATATTATTCAGAAAATGAGTGCAGCTTTTATGTTTGTGTACAATGGTACATGATATATGACGTAAAAAACATGGGAGAATAGTAATTTAGTTTCAATCAATAAACATAATATTTCTTTCTAAATTCTATAACTTTTCACATTTACAGGAATATGTAGTTACAGCTACATAGCTATATATTCCAACGTATATTCCAACAAAAGTTACAGAAATGTTTATTTGAATTTAATTCTTCGTTTTCAGTTAAACTTAGACGAGAAGGCTGCTTTAAAATTACAAATTTAAAATTTAATTGCAAGTTTGGTTGAAAGAAGAAGGTTCTCATTTAGTCCTTTGATCCCATTACCGGGTTCCAATACATGTCAAAAAATACGTTCTTGAAACGATCCACTTTAGAGTCATAGTTTTTATAACGGTTCTATAGTTAAACGTATAATCTTACTTTTTTATTTCTAAGAATATTAGTGCGTCGCTTATTCATGATTATAGTTCAGCTGATGTAGTAGCTATTCTCATATTGCTTAAATCAACGAATTCGAGCTTGTTTCTGACCGCCACAGCAGTTTAACATCCCTATGACTTCATCTCTCCTCCTACATCAGAGGAATTTTCTAATAGTACTATGGTGTACGAATATCTACCGCTGTGGTTGGGAGAGTAGGCCTAGAATTCGACCAAAACACCCACTACTTGTCGTACGAGGCGGCTAATTATTTGCTTTGTAATTGTCATTTCACCGACCAAACAGCACAGTGGTTAAAATTTTGGTATTTGGATTAGGAGGTACCAAATTCGAGTTCCAATGGCAGGATGGATGCAAGACATTTTTCTTGTGAAAATAACATTGACGAAGCGAGGTTGAATTATTTACAACCCGTTATTTTGCTTGTTATTTTTCTTGTCTAGAATTATTTTATTAAACAATAAACGGACGGCCTCCTATCGGAATTGCAAAACTCTTGGAGCGACCCTGTTACTAATTATATTGATCTTTGCAATGCGGGACGAGAAAAGAATCGTGCGAGTTGGGAGTGCAGCCCAAAACAGGTTCAAAAATAAAAACAAATCAAATAAACCTTGTCGGTGGTGTTGCCAATTTAAAAAACCTAAAACTTAAAAATAAGGCTAAAAAGCCTAATCTGAATGATTGGGTGAAATTTATGATAGCACGAAAAGAATATAAAAGCAATGTTAAGAGTTTCTTGTGGGCACTTTTCCTGGAGAATTAATAAAAGTTCTCGTCATAAAGGTTGATTAGTCAATTGTTAAACTGGAACCATCTGATAGACAATTACTAGATCAGTTCCAGTTAAACAACTTGGTGTTGCATTATACAGTAAATTTTCTTCAATGGTATTTGATAGATCGTTGGGGTTTAACCCCATAAAGTGCTATGATTTTTATTTCCAAATCGTTAGTTTTACCTAGCCTAAGCTTCTGTTATTTAATAACCTGTAATTAAATTTCTCTCTTACAAAACTTAACACCATACAAGGAATATCTTGTAGGGCTATTATGGGGTCTGCTCTCCAATCCTTATCTTGCTTTATACACCATTTTAACTAATCAAGTCCCAGAGTCCTTTATGGTTTCCACTGATAGCTCTCTTTTATCTTGTGGTGCTGGTATTAATGCCCTTCGAAAAATATAATTACGATCTTTTGGTCCAGCTGATTGTAACCTTAAGGATAACAAAATTGCTGATTACCTCGCCAAATCTGGTTCGGATATGATTGGACTGAACCACCTTCACTTTGCAGCATTGCGTACGATACGGGTCTTATGGTTCCAGCAAAATAGAAAGCTTTTATCTTAATTTAGACTTTTCCTGGACGAATTCAACGTTTTAGTTTCAACAAATTTGGAAATAACAGAAAGTAATAATTATCTAGTGGAATGAATGTCCGCTTAAGCCTAATCATTTAATTCTAATTTTTTTCAGTCGTTCACTTTCCCTTACTCACATACGATTACCATTCACACGTTGCAAGCCTTATGTACGAAATCTGTAAATTATCATGAAAGATGGACCGTGGATTGAACTATGTACTCTAACAGAATTATAATTGAGGCTAATCAACAGACAGATGAAAAACATTACTTTAACATTCTGCTTCTGACGAGGGATCCAATATCTACTGGTCTAAGTGCCATACTTCAACTACTGAAACACTTATCAAGAAACATTGCTTGGGAAAGGTGCAATCTGCTAATATTTGTTTATTAATTATATTTCCCTAGAAAAATTTTAACATTTTCCGGCACAAAAATTCGATTTTACAAATAATTGCAAATTAATTCATTTCCGAAAAGAACTCTTAAATTCCCTCCCATTTGGAATTAAGCGTATTAAAGGCTAGCTTTATATACAAGTTGGTACCGAAAATTTTAATGCCATAATCTATTGAATTATACGATACGGGTCTGAATTTTGAAAATTACCCTTACACATTATCGAAAAGTTTTTAAATTTGGACGGAAACTATTTTAAAACAAAACTAAAAGCTTAAATTATAAACGAGTTCTCGAATACGATCCCTTCCTTTCTGTGTCATCTTTAAAACTGCACAAACAATTGATTGGTTTGATAAATCATGGATTGTCTCAGCCACAATCACGACTGCATCAATAATGTTTTAAATATTTTTATGACACCACTTGCTATACATTTCTAAAACGATCTACCAACTTCCAACTTGAGATTGCTAAATAGGAAGAATCAAGAACTGATTACACATCAGCTATTATTGTTTTAGACAAGGAACCGCAGTATCAAAGCTGAATTAGCTCAAAGCTGAAATTGACAAAGGATGAAGGAAACACATCAAGGACACAAATGCCAGCGGAAAACATCGGTTGTCAACTCAGGGATGTCCATCCGACGGCACTTCAAATGTCACTCGGATAGAAGACAAACCAGGAAGTGGAACCGCTTTTGGTTTTACTCCGAGATGTCCAGAACACTGGGCCTTGGAAGATTTCAGGAGGACTCAAAAGCACAAACGGAGTGCCGATAAAACTGTGGGGTGCCCCATAGTAATTAGAAAAAGTTAAATTTATTAATTACCTCCTCCTATGTGCTTTTGGAATTTGGCCATGCTAATTGAATTCGACTATTTCTTAAAGACTATGGTTAAATTCGATAAGAGATTCGATGTTGTGGTGGAACTGAAGTTCTCTGGTAGTTCCAGTTTCTCATGATGGAAAGCGGCTATTTCTTAACTGATTTTGGTTAAATTTGATTTTGCTAGGCCATTGGGATACTAACATTCATTTTGAGCGTTTGCCCGGGCTGAATAGAGCTCGACTATTTCTTAAGGCTATCGGCCAATTCGGCATGTGCCGATACCATCAATTCAGGATGATGTTCTGAAATATGGCTTTGCAGATTAGAAGTTAGCCGTATCTAAATCGACTTTTGTCAGTTTTTGGATTTAACTATTTCCTATCTCTTGCTGAATTTAATTTGGCAGTTTCTTAACCGATTGTGGTCGAATTTAAATTGTAAGATGTGATTAAAATTGGTATGGGAATTTTCTTATGCGCACTGTAAAAGTCCACCAAAAAAAATTTGTGAATTTTAGGAATCCGAAGTCAGACCTCCAGTATCTCTTTTCTGAATGTTTCTTCGACCTACGGCCTTCTCCAAATTCAGTGTGTAGAACAAGATTGGAAATTCAGATTACTGGGACTAGATTATTCTGAATGGAATTCGGCCATTTCTTAACCGACCATGTTCAAGTTTAGTGTGTAAGATAAAATTATAATAAGAGTTTTCATCGAGATCCTGAAAATTGAATGCTCAATAAAACTCGTTTAGATCTTAAGCTTAACTGATTATCAAATTCGGTTTATAGGACGAGTTTAACTTTATAACATAAACTGTTAACGAAATTCTAAAATTGGGTCACGCGGAATGTAACTCGGTTGTTATTAATCCTTTATTGTTACTTTGGTTGATCATGCGATAAAGTACATATTTTTTTCTTGGATAAACTGAAGAATATTTGTATTCTATCTAAATGAAGGACGAAGTTTTCGCTCTTAAATTCTCACCCCTATTGCGTGCAAGCTCCTCTTTTCTTCCCATATTCCCGAATTTTACTAATTTGTACATTCTCTTCGCTCAGCAAGTAGCACGAACTTTTCCTTCCTTTTGTCCTTGGTCTAATAAATTCACGTGTGTTTATCACACGCGTGAAAAAACCCAATTAGATACAAGACAAGTTTTCCACGTTACGTTGGGTTCACTTTTCATTTTAAAAGGTTATGATTTTCTTATAAGATAAATTTAGTGGCAAGCTAGTAAATACATACAATTCATCGTTTTGAAGAAGTTAATTAAAATCGGTAATGGATACATATTACGGTAATACAAGATCTAGGTATATCGAAGTTTGATTTACGGTTTAGGCATCCACTAAATAGTAAATATATACGGGTATTGGATTTTGGTTGTCCTCTGACTTATTGAACAGGGTTCGAAAGAATAGGTGCGCTCTGCGCTCGATGGTGAATCCGCCGTTGATACGGTGCAGATTAATACAATTACGGCATTCAAACCAATAGCTGGAACAAATCATCCCACTATCTATACGAGATTCCTACAAGCAAGAATTTGGAGCCGAAGCTAATCGGAGGAGTTGTTTTACAGGTTTAGAGCTTCGTTATCATTTAAAACCGACCGACTTAAACATGTTGCATATGCAACATATTTCAATAACTGTTTCCGTTTTTCTCCAATTTGAGTTTAAAAAAAAATTTCCTATAGTCCCATTGATTTCTGCAGTTGTTTTAATTAAAATTGACATGTTTTGGTTCCTTTTAATAAAATGCAGAAGTCGGCTTGCACAGAAAATGGTCAATTTTGGTTAATCAAACGCCAGTCAAAATATACACATGGACACCACCAATTATTTTAAATTCATTCTTCTTTACGTGTTCGGAGCCGGTGGTTTCACCAGACCACAACGTTTAACAAAATTTTTAATCTCAGTTATAGTGTAGAGATCTTCTCAATTCCGTTTACTAGAAGTGACATATCTTTCATTTGTCACATTTGAGGCCATATTCTCGACAGAATTAAACGAATTCAATTAAACAGCAAAATTGGATTCAGCAAACAATTATTTAAAATATGTACTTCGAATTATGACAACATCATCCATTATCATATCACGCATTTTTCATGTCGCCCAAACCATTTAATTTCTCATTATCTTGTATGTTCGATAGGTGGGATGTGATATATTGACGTTTTTTTGTTTGCAAACATTTAATTTTTTAAAATATAAAATTTACTTAATTAGCAACAAAAATTAAAAATGTATCCAGGTATCATGCTATTACAGAACTATATATAATAAAAAGTAAACATACACAATTGTAGTGTGTACTCAAGGCACACGTAATAGTTTTATGTTAACACGTTTTAATTCAATTTTGTACCTTACAAACTCGTATATATAATACGAGAGAGATATAATATTAATTTACATTTTATAATAATTGTTATTTTTTTTTATTAACCCAACTACTAAAGTAAATAATAGTTTTTAATTTTTTATAGTTTCGTATATACACACAGAATAAAGTGATTGAACTTAAGCGGCATACAATCGCAATCGCATAAGTTTTTTCATATCATTTTTATTCATACCGTACGCATACCCCCGCGCCCGCCCGTTGTTATATTAGAAAATGTAAATTTCTCACAATATGTACTTTGTATGTAGTTTTGTAAGCGGACACAAAATATAGTTTTATAAAAATAATAAATAGTTGAAGTTTAACGGTTAGGTATATAAAGCAAACTAAAATTATTTTTTGATTGTTAAATAAGAAGTAGAAGAAGAAAGATGTACATTAAATGTATATATGTTTAGTATAATATTAAGAAAGGTGTCTAACTCACTAGCCGGATGCAACCCAGCGAGGCTGGCGGCCTGTGACGCGGCCACAGCCATCGTATTGTGATGCTGCTGATGTGATGCCAACGAGTACCGATCGTTCGATGAACCACCCCCGCCACCAGCTCCAGGTAATAATCCTAATCCAGCAGCTCCAAACGGTGATGCAAATAAAGGGTTAGATGCCGCCGCTGCAGCAGCGGCAGCGGCAGCTGCAGCTTGATCTCCTCTCCCCCAATATGCTAAAATTAAATAAAATAAAAATTTATAAATTAACAAATTTAAAGTATGTAAATAAAACACTAAAATTTATTTCGACCATTCCAAAATTCAACTACCAACATTAACAATAAGGTGAAAGTACCAAAAAAAGTCATCAATCTTACAAAAATTGTAACGCAACATTTTTATTTCAATAGGAAATCCGGATTCATGCACGATGAAATCTTGTTCATTGAGATTGTCTTAAACTTCCTCTGAAAATTATTTTTGTCGATTAATAGATTTTTCGTTTCTTGCGAAATAGAAATTCCGCGAATATAGGCGGCTATGATGGATTACCATATCAGCAGAGGCAGGATAAAGAATTTGATTTATTGTGCATTTACGTTAATTTTAATCGGCACAAAAAAATAAATATTTTGATATCAAATACTCATCAGCTATCGCTAGGCAATTAGAATGCCAAAATAGAAAATCGAAATATTTAATAAAGTGAACGAACTTATATTTGACATGCTTTCGGTTTCTTATAGCAAAAATTGAAATTTCTACAGCTAATAATTTATCGATTATTTTATTAGTTCTTGTCACGCAATAATTATCCCATTGCCAAAGGTTTTTAATTATTAGTTTGATTTTAAAATTCCACTTTTGTGGTACTCTTCACTAGAGGAGCTTGGCCTGAAAATATAATTTTCTGTAATTGTTTTAATGTTTTTGTGCGATGAAACTTAACTGAGGTGTCCAATTATCAGAAGGCCTATCGATCGAAACCAAAGATAAGTGGCAAATATTGTAAGTATTGATAGAGGACATGCATTTAAGGACATAATTTGAAATTGCATCGTTTTATCTCTTAACCAAGGATTAGATAATCAAAGCTAACTAATGCAGATTTCGATGCCATGCTTTGAAGTGTTTCGTCTTTTATACCGTTCTTATTTAAAAAGTCCTGATGGTATTTTTTCTCATTTATTGTAACTATCATCTATCTATCTCGATCTTTATCGATTAATAAATTCAGTAGAGGGGACCCCCTCTCTCTGTAACTTTTACATGCTGGCAGAGATGGCAATTCATATAAAATTGCCCTAAATGACGGATGAAAAATACTTATGTGAGTGTACGTAAAATGCCATACATTTTGACAAAAATTATTGCATGAAACATGAGTTCGATGCAAGTATTGCATCAAACAAATGATGCACGAACAAACAAAATACTTAATGTCGAAACTACACGCTGGATGAAACTTAGTTATATTTGAACTAAGGAATTGGTGGGGTGTATAGTAACTCTCCTCGCATTTGGTGGTCATTTTGTTAATCAATATTTATATGATGCCCATAGAATACTCTAGCTGTTTAGTTTACGACGAATTGTCTATAATCGGCAATATTTGGAACGATTCTTGCACAACGATTTAAAGATCGCCTGTGATTTAAGTAATCGAGCCCTGAGATCAACCTCTTGGCACTTTAAAGAAGAAGGACAAAAAACTGCCTAGTGGTCTTAATAATTTAGAATTGAAGCTTCGACACTTACAACATAAAGTTCCAAATTAAAAATAGTTAGTTTACAAGATCTTTCCAGAAACCACTGTCTAAATTGGGACCCTTGTCTTTAAAAAAAACTTATTTGATTTTTGGCAATAATCTTTCCAAATACTGCTTGTTATTTATATGGTTTACATGGTCGATACTTGAAAAAACCTTTTCAGAAACTCTGTATATATAGGGGCCACTCAAGGTCTTTAGAACACAATTTGTTATTGCCTTTTAGTTATATTTCACATCTAGGTCCTTGTAAAATTTTCGATCACTTGAAATCAGAAAATTAACTTTCCGAATTAATTCAATCGCACAAATATAAAAAAACTAATTCTCTCGGCACAATCGGACGTACAATAATTTTAAACAAATTTGGGCAATTAATACCACAAATCAATATGCTAAACTGACAAGCTGTCGACTGAGTTCTTGATTGCTTATCAGTGACATATCCATCGAGAGTTCTAAAGACATTCACTTATTTTCACAAGGAACCGTTTAAGTCAATAGTAATTTGCTCTAATGACGCGTGCTCTAATATCAGTGTTGGAGAAGGCTTCATAGATTCTGTATGTTGTTTCAATCGGCAGTTATTGCACTTATTTGTTGTACGTTTTAATCTTTTAATTTTTATGAATTGGACAACAACATTATGTTCAGAAAAACTGCTGAATTCGCTAAAAAATCGATAAACCTTTTTGCCAAGGGCTGGAAAGATATTATTAATACTCTAAGTTCGGGCAACACACTTACTGTGACTTGGGTTCCTACACGTTGTAATATTGAAATTATTGAAGTTGCAGATTCTCTAGCATAAGCCGATACTTCTAGTTGCTGGAAGGCTAAACCTAATTTAACATCCACTAAATAGGCCTTCTCGTTAAGTAAGGACCAGTCACGTAACTTGTCAACATCTTTAAACCCATACAGTGGTTTAGCTCGAGAAGCTCTCATTTTGTATAGTGGCTGTCCAACTTTGGACGGAATTAGAATATAGAAGTATAATAGAATTTTCTGAGCTCATAGTAGCATTCAGTGCGTAACCTGTATAGATTATAGCCAAAAAGGTTTAAATTGGATTGTCAAAATTTCATTTTTTCATTAACATCGACTTTTGTTAATTTATAAATTCTTTGATACATACGATCGTACGATATACGAGATTCCCTTGCGAAATCGAACTATGGTTTTCCTGGTACACACTTTAATACATGTGTACAGGGAGAACGTCAATTACTTCCAAGGCAATAATTGGTGTACTTCGCCATATTGCCCCTGTAACACTTGCCTTCACAAATTGTGCCGTAGAACTTCTCAGATATGATAAAAGCTACGTATAGACTAAGCAACGGCATAATAATCCCGGCTATCTGCTGACATGAAACGCAATAATGAAGAACACTAGTACAGGACAATCATTGCTGATTGTATAAAGCGAGTTTTATTAGCCAAATTAGGAGAAAGCCAAATAGTTTCACGCCTCTCTTATCAAAACTATGTGAATTTAATTATTATGCTTATTAATGATTCACAAATGAAGTCACTATAGTTTCAGCAAAGGTACTTTCTTTATCTATAAAAATGTCGAGTGCTTACTCTTTGCAAAATAATGCATTAGGAAAATTAGACATAGAAATTGGTCTAAAAGATTTAGTATATGTCTGTATAAGATGATTTATAAACGTTAATAATTCAAGACGGTCGTTTAAACTATTTTGAAACATTACAGGATAAATACTACCTGTATCAGGAGAATTTTTGATGTGTTAACAGGCTTAAGCGACACAGCACAGGAGTCTCTCAATCAATTTGAACTTATGAAGTCATCATTAATAAGGAAGCAACTTTAAGAATCTAAAGACCGGATTCTATAAAACCTAGCATTTTCTGGGGCATTTCAGTTTTCAAAACTAAGGAATGAATTACGAGATCAGGAACTGAATGATTTCAGAGAATTATGTTAAATTTCAAATATCAGTTGAAATGATTATTTTGAGCTTTAAATGTGCAACTATTATATTAGATACGAGTATATAGGTAGACAGACAGTATCAGTTCAACATTTGTGGGTACTAATTGGTTCTCAAGGATAAACTGGGTCTAATACTTTCGACAGATACAAAAATTGTCGCGATCATCACTAATCTCGACTTCAATTTTAATTTTTGCGATCGCGATCTTCAAATATTTGTGACACGCCGCAAACGAGAATTATAAATTTCACCAAACTTCATTTGTCGTATCATTTATATTTTGCCTGGCTTCATTTCTTTGAAATCTGTCATAGTATTTAGAAGGTGCTACAGTATCAGTTTACTAGAAATTGTAAAACTTATAATGTAACTTGATTTAAATAGTATTCCTGGGGTGACATGTTGTAACATCACATTTTCGATACTTTATCGAAGTTTATTTCTCGTTTTCCCAACCTGAAATAGGCATTTGTTTCATTTATAAATTATTTCGTTTATATTGCTATCACGACTTATTATACAAATGCGAACAAGTTGTCTTTCTCTAATTTCGTTCAAATGTCGCTAACAACTTATTTGGTGATAGAAACGGAGTAGAATATCACAATTTTTCAATCTAGCAACCTGGTAAATGATATAAAATGTGAAATGATGTGATGTTACAACATGTCACCCCTGGCACACTTACACATTCGTATTGAGTTTTTACAACTAGACTGCGATTACCAAGTTATGAAACGCAGTAATCCTGTTTTGACATACTCGTGTGTCGACAGACTGAAAAAAATAACTACGTAATCTCAAATTCGCAATTAGCTGGTCTGTCGAGGGTATCCCTTCTCGAAACGAATACTTATTTGTGGAACCTAACTTATTCAAATAAGTATACTGGCGAGGTGACTTATTTTCTGTCTCTCCGTCATGGTTGTCATTTTTTTGTTGATACTCGTATTTACAGTTCAATATTTTATTGTTTCTAGATTTAGAATAAAATTTCTAAGAAATAAATGGATCATTGTGGATAGTAAAATATTTAAAACATATAAAATGATTAAAATAAAAATGTACAGAGCCCGATTATATAATTTCGTTCATTACAACGTCAAAAACACATAAAATACATGGGTCTGAATAAATAAAATCAAACCTGTGTTAGGAATTTACCAAGAACAGTGGTTCAAGAACATAAATGAATTTGACCACGTTTATCAACTAAAATATTGGGTGAGGAAACGTGTGGTAAAATTCGTCCGGAAGCACTTCAAAGTTTTGTTAAATTATTTCAATTTCCTGCATTTTATTACTGTTTGATTTTATTTTCTCAATAACTAAAGAAATAATTTTATTAATGTTGAACTAAGTTAAACAAAAGATCAACTCATGTAACCATAACCCTCGATTTATTAAGTTAAAATGACTGATTGTCATTTTAACTTAATAAATCGAGGGTTTTGAATTTCTCCTACTATATGTCGTGTTTAGATTGCTGCAAAGGTGCTACAACCAATGATTGATATCGTTTAAGAACCAGATTATAAGAAAGTTAAAATTCATGGAATATAAGAATACAATCTAAAATACGTACTGCATCGAAAAGTAATGGTGCACACAAATATTAGTGGTGATGCCCAAAACTCCAGGCAGTGCAATAAAATTAAAAAGAGATTCCTAAATAGAAAGATGATGTAACTCTAATGGTAATCCCACAAACAAATAACAAATAATTGACAAATAATTTAATCAATCGAAGACAGCGACGGAAGCAACGAATGTTCAGGTTTAATTCCTCCGCTATCCGTTACACCTGCACATCAGTTTTACTTCAACTCGGAAAATAAAAATCCGAAAATAAATTGTAAATGAAACAAATATATTGAGTGATTGAGAGATGCAACGGATCCATGGATCTATTGATACAAAACATAAATATGTTGATAAGCTAGGCGATCAAATGCAAATTGCCTGGCACAACATAAAGAAGAAGTCAAGCATTCTTATCGAGCACAAGAGTGGGATAATGTTAATATCAGAAACGTATTTCACGAAAATAAATCCACAAAGTATATCAACGGACATATTCAAGCAACCAATATCTGCCTATAGATGAGTGGTCGTGAAGTTTTGTAATACCAGCGATATTCGCGATTTGCATTGAATGTAGACAGCGTTGGTTTCTATTTCTACAAGACAAAAGAAAATTGTCAAGTCCATTGTATTGACAAGTTTGATCCCCATGCTTCATATAGTAACCTGCGATTCATGTTTAGTTCACCAGATGTCAGCTTCTTTTTTGGAAATCACGAGTAATGCTTTTCGAAACACAAAATAAGGAAATACTAGTTCATGGATTACTTTAATCAGAGGAAAAAGGAAAACCCAGCCTATATGTCATTCAAGATTAGCATCTGCGAAAGAAAAATAACTTTATGGAGCCAAACAAGAACAGTGTTTGGATCATCTATCAATCGGACACCCTAATATTGGAGAAGAGATGAAGAAAACGCTAATGCGCTCGCTGTCGATCTGACGGAACTGTTTTCGCCGCAAGAAGCAATTAATAATTACATTTTACATGAGCTGGCATCAGAAGATTCAACTTTTCAAGTTTAAGTGGAAAGTATAGTTAAAAATGCAGCCTAAAAATATATTAGTCCTAAAAAAGCATCAGAAATTGATCTGATACCTAGTAAAATAATTAGAGAACTTCCAGACTAATATAATGGGAGTTATAAAACTCGTTGTATCGTCTAAGAAGCTTACTTCCCACAATATCAAAATTCGTTTTCTGCAAATCGTATTATAAGAAAAGCTCATTGTACCAAATCATAAATTTGTCTTTGCAAATCGCGAATATTACATTGTGAAGTGTATGAAAAAAATTCACACACCATACATTTATGCTAAACAAACGGGCCTGCTTGTCAACGAATTGAACTGGAGAAAAGATATTGAAGCAAAACGCAATCAAATAAAGTTAAAATTTTAGCTTCTGGGAATAAACTTCTGGTATATAACGCTATAATCAAGCCCGCAAAGACATGTGGTAGTCAGTTATGGGTATCCACCAGAACATCAAATACAGAACTCTTACAAGAAATACATACAAAAATACTTCTCGTTGGTATATTCGGAACAACATATACAGAGATCTAAGAGTTAACACAAGCAGAGAATACAACTAGGAGTATTATTCCAGGTTGGCAACGACGCACTCCAACATACTGGCCAGTAGCATATGCAACACCAACAATCGAGGCCTAAAAGGCACTAGTAATAATAAGTATTAATGTAGGTCAAGGTTTATAATCGCATAGGGTAAATCTAAATGGAAACTGTTGTGCCATAACTTAAATGATAGGTTCAGCGTTAGCCTAGATAATACGAGATCATTTTCTTACTTCTTAATATGTTTGTTAATGTGTATTAAGTATATTACTAATTATTGATTGCAACGTCTTGAGTCGTAAACGCGCGATAGCTGTAATTCAGATAAGTCTTTGAATGATCCAACAAATAGTCGTGTAGATGGGTTTACACAATCAATTCACCATATGAACGAACGAACAAACCCATCGTCTCGAAATAAACCTATCACGCTTTCTGAGACTTTCGTACTCCAGACTTACGAATATTATATGTAGATACGAGGGTCGATCAATAAATATCCGTGTTAGGAATGAAGATGCAAGTTTTTTAAATTGTTATTTTTCAACGTAATCTCTTTTTAGGTCGATACACTTTTCCCAACGTTTCTACCATTTCTTTAACCCCTCCTCCAAAAAATACGATTTGTCAAACTCTTCAAAATACGCTTGTCTCGGCGATGAGCTCCTCGTTTGAGTTACATTTTTTCCTCTAAGCCATGTTTTCATGTTGGGAAACAGAAAGAAATCGCAGGGAGCTACGGCCTCTGCTACTTCGCGCACTTTATCCAACTTCGCTCCAACTATTATCCAACTTCGCTTTTTTACCTTCGCATGTTTTCCATCCAAAAATAAAAAGCGAATTACGGATCGATAATGCTCTTTATCCATTTAATTCAGAAACACAAAACACGAGTGATAGAACTGGCTGCCAAATAAAAACTAACCTGTGAACTAAACTGAAATTTAGGGCCTATCTTTTAATTCAACCTGAGCAAGCAGTGCGCTGTCATAAAATACTGTGTTTTTTAATTCAATCTGAGTAATTTTACTCCGCACACTGTGTTTTTACTTGTGAACTGTGCTTATACCGCGCGTACTCGGTTCTTCAAATATTACTCTGAACAGAATGCCAGTGTACAAAGAGTATGCAAAGTAAAAAAAACAAATTATTACTCTATGCACACTGAACCATTTGGCACTGCACAACCTGCGTACAATAATACCCAGGACAAGCCTGCTTGCTCGGGTTTACTTAAAAAATAGACCCTTAGAATGGTGTCGTTTTTACACGATGGTAATGTCAAGTTCCCTCAACATCGACCCCTCATTGATCGACCCACGTACATTCTGTCAAGGAAGTAACGGAAATGGGTAATTTAAAAAGCCCACTTAAAGGGATTGTAAAAGCTGTCTTTTTTCTCTTTCCAAAACTCAAATTACCACTTCGAGGCACCCGTTTTCAGTCGATACAACTCATAAAAGAGAATTCGCGGCGAAAATTGAAGTTGATTCCGGAAAATGTTTACACTCCAGAAACCGCAGAGCACCGAACTCAACAATAAACTAAGGCCAACATGATAATGAAATTCATGTAGATCCACAATAAATGTTGTCAGTGTTGAGGACAATGTCCGAATGTTTGGCATTAATGTGAGCAATAGATGGCTTGCTTAAAGTAATGAGTAGTACCTTATTAAATTGAACCTTGAAAAACCTTGTAAAATTTGAAACAATGATAGATTTAGATTTTAGATTTCACTAAAAAATTGAGATCTAATTTGTCAAAAATGTAGAATAATCTCAATTGTAGACTTTACGCATGCTGGATGATATTTATATATGTATATCTACTTTTTGGTTCCTAATTTAGATTTTTTTATCAGACTAATGTCCAAAAAAATGATTAAATAATACACGTCATAACTTTCGGACCAACCGGAGAATTAAACTAAAAAGTAAAATATCTACTCAAATGTAGACAAAAAAATTTAGTCCCGCACACAATTGAGATTATTATCTCGATTTTTTATTGAGATAATTTTGTATCCAATCTTTCAATTTTGCTCGAATATTGTTAAAATATCTTGGTAACATCCCATCTCCAACAGTAAAATCCTTGAAAATAGTGTAAGCATTAGAAAATCTTTCAAAAACCAGTTCTATAAAATTATTAATATTTGCAAGATAGTTCTTGTGATTAAGTTGAACTCTTTTGCCAAATATAATTCTTCTTTAATAATCTATCCAGCACTACGAGTATGTCACCATATACTGCACGCAGTCAAGAAATATCTTAATTCAGGTGATTAGTATCCATTGGAGCACAGCTTTCCGAAAGAAATAAGCTCCCTGATGCAGACTCTAACAATAATCTAATTGAATAAGATTGGCCATAAATATGTTTAATATTTAACTATCGCAGCAGCTTGTATTTAAAGTTGTTTTCCACGCCATTTTAAAACAGATTTGAGATTTCGTTTTAAATGAGGAAGAGCACATATCTTGTTTGATAGTTGTTGTAAGCACTTGTGTTGAATTTGGATAATGTTTGCCTGCACTCTCTTATATCCACTTGTTTTAATAGCCTACAAAGCTCCCACTTTACGCAGCTTTTACAAGGATCTCTATGGTTTGCGTTGCCCTTAACATCTTGATTCATCGAACGAATGTTTAGTGTACGTCTTTTTCTGTAATATCTCTGCGACAGTTTTTGGAAAGCTTCTCCATAATTTTGCTTCAGAAATAATTTAAATGCCCAATAGATGTTGCGACTTTACCTTTTAATACGACCTAAAGATGTCTAAACTATTATGCGGAACTTAATGTTACTTTTTCATCAATGAGTCGTATGTAAATCAAAAATAACTACTTATCGTTCTTTGTAATCTCTGGAAAATCCCGATACCAGCAATGTGAGTATATTGTAACACTATATTGGTGATGGTAAAATATTGTACGACATTGTTCTAATTTATTATAATACGCGTCATAGGAGTTGCAATGTTATACTTCAAAGATATATAGCAAATTATATAACGCAGTTTTTGAATCACAGTATATTCACTCCATTCAACTAACGATCGTTGAACTACAGAATATAAAGTTCTCGCAAAGGTACAGAGGGTGTGGTTAACAGTCGTCGAAACGAAGTCTTGAGTACATTACAACCGCACTCTGGTTTTATCGAGCGGTGGTTCACCACAAATTCTGTATCTTGGTGAAAGCCTTATACCGGGTGATTTTTTTAAGCTGAAACTTTCAAATATCTCGGAAAATAAGCACTCTACGAAAAAAAGCCAAACATCAAAATTTAATAATTTCCGAGGGGGGGGGGGGAGGAATACATACATTAGTGCTAAAATTAGAACCCTCCTCCCATCTTGTAAGTGGGGCGGGAGTAACTTTGAAATTAAAATAGGAACCTCTATTTTTTATTGCAGATTCGGATTCTACGGCTTAAAGTACGTAGGATTTCTTCGAAACATTTTGTTCAACTCATAATAGATGGCGCTGTAATAACGATATTAAATGTTTCAAATAAATGATTTTTTGTATTTTGTTTTAAAACTATCTGAATAACTGAGAGATTGTTACCTGTAGAAATTTAATTGGCTGGTGAATAAACTACTTTGACCCAGGAACAACGACGAGGACGTAGCCGTTTTCTGTTCCCTTTGGGGTGCTTCATTACCGTGAGTCTCCTCGCCTCTCACGTACCATGGTGCTTGATTTACATGGCTCCCCTCGCCTCATCATTTTTCGACTTCAATTCACTTAATAATTCGCATTTCAAATGAATGTAAACAACTGAGAAGCGTGTCAGTTTAATTTAACAGCGCCATCTGTCATGAATCGAAATAAATGTTTTAAAGAAATCCTACGTACTTTAAGCCGTTAACTTACAAGAAGGGGAGGAGGGATACTAACTTTAGCACTAATGTATGTCCCTCCGGAATAATTAAATTTTGATAATGGACATTTTTTTCGTAGAGTGCTTATTTTCCGAGATATTTGAAAGTTTCAGCTTAAAAAAATCACCCGGTATATTAAAGTGCTACGGTCGTTGGTTGAATTGAGTGGATTCACTGTGGTTGAAAACATAAATTTCAATAACTTCGCAACTTCTATGATGTATATATTATATTAAACGTTCTATGTATTTTCTATTATTGGCGTGGTAAAAGTAAAATTCACTGAATAATGCAATGCCCCCATAATATCTTGGAAAGTTAATGACATCAATTTTCACAGTTGTTATTTACTTTAGTAGTATTCTCATTTTGTATATTCAATAGACCAAATAAATCGTGAAAAATGGTTAGGATTAGCGAAGCACACGTTCATATCATAAAGTTTAAAAAAATTAATATACTAATGTTAGTAAAATCACAAAACTCCATAAGAGTGCTTCTGACTAATAATAATGATTCCGCCATATTATGCTGCCAAGACTCATTTCACAAAATGTATGATCTTCATTTTAAGATTATTCTGCAAATCGAGCAATATAAATAATAATGTCACAAATCTAACAGAAAAGCGAAAAATTTGATGAGGCATACATTTAATTTCTAATTTTAAACAAGATAAATATTTAAAACAAATCGATCCGATTTCATAATAAATGTTGAAGGGATATTATGTACAACATACATATATAACACAACTTGTATAAAAATTAACCCTACATAAAAATTTTAAAGTAAAAATTTAAATTGATCAATAAAAATGTTGGGTGAATAATACATTCATTTTCAAATTTAGAACATAAAACGGGACAATACAATTAATATAATCATACATAACATACATATGATAATATGTAAGTATGTTTCGTTTATATTCAGTTTAAAATTTAAGTATATTGTACAGAAAAAAACTAGCAGATGGCTGTCTTTTATAAACAAAATATTATTGTACCGAGTATAAAGCACTTAAACCGAATTTTTCAACAACAGCACACCAAATGGCAAAATTATAAACCGCGGAATACATAAAAAATGTGAATTACCATAAAAATTCCAGTTTAGTTGTATGCATAATTTCAAAGCATTATTTGAATATCATATTTGATTATAATATAATTGAGCTACATGCGTCTGAATTCAATACAATTTGAAAAATAATCAAACTCTGAATCGACTACATATTTTAAAATACTATCCGTTCCTGATTCAGTTTTGGATCGTATAAACTTAACTATGGTTCTTATGTCGTATTCACTGGGTGGAGGAACTAATAAGCAATAAACTTATTTATCGACAAGCAGGCCCCCTCAGATCTCCTAATTCACAAAGGCATGAAGAAATGAGAATATGGGTTCCTGTAGATTTATTATTTCTATTTTATGATGTTTGGAAATTGATAAGTTTTGCATACTCTATTGGATGGTTTGTTTTAATGTAGATTTTGAAAAATTTGTGGCATTCGAATGATCGATGTTCATTATAAGGTTACATTAACAATTGCTTAGACTTCTTAAAAAAATGTCTGGCATTTGCCTCTTCAGCTAGAGCTCTGTGTCGCTAGCTGTCAAAGGCTGATTTCTGGTTAAAGCATTCTGACACACTCAGTTATTATGCCATTACTACCAAACTTGGCATAACGAAGTTGCAAAGATAAAAGATGCTAGATTTCCTATCAGAAGTGATTTATGTTGTCGTCATACATGGTACTCGCATAAATTTTGTCATAAAAAAGTGTTGTCTGTTTACTCTAATTGTAAACGGCGATGATGGTCATCATCGAAAATACTGGAATTAACAACGAGTGTTAATCATCAAGACAGGGGAAAAGATAACATGGAATTTTCGCGAACACAACTACATGAAAGTGATTTACAATTTCAATGCACATACATCACCCTAGATACAATAAAAATAATAATCTTGAACAGCGATAGACAAGTATATAAGCGCGAACAATTTGGGACGCATACAGTTGTAATATAACCCAGTGAACAGTGCAAGTTAAAAACTAAAAAAGTGCGAAAAATCGTAAACAGTAAAAGTGAATTGTGAGCAGTAGACGAGTGAAATAAGTAGATTGGTGCAGAAATTAAAGGTGTTGCAAAATAAAGTTTGTAACTTAAACCGCTGAGTGTTTTATTTACAAAATTGAGTACGAATCTAAATCGAACGCCCGAAATTTGTAACAATATGATAATCTTGAGATCGACTATGTGCATTAGATGATGCGTAAATAGATCTAATCAAATAAAAAAATTCATTGGTCATGTTGTGGTGGTATTAATTGGTTTTGACATTTGTCAATTACTAAAAAATACTGTCTAACATTTAGGAAACATTATCGGTTGCTCTATGAGATCGGAGGTAGAATTAGCCAAGCAAAAGAGTACTCCACCGAAATTCGGCGTATATTGTAGTTTGCACTACTATTGACTATAAGAGGACGAGCAATAGAATTTGAAAATATGAGTAACAGCCTTTCTAGTGCTTTCACAGTGACATATATGTGAAAGAGACACAACCAATAACATTTTTGCTTGGGATTGACTTCGTTTTAGGTTATTAAGGAATATATTTATTTTACCTGAAGATTAAATTTTTAATATAAATGGTAAAAGTATTTAAAAACGTAATTGAAACTTACTGAAAATAGTTAAGATAGAAGAATTAATTTTGTGTTTTTTTGATTTGCTAAAAATATATTGGGTATTGCAACCAGTAAGTTAATGCTAAAATTGTTCGATGTGAAACTGTCAACAACATAACCTTAAAATATTGGCGATTTTGTATCAGCATCATATATTTTT
Source organism: Nephrotoma guestfalica (assembly GCA_963691935.1). Taxonomy (NCBI): domain Eukaryota; kingdom Metazoa; phylum Arthropoda; class Insecta; order Diptera; family Tipulidae; genus Nephrotoma; species Nephrotoma guestfalica. The sequence goes on from OY829915.1 coordinate 213,079,538, forward strand.
TTTCTTGTAAACATGTTAGGTTTTGGGTCGAATAGGCGTCAATTGGGGAAACTTTTGAATTACTTCTTTAATTTGAAGAAATCTGTAGCTGAGACGCATCGATTGCTTATAGAAGCCTATGTGATTTTAAAAGTTTAAGTGAATTTACAACAGTGAATTTTATGTCGAAGACGAAGAACGTAGCCGGAGGCCGAAAGCGTAGAAGACGCGGAATTAGAAGCATGAATCAAAGGCAAGAAGAACTTGCACTTACATTAGAAGTGACTCATCACATAGTCACTGCTAATGAAAAATGGCTCCACTACGATAACCCAAAATAGAAGAAATCATGGAGACTGCCTGGCCATGCTTCAACAACGACAACCAAGCCGAATATTCATGGAAAAAAACTCATGTTGTATATTTGGTGGGATCAGTTTGGTGTCGTGTACTATGAGTTGTTAAATTCGAACAACCATTACAGGGGCTCTCTACCGAACACGATTGATGATATTGAGTCATGCACTCAAGGAAAAATACGCTCACTACTACTCTAGGCACGACAAAATTATTCTCCTGCATTATAATGCTCGTTCACATGTTGCGGCGCCGGTCAAAACTTGGAAACACTTAATTGGGAAGTTTTACCCCACCCGCTGTATTTATTCAGACATTGCCCCATCTGATTACCACTTGTACAGATCGATGACGCATGGCCTGCCGAAGCAGTACTTCACATCATATGAAGATACCAAAAATTGGGTTGATTCATGGATAGCCTCAAAAGAAGTAGCGTTCTTCCGACGTTGTATTCGTATGCTGCCAAAAAGATGGGGAGAAATAGTGACTAGAGATGGACAATATTTTGACTAAAACATGACTTACCGTTCTACCACAATAAATCCTTTTGATAAAAATGGCAGAGACTTATTTGTATACCCAATATTTACTATAATTTTTTCCAGGGACTAATTTGCAGTGATGTTATTAAATGATTATTTAGGGCATACTAATTAAATTAATTTAAATAACCGGTGCAGGAAATTTATTTCGTGCTGGGAATATTTGTGCAATAATATACGCCATTAATTTTCACAGTTGGGCCTGAGCTTAATATTTTAATTTTTGATTATCCAGAGACTGGAAAGCCTGAAGAAAAATTTTCTTTGATATGTGATTCAGTTTAGGGAAATTGGTTGTAATTAATCAAAGTTTGTTGTAGGTCCAAAAGTTTAAAATAGTTGGAGACAATAACAATTTCAAATTGTACTTGAAATTTAACTCTCTAGCAGGCTTACCCCGGTTATTGTGTACCGAGCAAAAATTTTACAGAGCCAAATGATCCAAGGTGTTTAGAATAATAAATTGTTTTTACTTTGCACACTCTTTGTACACTGACATTCATTCCATTTACAATTGAAGAATCGAGTATACACGATGTAAGCACAGTTCAACAAATAAAAACGCAGTGTGCAGAGTAACACTACACAGGTGGAATATAAAGACACCGAGTATTTGCCAGCGCCTGCTCGGTGTAATACATAATTTTTTGAATTATAAAAAGTTATGAAAATCTAAATAGAAAATATTTTACAGTACTCAGTTCGATTTTGTATCTTTCTGGTCCGACATAGCGTTTCGTAAAATTTCATGGCATTTTCATTTCAAGGCATTGTTGAACGATAATACCGCGATTTGTTACAAAAATATATTTAAAAATACCTTTCCTATCCTTCTCTCTTGTTGTATCTTATAAGTTAACAGGCTATAGGAACAGAACCGATGATATCCGGAGCTCTTGCCAAATCATTCCCCTACGATCAAATCAATCAATCAGTTTCCAAGTTATCCAAAAAATTCGTCACAGTTCAGTCATCAGAAAAATAATTATCAGAAATTTTGAAATGCCGGAAACATTAATTCTGGCAAGTGGTAACTCTTGTTGTTAACATTATCCGCGATACCCTACAATCATAGAATTTAATCCATATAGAATCAGCGACTTTAGATTTAATTGACTCAAATCCTCCCGACATTTTTAATGATAGCCCTGTCTCTGCAAAAACTCAAATTTAATTTGATATAACTTCTAATCTTAGCAATAACTACCCTATAACACCTATACTCTCACATATAAGAACAAAGTCCAGTTTTGATATTTCAACTAAGCAAACTGATGACCTCTTTTACATTAATCATGTTTTTGAATCACGCTAAATAAACGACGATCTCACAGGTATCTTAAACAAAAATAATATGTTCGGATCGTATGCTTTCGGATACAATCTTTTATCCGCTTATCAGTATCTTGTATCTTTTTATGCTTCTCATTATGTGGCCGAACTCCATTTTCGTACAGGAAATTGTTTGCACAAACCATAACAGTCCTCCCATAACAGTTCCTTTACTATCAAATAGAGCGGGCCGCACAACAGGTTGATTAACAGAGTCTAATTTGTACAAAAGCCTCAAAGTCTGTAAATACTTTCCTTCCTATTTTGCACTTCAGAGTCTAGACATAGATAATGTTTTTGTTGTCTCAATTAAACCGATTAATTAAGTAACGATCAATCAACGGGACTAAGGGACCTATCCGCTACAGTTTCAAAACTGATTTAGCTCCTTGGCTGATCGACCTAATATAGTTCTTAAAAAATCTCTTTCCATTGTGGTTCTTCCAGCGAAGAGGAGGAACCCTCGAAAGCCTTGTAGCCAAGCAGTACAGTAGTGCAGAAGTTGGCATAATTGTCACGGATCTCAGTAAACATTTCAGTAAGAATTCATTTAAAGTAATATTGATATTTTAAAAGTGCTTTCTCTTAAAAGTGGAATATATATTGGAACGCACGGAGATATCTATTATGCTGATGACATGAAGATGTTTAGGAAGATATTATCCTTATTAGAAGCACCACTTTTCTAGAGCGATTTGAAAATAACTTTGGTAATTAAGAGAAAAAACGAAAGTAAAAAATAAAAGTTTTCCAAACCCCAGATTATTTGGGGAGAAGACAACTTACTTCAGCCAAGTGAGGTCACCATACCAAGAGAGATAATACAACTACAACTACTTACATAATCAACGTCGTTATTAATAACTGTAATTTTAAAAATGCAAGAGGACGACATCATCCTCTGGCGTGATAGTATGCCTCATATATTGGTAGTATGGCTCTTCCAGCAGCTCTGGAACTTGGCTAGGATTCAATGGACCATCATACATTAATCCAAAGTTAGCCGATTATGCAATGTAAAAAAAGGCAGCAAAATCCCTCTAGCGCCAGCAAAATAAAATAAAATAACAAACGGTAAATAATAAATTAGAACGATACAAGGACACTGATAGCAATCAAGACATAATTCAATGGTTATAGGCGAATTCCCTCTTATAAAGAGAGGCGTGATGCTGAGTACATGACATCGGAAATAAAAAGCATCATACTCGTTCCCGCACTCAAAACCAATCAAATTTAGTGAAATGCTTTTTGCCCCACCTACTAATCTGAACATTTAGAAAAAATCGTTAGTGAGGGCGGGATTTAAGTTACCGTTTACCAAACATTTATTTTGTATAATAAAATTTTACAAAACTTCCAGTTCCATATTTTAATTTTCATAATATATTGAGTATGTAATATTTATTTTAATTAAATAAATAATTTTAACAAAAATCAGATTTTATCATTATTTAAATCTTTACTGATCCAAATATTATCCAGTAAACTCTTATGTGAATTGGATAGGAATTTAATTTTGCACCTCAAATAGATACGGTTAAAAGTTCGTCAAGTCATGTTAAAACAGTTATAAATAGGAAAAATAAAAATCCGATTCCGTTTTGCCAGAACACACATTTAGGAAAAAAACCAAAAAACTGTAAAAAATGTATTTTCCTACTCCTTCTCTCACTTCTTCCCTACTTATTTTTTCTTCGTTTTTAATCAACCACTCGCGTTAACTGGCCCCAACTAGAGTTTATTTACATTATACTCAGAAACCGAAACCGCGGATTTCGTATTAAAAAACAAAATCCGAAACCCGCATTTGGAAACCGCGGTTTTACGGTTTTCAAAAAAAAAAAATATTTCAAGCTACATATAATTAAGAATAAAAAGTAATAGAATTATCCATCCCCAAATACCATTCTATTGTATGTAATTTGGAAGTATTTTAGACTAATTAGGTATCAGACGGGATTCCGTTGCATTGTCAATGTAAGTTGTATACAAATGTAGTTTGATGACAATTGATCTTTGATTGTATACAATTTACGTATACTAATTATTCCGTTTCCGGTGAATCGGTTTGGGGATTCCTTAGAATTAGAACTGTGAATTAAAATTAACACCCAAAGACTAAACCTGTTTAGCAGATATCGTCTTATTAAAATAAGTAGCTTCGCAACCGACATATTCAAGATGGTGCCATTCAATAAGACTGTAATAAGTCGATGTTTGGAAAACACGCTTAAATTCGATTATCGATTTGTATTAAGCAATCCCAAGAGGCGATGTGCTATAAAGCGGGACTTTGTTCCTTCCACCTTTATTGCGATCTCAGCAGGTTAGAAGCAATTTGTTCATTATTTCGTTTACTCAAAACGATAATGTTTAAAGATCGAGCAAATATTGAAATACGTGGAAAAGATAAAAAAAACTCGCGTCACGTCTTTCATGCAAATCCCCAGCCCTGGCTATGAATCTTCAATATTTTATCTACGGTGTTTTGTGTGGTCTGATGATCATAACTGCTACCATCTTTTGGGAAACATTTAAAACCCCTAATCTCGGAAGCTCATCACGTTTTTTACTGGCACTGTGGTGGAAAACGTCTTTAACCTTTACTGAACTTGTCGAAACAGCTGGTGAGACACGCTCATTGCTATTTTTTATATTGCTGGTTTGGATAAATATTCGATTGATTTAAATTTTCGTCACTGTTATTTGTTCTTGCAGTAATCGTGCTGATAGTTTAAAAATTGCTTCCCAATAGTCGATTTAACTTTTAAATTTTTTTGAATATAATACTCACCAAATAATGAGGCGGCATCTAATAATGAGTTGGGATCGGATTGGTTTCCGGCATTTCCACCGCCAGAATCACGCCCAGAAGACGATAATAATCCACCACCTGATGTACCAGATCCATGTTTAGAGTCGTTACTACTTAAATTATCGCCATTTTCTTTATCCATTTCTTTTATAATTGATTCCTCTTTCTTATTTTACTGGGCAAAATTTAAATCAATAACTTTTTTCATGTATACGTACATATAATACGAATATACACAATTATTTTAAACTACAATAAGCACATTCTAAATTAAACTGACAATCAGTAGTAACTTTTAAACTACTTTTCTATTTAAATTAAATATAATATTATTATTATTATTTATATATAAATAACAATCACAGAAACACTGATAATTATCACTTTTGAATAGAATTTATTTATATATTTTTATACCATATATAAAACTTAATAATTTAACTTGAGTTTTTCTTCATTTTCCATTTTATTACATTTTCTTATCATAAGGAATTTTTCCAAAATACACTATCACTTTCTCACATATTATTATAATTATTATATGTTATCAACATTATCACTAGTGAAATAATAAAAACTATAAAACTAGATTTTTTGATGAAAATTAGTTTTACACACTACTAATCAAAAAATGTTGACAATTTGTTGTTTGTTCAAGTATTCCATATTGTTTTATTCATCATAGTTGATTGTTGAATATCTAAAAATAAAAATAAAAATTAAAAATTACTATTAATTAAAACAAAATCTACAAATTTTAAATATATTTCATCTCATCCCATATAAGTTGGCCATTTGCATAATATGTGTATAACAATTTAAAGATGTAAATATCTTCTAATTAAAAAAATTATTCGATATCATAAAATCGTTTAATTAGCTCAATTTATTGTTGCAGAGGGAAAGATAAAATATTTTATTAGCTCTTACAGATAAATCGCTTTATCAAAAGACAAAAATAATGATGATTTAGATAATATTTTTCGGAATGGAGCATTTAGAAATCACTAAGAAATAGGCCAGACTAAGGAAAAGGGTAACCTAAATCCTACAATTAATTTTACCTATAACCTGAAAGTGAAATCAATAATCTAACGTCTAAATAAGTCATAAGTTCCAAATCCAAATATAATACAGGAAGCGGTTGGAGCGTATCGTAATGCGCATGACTTTTGGAGCAAACCCATAATTTTTCATAAATCTTTAAATAGCGTTTTACTGCACCTCAAAAAACAACAACCACCTACCTACAGATGTCTGGCTGCTGCACCATATTAGAAGAAACATCCTCTTACAACCCAAATCCCTCTCCCAGTATTGTTTTTTAATCGAATAAATTCGAAATGCCAAACGTGATTTGGCCTAATTTAAGAAGCCTCAAGTCTTGGGCTTTTCAGAAAATTCAAAAACAAAGAACATATTATGAACAACGACATTGCGTTTGAATCATGATAAATACCAAAACGGCGTCAAAACAAACATAAATTAAAAAATTTTCAACCGTCGCCCTTCGTTGCCTAAAACAGAGAAATTGATAATTTCAAAGTTCTACAAGTTCATGTCATTCAGTTCCAGTTTTATTTTTGGATACGCCGTATCGTAAAGAGATTAGACACTTTATTACAGATATGGACGTCGCTTTCCATTTCAAAGATTACCCAAGGTCACTAAATATTATTCAGGGTCACAAAACAAATTCCGATTCTTCTTCGTTTATAACTTTTGTATTTCATGTTTTTGTCAAATAAGTAATGCGAATCTACAACCTAGAGCAACCTTTTTACTTAGTTTAAAATATCGAATCATTATTTCAAAAAACGTCGTTTTACAGTTCTAAAAGTATCATTTAATTTCTGCAGCAATTCGCTCACTGTTCGAGGTTATTCCTTCTTTTTGCATCTAGCAATGTATGTGTATTTCAATTGTAAATCACTTTCATGTAGTTGTATTTGCGAACAATTCGCCTGTTGTTAATCATTATCGCGCCCGTCGTTAATTCTAGTATTATCGATTATGACTGTCGCCGCCGTTTACAATTGTTTTCGTTACTGCCATATTCCCTCCACTTGGAATGCTGTTCTAAAAATTCAATTCCCAATCAATATTGGAGGAATAATTGATCGTTCAACATCGACGATGTTAAGAATAATAATCGCTTAATAAAATTATTGTCTCCAACTGGGTTCGGACTCGCGACTTTTGTCCTCCCGTTTTTCTGGATACTTTCCGCTATTTACTCATCCTCTCCCTGATCTCTCTATTCCTCGTCGCATTCAGACACGCCTTTTTCTCAACTCCAATGCGTGTCACCTTTGCACGACTCTTCATTACGGAGTTCTGGATCGCTCTCTTTTTAACGGTCAATTCTTCTACCGGACTCACCCTCAATATTCGTACCGAGATCGTTTGCTGCGCCTCTCGTAAAATATAGTCTACTTAAAGACTTATACACTCCAAATTAAAACCAAACGTTTGCTTCTAGTCTTGGTTGGTTCTAAAAGTCTCTGAGGTTTTCTCTATTCCCGGTGTCCGTCCCGCTCGTCAATTTTTATGTTGTTAACCTCAGGCATCGGGCTTCTGCGCAAAACGATCATTAAATCGTTCGTACACTCTCGTATGTAGTGACCAAACTTCTCGCATCTGAATCATCTTCTTCGAATTTTGATGTCACTTGGCAAAACATTTGATTGTTATTTTGTGTGGCTCCAATAGCTTTGTGTTAGTTTCCTTAACTCCTCTCTTATTACACAGTCTATATCTCCGCAATATCTTCGAAATGCAGCTTGCGCAATTTTACTGTGTCTGTGGCTAAACTTGCTCTGGCCGCCTCCTATGCTAGCGCCAACACCAATACTTCATTCATGGTTATCCCTCTTAAATAAAGTTTCAGATGGTCGCCCTTGGCAGCATTGAAAAATGCGTTCATTGTTAGTCCGTTCAACACATCTGCAGGCGAGTTGCCTGCCGTATGTTTAACGCGCCAATTTCGTTACCTCCCCTTCTAGGTCTTGTATGCTTTCTCCACGTAGTTGTTAGCTTGCTTTGGAGTTGAATCTTGCATAATTCTCTGACATCTTAGTTCCAGTCCCCCATCAATTATGCTGCACCGCCGCTTGGAACTGCACTTTAAAATTCTCGAATGGGATTTCGCCGTCGAATGTCAGAGGTTTAGTTAATTTTATTTTCAAACTGTTGAATTATTTTTCCTTCAAATTCCTTGACCTCGCTGTTGGATTTCATCTCTAGAGACTAGCGCTTAGCTCCTTAACTTAGATATGCTTGCACGTGCTGAATTTGATTGAGTTTCTGATCCAACTCGGTAAACCGCCCTCACCTTGTTCTGCTCGTAGTTCCTTCCGCCAATTGTGTTCCTTACATAGCTCAGCAAATTGCACATCTCCTGGTCTAATTTGGCGCCTTGATTTGTGCCAAGCTAATCGAATTTTATTAACATCCCCATTCCATTAGTTGAAGCAAAAATGCCTGCAGCATTCCACTAATTTTACTCGTTTACTACTTGCTCAATAATTTTTCACTTTGCTCATTTTAATTTCACTTTTACTGTTTGTTCCACTCACCTTTTTCACGCTGTCTACTTTTTGACTTGCGCACTTGTTAAATTAGAATTGTATTTGCGTCCCGAATTGCTCGAGCTTGAATACAACACTTGCCTCTCCCTGTTCGAGATTATTCATTTCTTTGCATGTAAGTGTATTTTGCAATTGTAAATCACTTTCATTTAGTTGTATTCGCGAATACAGTCCACATCATCAATTCGCCTGTCTTAATGATTAACGCTTGTTGTTAATTCCGGTATTTATTTTATTGTCATATTCCCCTCCCCTTAAGAATAATAACCACTTAATATAATTATTAGTCTCCAACTACGTTCGAACTCACGACCTTTGGGGTTGATAACATTTGGTAGTGTTTAACTTAACCACTCGTCCATCGAGTGTTACATGTATGTTGAGTAGAATCCGTAACAATATTCACAGGACGTAAGCTCAAATAACTTACACATTTTAGCCATAGAATGAGAAATGAAACAGAAGCTGAATCGATAAGCCCAATTAACATATTTTAACAATAAAAATGCAATATAAATTCGTCCAAACGTTGAAAAATTTATTACATGGAAACTAATTTAGAGAATTAAACATATCGAAATACAATACCTCGATAAATGTAAAATATTACTACAAATAATGTAACAAATAACAAACACGAGAAGCCCAAAATTGTCAAAACTGACCCATACTCTGATCAAATGGTGTATAACATTTATTTCTTGAGGGAGTAGGTATCAAAAAATTATTTACATACTTAAGTAATAAGCAACGAGATCGTAAATTACTTCGAACACACATAAATATTGTCTGATAGTACCGATTTCTAAATTAACAAAAAAAAATTCGATTTGTACCAGGAGTTGGCAAATAAATTTTAGTTTTATTGTCTTTTCTAAACTAACCAAATTATAACCGGTTTCAACCCATTTCACATCATATTACGCAACAAAGTTTGTTCTAGTTCATTTTACAAATTCTACCCCAGTTTTAATTTTTAGTTATATATAAATAGATAATAATCCTAAAATCACCCCAATTTTATGCGTTACATTTGAAACAGAATTTGGATTTTTTTTTTAAATTTGATTAAATTATCATAGTAACATTATTTTGGATTGTTTTATCTACAATATTGCTTGAATAAAAAATTGGCAATTGCTATGATTTTCCACAGGTGACAAAATGCAAAATTTTGATGATGTAATGGGTTCGAAACTCAATGCTGACGAAACACATCATAATTTACACTAAACAATTGAAGCATCAAGCTGCATCGTCAACAGAATGTTAGACCTGCGTTTATGGTTAAGTTAACCGAAATAGATTATATAACGAAACGTTCTCGTTGGTTTGATTTGATATTTTGTAAATAAGTGATTGCACTCATTTTCAGATTTGATTATAAATCTTCAACACTTTAATTTTAAAAAAAACGAAACTTTATTTTAATCGTATCATGTAGCCGAGGATTCACTTAGTTATGATTTTTCGGAAACTCAATAAGCTTCAGTTTACTTAGTTACGTTTCGAATTTTGCTAAATAACACGATGGTGTATAAGAATCAAATTGTTTCATGACAATATAATATATCCTCGGTAGTTTAGTGGTCAGTATCCAGTATTTTAATTTAGCGATTTATAACACGATTTATCCTCGGTAGTTTAGTGGTCAATATACAAAGTATATCTAGATTTAAATCCCTTTTAAAACTTAACTAATTTACTCCTCAGTAGTATAGTGGTCAGTAACCAACAACGTTATCTGTGAAATCTTCACAGTGTCGAAAAAGTTTTTTAATCATCACGACATACTATTCAAAATATGCGTAAAATGTATCCTCGGTAGTATAGTAGTCAGTATCCATTCTCACCTGGCGTGAGTTCAATTTATTATATATAATTAGAATTGAATCATGTTTGGTATCATTCCTACCAGACAATATTGATCTGTTAATTTTTTCATCAGTGCATATGATCAACCATCAGACTGGATATAATGTATTTACATCTGTGAAAAAGAAATGAATTATAAATTAGATTGGTTACTCCAAAATTTAATGATACAAAAATTTAGAATCTCAGCATCTCTCGCAAAATCAATAATTACATGATGGCAAATACGTAATTTTTTGTTTGATTTAGTGACCTAAAACTGCTACTTCCAGATAAGGAGAAACCATTCCAATAAAATAAAATTTATCTACATCTACATGAATCGGAGAGTTGTTATCCAAATCGAATACAAAAAATGTTGGTTTTATTTTTACGATTCCATCATAAAAATCAAGCAGAAGACGAAACGAACAAAAAAATCACCCTAAATCACACAAAACAAAAAGAAGAAACACCAACGACGCTTTTATAACAATTTCCATTTATTTTCTTGTATATAATTTTGCTATTTAATTTATTTTATATATTTATGTATATGTATATACATGAGAGACAACAAATATAAAATAAAATAAAAATTCTGGCTCTTATTACCCGAACTCGAAACAAAACACAATAAAAAATCAACGAAGAAGAAAAGAAAGCATAAATTTTTATAAAACAAAAACAAAATTCAATACGAATGATTAACGACAAGTCTGTAATATACTCTTAAAACACGAGATAAATATTTGACAGTTCAAATTCAAATTAAATTATAATACATATTTAACTGATAAGTTTTACATTATTCGCACAATACAAAATGACTCATCTAATTGCATGAGTGTGTATTAGTAAATATTAAAAATTAACGTTTTATTGTGCACCAAAACAAACAACTCATTCATGGTATTTGATTATCAAGTACTTGATGTAATAAGTACCGTGGCCCACGCAAGCCTAATAACCGGAGTTAATCGGGCACAATGTTGATACACAGATACACACATCACGTTATTATGTATATAGGCGATTGTTAAATAATCACAGCTGACTTTTGTTTATAAAAAAAAATAATAAAAAATGGTATATTTTACACTAGCACAACATTGGAAACACACATTTGCACAAAAATATATATATAGAATACACACTCGCACACAAACATAGACACAGAAAATTTTCATTCACAAAAATCAGAATTTTATCAAAATTTTCAAAAAAAAAATCGTTTTCATTAATAATTGTTCATCGATAAATGCAAAAATTTATTAAACATAAAAAAATAAATCGTCAAAATGGCTGACTGAGGCGTGCGAAAAAAATCCACCAAAAGAAAAAGAGAAATATAACAATATAAAAAGAATAAGACAAAATATTAAAAGTACAAAAAAAAAATAAGACACATAAAATGCATCATTTTGCCTCGTTTAATTACACATTTCAATAAATATTTAATTTCAATGTTTTGTAAAAACCAAAATGAATAAATTAAAACCAATTTTCATAATTAATTTCAACACTGTAATATAACAGAAAGGTTAAGAAACAAACGAAAAAAAAAATGAAAACTTCACTTTCATTAATTACACTAACACACACAAACGCTTAAAGTCATTATGCGATTTATATCAATTATTTATTATTAAACGCACTAATATTATTAATTCATTAATCCAATGTGTGCTAAAAGAGCCGGTGTTGCCGTATTGAAATTACTCACTTACACACACATATATACGTTTGATATACAAAACAATTTATTTGATTAATCACACATTAATTCGGCTTTTAATTAATTTTTATTTTTTATTATTTATCTTAAGGAAAATTTTATATCATTTTCCCGAAAAATAAAAAGAAAAACGGACAAAATGGCTACGAGAAATACAAAAGTAAAAAAAAAACACCAACCTTTTTTTTAACTTTCCATGCTCTTCAAAAATTCTCAACAAATATTATCCAATATACACAATACAACAAAAATAATCACAAGCACATACACATCGACAAAGAGAACATTAATGTAAAAAAAAAAAAAATTCACATCATACACTCCGCGCGTTCTTCTTTCTTTTATGTCGGCAAAAAAAAACTACAACAAAAATAATAATAATAATAAAACAGAAAACAAAACGGAATATATAAATTTTTTTTGGTCTTAATGCCAGCACCGACTTCACTACACTGACAAAAATTGTGTATAAATAAAATAAATAGGAAAAAAAAAATAAAAAAAAAAAAAATACGACACGAATTTACTTTTGTTGGATTGAATGATGACAATGATGTATTTCTCATAATTTTTTTTTCGTTTTTGTTTAAATTAGTGTATTTTACCTTCTACGAGTATATAGTATGTGCTGGGGTTTTCTGTATTTTTGTACGGTTTATTTTCGGTGCTTGGATTATAATTTTATCTCGACGGACGATTAGAATAATTGGTTAATTCAATCGGAGGGTTAAGATAATATTGTCTTATACGACTTGTTAAAATAGCAGGAATCGTTGAAAAATTGCAAACAGGTTATTAATAGTAGTTGTTTGGAGGAAATCATTTTTGACTACGGGGAAAAGTAAAAAAGAGAAATGGGAACTCCTTTTTAATAGTTTCAAAAATATTTACAATTAATTTCATAAAATTGTACATTGACCGCAAAAATAATAATTTCCTTATTTAAGAAAATGATAGCATTTCTGTCCATAAAATAATGAATCCTGTTCTCTGTAGACCTTCTATAATTTATTCCTGCTATTTCTTTCATGCATACTTGATGGAGGGGCTAAATTCAATATCTCAAATATCAACTGTAAAATGAGATATTTTTTAAACATGTGAGATTAGATTTACTGTATCAAATCACTCTCATCATCATAGACTCTCCCGATATCTATCCACTCTTTTTCCTGTTTAAGCCTTAAGTGCGTTATCTCACAGCGTAATAACGGAATCTCGGGGTTATACAACTAATTCCATGTAGGTAGATGCACTACATTAAACAAATGGGGTGGTGGAACTTCAATACCATTTAAAAGAGATAAACAGAGCTGTTTTAATTATATTGGTCGGCCCCAATAAATTTTATTTTTCAAATGTCCCAATAAATTGTGGCGCTATTACACACAATAACAATTGTAGCGATATAAAACCCAAAAAATGACATAACCAAAATGTGATTTTATCGTTTTATTATTAACTGGTTAAATAACAATATATAAATTGACAAATTCTACACTTCACTACACGATTAATTCACATTTTGAATAGTTAATTTTTAATTATATATAGAAACGGTTTAAGAAGCTTTAATCGTTTCTATATAAATTAAAAATTAACTATAATCCATCTATAAAAATTACACGACGATGCAAATACGTAGCTACTGCAAAACAAAAACGTGATGGTAGGAAAAACGTGAAAAAGTTGTTTAAATAACACACCACGCGTTTACAGGACCCAAAGCGGAAAAAGTAGAGCTGATTGTCATAAACTCGGTATTGGAGTCATCCTGCAAAACATTCCCTTTTTCAATAAAAAAGGAAATAATAAAAATAAATAAAAAAGGAAAATAAGGCAATGCTTTTTGACACAAGATGATCCGCAAGGTACATCTCCCTTAGAACGCCACATTTGATGTAAAATTTAATTTTAACCAGCGAGTTTATCCATAAATTAAGTAAAATCTACCAAGGTATAAATTGGCACAAAAATAAAATAATATGAAAAATTAACATTTTAAGTTAATGCAAATGGCCAAAACGCCGCAAACCATTTAAACTAATTTGGTAATAATAAATTCGAAAAATATTTATAAAAATTTTAATTAGATCGAATCATAATGTGATATTTTGATTAATAAATTTGTGATGACCCTTGTGGGCTTTACACCAATCCCTTATATTAAAAAGCAAAAGTAAAAAATATCACAAATCAACATAATCCAGTTAATATTGGCAATTAGTTACTAACAAGTATCAACAATTGAAAATATTTTACTTTTATGCCTAAAACATCGGTTACATTCAATTCTCACTAATTTCTGTAATAAAGAAACTGTGAAATTTATTATCATTTCAAGTACTGGGGCGAATTACACAAGGTGATCGATGATTTTAATTTTATTGATTATAAAAATGAGCACTCACGGTGATCAATTGCAATTCCATAAGATGACCACTAAATTTTGACTAAAAATATTTATTCTGTCAGAAAACCAAACCGAAACCAAACCAAAAATCAGAGAACTAAACCGAAATTAATAACGTTCCGGTTTACAGTTCAAACTTTTCAATTTCGTTAGAGTTCGAGAATTCAGTTTAAATTAGTATTTTCGTTCCGGTTCGTGTTCGGTAAAACTCGATAAAAGTACACACTGTAAATTGTGTATGTTTACGTTAAGTTTACAAGAGTTGAAAATCGGTTGTAAAAGGTCCCACGTTCCTGATATGTTTTATGACCTCCATTCTACATTCCCCTAATATCACTCCATCAGTAGGTCGATTCTTTTCCTATAGGAAAAGGAAATAGGAAAAACATTTACATAGCATTTTTGTCGAAAATATCATTTTTTGGCCTACTGAGAAATCATGTTTCATCTAAACTTTTATAATTTATGAAATATTTTTTCCGTATAGAATTTGGATAGGAATAATATTCACAATTTAATTTTGTTTATGAAAAAATTTACATCAGCTGCTTACCATAGTATGCCAGAAAAAAAATTTTTACGACAAAAATACTACGAAAAATCTTTCCTAATTCCTTTTTCCTATAGGAAAACCAGAATCAACCTACAGGGCGCTAAGTGGCATGAAGGGTGCAATTTCGTCTCGAGTTAGCCTCTACAATTTAAAATTACGAAAATATAGGCCATGCGGTAAAAGGTGAACCGGTTTCAGGAATATTGGGCTCTTTTTCATAGATTGCAGAGTAATGAAACAGTTCCTCTAATTTATATTCGCAAATTTACCGATTTTGCACTTTTCAGTTGATACTTGACAGTCGCAAAGTAACCACGTGGCAAATTAATCATTGAAAAATATTCGATTGAACAATGCGTTTTAATAGTGAAACCCTTTTACAGAAGTCAATCAGAAATTACATTAACATTAAGAAAATTACGTGAAAATTTTGGAAGGAATACGGTACGTTCAAAACCTGCAATTTACCGGATTATCAAAGAATTTGAAATGTAAAGTCAGAACACCAGAGAATATTGCTGTATACGTAAAAGTGTACGAGATAAACCAACGACATCAATCAGACATCGTGTGCAAGAACTTAGACTTCGAAGACCAACACTAACTAATGTTTTGCATAAAGGCTTGAATTTATTCCCGTATAAAATTCAATTAACATAAGAGCTGTTACCAAGTGAACAATTGTGGCGCCGTACATATGCAAATAAGATGATGTTGCTTGTCAATGACAATACGGATTTTTTTTAAATGATTAAATATGAGTGACGAAAAAAGCCGGTGCTGTGCAGTAGATAATCCACAAATAATTCATCATTCACCATTACATCCCTTGAAAGTTACGGTATGATGTGCAATTTGGGCTGGAGCGGTCATTGGACCATACTTTTACGAAAATTTGAATGGTTCAGCTGTTACAGTCACTGGCGAACGTTATCGTGATCTGATAAAGAAATTTTTAGACCAGATTTGCATGCCACTGGTTTGGAGGCCAATTTCAAAATCTGGTGATGTGGATTGGCTTCCATGGTCACTCGATTTAACTGCTCCCGACTTCTTTTATGAGGTTATCCTTACTTTTAAAGGTTTATCTAAATAAGCCAGATAATATTGAACAACATTTGGCAGACATGCCAAAAAGTAGTAAACCTATCGAGATGGTGTATGTCAGAATATCATTGTTTGGAGATTCTCGAGCAGGAGTAATGTTTTAATTTCAAATCGTGTTTTAAACTCAACATTTAAATCTTCAACTGAAATTTAAAGAGGAATGAAAAGGAACGAATTGTACTGATTAAAAACAGTTACGGTTACGATTAACGTTCCATCCATCTAAATATATTTTTGTGAAAAGTCTGTAAGAACGTATTTCATTCAAGTTTGACGCGTCAAAATATTTGACTTTCATAGGCTAACCTAACTGCTATTTTATTTTGAAAAATAAATCTAAAACTTATAATTTAAATCTGGACTTTTAGATCTTTTTGTTAAACCTATTTTTTTTTAAATTATATAATTTTAAACTTTGATCAAACATTTTTCCCATAGTCGTTTGTCAAATTGTCAGTTTGACATAATATTCCGTTTCGTTAAATAAAGGCTGACAAAACAAATTGCCAAGTTTCTTTAAATTTGATGCTGCTGCCATCTGAGAATATCATCGCAGTAACAACATGTTGGGAACACATTTTTTGGATGATATCGAGAATAAAGTATTTGAGTTTTTTATACAGATATAAACTGATTCAAAATTTGTTCATATTTTATCAACTTATGAAGAGTTTATTTTATACAGTCTAAATCTGTTGTCAATGAGTTCAATTGTGTTTAGATTCTTGGTCTTCCACTAAGAACTTTTTTTAAATTTGAAATTAAACACACGTTTCGTTAAAAATATATGTCATACTTTATTGAAATTTTGTGTAGACACTTGTTTTATGGATGAAAAATAATATCTGGCAGATATCTACCACGAGCACGTTTGCAGAAGTTAATCCTTTGGTCGAAATATTTGATCATATTTTTAAATAATTGGGACTCTATCTTACGAATGATGCGTTCGATATTGGTTTTGAGGCCTTCGATTGATTGTGAGTTATTCTCGTAAACTTTACCGTAACACTTTAATGGTGTTAGATAGCACGTTCTTGGAGCAAACTAGTCTTTGGGTGTACATTAACCCTTAAGTCATATTATTTTTTCTTGTTTGGGCCTATATTGGTCTTGAATTAGTTGTCTGATGCCAGTTCTCGTCACAATTTGATCATTGTGTAGATCTCTAAACCATGTGAAATTACTTATCGACGTTAATGTACGTACACGTTAATGTAAGCTGCAAGGTTTTATATACATATTGGTGGTCGCTCACAGAAATAACGATAAAGCAGATACCAACAGTAAGACCGTTACCTGTATTTTGTTACAAATCTAGTAATCTAGTCACAAAATGCATCACTTGATTACGACCAGTAAAAAAATCTCTGTAAAAACTAAAAACTTCGAAGAAAAAACAACTAGCACTGTTATTTATCGCTTATTTATTTTATTTTATTTGCTTTTAGTAATGGGTGCTTTCGTAGAGTGTGTCCCAATATTTTAGACTAATTTTATCCCTCGTCATTTTAATAGATGTTATCAATGATAGTTTATCTTCATAAAGCACACATTTTCCAAGATATTCATATCGGGTGAATATGGGAGCCATGGCAAAACTGACACACCTTCGTCTCTTATCCACTCTGGAATAATTTTTGCTGTATGAATTGGGACATTATCTTGTTGGTAAATACATGGTAAAGGCCCGAAAAGCTCTTTAAAATTTGAAAAAGCCTCTTTGAAGATAGATTATTACGAAAGTGTAGTAATTTTCGTGCTAGAAAAACCAAGTGTTTTCTAGTACTGAATGGCTCCTCAAACCATTACACCACCTTGTCTACTATGGTTTGTCCATCAGGACCATTCAAATCAAATTTCTTTTCCCGAAAATGCAACTTAGCAATCTGCTTAAGTTGCTTAGTATTGTTAATCACACGCCGAACCGTTGATAAGCTGGATTTGAAACGTTTCGTTTTTACTTTAATTTTTGCCGCTGGCTGATAAGCATGAATTTGAAGCAAACCGAATAATCGCCCGTTTATCCGTGGACTTTGTGTAGCCTGTGCAATGCGTACTTTTCAGTTTTTCCATAATTTTCAATATTTTTAATGAAATTTCCAATAATAGTTTTTTCCCTACCAATATTTATTTGCTATTTCTCGATTTGGAAATCCTTTTTCCTTTAAAACGTCGATTTTTTGCTTTTCACCTTCTGAAAGTGTCTTTCCTTTACTTATTTGATTAAAATCTTGTTTTAGTAATAAGTTTAAATTTTTGTTGTCCTTACCAAAAGCACCAACTATTCAATATTGGTCGTAATCCAGTGACGCATTGAGAATGCATGTTTTTTTACTAGATATGTAAAAAAATACAGATAACGGATTTACTATTGGCATCTATTTGACCGTCCTTTCAATGAGCGACAATGTACCCTCTCAAATGCATTTATAAAGTAATATTCTCGTTTCACAAATATGGAAGTTATTGAAGGTGGTCTTAATTAAGTGCGGAGTGTAATTGCTATTCCGCACAGAAAGTTTAGTTTTTACATAAATTCTTCCTAAATTCAAAACTAAGTAATATGCTCAAAGAATTTCCGTTTTTCTGAAGAAATATAATAAAGCCTATTTCAATATTCGCTAACAATTCTTATTTGTTTTTAGAATTAACACAAAACGTTCAAGTTTTTATACAAAAACTATAAATTAATTTAAAAAAACAAAATTAAAATTAAAAAAGTATAAAAACCAAACATGAAATTATTATCCCAACACGTTCATGTTTTTGGGAATAATGGAATTAATAATCAAGATTGGAATTAATATTATTATTGCAGAACGATGTCTGCGAAAAAGTCGTACAGTTCGATTTCTATACTTCCTGTCATTTCAAAATAATTTGAAAAATTACTGCTCAAGAGGCTCAAGCCAATAAATAATAGATGAACGAAATTTAATTCCACCACATCAATTTGGATTTAGGGAAAATCACTCTACAATAGAACAAGTTCACAGAATAACGGACATAATAGAAGACAAAGTTTGGCACCAAGGACTTGAATTTAAATTGCATCGATATCTACCTAAGCAGATCTCTCAAATTCTTAAATCTTACATTGCATATCGGCTTTTCCGTATAAAATATAACGGAGAGTACTCTGAATTAAAGAGAATAGCAACAGGCATACCACAAGGCAGCGTACTGGGTCCTATATTGTATATCCTGTACACCAGAGATATGCCAAATACAGAAGGTGCTACCATAGCAACATTTGCAGACGATACAGCTATTCTGGCAACTGGAAAAAGTATATCAGAAGCAACGACAAAACTTCAACAAGCGGTTACTCAGTGGGTAGCTGGACAAAGAAATGGTGCATTAGCCTAAACGAAGCAAAATCGATGCACGTAAACTTCACAAACCAGAAAGTTAACTGGATTCCAGTGGAATTTAATTCAGGGCAAGCTCTAAATGCAAATACAGTCAAGCATCTTGGTATGACTCTCGATTGCAAACTTAGATGGAAAGAGCATGTTACAAAGAAAAAAGAAAAATTGAACATCAAATATAGGAAAATGTATTGGCTAATAGGGAGAAATTCTGAGCTTACAATACACAATAAATTGATATTACATCGGTAAATACTTAAACCAGTGTGGACCTATGATATTCAACTTTGGGGTTGTACCAAGAAGACAAATACACAAATGATACAATGTTTTCAAAACAAAGTGCTACACCATGGTACATCAGAAATGATAACCTACATAGGAACTTAAACATGGAATATGCCAGTGAAGAAATAAAATCATGCAAAGAAACACAGCGGATATCTCGGCACTAAAATGCAAGACAGTAAGAAGACTTCAAAGGCAGAAACCTTTAGAACGGAGCAGTTGTATTTAATTAAGACAGAGAAATATAATGAATTATGTAAATTCAAAAGGGAGTAACCATTGGGGGGCTGCCCGTCACATTTGAATCTTTATTTAAGAAAGATAAATTACTATATAAATCAGTAAATCAGTTGTAATATAAAAATATAAATAAAAGCATTAAAAAAATTATTGTGTTTCGAAAAATTATCAAATACCGTTTTGATGAAGAATTGTTAACGAAGAATTATTTTTCGAGAATAGTTCAGATAAAATTTCTCGATGAACTTTTTTTCGAAAAATAATTTTTCGGAGAATTGTTTTTTGAGAAAAGTTCAGCTAAAATTTTTTCAAGAATAATTATTTCTATATTTCGTATATGTACCTAATTTTATTAGGCATTCGAGATTTTTAAATTTTTCATTGAAGATAGAACTGATACAAATTTTGTTAAACAAATAATAAACTGCACAGAGTCGAGGTTGTGAATTTTTAATTTTCGATTCCTTATTTACTTTACGAAATAAACTTTTCATTTATGAGTTTAACAACATTTTTGCTAATATATTATTTCTTATAGCGGATAGAACACTTTGACTACGACGGAGGACGGAGTACAAGGCTTTATGGTGTTTTGGGCACTGATTACGTACAAATAAATATTATATTTAAGGCTTTAAGGATCTTTGAAACAAGATTTCCATCCCCTATGGGTTGAAAACACTCATACAAAACATACAAGAACTAAGTGCACCATTTTGTAGTGGTCAGCACCTCAAAATACATAAGTCTATAAGAAGCAAATTAGATCCACCTTTTGAACAATGTTCTCGCGATTTGTGATTTAAAAATTGGAACGCCAGCAGCAACCGAATCTTAATGAACCAGAATTCAAGAGGGGGTATTCTTATGCTTTCATTACAATGTTAAATGAATAATTCAAAAAACTCGAGATATATGTTGGTACCATGAATGATGGCATCATATGGAAAAATAAATGGAGAATTAATCAAGCTCACTATGAAAAAGTTCGTATCATAAAAGAGCGAGTGTTTGGCATAGAATTTTGTTTGTCCGCATAATTTCTGTATATTATGTCACGCTTAAAATTAAAATTCGATAAATGTCCGAATTTTTAATTTTTTAAAGTAATTTACACGATTAAACATCGGTTGTTCAGAGGTCCGATGTTAATGAAATCTGTATGACCTTCTCCCCCCCCCCCCATACATCACCGTAGTTTTATTTATTCCCAATCAGAGAACTAAGCGACATGAGGGGCGCAATTAGCTCCGACATAATACCATAAAAAGTTGTCTATAGAGTGACGGATGAATTATTTCGAGAATATAGTTACAGTTTTTTTCCAATTTTTATTCGGATATTTACCGATTTCGGACTCTCGTCGTAACATATACAATTTGAGGTTCCACAATAGACGAGAACTTAGTCTAAAGAGGGACCTATTTATATGCAAATGCTAACGAAGAAATACAAAATGTAGGCGAAGAATTCCACTACAGAAATATATTTTTCCACTACTAGGTAGTACTATAACATATCATTTGTATATGCCTTAGTACGCTTTTAATTTCACATACCGGTATTTCGGTATTTTATCTCAGCAATACTGGTATTCCCGTATTATACCGGTACGCAAAAACGCAAGTAAGTAAAATGCCAGTTCAAAAAGTGCCAAAGTTCAACAGATCATTACACCTTACAAAATCGTAGAGTATGTAAATATTCTTATACATTTTGACATTTCCTTTCGACATCCTCCTTCTTCGACGACAGTTTCATACTTTGGTCAAATCCAGAACTTTTTAAAAGCTTTATCTGATCTCCTTGGCTTTATTATTTTTTGAAATATCCAGTTCCTGTTGTCAGTAAAACCTTCATCCGTGTTCAGTTTTACTGATACATTCGATGAATTAGTAATAGTAAGGCGCTCCACTGTATTAACTATTATTTAAATAATACTGGCTTTCATCAATTGCTCAAATTTTAGTGCCATCTTTTATCTTCGGATCTTTGCTGTCTTTTATGCAAATATTGGAAGGCGCTTGAATAATTTGATGTTCTTAAAGAACTCGTTACTAAGTTGTCCTGAACTCAAGTTGTCCTGAACAGAAAATCGGTGTCTGCGGAAGGAAGAGTTGCACAACCGAGAGTGGTTTAACGTAAACACAATAATTCCATTGCTAATTGGTAATAACATTATCACTACCAAATAAATTGGCTTTCCTTATCATCAAATGGGGTATTAGAATTGAGGCCTATTTATGGTTTTGAATGGTTTTCATGATATATCGACAGTACCGATATACGGAACATCTAAAGCCGATATTTAAAAAATCGACAAGTATTGTAAACCTATTAAGGAACAATAATTTTGCTTATCGAATTGACTTTCTTATCAATAAAAACCCCATATGACTAATAAATTTATCGCTCGGCTTATAAGGCCGAATTCATACTTCAATTTCTGCGTTCATTCATTCATTCAAACAATTTTTTCGACCAATCATCTCTTGCAAAAGAAAAAAATGTTCATTTTGGAGCAATACGATTCGAAAAAATTGTTTGAATGAACGAAAAAATTGAAGTATGAATTCGGCCTAACAGTATGCTTCTCAACCTTGGTATATAACATACATTCATTTAAACTAAGGTATTTTCGTTTAGCTTTAATGATATTTTTTGTTATGAGTTGCCCGGCTATCAATTTGTTTGTTTAAAATAAAATTTGTTGAGTTGAATTACTCTTCATTTATTTTAATTTTTTCTACAAATTTATTTGTTATTATCATTTGATATGATTTTCGACAATTGAATTCGATTTCAATGATATCGAATATTCCCGTTTTAGTTTCATAATTGGGCGAATGAATTATCGAATTTTAAGAAATCGAAAATAATTCATAATAGACCAGATTACATTTCGAAATTCACATAAAATTCCTTAATAATCAATTTTGGAAAGAATTAATCTCTCTAGGAACCAAAATAAAGGATGCAAATAGTTCTGAAGGTTTTATTAAGACGCCTATTCCCTTAGTTGTATTATTTATTTATTTATTTATTTATTTATTTATTTATTTATTAATAGGTTGACATAACAATTTTAGTAGAGGAAAAGCACATATGGAAGCATAATAAATGAACATCAACAAAAAAATACTTCCATTAGGCATAAAAACCTCAGATTTTTTTCAAAAAACAAATCCACTCCATGCTAATACCCTCCATGTTGAGCTCAAGCTCATTTGTTACGGAGGATACTGCAAGAAGTGAATGCTTACAAACTACATACAAAAACAATATAAATAAATATAAAAATATTATTATACAAATGTATTGTCATTCAAGCGCGCCACGCTAAATAACCCGTTTTAAAAGATCTAAGCGACGCCGATTTCTTAATATCTAATGGAATAGAGTTCCAAAGAGAAATACCTCTAACAGAAAACGAAGTATTAAGAGACCTACACAAGTTTACAGGGGGAAGTAAACGTAAATTTGAAGAATAAGACCTACTGAACAATAACTTATTAAATAAATAGGGAGGTTGCTTTGTCCTGAGAAGCTTAAAAATAAAAAGACAAACGCGAAGTTCATAAAAATCAACTAAATTACAACCCAAAATCAAATTCAAAAAGGGCGAAATGTGATCATATTTCCTAATACTAAAAACGAAACGAGTACAAGCATTGAAACATCTTTGGAGAACATTCATACTCTCCTGAAGCATACCAAACAAAACAACATCCCCAAATAGAAAATGTGGAAGAAGGTACGAAAGGAACATACGCTTTTTGAAATTACTATCAGAAAAACCAACAACTTTATACAAACAACTAAGCATTCCAAAAACCGTTTTGCTAACCTTAATCAAATGATCACCCCAAGTTAGAGTTTTATTGAAAATTAACCCTAAATTTCTAACTGTATTAGAGAATGGAATTAAAGAATCACCGAGAAAAATTCCAGGGAAAGAGGAAGTATCTATAGATTTTTTATAAATTATAATAGACTGAGATTTATTAGCATTAAGAGCGAGCCGGTTAGATAGTGACCAATTATAAATTCTTACCAAATCTTCATTAATAAGAGAAATATTAGAGTTAATGGAATCATTATCTAAGCGACTACTCCTATAAATTTGTACATCATCAGCAAAAATATGAAAAGATGAATGGCGAATCAAACATGCAACGTCATTAATGTACATTGAGAATAGTAAAGGACCAAGAACCGACCCCTGAGGAACGCCAGAAGAGACAGGTAAGAAGTCAGAAAGCGAATTGTCAAAAAAGACTGCCTGAAAGCGACCCGAAATATAGTCTAAAATTAATTTAGCAGCAGAGAGAGAAAAATTAAAGTTCGAAATAAGCTTATTAAACAAAATTTGGTGATTAATTGAATCGAACGCTTTCGAAAAATCCAACAAAGTAAGGCAAGTCATTTCTCTTTTACTCATACTACGACGAATATCATCACAAACATTCAGTAAAGCAGTGGTAGTACCGTGAAATCTTCTAAAACCCGATTGAAAAATACTAAGCAAATTAAAGCTATCAATATGAGATTGAATTTGGTTTTTTACTACCAATTCAAACGCCTTGGACAGAGAACTTAAAATACTAATAGGGCGGAAATGGGAAAGCTCAGAAGGATTGCTAATTTTAGGAATAGGAATAATTTTACTCAACTTCCACTGAGCGGGATAAAACGAGGTCGTTAAAATAAAATTAAAAATATGTAACAAGTATCTTGATACATTAGGAAAAATACGCTTAACAAATTTTAAACTAACCATATCTAGACCAGTGGATTGCGATTTAACTTCCCAAATTGCAGAATGCAAATCATCAATTGATATATTTGCAAATGAAAAAGAATTTAGGGAATCTACGGATAATAAATCAATATTGGAAATATCATGGGTGGAACTAGAATTACTTAGGTAACGGTTAAAATCATTAGCTTTGAAACTTACCGAAGCACCCCCTTTGCAACTACCAAGACCCAAATTGCGAACGTTACGCCAAAATATCTTAGAGGGAAGAGAAGGATCTAGCTTATCCTTGAAAAAATTTTGCTTAGCGATACGAATTAAACTTACCACTCTATTTCGAGATTGCTTATAAGCTAGATAAGAAATAGAATTAGGGCTCATTTTCCAAAGACGATATTTGGAAAAACGAACAGAAATAGCATTCGAAATCTCTTGCGTCATCCAAGGGGGGGATCTAGGTCTAAAGTAAACAGTAGTGAGAGGAACGCAATTATTAAATACATAATTAATAGAGGAGTTAAAATAGTCAATTTGATCGGTAGAAGTACTAAGAGAAAAAATATCATCCCAACGAATAGAGCCACAAATTGATGAAAGGTGAGATTCATCAATTTTCGAAAAATCCCTAAAGCTGAA
Source organism: Nephrotoma guestfalica (assembly GCA_963691935.1). Taxonomy (NCBI): domain Eukaryota; kingdom Metazoa; phylum Arthropoda; class Insecta; order Diptera; family Tipulidae; genus Nephrotoma; species Nephrotoma guestfalica. The sequence continues at coordinate 213,105,121 of OY829915.1, forward strand.
ACTTTTAGGTTTAGGACGAGAGTAATAATTAACAGAAAAAACAAGGAGATCGTGATGAGAACCAATACCAAGAGACAATTGATTGAAAAAACAGATGGAATTATCAGCAGAAGCGACAACATGATCAATGAGAGAATAAGAACCACCACTTGCGGTTGCATAAGAGTATGTGGGCGCTTCAGTGTTATAAACTGAAAGATTAATGCTATTTAAGATATTTAAATAGCTACGAGAAAATAAAGTCTCTTGAGAAATATCAAAGTTAAAATCACCCGAAATGAAAACCTCATCATACCGACAGGAAAAATAACTAAAAAGACACTCAATGTCTAAAAGCGATTTTTTAAATAGAGCATACGACCTCTTGTTCGTTTTAGGAGGATTATAAACTACACCGAAAAGGAATTTCCGCTTATTGACGAAGACATTTAGAAAAAGAAACTCAAAGTCAGAAACGAGCCTTTGAGAAATTGAGAGGGGTACCGATACTACATTACATTTAATATGCTCGTTAACATATAGGCATACTCCGCCATAATTAACTGGTGGATTAGCTCTATCACGTCTGAATAAATTATAACCACTAATGGTCAACGCGGAATCGGGAATATCGGGCGATAGAAATGTCTCCGATAAGCAAATGACATCAATTGGGACCCCATTAAAAGTATGACGAAGTTCGTCAATATTTAAAATAAGACTCTGGACGTTTAAACTAACCACATTAAGTAAATTGGACCTAGTCCGAAGCATGGATTTAAGTAAAATAGAGGGCAAAGAAATACTTTCAGTGGACATCGCGAATCGTGGCGCACTTAAACAACAATACTTACATGAACAATTTTTAAATGAATAATTAAGTTCGCCTTCAAAAACCAGGTTAACTTCATATATTACACCATGCGACGTGACAATTGATCTTCTACGTTACTAGATTATGATATCGAAATTTATAAAATTATTTTTTCATAAATACGATTCATATAAAGCAGCTAAAAAGTGCAAAACGCCACAAATATTAGACCGACACATTTTTGTTATGTTTTTGTAACTGTTAGATAGAAGCTAAAAGAAGGTCTTATTTTAAATCCTTAAAAAATACCAGAAAGATTAAATATTCAGTTTAAACTTTAAAAGCTACTTTAAAATATATCTTGTTTTTGGCGCTGTTTAAATCTACTACAGTCGCGAGCAACTAAATCGACTCAAATCTTCAGTGCTCACAGAAAGGCGTTTTTTTAAAACGATTAGATTTGCACAAGATATTATTTTTTTGAAAGCCTAATATTTTAACTTTAAAATGACACTACTTTCACGGAAATTGGTTCAGTACTTTTTTCTAATGAATTTTGAATGAAAACAGAACCAAAATTGATGATAATGAAAAAAAATTATTGGGTGGTATTGAAATTTAAATTACTACAAAAAATTCAAGCAAAATAAAAAGAATTTTATTGGTTAATACTTAGTATTCCCCTCCCCCTTGCGTGTACAACGGTTCGCATGTGATTCCCCATTAACCTTATTAAGACGTGTGGATCGCACCCCACTCCTCATCCAAAGCAATATTGAGGTCAGTAATGTTAGATGGTATCGCATTTCTGGCTAGGACCCCCCATTTTAGTTTGTACCGTAAATGCTCAAATGGATTCATGCCTGGACTGGGGGCTGGCCACTTCATCGCCTTGAGCCAACCTCATCCATTAACTGCCGAGTGGTTCGAGCTGTGTGACGCCGGGCATTGTCATGCATCAATATGAAATCTTCCCCTATATATCCTGGGTAGGGAACTACACGATCCCAGAGAATGTCCTCGATATATCTTTCAGCGGTCAGACCTTCTCTCCGGTCTTCACCAGGTACGAAAACAAGATCTGTTTTTCCCTCAAGCAATATGCCAGTCACCTATCACTATCATGGAGACATATTCTGCACTCGTCAGTGAACAAAACCCCTCTCAGATGTACTCCGATACCGCCTGATATGTGTTCTCCGATTGAAGGTACCAGTTTCCTGAAACTTGATTCCTTGTGTGGCTTTTTCTGGAGTAGTATCCATGAATGTGAGGAAACAATGAATTAAACTGGTAGAGATTTGTTCAGGTCAACTGATGACAAATATCAATCAACGTGGTATTATGCAGGAGATTGCAGCACGCTAATTGTTTTCCCTGAAACATTGTATTTCGCTACGATTGCTTTAATTTAAAAAGTACTGTATAGATTTTAATGATAAAGGTGTCCTTGTAAATATAATAAGCTCTCAAAAAAAGTTGTTTTACGAAAATCGGTTTAGCCATTTTAAAAAAATATTAAAAAATATTTTAAGTTTTCAGTTCTAACCCTTTTTATTTTAATATTGCTATCTCCCTCTCTAAACGATTCGTTTTACGTACAAAACTTACAAATATTGCCACTGGTTGTCAATATGTCTAAATTCTGACTTTTTCCAAAAGATGGCGCTGCAGACATTGTTTAAGCAATCGACAGAATTTAAAACGATTAAATATTTACCACATAATTTGAACGTTAATAACACTACAACTAGAGATATTATTTTAACAATATTACTTTCCGGTTGTAATTTAGTTTTATGCATAATTTAGATATAACGATCTATGTTAAAATACAAAATTTCCAAAGTGTCACAAAATGCTATCGCACATTCTAATTGATTTCCACTAGCTTGGTTATAAAGCCGGGCAAGAGTAAAATGCCACAAAAGTTTATGTAGAGAAAATGCCACATTTTAAAACGATTTAAAATGCGGGATATTTCGAAACTTAAAAGATTTAAATTGATCGAACGCTTAAAAAAGGAATCCATGAAACGCCACAAAGATTTAAACGCCCCATTATAGAAGGTTCAGGGAATTCGATTTAAAAAAAATTTATGTTACAAGAGTTGTAGGTTAAATTTAAGTTTAGCTAATTTGCCATGTAATAATTTACACTCGTTAGCAGTTTAAATATGGATTTAAATCTAATATTTTCATTATTTGAAAATTGTTTGTCTGCCCAAAGATAACCATTTACAAAGATGGTGCATTGCCCTCGAAAAAAGTTGCATTCCATGTACATATACGAGTACTTAAAAAATTATTGGACATCCATTTCACACAATATTTCAATTATTTCTGTGTCCAGCTAGAAAGGCATTTTCATCTGGCTCGACCAACAAATCAATCATAATTAATAAAACCTGTGCCCATTACTTCTACGTAACAAATCCACGAATTTTGCGGATCAAATCGTTACGAAAAAAACACTCAGCAAAAACACATTTTTGTATCAAGCAAACGAAATGGGAGACATTTTTATTTTATTCACACAACATTTTTATGTTTTGTTCGTTTTTATGCTTCCAACATCAGAATATTAGAAAAAAAATTTATGTACATTTACAAAAAGAGAAACATTCATTTCGGAGAGAACAAAACACATTTATAGCAGGGTACTTAGAATAAAAAAAAAGTTCAATTCAATTCGACTGAGATAGATAGTGGCGATATAAAAAAAATAATAAATTTTTGTTGTATATCGATAAATTTATCTTCCCGCCTTCTCCTTCTAATTTATTTTATTTTATTTTTTTTTCTTATTCTTGTTTTCTTTCGATTTGATATGTTTTACTTTTTCTCGTTTCAATTCAATTATACAAACACATGCAGAAAAATTATTATTAATAAATTCAGGATACAAACGTATTAAAGGTTTAAATTTAATGGCTTGTAATGAGGATATATTGATATAGGGGGACCTTGACTTAATTGGAAAACTTACATTTAATTCAACCGCAGATAATGATGGCGTTGTGTCCATTTTGTGCACTACAATAAAATAAAATAAGACAAATTTAATGTAAACTGTTTATACAATCTAATCTAATTAAAATGTAAGCTTAATTATAAAAATAATATTGTGTCAAAATAAATTTTCTTGTTATTGTAAGGTTTTTATATTTTAGTGAAGTTTTCATTTTCTGAATGAAAAACAAAAATCATTGAAGTCGAACTGCTCACTCATTCCATAACCATATCTAGTTTAAATTCTTCTTAAGAATATTGATGTTTTTTTATAAATCTGCCCACACATTATGTATATTGAATTTTTATAAAGAAAATATAAAAGAAACAATTTAGGCAAATAACAAGAAGAATCTCTAAAATAAAAAATAATTAATAAATAAAAAATGTGTCTGAATAGAACAAAGTAAACCTGAAGAACATCAATAATATGATAATATCTCTGTGTGTAGTTACAAACCTATTAAGAAAACCGAAGAAATCAAGTTTTTCAGATTATTGAGCAATTAATTTTATGACAATCGCAACAATCTCTTCATTGCATTGAAATATGCAGCTTTAAATAATAAAAAAATAAGCAGTAAAAATTATTGACCCAAACTGGCGCTTTGTAATAAAATATAAGCTAGTAACTCTTTCATATGCCAAATAACTCTTAAATAATCTTTTTGGTGGGGGGATATTCTAAGATAAATAATCACGTGATCAAAAAAAATTTTAGTGTCAACGTCTAAAATTAAGAATTTTATCAAATTAGTGTGCCTTTTACGCAGAACACGTGAGCTTTTTTATAAATGACATGAAGGGAGCTTGGACTTTTCTTGGACTTTTTTACTGGGATGTTAGTATTTTATTAATTATTTTCAACATTAACAAGCCAATTATGTAAAAACAAAAGATGTATCTAATTGGTCACTATTTGGTCAGTTGGTGCCAGTAAATGATAAGCGACAAGTATTTTTTTAAATCATTTAAAAAAAATTCAAAATAATTCAAGAATGAATGCCATTGATTAAGGCGAAATTCTCATAATTAGTCAGCTAAATACAATAAATTGTTAGGCCTATAAATATATAGTAAAACAGTTATAAAAGATTAATTTATAATGTTGAGCATGCGCGGCTTTGATAAAATGTCACACTGGTCTTTGTAGGTGAATTGCGTTTGCAGTTGAATCTCGTGCGCTTATTTCAATTTATAATACTTAATTGAAATATTTCTTATATTATATTGAAACGTAAAATTGACCTAGCAATACGCACGGATAATTATGATTAGGTGAAATGAATAAAAGGTTTGACAATTTCAAACAGGTGTTAAAAAATAATTATATTTGTTTCACATCGCATAATGAATTTAAATGTAACAAAAGCTATTTGTTGTAGAATTCATAATGCAACAGAACATGTTGCAACCGAACATTTTTAAAGCATGTTTCGTCGTTCCATAAAATGTATTCGAATTCTCATTCTTTTGACACAGCACTTCTCTATAAAATTGCATCTCTTTGTGGTAAGCGGGAAAACAATTTATTTTTAAACTACGATGCAATGTGGACCGTGGCACTTCCGCACGTTTTGATAAACGATGAAAGCGAAGTGGGCCATTTGTCAACATTTCAACTATATTTTCAGCTCTCTTTTGAAAGACTCCCGGAAAGCGTTCCCGATTGGGGTATCGTCTCTGGTGTTCTATTGCAGCAGGTCAGGCGCTGCCATTACAAACACCATAAATGAAATGCATTTCTGCATATTCGCGGTGGGAATAAGCAACATGGCTTATTGACATTTTCATTATAAAAGGTCTATGTTTTACAAATTTTTTCTTTTTTATACAACAAATTTTGCATAATTCGGTTTATTATATTTGCTTAAAAAATTTGTTATACTCGTACTTGGTTTAAGGTTATTTCAATCATTTTGTTTTATTTTTGAAAAATCATTTATTTTAGTACTCGAAATTTTTTTAAGTGCAATTTTTAATATACAGGGCTTTCTAAAAAAATTTGATAGAAAATGTTTTGCTTTGAGTACCCCGATTTTTCTGGAAGTTGGCCAACTTTCTGTAGTAATTGTTTTTCCGCCATCGTCACTTAAAAATCAACTAACACTTTTGCAAAACATTATAAGCTAATCTTTTTTAACAGTTTTATTATATGTGTAAGCTTGATCAATTGTTGGGTTAGGTTGACCAATTATCAGCAATTCAAGTTTAATCAATGAAATTTTTTTTGTTTCTTTAAGAAGTGCTAAAATTTTCAAACAATTTGAAAAACCTTAAACGATTTCAAATAATTCCTGTCGCTGACCAATTACTGGAACCAACTGACCAATTGTAATAAACTTTTGACAGATTAGATCCAACTTTTAAAAGGCCGTATTTATCAGAAAATTTGAAGAAAGAATGTCAAAACATATTGAAGGTAAAAAAATCGACTGAAAATTCAACTTGCGAGTTGAATTTGTATTTGTAATCCTGGTAAGAAAGTTGCAGAGTTTTGGCTGTAAGCACGATAAAATGCAGAATGGTCTATAACTCAAAACATTGTAGCACATAATTATGTTCTACAGGAATCTGAAAAAATTAATTCTACTATTAATTTGTTTGCGCAAACAACTTTTAAAAAGAAAATTCGATCGGCTTCGGTTGCCAACTAATATTTTGACATTTTTATTAAATATTGCGATAATAACACCTGCGACACCTACCATAACTTCATTTTCTCAACACAAGATCTTTTGCCATGTAAAGAGTGGGCCTTTTAAAAGTTTGTTTTTAAAAACGCTATAAAATGAGTATACGTCTTTATTTTGTGAAAACCTTTCTTTTATTGAGCAGGTTAGAGCCTCCGATTTAAGAATGAAAAACAATTTCATTCATGTGGCTCCCTCGGCTGGCCTTACAGTGAGTCCAGTTTTTAAGAATTCTTCGATGATTTCGGCCCCTATTTCGCGAATAACCGTCGCAATGCTATATTTTAAAGCTGTCTCTGTTTGTCTCTGGATTATCCGCATAACATCTATCCTTAACGAAACCCCATAGAAAAAGCCCAACGACGTCAAATCCCAGCTTCGTGAAGGCCAATTGACATCTCAAAACGGCTAATTATTCGGTTGTCAAATTTGGCGCGCAAGAGATCGATTGTCAGTCGGTTTGTATGACATGTGGCGCCACCTTTTCGTACAAAAATGGGCCAATTATACCACCACTGCAAAATCCACACCTAAGTCACTATTGGTGAATACATTGGCTTCTCTACGATTACGTGTAGCAGTGCCGAAACCCAAATCCGACAGTTCTGCTGATTTACATAGTCCTCGAGATGGAAATGCGCTTCGTCTGAAAATATGATTTTTCAACCAAAATTGACTTCATTATGAATCGTATCTATGGCCCACGCAAAGTACTGATATCGAAGAGGATAGTCATTTGCTTACAACTGCTGAGTCATTTAGAACTTGTAGGCGAATAATCCGAGATCTTTGTGCAGTAATCTCCTCAGGCTGGTGGGACTAGTGGCCAGTTGCTGCGATCGGCTTTGAGTTGAGGTCGATAGATTCTGTCGTACTCTAAAGACCACAGCCACAATATTCTAGCGCGTGTGCACTCATCCAATAGCAAGCCTTTCTCATAACCGTTTTTCACCAATTTCACTACAGCGGGTCCGCTTGGTGCTCTTTCACGACCCATATTTATTTTCAAAACTTGTACGGTTTCGGCTACACAACACTGACTTGAAAATAAGTTATCGATATTTCGAAACGCCCCTCAAGCGAAAACATGATTGTTTCGTGACGCGGAATATCAGGCTGACAAACTATTAAAATGTCAAGCAAACCGTTCAAAAAAGTGTTGCCATAACATGATTTAAAAACAAACCAATAGATAACAGTGTATTATCAAAATTGTTATCTGATTCAAAATCTTCAGTCGGGGACCACTACTGTCATCCAGCAGCAAGCTTTCTCATGAACTTTCTTCACCAATTTCACTACCGAGGGTCCGCTTGGCGCTCTTTCACGACCCACGGCTACATAACACTGACTTTGAAAATATGTTTTCGATATTTCGAAACGTCCCTCAAGCTAAAATATGATTGTTTCGTGACGCGGAGACTGACGACCTAAAATTTCAAGCAAATCGTGTGTTATGGCAACACGCATATGATTTAAAAACGAATCAATAGACATAACGAAAAATAACCCTATAGTTATAGTTTCATATTTCAAATTCTCATAAATTGTAATGCAACTAATGTTAATATTAAAAACACTGCTTAGCAGAAACTCCATTTCATTTTCCTTTTGTAACAAACACGATTCGCTAACCACTAGGTTTCCGAAAAGCTATTCATTGTAGGTTAAATTTCAATAGGCCCGCGCGGGCTTGTTTTGACGACGTTTGTTTTTTTTCTATCAACAAACTTTTAAATGACCCACACTTTATTACTTTAGTTCATAAATTAGTTGTTCTAGTTCTGTTAGTAAATTTATTAGTGAACCACATCGCTATGGCACTAGTTGCAGTTATATTGCTCTCATTTTCATATAATCATGTGCGACATATCGTTTAAAAGGTCTATTATGTCGATTATGAAAAACTTCTTAATTATATGTGTTGGCTTAGTACACATACATAATGAGAATTTCCGGAAGTTTCTGATTTGGCGATATAATTCAAAAAGTTGAATTATAGTTGAAAGTTGAATTTTTGCAGTTAGGTCGTTGCAATCTATTGAGTAAACCAACTTTTTATCAGTACGAAACCAAGCTGCCAAGAAGAGACCTAAGAAAGTTCTCATTTTTGTAAGGTTTTAAGTATCCTGGGATTACAAGTGAGAGGGTGTGAATTTTTCCACTTTTTGTGGTAGATATATTTGTGAGTAAATGACCTTTTGGTTTTATATGACTAAAAAAGTCGTAAACATTGTAAGAATGAAATTAAAAAAAATATTCTGTCCGAAAAGTCGAAAAAAATCTTAAATAAATTAACATTTTAGTTCACAAATCGACCGTTTTGGCACTGTTAGTAAATTTTACATTTATTATAGAATATATATATATGTATCGCACATCATTGAAAGTTCTGGTGGCAGTGCTGGTGGCAAATTAATAGTTTATTACAGAGTATATACGTGTTATATCATTCACTGTGCTGAAGAAATGGTGCAGTGGATAAACTTCGGTACTTGGACCGGGAGGTACTGGGTTCGAATAATGACAGAATGCAGAAGCGAGTTTTTTCATTGTTTTTGAAAAATAATTTCAACAGTAATAATAATAATTTAACGGGTTTAAAAATCTTAGTTTACGTTATCAGGCAAGAGGCAGAGTTAGCTTTATATCGTAGTATTTAAAAATGCTTTATTTTAAAGTGTTTTATAATCTACTAATACATTAAATCTAAAATTTAGTTAAGAATAAATAAATTATTATAATGTGTAGGTGTACCTTCGCAAGTAACCTGTACCCTGTGGCATCATTCGATGCTGTCCAAAATACCAGAGCCAAATTACAGAAGTACAAAAAATATGTTTTGCTACTCCCCACTACGAGTATCACTAAAAGACATTTTTCCCCGTTGACGTTTTTAGAAACCAACAGAAAATATATGAGATTCTTAAACAAATCACCAGAGGTAGTTACAGAGGGTTTTTTAACATAACAAAGACATATACATTTTAACACATTTTGTTAATAAACTAAAAACATTTTCTATTGGGTGTACAAATGTGTTTCCGTCCTTTTTATAGAGGTGTCGTTAGTATCCCTGCTTGCATATTATTCAATCGGGCAATACATGTTTTTTGGAGGTTAGATGTCGAGCTTGAATAATTACTAGTGACATTTCTTCAAAGCGTAAGCAACATTTGCGGGAAGTTTACTTCATTATTTTTTGTTGAAGAAAAGTGCAGCGGAAACAAATCGTTTGCTTGTGGAAGTTTACGGTGAACATGCTCCATCGAATACAACATGCAAATAGTGGTTTCAACGATTCAAAGTTGGTGATTTTGACGTAAGAGACAAAGAACGTGAAGGCGGACTAAGCAAATTTGAAGATACGGAATTGAAAGAATTGCTTGAAGTGGACCCTTGTCAGACTGAAAAACAATTGGCAGAAGAGTTGAATATGCACCCAACAATGTGTTTCGCACCATATACGTGCAATAGGCTTGATTAAGAAACTGGGAAATTGGGTGCCACACAAATTGAAAGAACGGGACATGGAACGTCGCAAAACCATGTGCGAATTGTTGCTTCAACGTCAATAAGAGGAAGGGGTTTTGCATAGGATCATCACTGGGAATGAAAAGTGGATCCAAAGCGCAAACCAGCGTCGGTTTCAGCCAGGTGAACTTTAAAGCAAGCTCTAGGTGCAAAACGACCGGAAAAAGGACGAAAGGCACGATAGGATTCTTTTGCAAAACGACAACGCTAGGCCACATGTTGCTATACCTGTCAAAAACTACTTGGACAGGCAGAACTGGGAAATTCTACCCCACCCATAGTATTCACCAGACATTGCTCCCTTTGATTACCACTTGTTCCGGTCGATGCAATCAGCCCTGGCACAGCAGCACTTCACTTCATATGTAAACGTCAAAAAATGGGTCGATGACTGAATCGCATCGAAACAACCAAACTTCTTCCTTCGAGGAATCCGTTTATTGCCTAAACGATGGGCGAAGGTTATAGCTTCCGAAGGACCATACTTTGAATAAAACATTCGTTCATTTTCTACACAAACTGATGTCTTTTATTTCACTAAAAAAGGTCGGAAATACATTTGTACACCCAATATTAAATTAATTTTAAAAATTGTTGGTGTGCTAACGACCCAGGCGATTATTCTCATGTTACTCACGTTTGATGGATTATGGTCCCGGCTACCACAAACACCTAAATCCAGAGTAGTTACAGGCTGGTTTCTGCAGACCTGTGCGATTTGATTGATATTTTTCGTCGTTTTAATATATTTAAAGAGACCTTACACATACGTAAAGCACCTTGTAAAAAATTAAAATTCGTTCCAAAATATTATGTACTTAGATTTTTTTCAAAGCTCCCTGCTCACAATTGTTTATTTGTTTAAGAATTTCAAAAACCTTCTGCCGGTTTCTAAAAATTTAAACAGAAAAGTTTTTTGTTTCGTAGTGCTGCTCCTGGTGACGAATAGCAAAAATATATTTTTCAGCGGAGGAATACAATATAATTTTTAGTTCCAGAATCTTCAATTGTCATGGAAAATGTTAGTGTATACGTTCAATACGAGTTTTCATTGAAGAGAAGAGTCATCAGTTTACATTAATACTATTACATTTACTTCAATCAATCTGTTTATACTTAATTTTATCTAGATTACTTCTATAACATAATATTGTGTTATCTTGTGTTTGTTAACTGGTGGTGGAAATCGAATTAATTCTTTAATCCTATCCTTCTACTAGGTAGGTATAAAAACGGAGTTCGACTGGAATCGGGGGTAATCAATTAATAAATCAATTGACGTAACAATTGTTGGCGAGTAATTTTAATTCTTTTTATTTTGATGCGGTTAACGGTTTCCCACTTGACAACATATAGGAATATCTCGAGATTGAAAATAGTGTAGCATACATAAAACCGATTTTTCCATAGTAAACGATTTACCCGATTATTGGTAAGCAGCCATTGTACAATTTACTATGTGAGGCTATTTTATAAATACTTCACTTGAAGCATTCTCTCATTTTATCTTTCAAAGACCTTTAACCTGATACAAAGATATAAAATCTTTTATATTAAGCGCTATCGTTGCGTTGCCTTGAGCCAAGCACAGGAAGAACTCGGAAGTAACCGCAAACTGGAAAATAATTTAAACAAGTATATTTGTTTAACTATATTGATTTTCTCTTCTTAACATGTACATAATATGGACTAAACAATAAACTCATTTATCAACTATTAACCTGGTAATATACGATACGAATATCTCACACTACAGAATTGGCGTGCGAAACAATATATATTTATGCAATATGTAAATCAATTTCCTTGGAATGAAAACCGTCTATAAATCATCATGTGTGTCTCGTTTCAAAGTACGTATAGCAAAAAATAAATAAACCAATTCAACAAAACTAAATTTAAAAAAATATCATCGCTAATTACAAAAAAAATTTCATAATTGAGGTCATGAAAATAACTACAACAATAAAATAGTCGAGTGATCATATTGCTTTAATACTGTACCTAATACACATTAAGTTATACACGACACTATACATTTTTGATTTCTTCGATTAAATTGAAACTGAGCTGCTACCTTTTAATGTTTTAATACAAAATGCGACAAGAATACTTGAAAATCTTTATATTTTTATGTATTATGTATAGCAGTGGCAGCAGCAGCAGCAGAACAGCTCTATATATGTGTGCTTTGTACTAAGCTATATATTCAAAATGTTTCAAATAACATGGTTGGTGTACAACATACACAACACACAGAAAATATATCTAAATAAAAATGGAAAAAAGGAAAAAAAAACATTTTTTTTTAAATCAATAAAATTTTTCCTTTATTCAAAGATACATGCGGGGTTTTTCTCTTTTTGGTTATTTCATTTCAGAAAATTTATATTACCCCAGACTCAACGGAATTGTATATGTCGCTTGTTTATTGTATATAAAATACATGTATACGGTACACATTCGCGGGGTTAGTGTAGTATAGTGTACAGAATATGGAAATTCATGCGACAAATTAAAAAAATTAATAATACAAACTATTTTGCTTAATGTGTTGCTAGAGCAAAAACAAGATAAAATTCTTGTTGCGCGGTGAAAATTATCATATTTTTAGTTCATGCACACATATGAGCTGTATGTGCCCCTTTTATACACATATGTAAATACATATTTATTCATAGAATTATAATACGAACCGAAAAATATTACAGTACACAATTTTATTTTATATAAATTAAAAAATAAAATTAATTTTTCCGGCGAAGGGGAAATACTATGTACAGAATTTTGTTCTTCATATCTATATACTCGCATACTACATATGTATGTATATAGAATGGTACAATGATATTTTTATTTATTGAACTGTGAGTTGGTATTCTTATTCATTGTCGTCATTTTCTTTCGTTTCTTTTCATTTCAAAGAAGTAAAATAATAAAGTAAAACAAGAGGCAAATTTTTGGAACAGGTAGGTATTGCATGATATTATTGTTGATGAACACGTCAAGTGTTTGTGTAACAATAAAACAACCATCATAGGTCTCATTGCACAATTTCAATTAAACGGAAGTATTTTAAGTTTTTTTTTTAAAGTTAAATCTCTAAAGTCCAACTAACCCACGGTTAGTGGTGGCACGCGACTTGATTGTTAACATTTCTGGGAACATCTAGGGTTTACCGGAAATAATAATTTTGATTCCTTACTTAATGGTGCATTTCTTGCACACGCTGTTAAATGTATCAATCGCAATTATGTTTACATTTACATATACACTTTTTATAATTCTACGTAGTAAAATAAAGTAGAGTAATCAAAAAAAATGTTGACCTCGAGATTTTTGCAGATTTACCATCCGCTATGTGCGTGCGTGTGCAGGCATATGTCTGTATCTTCTCTTCAGCTGAGACGTACTGACTGACCAGGATGAAACTTTATACTTAAGCCTTTTGATTTTATCATAAATTGGGAGGTCCCAGTGATGTTTGGTCGAAATCGGTCTACCGGAAGTGCAGCTTCTATAGAAGCTTCAACGTTTTTTGCAATTATTTTGAAAATATCATTTATGAGAAAAACGACTATGAACCAAAATATTGTAAATTAACTTTGCAGCAAAACTGTTTTCCAAAATTTAAGTTAAAATGACGATTTTTCACAAAAATTGATGAATCGGGATGAAACTTCATATATATACTTATGCTTTCTCCATAAATTAAGAGATTCAGTGATTTTTCGCCATCATCGGCCCACCGAAAGTGCTTCCCTAGGAGTTTTTTCGTTTTTTGCAAATATTTTGAAAAATATATAGCATTTTTCAAACAAAATTAGTTCTTATCATTTTTTAAATTTTACCGGAAATGCTGGAGAAGTATCCCGGATAACGCCGGGCCTATTCCTACAGTCTGTTTACACATAACAATAGGGAGGATAGGAAAGGTTTCTTTATTTTTGGGACAGGACAACCCGGTTTCAGACACCTAGCGATCGTACGACACAACACAATTCTAATCTTCTTCTAATCTACTAGAGGAAGGAAAAAGGCTTAATAGGTTTAATGGATAACGATGGTATTGGTCTCCAACAATTGCTTCTCTAAATCAGCAACCTGAGAAAAAAAAATTAATATTTTCCGACTTCCTAAATAATATAAACAATTATTAATTTAATTCTCCTGCAATTCCACAACTTACAATAGAATTTCCTGAAACCATAGTTATTTAAATTATATTAACAATTACTCTAAAATTCATTAGTGTTCAACCCTTGAATTGACAACTACGAAATATCTTTAAAAAAAAATTGCAAAAAATATGTGAGGCATCCCAAAGGCAATAGTTCTCGGAAAACTATGAGCGTTATTCATTGCCAGATTAGCTACCGGATTGGTTATTTCAAGTAAATTTAGCTTATTTCGCCAACATTTCAAATGTTTTATTAATTTTGGTCACCAAAGAATATTCATTTCAAATTATGGTCAAATTCGGTGTGCAAAGCCGAATTTGACAAAATTTGTGGGATTCGGCTATAATGAATGGAACCAGGCCCAACCGGTTTCCCAACCGATAACTTTCCAATTTAGTTTGCAGTGCTGAGGTAGGATTCTAATAAAAAGGTCAGCTTATTTTGGGATTTTAACGTGTCTTTTTGAAGAAGTGTAGAACTTCAATCATTTTGAATGGAACTTGGCCATATCAGAAAAATAATTAATTGTCAAATCAAGTATTCAGAATTGGGTGGCGATTTAAAAATGTATTTTAGAGAAATTCTGGAGTTCGGCCATAATTATGCTCGAATCCGGTATGGTGAGCTGAATCGAGATTCCAACATAAATCCCGGATGAAGTTCTGAATTTTTCTACAAAATAAATTTGAAAATAATCGGCCAAGGAATTATCCTCCATTCACCATAGCCGAACCAAATTTGGTCTTAATCCGCTAAGAGATGACCCAGTCAAATTCAGCTTCTCCAAAACTAAAATTTGTTAAAATTCAAATTCAGCCCAATTCGTACGCAAAAATTAATTTATGCATCTTCCGCAGTATACTGCCTAAAAACAGATTACTGAGGTATAAACCGCGAGAACCTATGGGCCGCGCTCACATGCCTAGGAATTCCAGAGAAACTCGTTTCTCTGTGTAAACTACAACGTTGACAGGGAGATGCCCTTGCGCCTGTGCTGTTCAATTTAGCGATTGAATACGTAGTGAGGAAAAGCAACATTGAAATTTCGCGCTGTATATTTAATAAATCAGGCCAAATTCTTGGATATGCAGATGACATCGTACTTCTTGGCCTAGCAATATCAAGGACAGTTTCATACCGCACGATCGCTGTGCAAGAAAGCTTAGTTTGGAGGTGATCAGCAGTAAAATCAAATTTTTAATAACACTCAGGAAGATCTCCACGGCAAATCTCGGAATTTGCGACCATAATTTTGATAGCGTCGGAAACTTTAAATACCTTGGGTCAGTTATAACATTGTTGAATGATATGCAGGGAGAAATAAAAGACAACGAGTTTTCTACGCCTCATCAAAATTATTGCGATCTAAACATCTATCGCAGTAGTACAAGCCCGCACTTTATAAAGCACTCAAGACCTGTGTTGGCTTTCGAAAGTGAGGGCTGGGTGAGTTCAATCGAGTTAGATGGTTCGGCCACGTTGCAAGGCCTCCACAACAACGCATGAACAATAAAGTGTTCCATTAACAACCACGCCGGTGTGCGTCGTAGAGGAAGACCACGACAGCGCTGGTGTGACGACGTCCAACAAGAACTACGTATATTAGGATATCGTAACTGGAGGACAAGAGCGATGGATCGAGACGGATGGAGGACCATAGTACAGGCGGCAAAATTCGTTCGTGGGATGTGAAAGCAGAGAGAGAGAGAAACGAGTTTTTATAAGAAAAACTGTATTTCTTCAGAAGAAACGAAGCGCCGGGAGCTCCATATGTGCGTTATTTTGTGAATAAAGTTAAAGAAACATGCTTGCTAATTAATAAACCAACACGAACCAAGCAGCCAAGCGTACACCCGAAAATCTTGATGCTGTAGCTGAGAATATGCATGAGTCGCCGGGAACGTCAACTCGTCAATGTGCTTAAGAATTGAACATTTCACGCACAACATTGCGACGAATTCTGCATAAAGACCTTGGTATGACACCGTATAAAGTTCAATTGGTTCAGGAATTGAAGCAAAGAGACCACTCATTGCGTTTTCGGTTCGCTGAGTGGGTTAGCGATCGACTTGAAGAACATGCCGATTTTGGCAAAAAAGTCATCTTTTCGGATGAGGTGCATTTCCATCTTGGCGGCTATGTAAACAAGCAGAATTGTCGCATTTGGGGCACGGAGAACCAGCACGTGATCGAAGAGAAACCGATGCATCCTCATCGAGTGACTGTTTGGTGCGGATTTTGGTCCGGTGGCATCAGTGGGCCATTTTTCTCAATGGTGAGCGCTACCACGCCATGATAAACGATATTTTGTTCCCGGCACTTGAAGAGGACATAGGCAACATTTGGTTTCAACAAGACGGCGCTCCGTGCCACACAGCACACGTTTCAGTTGATCTTTTGCGCACTCTCTTCGAAGTTCGAATTATCAGCGGAAATGCTGATATGATTTGGCCGCCTTTGCTTGAAATTTGAATAGCTCGTCAGTCATCAGACTCGACTGACTGCGTCAGGAAACAATCATATTTTCGCTTGAGGAGCGTTTCGAAATATTGAAAAATTATTTTCAAAGTTTGTGTTGTGTAGCCGAAATCGTGTAAAGTTTGAAAAGAAATATGGGTCGTGAAAGAGCGCCAAGCAGAATCGCTGTAATGAAACTGGTGAAGAAAGTTCGTGAGAAAGGCTTGCATTGGATGACAGAAGTGGTCCCCGAGCTCGGACAGTGCGCACGCCCGAGAATATTGCGGCTGTGGTCCATAGTGTAGAACAGGAACCCTAAATCCGGCAGTTCTGCTTGGTCTATGACCCACGCAGAGAACTGATATTGAAGCGGATGGTCAATTGCTTTCAACTGCTTTCAATAAACAACGGAGGTCTTTGTGAAGTATTCTCCGCAGGCTGGTGCAACTAATGGTCAGTTGCTGTGATCGGCTATGGACCATAGCCGCAATATTCTCGGGCGTGCGCACTATCCGACCTCGGTCACCACAACACTGACTTTACAATAAGTTTTTAATATTTCGAAACGCTTCTCAAGCGAAAACATAATTGTTTCGTGACGCGAAAGATCAGACTGATAAGCTGTCAACATTTCACGCAATTCGTTCAAAAAAGTGTTGTCATAGCCTATGATTTAAAAACAAACCAATAGACGGCCCACCCTTTACATTGAAAAAGCTAACTTTATTTCAATCCAAAGTTAACTCTAAGTAGCAAATTTGTAGAAGCGAATACCTATCTGTAGCCAAAAAGTAGCCAAAAATAAGGGTCATTAACTTGAGATACTGATACATTCAGGATAAAGCCTTAAGCAAAACAGTAAAAATTATTATTAAATTTTTAACCGAAGAACATATAATCGATGTTTTTAATTTTAATCGTTTAAATTGAAGTTATTGTGTTCAAATATGTAAGCTTTACGTGTTCCGCCAAGAATTTTGTCGATACGGTTGATTTCAAATTTATTTAAGTAAAATCAACTTTTTAAAAAATTTGCAAAATTTGCAGAATTTTGAATACCTATTGAAAAGCGTACTAAGCTGTTAATCAATGTTGTATCTCAGACAAAGCAAAAACGGCGATCATGACTGTCTTATATCATATGTATGTCGAATTTCAAAATTCTACTAGTACCATTACCCTGTCTAGAGCGATTTTTTGGCTTATTTTATTTGTTTAAAATAAATATGAAAAACTAAAAGATTTAAATGCTTTGATATATTTATAATATTAACAAGTGCAAATATGGAAACATTGAAATAAAGATTAAATTATCGATTTCCTCTATTAAACAAATGTTTACCAGTTGATCATCTCCTTCCGGCTATAACCTGACATGAAAGCAAAATGAAAAAATACCACGACAAAAATAGAATCTCTCGTGATATGCGATAATTATTACAATTAAAATTATATTTATCTACTCGATCTTTATTAGCCTTATTGCACGAAAAAAATTAGAAACACCTTACATACGCGCTAGGCATCATAGCTATAGAGATTGAAGTCAACTAAAATTCGCCAATTGGAATTTGGTAAGTTGGGCCTAACTTTTATAATTTTCCGTTTTGCTAAAACAGTATAGGTCCAAAACGATTTTTTGTATGACCGGCAGGCGTCTAATCATCAATGTTGCACCATTGTTATGACGTTTGAGAGTCGTATCGAATTTCAGATTCAGCTCCATACCTTAAGCTTTGAAATGTATATCAAAAATGGTAAAATTAACATAATCGCGTACAGTGTTTTAGTTATTAGATATACTTACTAAACACATTTTATTAAACACTTGTGTCTTTTATTTCGCAAAAAAAATTTTGCGAAATGAAAAAAAAACAAGTGTATTATAAAATGTGTTTATTAAGTGTTAGTGTGTTTCGCCAAGTGCCTATACGGCAAATAGTGAAAAAATTGAAATATGGTGTTACCCCACGTTGTTGAGGGTTTGATTTATATTTTGATTTTGCCTCATTTTGAATAAGATGTTGATGTTTATCTGAAATTCCGATACAAGGGTAACTGCTATTTGGATTTATATCTAGAGATGTTACGAACTAAGTTGGTACGAACATGTAATAATTTGTTCGGCATTCCCATAGCAAAACGTATGCCCGTCAATTCAATATCCGATTTCCTACGTTAATTTACTTGGTTTAAGACAACTAGGAAATACATTTTTGTTTCAACATACCGACGACGTCAAACCTATATTGGCCAGCTCATGTCATTCTAAACCGAGTATTAAAAAAGTCTCGGAACGGGGAAATAAAACTAAAATCCATTGAATTACTCGCCCGTCCCGAGATTTTCGGAAAGCATTCGGAATACCTTTAGTTAGTACAGATGCGACTCTAAACATTCGACAGTCCGTAGAACAATGAATTTAAATCAAAGTGTTTTAGAAATCTTATATTAATTTTCATACTATACTGAAAGACTTATTCAAATGCAATTTCAAAATTTTTTGTTCATGTTTAAGTGGCGCCAGCGGGAAAATAATGTACTACAGAAAGTTGACCCACTATCAGAAAAATAAGAGACACTAATGCAAATTTTAAAATGGTATCACACACCGAGCTATTCACAACAGAATGTTTTTTACAACTTTTTCACAAAGTAAGTCGTGTTATTAAAAAATGTACTTAATAAAATTTCGATTTCTAAAATCGATAATTTGTCAGAAATAAAACAAAATGATGAACTCAATGGGCGCATTCAGGGCATCCAACAGTTGGGAACATGTTGACTAAAATCAAAGCCAACGTTATGAAAATGTTTAGTACTATGAAAAATTTGCGATGATTTCACTAATCATGATGCCAACAGCTGGCGGTCCTGAACGCGCCCAATGATAAACTGAAGTATAACAATTTTTTTAAGCAAACCTAGTAGCCATAGTATTTTGTAATTCATGTTAGTAGTTCCATATATACAGGGTGGGCCATCTAACTTTTTTCTTTGAACTAGCGGTTATTTTGAGTATGGTAAAGGTTATGTCACTTCTGATTTGACAGGAAGTTAGTTTTATCCTTCCACTGAACGAAAATGGTTGTGTATTCGCTTGAACAATGCTGGGAAATATTGAAACATTACTTCGAAAATCATGGTAATGTTGCAGAATGTGTGCGAAAATTGCGGGCGGTTTTCGAAAGAAACGAAGCGCCGAGAGCTCCATATGTGCGTTATTTTGTGAATAAAGTTAGAGAAACAGGCTTGCTAATTAATAAACCAACTAGAACCAGGCAGCCAACCAAGCGTACATCCGAAAAAGTTGATGCTGTAGCCGAGAATGTGCGTGAGCCGCCGGGAACGTCAACTCGTCATCGTGCTCAAGAATTGAACATTTCACGTACAACATTGCGACGAATTCTGCACAAAGACCTTGGTTTGACACCGTATAAAGTCCAATTGGTTCAGGAATTGAAGCAAAGAGACCACCCATTGCGTTTTCGGTTCGCTGAGTGGGTTTGCGATCGACTTGAAGAAGTTGCCGATTTTGGCAAAAAATCATCTTTTCGGATGAGGTGCATTTCCATCTTGGCGGCTATGTAAACAAGCAGAATTGTGGCATTTAGGGCACGGAGAACCCGCACGTGATCGTAGAGAAGGCGATGCATCCTCAACGAGTGACTGTTTGGTGCAGATTTTGGGCCGATGGCATCATTGGGCTATTTTGCTTTGAAAATGAGCAAGGAGCCGCCGTTACTGTCAATAGTGAGCGCTACCGCGCCATGATAAATGATTTTTTTGTTCCCGGCACTTGAAGAGGAGGACATAGGAAACATTTGGCTTCAACAAGATGGCGCTCCGTGCCACACAGCACACGTTTCAATTGATCTTTTGCGCACTGTCTTCGAAGGTCGAATTATCAGCCGAAATGCTGATGTGATTTGGCCGCCTCGGAGCTGTGATTTAACGCCGTTGGACTATTATCTTTGGGGTGCCGTCAAAGATTAGTGTTAGGAACAATAGGAAGAACAATATTCGCATTGCCATTGAAGACATAATGCCGCATACCATCGAAAATGTGCTAAAAAATTGAACCGACCGTATGGAATACATCAAGGCCAGCCGAGGCAGTCATATGAATGAAATAGTATTCCATAATTAATCGGAAGGATTGTTCTTTACAATGAAAAAATAAATTTGAAAACATATTGAGAACTTTTTGTTTTATTGCATTTAAAAAAAAGAATTTTATTTGGCCCACCCCATACATACTCGAACGTTTATAATTAGAATGTCAATAATCTATGTGGCTTATTCCCACCGCGAATATGCAAAAATGCATTTCATTTATGGCTTATGTAAAAAAAAAAAAAGCCAACTAAAATACCAAAGACGATATCCAAATTTCAAAACGTCTACATCAAATGTACAGTGAAGCTGATGTCCCTGGTCATCCGAAAAGATATGAAACAGCCGGTCAACTTGATATAGACGAAGATAGAGTACATATTTGGAATGGTTCAAGACGACTCATCTATAAATGTTCGTTGTTTATCAAGGTATTCGGGAGGGCCGGAGATGGTCTACGTTGCATCGTATTTTAAAAATTAATCAGTTGCACCCTTACCATGTGCAACGTGTACAAGACCTTTTATCTGTTGACCATGAAAAAAGGTTGCAATTTTGTCAAGAAATGCTGCGTCGATACCAAGGAAATTCGCAACTTTTTAACAACATTTTATGGAGTGACGAAACATGTTTTAAACGGGAAAGGATATTCAATATCCATAATTTACACTATTGGGCCCGCATAAATCCAAAATTAGTGCGGCGTAGTCGGTTTCAAGACCAATTTGGAGTGAACATGTGGGCGGGAATAGTCGACGGAAAAATAATTGACCCATTTGAACTACCACGTCGGATCAATGAGGAAGTCTATCAAAGTTTTCTACAAAACGACTTACACGACTTACAAACACGTGGAAATAAGTGGCTGCACTATGATGGAGCTCCTCTCACTATGCAATAGTAGTGAGACAACACATCAACGTAAATTATCCAATCGGCTGGATTGGAAGAGGAGGATCCATTACACGACCACCGCGCTCTCCTGATCTAAATACTTTATACTTTTTTCTGTGGGGATATTACAAAGAGCTGGTTTATGAAAGAGTAAACCAGACCGATCAGGAGGTGTGATCCAAACTTTTCTCGCAATAAATCAATTGTTGCACTTGCTGTGTGGCACGTTGCCCCGTCTTGTTGGAACCAAATGTTGTCAAGATCAACTTCTTCCAATTTCGGCCATAAAAAGTTGGTTATCATCGATCTATACCGATTTCCATGGACAGTAACGGTGTTACCAGCTTTATTTCGAAAAAAATACGGACCGATGATTCCACCAGACCAAAAACCACACCAAACTGTCAATTTAGGTGAATGTAATGGTTTTCATGAATAATTTGTCGATTTTATTCGCACCAGAATCGACAGTTTTGTTTATTTACCGTACCACTCAGATGAAAGTGAGCCTCATCGGAGAAGATGATTTTCTTAAAAAAATCGTTATCGTCAGTTGTTCCAAGGCAAAATCAACAAATTCACGACGTTTACGATGGTCCAATAAGAACAATTTAATACGGATGCAAACCCAAATCCTTTCTCAAAATCCGCCAGGTTGTGGGTTGAGACAGTCCCAATTCTTGAGAACGTCTTGGAATCGACAAATTGCGGTCTTCAGCAACACTTGCCTGAACGGCAGCAATATTTGCACTTCAACATTATGTAAAGAAAATGTATGCTCAAAATTTTCAACAATTCGACGAATAGCGAACACACTTGGACGATTATTACGACTATAAAATGGTAAAAGCGCACCAAAAGTTGCAATTGCAGAACGATTATTTTGATAATAAAACTGAATAATTTGTAAACGTTGTTCTTGCGTATATCTCACCATGATGAAATTGTAAATATTACTGAATACAATGAAACAAAAAATGACAGCTCATGACATATTATAAATGGCCGAAACGTCACTTAAAAATCATATCATTCCTATTGGAAAACACTATATAATCGAAGCGTCGAATATTATTAAAAGTAACGAACGTGCGTTTTGACGGATTAAGTAAAATTGTATACGGCGATGCCGATTATGTAGTTTATTTCTGCCAAAGCATCGATTTTGAAAATCAAAATTTTGTTAAGTGAAATAAACACGACTTACTTTGTGAAAAAAATTGATAAAACACATTCTGTTGTGAATATTTTTCTGATAGCGGGTCAACTTTCTGTAGTACATTATTTTCCCGCTGGCGTCACTTAAACGTCAAATAAAAAATTTTGAGAAACAAGGAGACTTTACATAACCCGTGTTTTTATTTGACAGAAGATAATACAGCTTATAAAAATGATGTTATTGGAAAGGCACACTCTTCTAGATCGTATTAAAAAAGAAAGTTAAACAAAAGAACTATTGTTTTTTTAATATAGAAATTGCGAAGCGGTAATAGGAGCAAAATTCATACGAGATGTTCAAAATAATTTAACTAACCGAAATTTTTTAATTTTCTATTTTTCTGATGATAGTGTTGGCCGTGAAAAAATCGCCAGACACGACCGGCGTTTATTATAATAATAACACCACACCCTTAATAATAATACCACCCCTAGCAAATTAAAGTATTTTAGAATTTAAGGATGTGCACGTGGAGAATTTATTGTCGACATACCTTCATATTTATAGCAAAAAAAATATGCATTTTATGAAATTTGATCTACGTGTGAACTTAACTTTTTTTTCTTAAATGATACTTAAGACAGATTGTTAACTTGTTAAAAATAATCACATAAAAAATGGTTTGATTATAAAAATTTGCTGTTTTTAACTTTACTTTGAGAATTAATCTTAACTTCGAAAAAGTTTTTAATGCATACCAAGATTTGAAATTTTTCAATTTATGCTTTTTCGTCACCATGTTTTAGTACATAATTAGATTTCTTATTTGTGTACGTCTATACTTCTTTTGTAATCGAAAGAAGAAATCATTTTGTTTGAATTCATATTTTTGCTTAGCAGCGCGCTACTCAATACAATAACATTTAAGCTAGAGTTGGTAAACAACCAAATTTACGGTTTATAGGTATTAATATAGTTTTTGAAAGTTATAAACTTTTGTCTTGTAACTTCTTCGGTGAGTTTAAAATGTTTAAATAAAGAATTATGGTTTTTATTTAAAACATAATAACAAAAATCAAGATTGATGGATGGATAGGAAACTGGAAAGGTATATCTGTATATTATAGTATATACGAGCACATCAACAAAATATATTATGTCTAAAACTTTTATAATACGAGTATGTATCTGTGTGTGTTGCTGTGTGCACAATGGATAAAGACATTTCGGTTTACTAACAATGACTTAATTAGACAGAGTCTATTTCCGATCTACATATACTCGTACATAATATATATTTAGTAATATTTTTATAGTTTTTAATTACCGCATTTTCAAAAGTTTTTATCAGCAACACTATTAATTTACGTATAGGTATTATGTGCTATAGGAAAAAAACTGGTTATCAATAAAGCTTGCGTCTGTATATAGTTTTCACTTTCAAAGCGCCTACTGATATCAAAAGCTTAATCGTTTTTAATCGAAAACAAGTTTGTTTTATTTTATTTATAGTTTTGTGTGTTAAGTTTTGTAATTCTTTTGTCAGCGTCATCAAATCATCATATTGTTAAATCACACGTTCGAATTTTTGGTACTTTTTATTGTTCATTATAGGCCCAATAACCGACCTGTGTGAACACATTAAATAATTAAAATAGTCTGATTCTCTAGATATAAAGTAATTTATCCATCGATTTTTTCGGTTGGTTAAATATTGTTTCTGATTAGGTTTCTTATATATAATATACTAAGAAAATGTTAATTAGATTAGCCAAAAGTAAGCCAAGAAAATTCATTCACCTTTCTATAAATATTTTACAAAAATCATATATCGTAAGGGTCAATGAATATTGTAAAATAAGAAATAGGGATTAATATTACAAAACTACTTATACATAAGAATCTTAAATCGGTGGTATATTTGTACACAAGGGCCTTCGAAAAACTTAAATCTTTTTATATAAACAACAATATTCTGTTCAATTTAAGAAATTGTGTTTCTGCAACGTCATTACGTAAAATTAGGACAGATATTTAGTTACGGTAAGAGAATCATTCAACTATGATACTTTCTATAGTTCTTCCTGAATGTCATTATGTACTTTAAAAGTTTTTGTTATTTGTAGTAAGTCCACAGCTTATTGAACCCACGATTGATTGATAATATACAAATAAAAGAGAAAAGTAATACAGTAAAATTTGATTTAAGTTATAACTTTAAATAAAACTTTATTAGTTTTGCAAGAAGTTCATTCTGACTGAGGCTGTAAAAAAATACTAGGTATCAACAATCATCTCAAATGATGACAAACGCCATCAAGTTGCTTCATAGTTCATAAAAGAAACGGTTTATACCAAAAATGGTAAAAAAATAACAAAGTTTCAATACCACAAATAAATCTACTAAGAGGCGGTAAGCTGCTAATTAACGGCGGTATAACCGGACACCGAAAACCTAGCAAATGATGTTCTTCCCCACTAACCCACTGCCAATTTCTCTGGTTTGTTAATCTACCCTCTAACGAGACGGGCTCTAAATATCCGCGGCTAAACATATCTAGATCGCCACCTAGACAAATACAGTCCGCGACTCAGCAGGAAACCGAAAATGTTAAACTACGCAGAAGAGAGTGAAATAGAAATCACAACTTAGCAATGAAATCACTAAGATAAATAACGAAAATGAGGAGGTGAAGAAGACCAGACTGACAGAAGTTCTGGAAACTCCTCTTCCTAGCTACAATGAAATCAGGACGCTTCCCTGCACTAACGCTGACTTCCATATAGATGATGAGGAACTTGCAAGAGAAACTGATTAGATGCACAAACAAAATAAAAGGCCAAGGAAAAACCGAAGAGCAGAATTCTCGCCAGACGTTGGGGAGCACTCGCAAGCAAAAGTTAATGAAACTACCGGACCAGTACCTGTACCTCAACAATACCCCACTAAACAATAATATTTGGAAGATAAACAAAATAGATCCCAATGCATACAAAACTTTAGCCACAAAGTTCACTGAAGAAGATAAAGAGTGGTATACCTATGAAGACAAAAATGACAGAGATATAAAGATTATGACTTTCATCCCACCTGTAAGAAGAAGGATAAGATAGAAGACCTCAAATGAAAGAAGTGCAAATTGTACGCAGTGAACATCCTTAAACGAGAGAAAGTTCAAAATAGTTAAGGACCCAAGAGATCATTAAAAGAGGGCTCCCGTGATTCATGTTCACATTCAACAAAAGTGAAAATTGAAAACCTATTTAATATCAAAGCAATATTCAATATGAGGGTTAAAATAGAACCACCCAAAGAAATTGCGATAAAATGTGACGGCAGACACAACGAGAAAGGCTGTTTTGTTAGCGGAACCGAACCTACAAGGTGTCTAAACTGTAAACGACAACAGCCAAACAACTATAGAGGATGCGAAGTAGTAGTAAAACTGCAAAGATTAAAGCCTCTTTTATAGTTGTGTACTTTTCTTCGTTCATTCGTTAAGAGAAAGGATTCCAACTACAACTAGAATACCGCCACAACTACGGCCTATAGGACTAGAGAAACGATAATTGCATGCCTAGCAAAACAAGAATTCGGTCTGGAAGCTATATTTAAGCGGCTGGATAGACAAGAAGCTCTGAATGTGCTTATATCAATGCTATTCCAATCAAATGAATAGAATACTTAGAATTGTTATTTGAAACGCGAATGGATTATCACATCATGTTCTAAACGTATTTAACAGAAACTTCATTTATTAAAATACGTGACTGAATGCTACCATGCTATTCATCCGGAAGGAAACGCTAGAGATGGATCTAGCAGAAATTATGAAAGTAAAATCTTTTTTATATTAACTTTTATGTTGAATCAATCGATAATAGGGATCTCAGTATCGCCTCTATCTACTGTCCCTCACGCCGGTCGTGTTCACAACTGTGAATTTTACTATGGCGATAAACCAACATATTGGCCTCTTGACGTACATAAAATACCAGATCTTCTTAACTTCTTTGTAACGAAAGAAGGTTTAGAAGACTTCATGTGCATCGAAAATAGTGAAGGAGTATCATCTGACCACAGAAACAAACAATAAAACCAATTGGGATTGATTCAAGTGGAAGAGCAAACAAATCTCCGCGAAGATAATAATATCCAACAAGCAGGAAACACAACTATTCTCTTCAGGTCAGAGAACTAGTTAAACGGAAACGGAAAGCTCTTAGTATCTGGCAGCAGACTCGTGCTCCGCAACACAACAATATCATCAAATTTATGTGCAACAAATTAAAACAACTATTAAAGGAAATAAAGAACGAAAGCATAAATAAGCGGCTTCGAAGTCTGTCTGAACTAAAGGAAGACGATTACTCTAAAAAAAACCACCTATCAAAAATGATGACGGATGCTGGGCCAAAAATGACAAACAGAGATCTCTATTTGCTGCTTATTTGAAAGACTTTCCAACCAATGCCGAGACAAACAGAAAATGAAAATACAACGGTCGTAAACAAAGTAGATGATCTTAACATAAGACATGTGACCTTATTGGAACTTAATCTGAAATCAATAATAACTTCAGTATCAGAAAAGCTCCAGGTTATGAATTAATTACTGAGCAAATCAGCAAAAAATCATAGACTGGTATCACTATTTCGCTCATATCAAGAATATTTGAAAAACTGTTGCTGAAGAGACTCAAACCTATAATAGAAGAGAGATGTTTAATTCCACCACACTAATTTGAGTTTAGAGAAAATCACTCTAGAGTTGAACAAGTTCACAAAATAACGTATGTCATTCAGGATGCACTTGAGAATAACAAGATATGCTCCAGTATTTTCTTAGTGTAGCTCAAGCTTTCGACAAAGTTTGGCACCAAGTGGCTTGAATTTAAATTGCATTGAGACCAGCCTAAGCAATTTTATCAAATTCATAAATCCTAGATAACAGATTGACACTTTAAAGTCAAATTTAAAAAACGAGCACTCTAAACTAAAACGAATATTAGCCGGTATACTACAAGGTAGCGCAGTTGGACCTATTCGGTTTATGATTTATACGAGAGACTTACCGAATATTCAAGGTACGACAGTAGCAACATTTGCAGACGATACAGTTTACCTAGCAGTTGGAAAAGATATTTTGGAAGCAACAAGCAAAATGCAGTTAACATACTCGTAGTGAGCAACTGAAATCTGAACAAGTCAAATCAATACACATCAACTTTACAAACCAAAATGTAAACTGGATCTCCGTGGTTCTCAACTCAATCCAAATATCCAAATTCCATATGCAAATACAGCTAAATACCTTGGCGTGGCCCTCGATGCTAAGCTGAGATGGAAAGAACACATCAAGAGGAAACGTTAAGAATTAAACGTCAAATATAGGAAAATGTACTGTCTCATGGATAGAAATGCTGAGCTCTCAATACGCAACAAATTGCTTCTATACTGACAAATGCAGAAACCAGTATACAATGCTTCCAAAATAAAGTGTTGCGGGAGATTGTGAATGCCCAATAGTACATTAGGCAAGCTTCATAGGGACTTGAAGATGGAATACGTCACCGATGAAATAAACAAGCCAGGAAACACGTACAGCGATTATCTCGACATGAAAATGCAGGTATCCATCGTATGTTGGGCACCACCAATGGAGCGAGGAGGCTCCAAAGATAGAAACCACTGGATCTGGGCAGTTCTAATTATAATAAGAAATTATTGTAAAATGAGTAATCAATAGCTTACTATAATTCTACTATACTATTGGTTCATCGTATTGCTATTGAAGAACCAAAGAAAAGGACCAGACCAATACAGAGTTAAAACTGCCAAGACTATGGTCACTCAAGGTCATATTGCAAGTTGAT
This sequence comes from Nephrotoma guestfalica, assembly GCA_963691935.1. NCBI lineage: Eukaryota > Metazoa > Arthropoda > Insecta > Diptera > Tipulidae > Nephrotoma > Nephrotoma guestfalica. The sequence continues at coordinate 213,133,835 of OY829915.1, forward strand.
ATCAGTGTGTGTCGTGTGTGGGGGAACTACACCAAACCAAAAGTTACCCAAAACCAAAGAACTCCTCAACAGAAAAGAAATGCAGCAATTGGGGTGGAAACCACACTGCAAACTACTGAGGATACCCAGTCTACAGAAATATTAGTGAATTGTCATTTCCCAGAAGGCGTATAAAACTACAAGAGATGCGCAGAATAATATACCCTGAATAACTACATGCAACTGATGATGCAATTAATGACAACAAATCAAACCATTATCATTCAGAAACTAGAATGTCTCCGATAAATTATCTGAAGATATGCCACTGGAATGCAATCGGTAGAAGCCAACACAAACTCGAATTAGAACATTTCCCAGCAAAACACGATATTAATCTGAAGTTGTAGTTTCTGAAACCCACTTAACCGATAAACACAATTTCGGAATAAATGGTTACGAAGTTTATGACACAAAACATCACTTGGGCAGAAGTCCAGGAGGAACTGCTATTACTACAAAAAAGCGGATTTACCATTATGTTCTAAATGAATATAGGACTGAGGAAATTCAAGCAACCTCTGTATGTCTGGACCTCGACAAAGAAAGTTCAGTCATCGCTTCAATATACTTATTGCCCTCCAAATAATAACGTTTCGGCAGATACCTACAAAAATTTTGCATCCCTGGGTCAACGTTTTATGGTCGCCGGCGACTTTAATGCCAAACATACCCACTAGGGTTCATGATTGACTAAGGTGACGTTAATTAATGAATATTATTCAAGAAAACCACTACAATATCGCGTCGTTTGGCCATCCAACTTATTGGTCTACTGATCGTCGAAAAATATCTGACGTCCAGGATTTTGCAGTCATAAGTAAAGTAAACTGAGAAATAATCCAAGCTAAACCACTTTTAGAATGATCTTCTCACTACTCTCCGGTCTTACTATACAATACTGGCCCGACCAAAAGCCATGTTCTACAAACAACTATTTAACGAACACAAACAACTATTTAACGAAACTCACGATCCCGAAGCCTGGCAAGGATCCTACCAAAGTCTTGTCATATAGACGAATAAGCGTACTACCAATTATCTCGAAAGTATTCGAAAGAACTATTATCGAAAATATTAAGCCGGAACTACGAAATATCATCCCTAATCATCAATTTGGTTTCAGAGCCGAGCACGGAACCATTGAGCAAGTGCACCGAGCAGCTACATAAATAAGGTCAGTATACGAAGAGAAAAAATACTGCTCCGCCGTCTTCTTGAATGTTGCCCAAGCATTCGATAAACTTTGACACGGGGGTCTGCTTCAAAAAATTAATCTTAAATCGGGCGAGAACATTATATTTAATTTTCACTTCAGATCTACCAACGACTTCGCAAATTATGGGGTCTACTTTCGTAGACGGCAATCGTATGTATAGCCATAAAACCCACAAACGGCGTCCGAAACTCCGCAACAACATATTTATGACATCGAAATGTGGCTAAAGAAATGGAAGATTAAGGTCAATGAAGAGAAATCGACCCATGAAACATTCACATTAATTAAGTTTACTGGTCCGCCCGCCTGTCACAATGAACGGAATGATGAAAAGGGAACTAAAATTATCAAAATATGTATTGCATGAATTCAACTATTTATGTAAACGAGATTTTAATAAATACAAAAAAGTACTCTAAATTCGAAAAATGTGACAATCCAGATAAAAAAAAGCTCCCAGTTTAACCAAAACTTTACTTTCCGTCAATGCGATAATGGAAAAAGGAGGACAAGTGCGGTTTACAAAATATGCTGTTTTGATTACTAAGGATGCCGAACTTATACTCGAGGGAATAAAAAAAAACAACGGTTTAAATACAGTTGATCTGAAGAAACAAAGTCAAAAAACAGCAATAATCACGGAAAAAATATGAAAGCAATGGAATGGTATCATAAACTAGGTTACCTTAGTATAAGTAGTATGAGGCAGCTCGTAAAACAAGCTGAAGGTTATTATATTGAAAACACAGATTTAGATACGCTGGAGTCAACATGTGAAGTATGTATGGAAGCGAAGCAAACGAGGCACCCGTTTAAAACAGAAAGGCTAAGAGCGGAGAGTCCACTACAAATAATTCATACGGATCTTTGTGGTCCCATAGAACCGAAAACGTGGAATAATAGATCATATTTTTTTTACTTTTCTCGACGATTACAGCCATTATTGTATGGTTTGGTTTATCTTCTAAATAGTAAAAGTGAAGTTTTCGAGTATATTAACATGAAGGTTTCAAAAATAAGATGCGATAATGAAGGAGAATACATTCATGATGGGTTAAGAACTTGGTGCAAAGAGCGAGGTATAACACTTGATTATACCATAAGTCACACTCCTCAATGAAATGCGAAAGCCGAACATTTTAACATTAATGGACAAAGCGAGGACACTCATATTTGACTCAAAATTGGATAAGAATTTATGCGGAGAAACTGTTCGCACTTCGGTGTTTCTATTAAATCGAAGTTCGACAGAGTTAATGGAGTGGACGCTAGTGGAAAAGTGGACAAGAAGAAAACCGGATTTGTCAAAGCTGCAAAGTTTTGGAAAATACACATTTACAAAAAGCCTGGGATATCTGAAGAAACTGGACACTCGAAGTAGTAAATACATATTTGTGGGATATGGTTTGAATGGTTATCCATTGTGGGATCCCGTAAAACAACGTATAATAATGCCAAGAGAGGAAGTCTGTATCGAAAGGATTGAAATTAAAATGTCGGAGAAAGGAGTAATCCTGAGTTACACTGAATATAGTGAGAATATTGTGCACATACCAGAAAATGAACCAACCTCCATTCCTGACGAATGCAAGCAACTTGAAGAGACAGTGACCAAAGAACCACAAAAGAGGGCTAGAAAATTACCACAACATTTTGATGATTATGTTTTGCTGACATTGAAGCAGTAATGACCGGAGCAGAAAGTGAAAAACGGAAGGCTGCAATAGAAGAGGAAAAAGCTTGATCAAACAAAAATGAAACGTGGGAATATGTAGATAGGTCAGTAGCAGGAAGTTATAAGGTGTTGTGAAATATATGGCTATTCAAAATTAAAGATAATGGGAGATATAAAGCGAGATTAGTAGTAGGAGATGTGAACAGGAGTTAGAATTCTATTCGAAGAAATTATATAGTAAAAACCTTTGACATAAAGATAGCATTTCTCTAAGGAGAGATAGATGATCAAGTATACATGCAGGATCCGGAAGGATATGAAGAAGAGGGAACAAAATTTGTCGCCTGCGAAACGCACTATATGGGATAAAGCAAGCGCCATTAAACTGGAACAAACGTTTCCCAACTGTTTTAAAATCTATGGGGTTATTACAAATTAAAACAGAACAACGTATCTTTAAAAATGAAACTGGCACTATATTATTGGCCATTTACATTGATGATGGTATTGCCATCGGTGAAAAGGAAGAAGAAATAAAATCCCTACTTTTCCATCTGAATGAAGAATTTCAAATTGAAACAAATGAGCAACCTTCAACATACCTGGAAATAGAAATATCAAGATGTGAGAAAAATTTGGTATTGATTAATGAAGTTCAACATGGGCCAATCAAAACCGGCATCAACTCCAATAACGAACCAGAGTGATGATAACGAGATGGAGAGCGTAAAAAATAAATTTCCATATAGAGAGGCAATCGGGAGTCTACTGTATTTATCTATAAAACATGACCAGATATAGCATATGCAGTGAGTTTTGCTATGGAACATCCAACAGAACAAGATGTATCCAATTTGAAAATAATATTCAGATATCAAAACTGTACGAGAAAAGAGGGTATTCGTTTTTCAGCAAACGAACAATCAGATATGCTAGAGGCGTTTTGTGATTCGGACAATGAAGGGGACATAACATCAAGAAAAAGCATAGCTGGATTTGTGGTAAAATACGGCGGCGGACCAGGAGACAACCAATAGGTGCTTTATCAAGTATTGAGGCGGAATATATTGCGGCAGCAGGCTGCACCAAGGAACTTATTTATCTAAAGGCATTTATGGAAGATTTAACTTTAAATTTTGAAAAGAGAACTATAATTATCACTATATGTATTTTATGAATTCAACTATTTATGTAACCGAGGTTTTCATATCTTCAAAAAAAAAGTACTAGATGTTAAGAAAGGAGCTGAAAAATATATAATAAAAAAATTACAACGCCACTACGACCAGAGTAGACAAACAAGAAAAATGTGAATTTGGAAAGTGTTTATTTAAAATAAAATATAATAATTTTTTCGTAATCGTCTTTTTATTCTCGATATTGTTGACCTTTGAACATGGAATACAAATCCCTCAATCAAATGGAGTAAAATATCTAGGCGTCCATCTAGACCGACTTAACCGTTGGTCTTGGCGAAAACATATTGAAACGATACGAGACCATATCAAATTAAAAATTGATAAAATGCACTGATTGATGGGGAAACGTGACCATTGACCTAGAATATGAACGGTTCCCCGAAAATTCTGCGACAAACAATTATGCGACAAACAATTCATCGAAAAACAAATATGAAAACTACAACTTTACAATAACCAAATGTGCGTGAAAACAATTTTCCAAATAACTTATTCATCGAAAACACAATTCATCGAAACAAAATTTCTCATCTAAAAATTTCTTTTAAACATCAGTACTTACAGGTAAAGATTTCATATGGAGATTTCAGAAATCATGTAAAATGAAATATTGTGTAATTTCCAGGTAGTTTACATAAATATGGTATTTAACATAGATATGCCATAGTTTGTCCTCTATCTAGTGCAGTAAGCCGCTTGGCGATTTCTTTAGTAGGAGCTGAGATATGAATACTCTCGTCATGTGAAGCTCGAAAATCGTCGAATACTCTTGCATAAGATATTTCCCAAGCTGATGCTTGTTCTAAAAATGCTCCAATTATCGAGAAAATCCACATGGCAAATCTCTAGGCTATGCTGAGCAATTACGCAGAACTTAATTTTTGCCTAACATCATGGGAAACTGCTCACATCTGAGCCAACAGTTAGGGCATTTTAGTTATTATGAATTTTTTCGATGAATTGTATCTTCGCACAATTGGTTTTCGCACATTTTTCGGGTCCCAAAGGAATTTACTATGGAGATTTTACAATTCATGGAAATAAAATTATATCGATATTGGGTAGATTTTGAAACAGATTATTGTGATGAGGTGCATAATTTAAGAGTTAAATTTATAGAAATGTAACACAGGTTTACAATTTTTTGCGACATTTGGTGTGCCGTAGTTTTAGGTTCAGATTTTTAAACTAACTGAATTCGTCACCCTAATCTCCCAAAATGTTCGAATTATTATAGCAATTCAGTTTGATGTAAATATATTAAGCACCTCATTACAATAATCCGCATCAAATTATTTTTAATATCCATACAATTTTATTTTTTAACCAATGATGTCCTACTTTGCTGTCCGTATCACAAAATTGAACAATTAATAGAAAATTGATTAATATTTTTTAATATGCATTACAATTTTATTCGATGAATTGTTTCTTTCTTTCGAATATTTGATTTTTCGATGAATTGTTCAGTGTAGAATTGTTTCCGTGTACAATTGTTTGTTTTACAATTGTTTTTCTCTGAATTCATTTCTAACAATTGTTTGTCGCACTTTTGTGATTGTGTTAAATTGTGTTACGCATAATTTTCGGGTTGCCGAAGTTTGATAAATTACGGAATGTGATGTTTACGCTCTTTTTCTGCTATAAGCCACGGCTTATTAGTCAAAAAAGTTTATTTCTCGAAGAAAAAAATCTTATTAAAGGAGTGCGGCTAATTAAACAAACGTGCCTTATGAAAAGATTAACATAAAATTAGTTTAACCAGACAAAATAGGCCTTAAAAGAGGAAATCTTATTTTATCAATGTTAGCGAACGTCTTCCATAACATACATTAACATGAGTATGCGGCATATTACATGTGTGCGCTTTTTACAGGAATTCGGCTAATAAAGGAGCATGGTTCGTTTTTTAAGAGCGGCTTATTATAGATGCGGCTAATTAGAAACAATTAAAATCATTTATTGGAAATATCAATTAAAGAAGCCGCGGCTTACTAGACGGGTCTGGGCTAATACCGGAAAGCGAGGGTACTTAATTAGTAAAATCAATTATATTAGACATAAACCATTGAGACATCTCAAATATAGGGATATACCCTATATACATATAAATATATTTATACAAACCAAAACACATCAGTAGACCCCCCAAATTCCTCTCTGATTATATAACACTCCTATCGAATGTACAACAAAAAAAAATCAAAACTTTACATTTTTCTTAAGTTATATGTCTACATAACAATTTTATATTATTTTATGTCGTTTTTTTTTGTTGGTTGCGATTATTATTTGATTTTCACAATAATAAATTATTGTTAGTGTTTTTTACTTTCCCATTAAGTAGCGCTATAGCTATAATACATTCGTTTTAAAACAACAAAAACTAGAACCATTTTCAAAAATATCTCATTAATTTCTAAGAAAAATGGCAAATGACTAAATTTAATTAGTAAATTTTTATAATTTATTTCGTATTACATACATGATGAATAGTTATAATTATAATAGAATTAGGTATTTCGTAAACGTAAAACACGAAAATAATGTTGATATCTTTTTATGAATAAACAATATGGCCGTCTCTTAAATGTAATATGTAAGAAAACATAATTTTTTTTATGCTAGTGGTTCGAAGAAGTAAACATTTTTTTTTTTGATAAATCGATTATTATTTATCATTTTTGTCGTCTGTACACCAACTAAACTAAGTAGTGTACTAGTAATAAATTCATTAAAACTATGTACACACACACAAATCATAAAAAGATTGTCGTCTCAATATTGATTCTGAAGTAAGATTTTTGTTCTTACATTTTTTGTTTGGTTTGGGTTTTGGCTTAATTAAAAAACAAAAATTCAAGACAATATAAAAATGAAACCGATTCACGTTTTTTATTTTATATATTGTTTGTTTCGTGTGTCTCGATGTCGGATGCTGTGGCGGTTGATGAAATCGGAATCGGACATCATTAACAAAAATTTGATATTGGAATTTTGTTGTTGTTTTATTTAATCACCATTCGTTTACATACAACAAACAAACAAACAAACAAACCGAAAACAAATGCGCGTGTGTGTGTATCATAAGTATTTATATATGTATGTAGCAATTTATAGTGTTATAAAAACGAGAAACAAAAATTAAAAGTAAACTTACTCAATAATACAAAATGGCCTCTGTATACAATTTTTTATCCATATTTTCAATTTTACATATTTGTCAGTATTCCTTTGTTTTACCTTTTTATATTTTGTGTAATGTATGATTGTATATACTAGTTTTATTTATCACAAAAACAAACAAACAAACTATGTACAGATAAAACGTATCAATATTAATATTGTTTTTAATTTTTAAATGACACTCGCACACCGTTTATTAATAATTAATTGTCATTTTATTTAGTAAACTTAGCGATTTTTTCGAAACATAAACCCCGCTCACATTTTGATTTGATTTTATAATGAAAAACTAAACCATTTACATATTAAACCACATACACGATAAACTGTATTTTTGTACAAAACTATAATTTTCACTAATTTTTTTGTTTTTGGTTGTATTTTATATTTTGATGTAATTTAATCAATCAAAACAATAATCGATAATTAATTTTTTAAAAAACTAAACAAAATTATATTAATTAATTTTCTTGTGCACAGGATTTTATTAATTTTTATTACGAATTATAATTTTTTTTTTGTGTATTACACTACATTACGGGAGAGCAACACACAATATCCATCTTTTTCGAACGGAATTCTATAAAAAATATAATTCTTTGTGCCGTTAAAAAAAAATAAAAATACACAATACAAAAGTGTACAGAAACGAAAACAAAAAACCTCTAACTACATCACGGGTCGACAGTGTACATACATGTGCACACAACACAATACTGTATACTTTTTATTTTATTTTTCTAATAAAATAAAAACCAATTCACGATCTCTTTCTCATGATGATTCGGTTAACCCTCAGTTGACGAATATTTTTATTGTGTTGGATCATGCATGCATGATTTTGGGTGAATAATCTTGACTGGAATAAGCAACCGTACAGCTCGGATTTTACCGCCATAAGTAGTAAAATCGAGTTTAGGGTATCTTACACCAATAAAACGGAATAAAGCAGGACAATGCAAGCTTTGATAAGGAACTTTCACCAATTTAAAATAGTTTTAGAGACAGAAAACGGTTAGAATAAATTGCCTCTGCCTTTAAACTTATTAACCTTCGAGAAAACTTCAGTCACAAATCTGTTGAAATGCTTTGACGTCCGGTGCTAAATTCCCCTAACATCGTGAAAATCAGGTAATATAGTTTTCAAACAAAAAAAAAATTAAATTTTACGATGTTAAATTTAAAATTTTTAGCAGTCGCAAGCCAAAAATCACCGGAAAATTTTAACATTTTATTTCATTTTATTTTGTGTAAAATATCTAAAAGTGATTAATTGTTTACCAATTTTTTTAAATTTAAATTATTACAACAGAATACAATTCATCTAGTAATTTTTCTTTTTTAATTTAGTCACTTGTGAATGAGAAGAGGCCCACTGGCCAGCTCCATTTATAGGTGATTTACTGAAGTTGACTTTTCACTGACTTCATTTTTAAGTCGAGGAAATTAAATATTCTGCAGTATAATGTGCGAGGCATGAATAACATTGATACGTTTGATGATGTTCTTGCCTTTAGTGAACGATTGAAGCGGGATATAGATGTGATTGTGCTTGGAGAAACCTGGGTTCAGGGTATTAAACCATTTCGTTTCAGATAGAAATTTTTCGAAGTGTATTCTCGTGTTGTGATGAAAGAATGAGTGGAGGTTTAGTGGTTTATCTAAATAATAACCAACGTTTTAGAGTGCTATAATGGAGTTTTTCCTTTCCGTTTTATAAACATTGAACTTGCTGAGTATTCTTCAACCAAAATTTGGGCCTTCTACAAACCACCGAATTCAGATGTCGACTTATTTTTAAGTTTTATGGACGGCTTAGATTTAAATAATACTGACACAATTATTGTCGGTGACATAAATACCCTTGTAAATAAAAACTTGGTTGTTGGTTACAAAACTATTTTAATGAGTTCTGCGATGATTGTCACCAATCCATTTGCTACAAAATCTGCCAGTACAAATATTCTGGACCATTTAGCGTGCAGTTTCTCTAACATTAAGGCTTAACCATAACTTTATTTTTTTATCTGCTAGAACAAAAAATAATAGATTTTGGTAAAGTTGATATAAAATTTGGTGACTTCTTTAAACCACTGAATTTGATTTAGCTGACCCAGAAGCAACGTTAAAATTAATTATCGAAAAATACAATTATTTAATAAAGGGTGTCTCAGCAAGAGCGCCGGATTTTAATTTGCCGCCATTTTGTTAATACGAGTTGTACGGTGATTTTTTTGACAGTTATGGAGAAGTTTTCAAACCAACAACGTTTAATTATTGTAAAAAATATTACAAAAATGGTGAAATTTTGGCGAAAACAGTTCGCCAATTACGTCTAGTTTTCGGTCGCAATAATGCGCCAAATGAATCGACAGTGAGGCGTTTAATTACGAAATTTGACACCAAATTTACGCTATTGGGTCAGAAGGTCATTGTTCGTCATCGTCCTTGTCGGGCACTCGAACATATAGCCACAGTAAGGGAATCTGTGGCCGAGAATTCAGGAACTTCCAATCGGCATCATGGTCAAGAATTAAACATTTCCAGAAGAACTATGCAACGCATTTTGGTAAAAGATCTGCATTTGCACGCATACTAGGTTCAATTGGTGCAAGAAATCAAGCCAAGGGACTATGCGCAGCGCCGTGAATTTGCTAATTGGGTGTTGGAACATCATCAAATTAATGCGGATTTTTCGAAAAAAAAATTAGGTGCTGAAAATCCTCGTGTGATACTCAAACAACCAATGCATCTACCGCGAGTAACTGGTTGGTGTGCATTTTGGGCTGGCGGAGTAATTGGGCCGTATTTCCTTGAAAATACGACTGAAAATGCGCTAACTGTTAATGGAGTGCGGTATCGCGAAATGTTAACGGAGTTTTTGTGACCCAATTTGGATCTGGAGGGCATGTTTTTCCAACATAATGGTGCGACCTGGCACGCAGCACGTGAAACAATGGTGTTACTTCAGACTAAGTTTCCAGGCCGTGTCATTTCTCGATTTGGCGAACAGCACTGGCCACCACGATCGTGCGATCTAACACCGATGGTCTTTTTTTGTGGGCTATGTGAAGGAAAAAGAGTATGCGAATAAGTCTGAAACAGTTGAACATCTTAAAGAGGAAATACGGTGCGTTATTGGTACAGCCACATTTATGCGAAAATGTTATGCAAAATTTCAAGACAAGAATAACCCTGTGCCAGAGGTTTCGTGGTGGCCATTTGCCTGATGTTGTATTTCACGTTTAATCGGAACTATTTTTCTTTATGTTGAAATAAAAATGTTTGCTTAATTAAAAAATAAATGTGTTTTTCTTTCAAATTAAATCCGGCGCTTTTGCTGAGACACCCTTTAGAAATACATACGGCTAAGAAAAGTGTTGTTGCTACATTAAAGAATAATTTTTGCCTCTGGATTAGATTTAACTTATGGAAGCATATTGGGAAACGGAATAGAATTTAAAAAAAAATTATAAATTGAGAAGTATTTCGCCAAGAAACGTTAGTTTGAGAATATTTTTAGCAATGTAAGCCAGAAAAACTTGTGGAAAAATGTTAATCAAATATTAAACAGAAATAATTCTAAATCCGATATTCAAACCATAGTATGTAATGATTGTAAATTTACTAATGCCACTGATATAGTTAATGTATTTAACAATTATTTTGTTAATATAGGGAATTCTTTGGAAAATGCGATTGGAAGTGATAGAGACGTTAACAAATTTAATACAATACATTCTAACCCGAATTCAATATTCCTATCATCCACTAGTCCTGTAGAAATTTTCAATATTATCTGCGGTCTAGTATTTTCTTCTTTTCGAGCATTCTTGCTGGAATGATTAATAAAGTATTTGAGGTTGGTGTATATCCGGATATTTTTATTTTATTTTATCTATTTGATAAGATTTTTGAAAAAGTTATTAATACTCGCTTCAGAAGTTTCTTAAATGATTCAAAAAATTTCTATGCGTATCAATGGCTCTGATACTGAACAAGCTCTTGTGGAGATTGAAAACATGATCTATAACGCATTTGATAGTCAAAAATATTTAGCTGTTGCTGACCACAAGTTGCTTCTTGATAAATTATACCGCTACGGATTTCGAGCGGAGTCCTACAAATTAATTGAAAGTTACTTAAATAACCGTCAGCAATATGTCAAAATTAAAGGCACGACTAGTAACACTCTGACTGTGTCCTGGGGAGTCCCTCAAGGCAGCGTTTTGGGACCATTATTGGTCCTCGTTTTTTTTAATGATATCTCAAATTTGGCCTTGATTGGCCATGTACGTATCTTTGCTGATGATACTGCTGCCTTCTATGAGACTAGCGACCCGCTCACAATAATTAGTAGTAAGGAACAAGACATGAATATTTTACTTGAATACTTTAAATCAAATGTTATTTCGTTAAATTTAACCAAAAAAAATTTATCATTTTTCACTCACCTCGCAAAAGCCCAGTTTATGCAATATCTTTTAATATAAATAATATTGTTGTTGAGTGAGTGGAATATTTTAAATACGAGAATAAAATGTTACCCACATTTGATTCTCGTACGTCTTGGGACAATTACACATAAAACAATAAGTAATAAAATGGCTCCTTTGTTAGGCCTAATAAGAAGACTTTCTTATTACGTGCCCAAATATGAATTGAGAATAATGTATTGTACATTTATTCACTATCGCAATTCTTACGAAATTTTTGTTTATGGTAACGCTAACTGTAGTAAATTGGAAAAAAGTCAAAGAATGCAAAATAAAAGTGTCAAAGCTATTCTAAAACATCCTTCACTTTTTCCTTCGTTGCGTCTATATGAAACGGAGTTCAAAGGCGCTTTGCCCATAGGTGCATTGCATGATTATCAGGTGACGCTTTTCATGTACAAGCTTTTAAAAGTATCTTCTTTTCTATCTAATTTGGAATTTTGTAGCTCTAGTCATTAATACCATACCAGAACTGCCAATAACATATTTGGTGGACCTATCACAAATTAATACGGGTGAAAGTCAATAAGTTTAAGTCAATTTAAATTTAAATTTAAAAAAAAAATTGGTTTCGTTCTCTTCAACCGCCTTACTGCATATGAAGTGTTCAAGATACCACGAGACTGTTCATTTACGTGTTAATAAATACGTTGTCCATGAATTACTGCAAGTTTTTTTATTTCTTCTTGAACTGTCTGGATATTTAGGTCCCCATGAAGGTCATCATTCCTAATGTACCACGGAGCGTTATCTATACCACGTAGCACTTTGTTCTGAAATTATAATTCTGTATTATTTTGGTGTTGGTTTTCTTCTTTGTACAGCCCCAGAGCTGAATTCCGTAAGACCATACAGGCTTTAGCACCTGTTGATATAATAGCAATATATTTTCAGTTGATAGTTTCGATTTTTTCCCGAGCAGCCAATACATTTTTCGATATTTATTATTAAGTTCATCTTTTTACTTTTAACGTGCACTTACCATCTGAGCCTGGTATCTAATGTCATCCCTAAATATTTAGCCTTATTTGCATACGGAATCTGCTGACCGTTAATGATTTCAGGTTTGTAGCTAACTTTTAGGTTAGTAAAATTCCCATACGTGGATTTAGATTCATTGAGGCCGATACTCCACATTTATGTCCATTTTAGGATTTTATCACATGCTTCTTGAAGTTTTGTTGTCAATTCTCCGATAGTGCCCCCTACTGAGAGAACTGTAGTAACATCACCAAATGTTGTAGCGGTAACATCGTTTAATTGAGGTAAATCTGGTGTAGAGCAGGTAAAGAATAGGTACAAAACACTACCCTGCGGGACTACTGCCGAAATCTTTTTTAGCTTGGAGTAGTCTACTTCATATTTCACCCGAAAATGGCGATTCTCACACATGTAAGAAGATACTAGAGCAAACCTTTTTCCTCTCTAATGACAATTACCTCAATGACATCTGTAAGTCTATGCACCTGTTCCATTGTTGAGTGTGTCTCTCTGAAACCAAACTGATATTCTGGGATAAAGTTTCTTTATTATATGGTTCTTTTCAATCTTTTGAGCAACAGCCTCTCAAACAATATCGCTAGTGTTGGTAGAAGTGAAATTGGCAGGTAAGATTTTCTATCATTCGGTGGCTTTCCCGGTTTCGGAATCATTATTACTTCTGCTACTTTCCACTGCATTGGCACCGGATTGATTATGTGCAATAATTTACAGATGCCTTTTGCAGGCCATATTATTCTTAATATTCTTTATTATTTGCCCTGTTGTCAGATCGTAACCAGGACCTTTCTTTGCATTTATGTAGTTAATTTCAGCTTTTAGTTCTTTCTATGTTAAATGCCTTATACCTTCGAAGTCAGATGTTTTGGGCGTATCAGCAGTGTTTTCGTACACTGGTTTTCCGACCTAGAGATTGAAATGTTTCTTCAAGATGTTTGCCAAACAGGTCAGCTTTATCTTTCGCACTTCTAGCCCATTTCCCATCGTTTGTTTTGTTTGATTGGGGTGATCTGCGCTTTTGGTCGTTTTAACCTTTTCGTTGCTTTCCAGAGGGAATAGTCGGTATCTTTACTTGGAACTGGAGAACAAAGGTATTTTCCAATTGTTTCATTTTTCACTGCTTTTATGAGTGCCTTAAGTTTGATGCACAAGTTGTTTAAGATGGATTTATCTTGCGGCGAACGCGTAGTTTGCCATTTTCCTGCTCTAGTTCTCTTCCTTCTATTGGGTAAATAACGGAGTTTTCTTTGCTGGATGATAATTTGGGGGTGCATTCCCAAACCGACCATTGTATGACATCAAGGAGTTTGTCTAGTGCCTCTTCTATTTCATTCTCACTTTTGATTGGCACTTAAAGTTCTATTTTTTCCTGTACTAGCTGCTTAAACAATTCCCAATTTGTTTTGTTGTTTGTGAGCTGTGGTGAATTTGTTTTTTCTACTACATCTTCACTAACCATCATAACGCCTTTAGTGATGTTGAAATTTATAAGGTCTGCGATTTTGTTAGGATCAGATGGCCTCGTTGGTTTCCCTCCTGAGTAAAATTCACAGTTTGAGTATTGGCCAGCTGCAAGTAATTTTTTATCTTTTGGAGAGGTTAATCTTGAACCCCAGAAGGTATTTTTTGCATTAAAGTCACCTCCGACAATGAAGTTACTTCCTAATTTAAGTTAATGTAGTCTTGTATCTTTCAGTTATACCGTGGGGGACAAACAATATATTGCAGATATATTACAGGTGTTGTAATAACCAAATTTAACCGTCACAGTAGTTACTTTCATGGATTATTTTTCTATTTTTAATTCTTCATGATGATTAATATTATCCCTAATAAATATTACTGACCCTCCTCTTGCCCGTTCTGTTGGATGTGTGGTATGGTAACAAGTATATCTTCGGATTGCTACATAGGAGCTGCTGGTAAACTGTGTTTCTGATATTAAGCATATATCAATTTTCTCAGTATTTAAAAATAGTTCTAATTCTGATAGGTGTTGTGTTAACCCTTTGGCATTCCATATGGCTATTCTTAATGAGTAGTTTTGATATCTGGTTTCAGCTCCGGATTCATGAATGGAACTATGTAGGTAACATTATTTAGTTTTAGCTATTTTGGAACGAGGTATTTCCAGCAGATTGAGTCGATCCAGAATTATAATTCTCGATCCTTGTTTGGATGACTTAGAGGGGGTTTGCGTTCCTGATCCCTCATTTTCTGTAGCTGCTTGGGAACATCCTCGGTGTATATAGCCCATTACAGGTTATACATTTTGCAGGTTCTTCTTTAGATAGTTTGCAAGTTTGTTATGGGTGCTTTCCAGCACATTTGATACATCTTGGTTCGCGCGCGCAATATCGTTGCGTATGATGGTTGCAGCCTTAGCATTTTTTATATTGTACTATTCTTGTACTGCCTCTTTTAACTGCTTCGATCTTTATTCGCATGTTGAGTATGCCAGTTATATTGTAATTTTTTTCTATTTGCTCGGGTTTATCAAACGTTAGCATGAAGAGGGGAAGTCCTCTTTTTCAAAGATTTTAAATCCTTTATTTTCTAGGTCCTTCATTATTGAATTACTTTCACAGGTTGGATGTCGGAGTCTTGCCATGACCTTGGTGGAACGATCGGTTTTATTTTCGTACGTATCCCACTGATATTTTTCCATATTCAGCTTCATTGACAAGTTTCTGTATGCGTTTGGATTGAAAGTGTTAATCTTCCATACATTATTGTTCAGAGCAGTGATTTTGTACTCTTGTTTCGTAGCGGTACTCATTACACTTTGAACTTTTGCTTAGTTGGTTACTCCTACTATAAAAATCGGTGGAGGTGATTTTTCTACCTCTAGTGAGGACTCAGCTTTTCTTTTTTTATTACTCTTGTTTTGCTTAGGTTTTCCCATCTTCAGCATCCACTTAGTTTCCCTGGATTGGATTGTCTCTTTTAGGTTGTACCAAATTTTGATGTTGGGTTTGTGAATTACCAAGTAATATCTGGGGGTCTATTATGAAATTTTCGACCGCTTTTTTTCTCGACGTTGTCGAAAATAAGCTATTATGAAATTTTTCGACAGCGTAGAATCGACAATTTACGACACCTCTTAAGGTGTCGAATATCGTTGCCAATACAAGAAATTTTTATAAAATTATACATACAATATTAAAAATTGGATTAAATAATTCTAATTATTAAAATTTAATTAGTTTAATTATAAAAAATTGTCGTAATAAAATTTTATTAAGGTTTTTATATTCGAAAAATTCATAATAGGTATTTTCGACGTTGTCAGATTAGTCGACGTTGTCGAAAAAACGCGGTCGAAAATTTCATAATAGACCCTCTGTCTATCTATCTATGTATCAGTAGAAGCGGTGCGAGCGATACAATCTCTTTGATCTGTGTCTCCAAGGTTGACGAAGCAATTAATAATGGGAGCGACCCAAAATCGTTGACAAAATACTCTTAAAATTGAGGATCCAATCCATTAAACCAAATATTGCCGTTGTCTTTTATAACTTTTCACCTCAGTATGCCAGAAAAAAATGTTTAAATATAAATTCATTCCCCAATTCCCTATTCCCGGAGAATGACCAGAATAGTGCCACAGTTGTCTTTTCGATATTTGGATTTTGTCGCTATGGAATTTTTCATATTTGGATGTTATCATATTTGGTTTTACGTTTTTGGATTCCTAAAATAATTTGGATTTTGTAGGTTTTGGATTTAGGGATACAGCCAAACTACGCAGAACCGTGTAGAAGGAAAAATATGGAGCGATCAGAAGGTGTAGATAAATGACATATTGCTGCGATTTAATATAAGTGAATTAAATCTTTGTGCCATGTCCATGGTGTCCAAAGTGAAACTCTCCAGATCAATGTGTCCTAAAACAACCCCAAACGTGACCAAATTAGGAATGTACCAAATCAACAAGTAGTGCGAAACATTCTGTTTGCGTCTCGAGTTTCTCAACCAGACCTTAACTATCCGGTCAGCAATGCCAGCAGATTTAATAATGATCCCGGAAGAGCACATTAAAGCGAACTGATAGCACAAAATTAGAAACTTCAAGTAAATAAAACTTCAAGTATCACTAGTTATTGCGATGCTGGTTGGAGTAGTAGTGATGAAGTCGAATACAAATCTATCACAGTTATGCGGCATCAAAATAGAGCATTATGATGGAATTGTGTCAACTGCAATTCAAGAAGCTATCTGACCAGAACCCGTAATTGTCATATATTGCGACAAAAGTGCATTTGATCTGGCACCAACAAAATTTTGTGCGTGCAAATGTGGAGTCTGTAGGATAAAGATGAAGCATATCTTAGCAAATGCCTCATTTCATTGACAGACGGGGGAATATTCAAATAGTAAAATCTAACATGTAATTATTTGTATTGAAGTATTTGTATGCTCTCGGTCATTGATCATTGGATTATATTCAACAACTGACACGCGTTTTATTTGGTTATCTCTTAAATATTACATTTCACCAATAATATGTTGGTCCAATTAAATATTATTTCCAAAATTACGTTACTTTTATAAACATAAACAAACCATACCTGTTTAGATTGTTTAATTCCATTACAATCACCGCGCCCGTACAAGGGTTAAGAAACCGAAAAAGAATGTGTAAAAAAATTAATAAATTTACAATAAATACACAACTAAAATAAAATCAAACAAATAACAAATGTGAAAAAGAAAACCTGTGTTATCTATATGTGTTTCTTATATTCATTTGGTGATATTTTTTAGATTACATATATTTGTTTCATTTTCGTCCGACCATTTTTCAAAGGATAATGCTATACTGTAGAAAATAATTAGAGTGAGTAGACGAGTACAAAAAAATTATGTAAATGTAATTTTGTTTTGTTTTTTGTATGTAGATATAGCTTTTCGTGTGCAAATGAAATAGACATAAATTAAAACAAAAACATTCAGAATCGGAAGGAGAGAACAAATGTTGTTAGAAATATGTACACTTTGATGTTGTTGTTGATTTATTTTGTTTTGTTCTCGCTTTGTCATTCATCCTATTTAAAAATAATGTTGACTGGATTTGCTTGTTGTTGTTTTATAATTGTAGTCAAAAGTTATTATAATTATTATTATTTGAATACAATTCTAAATTTAAAGTCACTAAACTAAATAACCAACAAAATCTTGATTTTTGTGAGTTAGGCGAAGTTTATTTTAAGTTTTGATGCGAATATTTTATTATTAGACGTTTTATTAAATTGCTACATACCCATTTACTTTATTGAAGCGCTCACTTAACATTATTCTATTGGCATTTTATCGCGTTTATTAATTAGGTAGGTATAAAGATATCGTGGAAATTTGCGAAGTTTGTATGTAAATAATTGGCGCTCATTAAGTCTGGAGTCAAGAAATTGGTTTATGGAGCGAAGCGGTAATTGAATTTGAACCGGTTTTTATTCGTTTGAATTTTTTATGCTTTGTGATGTGGTGTGCCTGTGCCACACACACGCTCACAATGAATACATACATATGTATACCAAAATCTGAATCATTTCATAATTTTTTTTATTCAACATGTTTCATTGAATATAGCGAGCACGTGTCTAGTAAATTAAGTAATATTGTTGTATGTGTGTCTGTGCGCATCATAATACTGTATTATGATAATGATCATTGATCGATATGTTTATTGGATCCGTTGCTAGAATATAATTCGGAAATTTGAATCTAGCACTAATTACTACACGTACAATTTAAATAAAACTATAATTAATCAATTAACATAAAATAAATACAAAACTAAAAGTTTGGAATGTTACAGTTTTTCGAGAATACGGTTCAATGAATAATGATTTTTTGCAAGTCCATGAACTTTCTGCAAATGCCAGATTAATTACCGTAGCTTGCCTAGCTGAGAATTAAATAAAATATATTATACGGTAGTCGATCAATAGTACCAGTGTTTGAAAACAAGTGGCATTGCTTAGGGAAGTTGACATTACCATCGTGACTAGGGTTACTAGATAAAATTTGTTTAAAATACGCACATCTCATTCAAAACTTGCAAGTTAATTTTACCCGTAGAGCTCTCTATAAAGCAGAACAACCATATCAACAATAATTAGTATTTATTTACTTGTCAACTTTTTTAATAACTACTCACGTCCTCTTCAGCACGAAAGCTCATTTATAATAAAGTGCACAGTCAAAATTAGGTCCAAATTTATTTATTGCTAATTTGTTTGTGTGGCACTGTGTTGTAAATCTCACGACTCGCGGCCAACTCGAACTATTAACCGGTGAATGGCGGTAAATTTAGAACGACTAGTTTCATCCTCATCTCTCACATGTTATGACCGTTAATTTGTAGTTTATTGTGACTTGCGAAACAGTGGGCGTTTCAAATCGCTAATTGTTGTCAAAATTTCAAAGAGTTCGAAATTTTCATAACGTTGGTTGTAATTTTACTCAAAATCTTGCCAACTGTTTGGTGTCCTGATAGAGTACAATGAAACAAAATCGCATATTGTTGTTCCTTTCCAGTACAAATTTCACTACCGTGTAAAATTGTCATGTACTATTCATGATCCGGCCCAGACTTTTCACGAACGTTTGTAGTTCCGCGCTGGTCAATTTATATTCGTCTGCTTACAATCCTAGTAACATCGCATTAAAATTGCTTTCGAAAACAACATTGTTTCTATTTCGATGAAACCGGAAAGCTGAACTAATATTTATACCGACAGTAGGCGCGAATAACCATAATACGCTATTTAATTACAACAGTCAAATAACTTAAAAAGTTGTAAACCGAGCGGCTCAACCTATAACCTCAATGATGGTCTCAAAATACGTATTACTGGTGAGGTTGATGATGTCAATGATCGCTTCATTTCGCGTCCCGAAAACATCATCAAGTCAGCGAGAGTAAAAACCATTAAAATCATAGATGAAATGTGCGATTCAAACGGTGGCTTATTGTATTTTTCATCTTCCGAAAACTACTCCAACATTCCAAGGCTGACTAACATCTACGCGCCTAAACATTGCGAAACTCAAACTCACAGTGATATTGGACCAGCACAAAACAAATCGATCAAATGGAAACTTGTAATCTTAAGAAACACTTGTCGCGGAACGGACTTAAACTACAAAACTTCTACACTAAATCCGTCAATGCAGTTTCAAAAATTTATCAAATTGAGAGTAAATACGTTATTGTAGTTAATCATCAATCTAAAATTGATTTTAGTGATCTAATCGACGCTCTAGAAACTTTAACAGGTTACTTGCAACAACGTAAAGATGAGCCTTTCACAATTAATTTAGATGTTCACGACCATGCCAACAAACTGATGTCGGTGTTGGATTATATATATTACAAACTATCCAACTAACAAAATCAAAAGGGTTTTAAACATTCCATTCAATATGTCAACTCAGTGTGAAAGAGCGCTATCTTCCCGTTGGATTACTGCTGAGTCCAGCTATAAAAATTCGATCATGGAAATAATGTTTTACATTAAACACTCAGACAGCCTAATTAAAAGCCACTTAAAGGACCACTACATCAAGAACATCCATCTATTTGATAACGTCGCCAAACAATGTCTTGAAGAACCGACCATAACATATCAATTTGGCTTTGATGGGAATAATCTGGTGCAACTGTGTGAAGACAGTAACACATTTATTACCCAAAACAGATATATTTTTTGTTTATCGGGTAGGGAAATTATGTTGGATCACCAGACATACAACTCGTTAAACAATATCTAGCTTAAGGAAAACATAAAGATGTCGGATATTACAAATATTCAGGGTGTACCTGGATGCGGTAAATCAACCTGGATTATAAACAAGCATAAAATTGGCAGTGATCTTGTTTTATGTGCTACATAAGAAGGACTTGCTGATATTAAATTGAAGATAACATCTCGTTGTGAGCACAAAAACATCAGCCTCGTACCTAATCAATGGAAATCGGACCTACGATACAGTTTTTAATGATGAGTACATGATGGTGCATGCAAGATATATAGGACTCGTGGTTTGCCTTAGTAAATGTTCTAAAGCATATCTTCTGGGTGATAAAAAAATCAAATACCATATATTGACAGATTACATTATCCCAACATGCAATTTTCCGATGCAAGCGCATTCGTAACAAAGACGGAATACTTGAATGTGACGTATAACCTGCCCTAACATCAGTAAGGTAAGAATACCGTGCAAATTTCAGCCAAATTTATAAACCTGCTGTCAACTTTGATGTCGATATCTCTGTTGGATAACACATTCTATCTAACCTTTACCAAAGCTGATAAACAGTTAATCTCCCAGCTTAAGATACCAGAATCTAGTAAAGGCATGACGATCCACGAAGCACAAGGATTACCACTTGAGCTGTTCGATAGTGTACCCCATGCGATAGTGCAATTTCAAGACACACATAGTCATTTATATAGTTTTCACCAGTGGCTAATGATAGACTACACCCACTTTTAATGAGAGCTCAAGCCTACACTACTGCTCAAAAAATAAATCAACCCATAAAATCCAAGAAAAGGTTGGTTTATGGCAACAAAATGGCATCAAAAGCATCTAAGTTTTATAACTTCGATTTAAAATCAAACTAAAATGAAACTTCATTAAAACCCGGCATAATGAGCTGTGAATTTCTTGGCCATGATTACGTTGTCTACAAATGTGATCGGTCTCTCGAAACTAGCTCATAGAAATCGGGTGGTGGCGTACATTCTCAACTCTGGAATGCTCTAGTTACTTTAGCCCCATCGAGAGTTGAACAAATTGGTGTAAAAATCACAATTAACCAAACCAATCTATTCATTTACGCAGCATGTAATATTGTGGACAAAAAATAGTACGAAATTGTTCATAATTTTAAAATTCTTTATTTATTTCTTCAAATCTATTTCGTTCACCTCAAAGTAATCCCCCCCAGCCTCAATACACTTGTGCCAACGTTTTTTCCAATCCTTGAAACAGTTATTAAAGTCAATTTCCAAAATAGCCTCCAATGCGCGAAAACTGTCAACATCACCTTGATTTTTGACTTACTTGGACGTGGTTTTTTCGGCTTCGGCTCACCTTTGGCACGATATTCGGCCGATTGATCGTCTGTTTCCGGGTCGTAAGCATAGATCCAAGACTCATCATCGCTAGTTATAATACGTTTCATGTCATCCTGGTAGTCGGAAAGCATTGTTTCACAGACGTCAACGCGACGCTGTTTTTCCAAAAAATTGAGTGATTTTGGAACTAAACGTGCTTTCACTTTTCTTAGGCCCAAACGATCTTTCAAAATGGTTTTCACTGATCCTTCCGATATTTCAACGATGCCAGTAAGGTCTCTGACTGTTAATCGTCGATTCTCGAGCACCAATTCCTTGATTTTATTAACGTGTTGATCACCAGTTGATGTTGATGGCCGTCCTAGACGTGGTTCGTCGTCAACACGTTCTCGACCCTCTTTGAACAATTTGTACCAATCAAAAACACTTGCTCGCGACATACAATTATCATTCGGAACGTTTCGGCACCACAAAATTGATTCCGAACACAAAATTTAATGGAACTTCTTTGTTGAATAATTTCACTCATTGTAAAAATCGCCGAATGCACTTTTTGTACTTCAGAAAGACAAGCGTTTATTAAACACTAATGATTATTTTGATGTGACATTTGGCACAGATGTCACTGACAGTCATACCAACATAGAAAACAAACTATTTCGACGAATGGTTTTCCGCGCGAAATTTAAATTAAAAAGTTTTACTACTTTTTGCCCACAGTTGTATACCACCTCAATCAAATCGTGATCATTACGCAACTTGCATCGATGCGATTGATGAAGTTATTAATACAACAAACCCGTCAGAATTAGTTCTTGTGCTTGGTGATTTTAATCTTCCAAATATAATATGGAATATGGAACCGGAACTAAGTTGTATATTTCCAAGCAATATAACAACAGATGCCGAATATTTATTTGTGGACGCCATGCTCGTTTACAATTTGAACCAGATAAACACAATTGGTAATAATCGTCATAGATTACTGGATCTTGTCTTCAGCAACGACATTGACACTGTCAAAATTTCAGAATCCGTGTTACCTTTTGTAATTAATGATATCAATCACAAGTCCTTAGATATTGTATTTGACTAAACTAATCTAATAGCGGGTTCGGAACACCGTGAGGAGCTACAAAGTTACCTAGAATCCATCAACTGGCAAACAACTCTCAATTCCAATGATATAAACGAAAATGTTGATAAACTTAATGACATTATGTAGGAAGGCTTCGAACTTTATGTACCTATGTGCTGTAAACCACAAAATGCTCACCCTCAGTGGGTCGATGATAGACTAGTCAACTTAAAAAATCGGAAGTGGAAAGCGTATGCCAAAATGTTGAAAAGCGGGTTAGAAGCCGACAAAATAATGTTTCTACAACATAGTAACGAATTTGAAATTTACTTCAAATCAAAATACAGGTCGTATCTCGATCAAATTCAAGGAAAAATCAAAGTAAATCCAAAACAATTTTGGAAATACTTTAGGACTAAACGCGAAATTGACGGATACCCTGCAAATATGACCTATAACAATACCAGCTCCTCAAACTCCAAAGATATAGCTGACAAGTTTTTCCACTCAGTCTATAAATCAAGCATTACTAGTGGATTGTACGAACAACCCAGCAATAAAAACGTATCAATAACTCCTTTAAAAGGATTTGGAGACGGTTGTGGCCTTGACAATATACTCTCTTCTATTCTGAAGGATTACGCTGACATTTTAGCAATTCCATTATGTTACCTATTCAACCACTCCTTAAGCACGGCGTGTTTCCCGAAAAATGGAAAATTTCAAAAATTACACCAATTTTTAAATCGGGCAAACGAGACGACGATACATGCTACAGAGGAATATCAATTACATCATCAATTCCAAAATTGTTTGAATTAGTTTTATGCAAAAACTTTGAATCCACAATTGCACGTCATATATCAATAAGCCAGCATGGGTTTTTGCCTGGCCGATCCACATCAACTAACCTGGTTCAATTCACCAGTAAAATAATTAATGAGATAGAAAACCATCACCAAGTTGATGTAGCGTACACAGATTTCGCAAGCATTTGTTTGACTCCATCTGCCAACAAAAAGCACTCCGGAGTTTATTCGCATCTCTCGGTTACATAAATTGGTTCAAGTCTTATCTATCAAACCGGCGACAATTTGTAATAATGGGAAATGAGAAATTAAACGTTATTAAAGTTACGTCTGGTGTTCCCCAAGGATCTCACATCGGGCCGCGGATATTTATTGTTTTTATAGATCAAATAACCGAGATAATCACAAACTCAAACGCGCTCATATTTTTTTGAACTGTTAATGGAATGCTAGATCCGAAGAAACTTCAAGAAGACATCGATAGATTAAGTGAGTGGTGTGATCGAAACACACTTTACTTAAATATTAAGAAATGCAAAATCATGTCTTTCCATCGTAAGAGAAATCCGCTAATTACTTTCTACAAAGTGAACAACGAAGTATTGCAAAGACTCAATGAGATCATAGATCTACTCTTTCTGCGAAAGCGAATGCCATGTTTGGATTTGTTAAAAGATGGACAGAATTTAAAGATATTCAAACCTTATGTTCATTCTCTTTCGCTTACGTTCGATCTCAACTGAAATACGCAGTATCGGTCTGGAACCCGTACTATCCTGTATACATTAAAAGAATTGAAAGCATTCAAAAGAAGTTTCTGATTTTCTTGTTAAAGAACAGTGACTGGAACTACGACCACAATTGAAAAGCCACTGACAATTTAAAAAAAAATAGCTTTGCTGATGATGCTACATTGCACTCCTCTATGCCATTCGAAGTTGGTTCACACCTTCAGAACTAAGGAGAAATACGAATTTGCGGTGCTAAACACAAAAAGGTATTAAACGAACTAGACCTTGGAATAGTGATTAATAATTCTTCGTTAGCTGCATTCGTACATAAACTTCAAAACCTATACCTGTTGCATGTGAGTGAAATTGAAAATATTTTCGACCTATAACTAGATTGGACTACGAGGAGCAAAAGTTCGCACTCTTTAACTTCTTAATTAGTATTCCAAGTACATTTCCTTAAATCAGTGACAGAAGTGTATGCCTACGGTCAAAGAATAGATTGTACGTATCGTACTAGCATTACTACCCGAAATAATAAATCCTTCATTAATAATTAAAAAATACAGGGAAAATTTACTAAAAAAAAAATTGTGGGTGATTTTATTTTGTAATGTGAGACAAATAAAAACGAAACGAGCGCGACGACTACCAAAAAGAAAGAAGAAGCAGTAAGTTGTATACGTATACATTATAATAAACACATATAAACGTGTATAATACACAAATAACAAACCAAATTCCGCCTCACTTCATTCCGATATCATTTTTTATGTGTGTTCGTATTGATTTTAGACAGACCGAATCGAAGACCACCAGAAATTCCCTATTTTTCCATTTTTTTTTTTATGTTCACGATTTAGCTTTTCCCAATTTTTTTTTTTTACTTTTCGATAAATAAAATTGATTTTATGTATTTTTTATATTTGAAGAATTTTCATCCAAAATTGGGAAATAAAAAAAAACGAAAAGAAAAACTACCGATGTTCTCCTATCTATTTCCATATAAATGTACAGAGCACACGATTATATGTCTCGTATCCATACGTAGATTGAGACGACATGTGCGAGAAAATAACTAAAACCGGATGATTTTTTGGTTGCAGTATCTCCCCTTTGACTCTGTATATACATAGCCGTGTATAGTATATGGAACCCGAAGAAAATTAATTTTAATTATCACGCAATTAAAGCGATAAACCATTTTCTTCACCCTCAAAAAACCATTTCCCGTTTTAGCCTATTTGAGCTGAATTGAGTGGTTGGTAGGAAGAAAACGTAGAAAAATTTGGATAAATTCTTTAGCATGATACAAGCACTCACACACACACATACACATACACACACAACTTTAATAATTGGATTAAATTATGTCGACATTTTTTTATGTGTTTTAAACTTACACTACATAGATTACATACAACAGCATAAATTACGTATACAGGTTTCGTTGGTGTGCCATGTATACTCTTATAACGTATGCACAAGAAATCGATAAAAATAAGGTCAAGAAATAATTTTTTTATCGTTTTGTTCGTTCCGTTCGGTTCGTGAACCATAAACCAACAAATCTAGATCACAAATTGTGTCAAAAATATTTGCATAATTCATATAGGGGTGGTTTAATGGTGGAGGGCAGCATAATTCACTTACCACCTCTCTGGAATGAAATTGTGGGAAACAAATATGCCACCATCATTCTCTAAACGAATTTAATCTAAAAGGAATTGGCAGTAATCTCAAGTTGTCCGACGCACGTCAGTGACGTTTTCAGCAGACCTTGCGTTTCGATGACGTACTGGCTAGGATAAAAATCACGTAATGCGTGGAACTTTCCTCAAACGGAGCACTGATTTTGAATATAAAATTTGCACACGTTGTTCAACGCTAGTACCTTCTAAGGTGATTTGACATACAATACTGTACAATTCACAACAAATTTGACAGATGTTGCTTTAACAACATGGCTGCTATAACCTAACAAATTTCGATCGTCCCCACCTAATGACACCTATCGATGAGCACCGCAACCAACACCAAATCGATGTAACGTCGGGCAAACCTATAAACCAATAAAGCATCGGACAATACCAATAGTCAGTTCGACCATTGTGTTTTATTTATTCGCCATTCCCTACAACATTTTGATTCCTCGAACTGGTTGTCCGTGTTCGTGTTGACTAATGAATTTTGTTATATAAAGTGTTTAGTGCACGTACAAAGTTAAAAGTGAAGTAAATAGTGCCAGATTTCGTGTGCTTACCGCGTTAAGAAAATTAATTGGAGCAAGTCATGACAAGTAAAATGAAGCAATTGACACTACAACGAGCGATCAGAGACAGCAACTAAATAATCAGTAGCAGTCCCGGAATGACTGCCTACTTTGTTCAGGCGTGGCTAGACCGTGTTGAATCACATTATCGAGAGTTTTGTGAGGTGCAGGATCAAGTGAGAACCGTAAGTGATCCTGAAGAGATCAAAAATAGTGTGAAAAGTGTGCTCAAGCCGAAGATTTGTACTTTTACGCCTCGTCTTTGAAAACAGTACAGCGACAAATTCGCATTATCGAAAGTCTACCATACTAGGTTAAATCAAAGGTCAACTTCATCCACAGCAATAAGCAGTGAACCAATTCATGAAAACGGAAAAATCCTAGATTTAACAAGCGACACCGTACGCTGTTTGAATGTTTTAGAATTGCCGGTCGCCAAATGGGAAATTTTTATGATGAATCTTGTGGGCGATGTCAAGAATCAGAAACCCATCGACAATGGGAGATAACATTAACTCGAGCGAAATAACCATCGTACCAAGATCTACTCGATTTCTTAAAGGCCCAGCAACCAGCTCACATATCCACGTGTCAAGTATGTGATGAAAACCACGACGTGTTCTAGCATGATAAATGCAGGCCTCTTACATTCTACAGTTCGTGCCGTGTATACCATAAAAGAAATCATTGTATATTTCGAAGTCGAATCCCGAAACATAATCCATTGTCATTACTTACTTATCGTTTGAACTCCCTTGCGCTCTGTTTCATATCCGTGAGCACCCCAACTAGCATTGTATTATCAAGGAAAACTGCTAATCACAATTTGTGAAATCTGTGCCAGTGTGTTGCAATTTTTCAATTTGTTCTCGGTTACAGAATCGATTGAATACTTTCTATACCGATCCCAGCCTTCATCGACACGCATCCATAGTCGCACTTGGATAATTTGGCACTTGACGATCCTCATTATTATTTTCCCACGGCAAGATCAACATCCCGCTCAGAGCTGATGTCATTGGAATGTTCTAAACGGATGGTTGAATCAAGGTATGCAGGATTCATTCAAAACACGATACTCGGATACATCCTGTTCGGATAAGTGGAGTGCAAGGCAACTAATCAACTGTTCAGTTTCATGGCGACTATTGAGATTATGACGCCGTCGACAATACACTCGGGGAATTTTAGAAACCGAGAACTTTCCCTCACTTCGAGAACTAACACAAGAGGAAGATAATAACTTGCTCCGTTCAACGACGACAACTCATCGCGACTAGGAAGGTCACAAGAGAGTGCAATCCTCGATTACATGATATGGAACATCGTTTTTCCGAGAATAGACAAATCTGCTTAGAATACAATAAATTTATGCAAGAATACTTGAAATCAAGGCATATCGAAGAAGTGCATGACGGCCGCAGCAGCCGGCCTGAACGAATTTTACTACCTGTACAGGTAACAACCTGTTTTCGATGCGTCGCATTAAATCGAACAACTATAGCAGCCGAAGTCATATTGAGAGAGTTTTACCAGCTTCGGAGGAGATCGTCAACTTAATCGCAATCCAACGTCTTCGAATTATGGATATTGTCCGCGAACAGCCAACAGCTAATCAACGAGATACCGAAGAGATTCCTCGAGCATCAAAGCCAACTCGTGCTAAATTGGGATGAGTCAGTGAACACTCTTAGATTACATTGATCTCCCTCGACCGATTGTTTCCGATTTAACATCTCCTCAACCTGGAATGTCCGCGTGTCTACCAAGCAAACAATATTATCGTAGTCATGCGTATCATGTTACAGGGGTAGTGGATACTCGGCATACCGAGGGACGAAGCTGTTCTACACTCAATCGGTCAAACAAACTTCAGCTATCGAAACGGTTTGCGATCGTTAGAATCTATATTAGACTTGATCGAGTAATCGCGATAAATCATTCAATACCACTGTAGACTATCACCGTGTTATATTTAGAGCTTTATGCCAGCGTACTCCTCGCCAAGCTTAAGCTCGCCATCGTTAAAAACTCGTGACGAAGACATTCGTGGCCAATTGGGTTTTGCAAATTTTGAATTATCTTCAGCCTACCAATTGAAACAATATCGACAACAATCACAACCCAACCAACTACGCAGATGATTCGCAACGTCAGACGATTCGTGGGGCTTACACCAACATTGACGGGCGCAAGCCAAAATCAATGATCGCAACTGGTCATAATGACATAATGATCGTATCACGGCTCTCTGCAAACGATCCATCCAGTATCGACGTTCAGCGGTGGCCACATTTTCAATGAGTTTCACAACCGACTCAATTGGTCATTCGAATTCTAAGTCAAGCTGGTTCAGATTATCCACTTTGCTGACGAGTGAGAGAGAGAGAGAAAGAAAGAGAAAGAGAGAGAAAGAGAGAAAGAGAGAAAGAGAGAAAGAGAGAGAGAGAGAGAGAGAGAGAGAGAGAAAGAGAGAGAGTAGTAAGTGTAGTAAGTTCTATGGAAATTTGATTTCCGATCATAAACCGCGCTTGGCTACGGTTTTAGCAAATTTTTTTGTTTACGAAGTTTAGCGAGCTTTAAATTTCCAAAATAGGAATATCCAAATTACTGGTTTGTCAAGTATCGAAAGAACACATTTTGATCACGCTTTTGAAATTAAAGTTCGAACAAACCGAACCCAGTGGACCACGTTCTGCTATGTTTTAGTGTATTGCATCCGAAAATTTGACCAAGTAACACATGCGTCTTTTACTTCGATCGGCCAAGGTCAAGCTATCGCACCCACCCTTGTCAACGTGTCTGATTAATAAGTAAAGTCGAATATAGGCTTACTTATACATTAAGACCTTGGCCTAGACCTTGTCTTCTTCGAACCTGAAACATCCGAAAACCAATGTATCTAGAGTACCAGGCAGTACTGCTTGAAACGCCATTAAATTTATGTCGACAGTTTATTTTCCGAACTGTAGTAGATGGCAGTATTGTTCGTAAAAAGTTCTTATGATTTTAACGAGGTTTAACGAAATGTTGAAAGTATAATTTAATAATAATAGATTGAAGTAATTCTTACCAATGGATCGTGGCTCAAGTAAAGAAATAATGGAAGACTTACAAAATAAAGGCCTTAAAATACTAGATGCTGTGAACATTGTTAAAAAAGAGAGAACAGAAATCCAGGAAGGAAACCAAATTATCAGTAAAACAACAAAGAGAATGTTCAAAACATTTATGGAATAAAAGGAATCCTTCACATGAAGACGAAAATCGAACCAATGAGGAGAACCACAGCACGCATACCCCAATGCAAGAAATGCCAGGCATTTTATCATACCCAAAGATATTGCGGCCGGTAGGCATGTACAATAGGGGGAGATGTGCTAGCCAAGTGTACAAATTGTAAGGGCCAACATCCGGCTAATTATCGAGGCTGTGAGGTTGCTAAAACAACTACAAAAATTAAGAGATAAAACAAGAAATCAACCGCAAAATCACGAAAGTCGAAGAGTTCAAATATCAAATCAGATGGATCAAAACCCACAACCAAGCAACACAGGTCAAAGGAGTTCACTTGCCCAGGTAGTTAGGGACTCAAAGACCCAAAATACAAGTGCCCGCACTTAGAAAGGAGGATGGAACCTGAACAAGAGGTCCTAAAGAGAAGGCTGATCTGTTTGCGAAGTATCTCGAGGATATCTTCCAACCACTACCAAGACAAACGACCAATGAAAATATAATGTTAATCCACAAGCTAGATGATTTTGATATACGCCCAGTAACTCTCAAAGAATTAAAAGAAGAAGTAAAAAGCAACATGAATGTTAAAAAGGCCCAGGATATGACTTGATTACTTGCCAAATAATCAAAGCTCTACCAGGTAAAGGATTTCGTAAGCTATTAAACATAATCAATGTAAGCTTTCGGTTAAAATATGTTCCGTGGCAATGGAAAGTAGCAGAAGTAATCATGATAGCAAAACCTGATGAACCATCTAACCATAAAAAATCATACAGGCCAATTTCATTGCTGCCAATTATGTCAAAACTCTTTGAAAAATTATTACTAAAAAGACTTAAACCAATAATTGGGGACCGACAACTAATTGCTCCACATCAATTTGGATTCAGGGAAAAGCACTCCACAATTGAACAGGTACATAGAATCACCAACATTACTGAAAGAACGTTAGAACGTAAAAAAGTATGCTCCAGCAATTTTACCGACGTCGCCCAAGTATTCGATAAAGTCTGGCACATTGGACTCGAATTCAAGTTGCATAGAGATCTGCCGAGGCAATTCTATGCCATACTAAGATTTTATTTATCCAATAGAAATTTTCATGTGAAAGGGGAGTGTCTTAGGACCAGTCCTGTATTTATTATATACAAGGGATATTTCAACAACAGATGAAGGAACCATAGCCACCTTTGCAGATGGCACAGCAATCATGGCGATTGGAAGTAATGTCGCTGATGCAACGAGCAAACTCCAGAAGATTACCAACGCGGTTTGTAACTGGACTAAGCACTGGAGAATCAAGCTTAATGAGACGAAATCCACGCATATTGACTTTACATATCAAAAGGTTTCCCATCTACCGATAGAAATTAACTCACGACCGGTATCATACGCACACAAAGCCAAATATCTTGGCGTGACACTCGATGCCAAGCTCAAGTGGAGAGAGCATGTCAAAAAAAAGAAGAAGAACTTAATATTAAGTTCAGAAAAATGTATTGGCTCATAGGGAGAGGCTCTAAGATTACAATACACAACAAGCCGCTGCTATATCGGCAAATACTGAAGCAGATATGGACCTACGGTATTCAACTCTGGGGATGTATACTAAGCAAACAAACGCCAAAATGATACAGACGTTTCAAAATAAAGTTCTCCGTAGCATCGTAAATGCTCCGTGGTACACAAGAAATGAAGACCTTCACAGGGACTTACAGATGGAATACATGTTGGGACTAACCATTGGGTTTCACTAAATTGCTAGATGAGCGCAGTCTCAGTTATAATTAAAAAAAGAAAAAAACAATGGGTCGTAATATAATTTTGATTCATATTTTTGTAGAATTTACGGCTTTTTTCACCGCGATTGATGTTTTACACTGTTGTTATACTGCCATCTATAGTCAAAGATCGGAATTATTGACATAAAGTGACGTCATTTTGCAAAATTCTTAAAGCATTGATTTCGTTAGTATTCTAGATTCCAATGTAACGAAGCAAGCACTTTTTACGAGCTGCTAGTCTGATATGTTCCTATATAATATGTTTATGAGAGGCTTCAGTCCCATATGGTAACTCATCCAAATAAGTCAAACGATTTTACAATAATCAGTAGCCACAAAATAAAACACGGTTGGACCGCAAAGTGACTTATTTGAATAAGTCTTCTTCTTAAAAAAAAAGTAAATTCTGCAATGTAAATAAAGTAGCTGTCGGTAAACACGTATTCTCAAATGTCAGTTAGATGCTAGGTGTCGTATCTAATTTAATAAATTTAAAGATATCGCCCACCCAATGATACAAATCTATTTAAAACACAAATGCCTTAGTTAAAAATCTCATTTCGCCAAAGAAACCTATTTCGACTAAACTAACAAGTAGATACGTGGTAACACAAAGTCGAGTGATGGTGACGTATTTCGCAATGGTAAAGGCCACATTTTGGCTTAATTCAACACTATGGTTACCCGTCTAAAAATAAATGACACTATAGCCTTTTTAACATTATTGTTGTCCCATTG
The DNA here is from genome assembly GCA_963691935.1 of Nephrotoma guestfalica. Classification (NCBI taxonomy): domain Eukaryota; kingdom Metazoa; phylum Arthropoda; class Insecta; order Diptera; family Tipulidae; genus Nephrotoma; species Nephrotoma guestfalica. Next base: position 213,166,389 of record OY829915.1, read on the forward strand.
CGATCTCGTTAAACTACATTCCCTACTAACCTAGTTAATACACAACTGCTTATCTAACACATTGATCGGATTAATTTCTTAGACCAGCTGTAATACTTGCCTAATTCCCGCCTCGCCTAAATGTAAAATAAAATAAAACCAAACAAAACTTTACAATTCCTTCTTATACCATTTTATTGATTACCTGCCCCCATTACAATAAAAATCTGTTAACAAATTTTCTTTAGGTAAAAAAAAATTTTTTTTTGTCATTCGAAAAGGTAAAAATGTACTAACACGTGTATATATACATAAACACATTTATATGTATGCATGTATGAATATAGCCAGAGCTGCGAGAGATCCGACATAAAAAATATACCGAACTAAACCAAACACACAACAACAACAACAACACAAACACAAAACGGGAAAAGTTTAGAAAAATATAGAATTTTTTTTTTTTTCGTTTCTTTCGATTTTCATTTTCCACCAAGCAAGTAGTTGGGGTATTTCATATACAAAAAAATTTAAACTGGTTAGAGGAATGGGACGATGAGGTGATTATTCACCATCACCACCCCCCCAATTTTTATTTTATTTATTATTATTTTGTATTTTTCATTTTGGTATATATACGGTTCTTAAAAATTTGGAATTGTTGTCATGTTTTTCTTTTTCATTTTCCCAAAGACTTTTTGTGTTTTGTATTTTTCCTTTTTTTTTTTTGGATGTGTTTGGATAGGTACAGTGATGTATTTGCCCCAGGAATACGACCAAGGGATTTTTTTGCCGGTGTACTTCTTTATCACAACGATGTAAGGTAACCATGGAAATTAACTAGGATACAAATCAGAAGTAACCAAAAAATTATTATTTTGGTAATTGTGGAAATTAATTATTTAAAGTGGAATCCTGAAATTTCAAACCAAGAATAAGAGTTTCAGTCCTCGTTCTGTAAAATTAAATTAATCACAGCTGTATCAACACAATATTTCAATCAGATTCGATCAGATTACTTTTTAGAGAGGTCCCAGCTCCAGCTGGGAACAATAAATTCAATAATTCAATTCTATAAATTCTATAAATTCAATAATCTTTGAATAGGCAAATTTGGTTAAAAATACGGATATACAACTACCTGAGTTCCGGTTTGTATACCGGAGTGAAGTTTTTAACATTAATAAAAAGTCTAGCTACACATTTTAACGAAAAGTGTAAACTCAAAACGAGTAGATACACAAATTATCAAAATAGGTACAAAAAGAAATGAAGGCGTGAACTTGTTTTGGCCAACACATGACTGCCGACGAATGAATACTGGACTTTTGGTAAAAATGGTCAAATGTCCTCCTAATTTCGTAAGGATCCCTCTATTTTTACTATCACTTGAGACGAAATTTTGCTGATTTTATACCTGCCTCCCAGATACCTCCAAAATGAAGAGTGTGAGGCGGAATTAAGTGCTAATTGGTTCCATCAATAGATAACATAGCTGCAATGCCACTCGGTAATGTTGTCATGGCCGTGCGATAGTTATTTTTTAATACAGCATTTGCTCCGACAAGATTCCGTTGTAAGACAGCTTACTATTTCGATATGGATCGCCTTAGTTACCATACATACGTATGAGAGCTATATATCCTATGTAGGGTTGGTGTCCCCTTCCTTTTGTTGTTCTCAATTGGGTGGTACCAGCATAATCGATTCCTGTTTTGACAAATGCTCTCCCTGGTTGCACTTTGGCAGCTGGCAAAGCTCTCATTAGTTGTTCTGACATATGCTGCTTGTGGAGGAAATATTTAAGATATTTTGGATTCACGCTTCGCACCGCCCGCTTGCCATCAATAATCCAGTATTTGTTCCTTTAATGTGACAAGGTTGATTGAATTCCACCGTGCAAAGTGCTGTGGTGGGCTTCTTCGATTATTCGCAGCGTTAATATGTTGTGCTTGTCCAAGATTATTTGGTTTCGGCTGGCAGGCGTAAGGTTTGAATTTTGTAGCCGACCATCCACTCTTAGTATTCCGTTGTTATCTAATAACGGATTCAAATATAAGCATCTATTTCTTTTGTCTAAATGCCTGGAAGTCTTGTTCCTGGATGATTTTGAGAATTGTAATTTCTGCATCTTGAAGTTCTTTATTCGATGGTATTGAATGCCGCTCAAACAATTGTAAGAACGAGTTGACTTCTTTTACGTCAGCCAGATTAACATTGAGTTTTCTTTTAATTTCTCCAGATGTACGTCATTAGGATTGCTGTTTGGTGTGGGTACATCAAGATACAACCGTAATTTCTCACGAAGAAAATCTGGATCTCTCACCATAAGGTATACTGTTAGCGTATAAGATAGCGGAAATTTTTCAGCGGAAAATAAGAGATTTCGCTACTCGCCGCAAGTGGTAGCACAATCACAAAAGAGAATTTCTTTTTCCAGCGGAAATTTTTTATTCATTTTGTATCTCTTTTTTCACAAAATAAAACATCCCAGCGGAATAAAATATTAAAAGTGATCCTTAAAATGACAAATTGATTGATCTCCGAAGTAGAGGAACTCGGTAAATGAAATCTTGAAATTTAACGTCCAAAACTTAGGACAAAATTCTAGGATCTGTTCATGCTGGACTAAATTAGGCCATTTCATAGTCATACTTTTGAAAATTAAAATTTTTTATTAGTTTATTTTCAGTTTTTGGCCAATATCTCAAAAACTGCCACTAGTAACCAATACTTTCGATTGTTTTTCTAATAGCTTAGGTCATACTGAGACTACCAGGAAAACTCGGGGAAAATTTTAATCCAACAATTTTCCCCAAATTTTCCTGGTAGTCTCAGTATGACCTAAGCTATTAGAAAAACAATCGAAAGTATTGGTTACTAGTGGAAGTTTTTGAGATATCGGCCATAAACTTAAAATTAACTAATAAAAAAAATTTAATTTTCAAAAGTATTGGTTAGAAATGGCCTAGTTTCGTCCAGCATGAAGAGATCCTAGAGTTTTTCGGAGATCAATCAATTTGTCATTTTAAGGATCACTTTTAATATTTTATTCCGTTGGGATGTTTTATTTTGTGAAAAAAGAGATACAAAATGAATAACAAATTTCCGCTGGGAAACGAAATTATCTTTTGTGATTGTGCTGCCACTTGCGGCGAGTAGTGAAATCTCTTATTTTCCGCTGAGAAATTTCCGCTATCTTATACAGCATGTTGGCTCCCCTCTGACCCGCAATAATGTAATAGTTGAGTTAGTCCAGGCGTAAGCCTTGATGTCATTGAGTTTCAGGGTACATTTCGTAAGGCTTATGAGTTTCATATGATTATGAGTTTTCGTATGGCTTATGCTAGTAGCAAGGCTGCGATAAGCTCCAGACGTGGGATTGATAATTTGGTAGTAGTAGCAACAATATACCACCGCAGCATACGCAGACTCGGATGCGTCAGAAAATCCATGCAGCTCAATTGAAGATTCTGTAGTTCATCCATCTAGCGTTTAGTGTCGCTGGTAGCCAATCATCCCATCATATTCCAATTGTCCATGCTTCTTGCATCATTTGTTTAGCCGTGATGGTTATTGGTGACAGCCACCCTATGGGGTCGAATAATTTGGATGAATCCTGTAGTGCATGTGGTAGTTGCAATTTTAAGACGTCAAACTCAAACGCATCTCCCTAATATTTTTACGCTGTCGAATAGTTTTATTTTAGTACGTTGCCTTTATGATGTAATTCGCCCGTGATATATTCCAAAATTTCCTCGGAATTGGAAATCCATTTTCTCAGTTTCAAACCACCATCCTCCGTGAGTTCCCTTGTTGCATGTTGCATAAGTGCTACTACCATCTTGTGCCAGTTGCAATAAGGCTCGTATTGCTAGGAAACTAGCCTAGTAACTGCCTGATGAATCCATATCTGCCTGTACATTTTCTCGATATCTGTAGTTAGTATGAATTTATGCCGTCGCAATCGGAGCAAAATGTCCACAAGGTCCTGCTGCAATTTTGAGCCAGTCATAGTTAAATCATTTAATAACACTTCCGTGGTGGTTTTCGCTGAAGCATCAAATACAACCCGGAGTTTTGATTCACTTTGATTTTTTTAGGCTCCCATCGGACTAACTCCATGTGCTTAAAGGTCCAGGTATTCCAGCATGAACTGGTGCTACATCTGCTTGAATGATGCATCCTTTGTAAATTTTCTCTCGGCCATTTTTCTTGACTCGCCTAAGTTGTGCTGGCTTGATTTAAAATGAATCCTAACCGTGTACCTTCCATCTGGATTGCGCCCCAGATTTTCTTTTAAGAGTAAGATTTCTTTCTTCGGGCATATTTGCATTCTCAATGAACAATTGTAGTTGCTCTGAATGGCCTTTGTTGTCACCATAGTGGTTGTTATTTGATGCTCATTGTTCCCTAGATTGCCAATTATGACCCATCCAAATTTAGTATTTTGGGCTTCATGATGTTGTCGGTTATTATTAATGGATAGTAATCCACTCTAATCACCAAGTCGATTGGTTGCGAGCGAATCATAGAAAAATCTCCAGAAAATCTTGGGTTTAGCTTTGATGTTGATGGAGTATCTGCAAACGCCAGCCTTGTTCCCACCTATGCCAGCAATATTCACGTTGGTTTTTCTTTTGTTTGCATTCAATATATGAGCGGCCTTTAATGATATTAAGGTGGCTTGAGACCCTGAGTCTATCAAGGCCCTTAAAGTAGCGACCTGTCCAGTGCCTGTAGTTGCTTTGATTAAGGCGATGGGCAAAAACACAGGTCCTTGTTGATTGATCAGAAGAGTTTGACTTATACTCTCGCTCGAAGATGCTGCGATGTTGCAGTGCAGAAGTGTCCTTTGCACACCATACATATTGTAGATTTATAATGACCCCTTTTATGTTGTGCGAGGCAAAATACGCAAAGGTTGCAGTCACTTACTAGTCTTGCTCTGTCTAACGTTGTCTACATGTTTTAGTGGAGGCACGAATAATGCTACGTTAGGTGTTCGCGTTGCGGTTGATTTTGTGTTACCCATTGCTTCTAGTGACTGGAATCTTCTCTCCATGAAATCGAAATACTCCGATATTTTTGGTATTTCCCCTTGGATTACAATGGAATGTTACAAATGACTCAAATGGTGAGCCCAAATTTAGCCGCTCTATGTCGTGTAACATTTCCTTCGCGGAGTCGTAGAGATTTCGTAACGCCCCGGTAGTTGCAACTTGTATCGTTGGAAGCGACAGCAATGAATTGAAATATTTGGCAGCCAGCAGTCCTGGGTTGTTGTATCTTGACTGTAACAGGTTCCAAGGGTGTTGATAGGTAGCTGATAAGTTGCGCTGCACTTTGCAGTAAATGCGACTTAAGATATGACATTTTTAGTGTATCCGAAATGTTGTTGTTTCGAAGAATGAGTTCAGTAAATATGTCGTTGAATGAACTCCAATTCTCGTAATCTCCAGCGAAATTTGGCACGTCCAATATTGGTAATTTGGCCTGCAAGGTGCCGTGGAAGTGCTTTGTAAAATACGAGGTTATTCGTTCATCTTCATCGCTTGTAGCTGGTCGATCACATCCATGAACTGGTTGGTCTTTAAGATGTCTTGTTTCTTAAATAATTTATTGTTAACATATTGACGAATGTTGTTTCCCACATAATCTGTGTATAGTGACTTTACGTTCTGTATGCGGCCCTCTAAATACGTTTTGGTTTTACGTATATCGTCATCCTTGCTGTAATTGCGGCGCAAGCCAATTATTTTATCTGCATTTTCTTGCAGCTTGCGTAGTCCTTCCATATCTTTCTTGTTGTTTTGCCGAAAGAATTTTCTGTGTGGACATTAGTTACTTCTGTATACTTTGTTGGTGTACGCTTTAATGTGTTGTTGAATGTGTACGCCGGGCAATCCGGCTCGAAGGACCAATGATAAATCAAGCCTCAAGAAACTATCGTATTGTTACGCGAAATATTTCCACAAAACATAACTTCGAAATCTGGTGATGTGGATTAGGCTTCACAGTCATCCAATTTAACTGCTCTAGACTTCTTTTTATGGGGTTATCTTAAAAGTAAGGCTTATGCAAACAAACTAGATAATATTGAACAACTTAAAAGGAACATTAGAGAGAAAATTAACATGATACAGAGTGAAATGTGTGAGGAAGTGATGACAAATGTGATCAAAAGAGCCTGCATTTGTACGGCCAATAGAGGTGGACACTTACAAACATTAAATAAATGATCTGTAAACATTAAATCTATTTTCTTTTATGATATGATATGATAGAGGCATTCAGGCCAACCATATCGGCGATCCTAGGTACGTTACCATAATCTTGAAATATCAACAATCAAATAACAAATTATATCTGACCTGAAGTCGACCTGAAGGCGATTGAATTGATTTTTCTTATGTCTTCCACTTTAGATCGGTATATTCCAATTGGATTTTTCATTTAATTTTGTAAAATGAAATTCCAAAATAAGCAACGAACCTGATTTTATTGAATTAATACAATTTTGAATTTGTTTTTTCGCAATAAAAAACGACCCAATGGTGGCCTTACGCCAAAATGTGTTGACCATTCCTGACCTAACGTTACCTAACGAAATTTGATAAAAATGGTATGATTTTCATGCTGTATAAGACAGCGGAAAATAAGAGATTACGCTACTCGCCGCAAGTGGCAGCACCATCACAAAAGGCAATTTTTTTGTTATGCCAGCGGATTTTTTTTTATTCATTTTGTATCTCTTTTTTCACTAAATAAAACATCCCGTCAGCGCAATAAAATATTAAAAGTGATCCTTAAAATCACAAATTGATTGATCTCCGAAGTAAAGGAACTCGGTAAATGGAATCTTGTGAATTTAACAATATTCCGTCTTTCCACCATTTCTTAAAGAATGACAATGAAATTGGGATAATAGTGTTAATCAGGGATCTTAAAGTAAGTTTTGGACAAAATTCTAGCGCTTGTTCATGCTGGGCTAAACTTGGCTATTTCATAACCAATCCTTTTGAATATTTAAAAATTTGTATTAATTTATTTTCACTTTTAGGCCAATATCTCAAAAACTGAAACTTATATGGCCGCAGAAAATCAAAAATCCATAAGTTTTCCCCAAATTTTCCTTGTAGTCTCGGTATGACCTACAGAACATAAATTAACACAGAAAATAATTTAATAAAAAATTTAAAATTTTCAAAAGGATTGGTTATGAAATGGTTTAGTCCAGCATGAACAGATCCTAGAACTTTGTCCAAAACTTACTTTAAAATCCCTGATCAATACTGCTATCCAAATTTCATCGTCATTCTTTAAGAAAAAGCAGAAAGAAGGAATATTGTTAAATTTCAAGATTTCATTTACCGAATACCTTTACTTCGAATATCAATCAATTCGTCATTTTAAGGATCACTTTTAATATATTATACCGCTGGGATGTTTTATTTAGTGAAAAAGAGATGCAAAATGAATAAAACATTTCCGCCGGTATAACAAAATAAATTCTCTTTTGTGATGGTGCTGCCATTTGCGGCGAGTAGCGTAATCTCTTATTTTCCGCTGTCAAATTTCCGCTATAGCATATGATATTTCAATGAGGTGCTGCTACCAGGGAATTTTTGTTTTAATGCTTTATTATTTATTTACCGTTTATTCGTATGATGACCAAACGATGACCAAACGAACAGAATCATAATTTTTGGTCAAAATCTTTAGATGGGGTGCTAAAAAGGCGGAGCCTATAATTTAAGTGCTGGCTAAGGTATTTTATCTTATTAGTCAGCTTAGACTAGAGAAGTCCCATTCTTACCTCATCTCACGGTAAGCTACGCATGAAATTAATAACAACTTCATTGATGAAATGCGTGAACGCCTGCATATCATCGGGAAACCCGGAACCACTCTCGTTTACATATACCAGCGACAACCATTCGTAGGAGAAAGCGTGAAAGTCAGTCATCATTCAGGCGCAGCGGCGTCATCTAATAAACTATTCAGGAAGCAGAACGTTCTTAAGCGACAGTTGTATAGGAAATTAACATCTATTAACGACTCATTAGAGGCAAACAACTACTCGAAAGCGTATTTAAGTTTGAAGATGAGGCAATTGGAAAGAGATATGGAGGAAATCAGACCTGCATACAACTATATTGATCGAGGCTGCAGGACAACTTATCAGCCACTTAGCAACTACAGGAGAGAATTACGAGATGGTCTGGAATACATTGCAAGCACTGCTGTCCCTATAAACATTGCAGTAGCATCAGGTCAAGCAGTTCGAGCTATGCATGCCATTGCAAAAGAGATGCCACACAACCTCGGGCATGAGAATGAAACAATGCTGGAAAATCCTAAAATAGCCCTCAAATTAGAAAACTTTTTAAATTTATTGGAAAGACGATCCTAGTCTTTAGAGGCGATGGGAAATAGCCACGTACACAAATTATATAGCCTTTGAGTCGAGTGAATGCAGCAACTATCTCCACTCCTTGTTAAATACAAAAATGCCAACATACGAAAGAGCCATGACCAGGCATCAAAAAGATAGGTGCCTAGCAAAAAGTTTCGGTTTAGTGTGTAACGGGAAATACAGCACACTTTTGCATTGCAACAACTCGGCATCGAAAACCGAAGTTACAGCCAAAACTTTTGTAGTGAGTCAGCAACTAGCACAATAGATCCACAATCGCAGGCAACTCTTATTTCGACAAAGTGGCGGCCGACCAGTTCAGCGTTAAAAAACAAAAGGCATATGTTAAGATTCCGAGTGTTGGTGGAAGGGATGCAGGTAATGGCCGGCACGTTGTCGACACCGAGCTTCCCCCAAAGTTTACAGGAGATTTTGTTTTAAATAATGAAGCAATGGTATTTGAGAACCTCAATCATCAACTGCCAAAGATGGACGTTGATACAACTAGATGGATTCATCTCCTCAAAGTACAACTAGTTGATCAACTGTTCGGCGCTGATCGCAGCCAACCGATTTAATACTAGGAGCAGACTATTATCCGACAATAGCCAACAACAACATAATCAAATGGGCCCGGAGGATCAAAGGGATTGAGGATCAACTAAGGTTGCTTGTCGAAAGCGACAGTATTCCGGAAGAAAAAAGTCACGACGAAGAAATCAAGGTCGAAAACTATTCCTTATCAACCGTGGAACGTGGGTCAGACGGAAAAATATAAGGTGAGAATCCAATTTAATTATCACGTCAATATAATATCCCTGAATTTATTACAACAGCTCATTGATTTTTGTGGGTGTGGGCTGATGTAATAATTTCAGAGGTACCTATTTATGAGGTATGAGCGTATGACCTATGCAGAGAAATATTGTTTTAAAGAGCTTCACTTTTCAGGGGCAGATTTTGGCAATTAAACTATTCCAACATATTGTAATTTATTTTGTAAAAATTTCTAGTATCATCCCTAGTACGATTTAATGATTTTAAACGGTTGCTCCCATTTGGGGTAGTTTTCTCGGGGTTTAATTATTCCATTTTATTGTAATTAATTTGCAAAAATATTTGTAAAAATATTTCAGGAGCACCCCCAGCACTATACAATAAAAATTCACAGAAATGCAGAAGGCGTGGTGTGACGAAAAATATGTTTTTTTTAAAATTGCACCCCTTAGGGGTAGCTTTTTGGGGGTTGTGCTATACTAATATGTTGTAATTAATTTGTCAAAAAATTCCAGTACCATTTTCATTTGATTGTGCTACAAGTGCTGGTGCAGCATTAGGGTCATCACGGCATCGGATAAAGGTGGCCAAAACGCAATCAACTATTGTATGAACAATCATTTCTAGCGAATTATATCTCATTACAATAAATAAAAATAATTAAAGTACGAAAAAATTATAATCATTCGATCTAATTCGAGTTGTTTTTTGTTGTTTGTTTATTTACTTTATTTTATTCCGCGTTTTATTAATTTTCATGAAAATTGTGTTTTCCATGTAAATGTATGTACAAGTATTAAAAAAAATTTTTTTGGTTGGGGTTAAAACAAAAACGGCGAATGAAATGAAAAAAAAAATAAAACATTTTCGTTTTTATTTTGTTTCTGTTTTTTTAAATTGTAAATAAAATTTTTCTTAATTTGGTTTTTCTTTTAAATAATTTTACCACCCAACTACTGGGGAGGGGGGATGGGCACTTTGTTCCGCTTTATATATTATTTTTCGCTATAAAAATTTCCTCGAACCCGGTTTGGTTAGACAATTTGACTATAATAATTGGGTTTATGATTTTGTGATAGTTTTCAACTACCACACACTACACACTTTTCTTAGGATCAATATCCGTCGTTTAGTGTCGCGTTTTGCTGTAATATTTTATCTCTGAATTTTTTACTTTATGTACATTGTCAAATATGCTGAACAAGTACAACATACTTTGTTGGTATGCATACTGTCTTTTGTTTTTCTTATTATATTCAGTTGTTTTCTTTTTTTTTCGTTTTATATGTGTAAAATGGAATTGATTTTTCTTTTTGTTATGTTTTTTCGTTTTTCTTTTATTTTTGTGTTTTTTTTTATTATTTTTTATTTACAGAGTACAAAAAAAAAGAAAATTAAAAAATGAAATAAAATTAAAGTGTGCTATGCTTTTCATGAAAACGAATTGTATGTGTGTATGTATACGGTTATAATGTATAGATAGACTTTTAAGGATTTTTTTTGTACAGTGGAAAAAAAAGAAAATCGAAAAACAGAAATTTGAAGAGATGAAAATATAAAAAAATCCCGGAAATTTTTGTTTCTTTACGCTTTTCATTTCTTTTTTTTTTGCAAACGTTTGAATTATTGAATAAAAAAAATTGTATAAATTAAAAGACGAGTGAGGTGCAGAATGCGAAATAGATTAAAGTGTTCGACATCAGATTTGACATACGTTGGTTAGATAACCAGCACATTTTAATCTTAAAGTAATCGAGGAACACTGAGACGAGTCACTTCAAATGCGACGTTGTATAGCTGAAATTGGGTAATATTGGCGAAATAATGAAAAATTAGTTTCTTTGGTTAATTTTTAGTAACATACGAACAACTTTTATAATATTTCTCTACAGAAACTAAATCTAGTAATTTATCTTTCATAATTTATATTCTTGTTTGGAGGGTTATAGTCCTATGGCGATTCACGAATATCAATTTCTAGCGGTTATTTTGTATAATTGTCAACTTTTAGTTTTTTCTGATGTAGAAAAACAGGGTTGTCAATTGTGAAACGTCATTCCCGCTAGTCGTGTCGTGAATAAAAGATATAATTCGATTTAACCATTTTTGTATTATTTGGCTAAGAACTATAAAAGTGGCGACGAGGATACAAGGATGTAAAATAACACTGGAGAGGACTCCAAGGAATCAGCTATCCTCCAGCTACTAGGTTAGGTTTCAGTGGTTGCTATCACACACTTAGGCCAATTTTGGCCCATTCTGATACCACACGAACCGACATCATTAAACTCCCTTTAAAACCATCTAGTCTAAGTGATCATGTCTTCGGACAGCTAGCGCACTACATGAGCATAGGAAGTGAACTAGAGTCTCCTCCTCCTCGTCCTTGCAGCTTCTGCAAAAGTCGTTTGCATCCAGACCCAGCCTTCTCGCATGATCTACGAAAACGCAGTGTTCGGTAAGTGCTCTTACAATTCTACCTAAGTCACGCTTCCTTCATGTTCAGCCCAGGCCATACGTGTTTCGCTACTCTGCCAGTCGGATTGTCGAGCCACTTAACATTTGCCAAGACAAATGCTTTCCTATGACTCGCTGCTTTCAGCACAGACATAGGCCTTCTTACACATTCTCGCCCTGGTTCTGGTTGGAGAGTTGTGCAGTACCTTGCTAATTCGTCTGCCCTGCAATTTCCCTCAACGTCAGAGTTGCCCGGAACCCAAACCAACTGGATATTGAAGTGTTTACTCATCTCGTTAAGAGATGTGTGACAATCCAACGCCCCCCTTAACGCCAGGGAAACTAAATCCAGTGAAAGAATGGTCGCCCGACTGTCCACCCAGATAGTGATATCAGTCAACGATATTACACTGTGCTTCAACCAGTTCATGACCTCTTCAATCGCTATAACATCAGCCTGGTACATGCTGCAGTAATCAGGTAGACGAGAAGATAAACTTACATTTAATTCCCCAAAGAACACACCAGCTCCCACTCTATCATCGAGCTTGGAGCCATCGGTGAATAATTTAACTACCTCGGTCTCCATAATGACAATCACCTTAAAACGCTTGCAAAAGCACAAAAGGGGTGTTATATAATCCAAATTCACCAGGTCATGCCTCACAGAATTGACTATAATTGAGTGCCCTTTTTGACCGTCATTTGTTTACCGATAATTTCCAACAGGAGCAGGTACAGCATGACCTCTAAAGCACTACCCTCTGCACCTTCGCCATCATGTTTCTGTATGATAATTTCTCCAGAGATGGCCACCATACACTCACACCATACAGCAGTACGGGTCTTACAACTGCCGTGCCAAAGTCAGTGCACCCCGGTTTCAAGCCCCATTTCCTTCCGATGACATTTTTACAAGAGTAGAGTGCCACAGTGGCTTTCTTCATTCTTTCTGTAGTGTTTGGTTTCGAAGTGAACTTACTATCGAGAAGAATCCCTAGGAATCTCGCCTTATCAGTAAGGGCCAGCATAGTACCATTTAAACTTGGTGGAACCATTACCGGAATTTTATATCTCCTAGTGAAAAGGACCAGATCTGTTTTAGATGCCTTAAACCCCAATCCACATCTGCTGGCCCACCCGCAGTGATTGATAACGCATTCTATGTCACATCTCTGATTGTACATAGGTGCTTCCGCGAGACAGCTATCGCTACGTCATCGGCATAAGCAACCACACCTATTCCTTCCCCCTCCAGATCCAATAGCAGTCCATTGATTACTACATGCCAAAGAAGGGGGTAGAAGACACCCTTCTGCTACCTAGCAGATGATTAATTAGACTGGTTACTGGGTATTCAATCTCAAGTGGAAACAATCCCTCCCTAATTGCCCCCACCTTCACGTTGTCGAAGGCGCCCTCGATATTGAGAACCGCCACCAACGAGAATTCTTGAAAATCCAGTGACTTCGCAATTTCCCGAACCAAGGTATGTAACGCCGTGTCCACGGACTTACCCTTATGATACGCTTGTTGAGACTGTGCCTAGTTTCTGGGTACAATTCTCGAACGAATATGAACATCCAGCAACCTTTCTATGATTTTCAGAAGAAAAGTTGACAGAAATATTGGTCTTAAGTCCTTAGGATTGCTGTGCGAGTTTCTACCCGCTTTCGGGATGAAACCCTAGCCTCCCTCCATTTCTTCGGGATGTACCTCAGCTTCAGACGTCCTTTGAAGATAACCTGAACATAAAGATGATCCCTGATAAACAGGGAAGTAAGACCTCCGAGTTCTTCTGAAATTCTGCTGGTACAATGCCATCCGAAACAGCTAACTTAAAGGGTTTAAGACTTTTAATAGCCCATTTTATCTTCCGGGAAATCTTCGGACACGTATCTGATACAGCTCAATCAGCACTTTTTGACAAATGGCATGGAGGACGTCGACAAAAACGGGCGGTTTTTCTGCCGAACGCCGGATGTTCGATAGTCTGGTAAGTAAGACGTTTTCAGTACGGCTGGCCTCATGACCCATTTTGAGTCGAAAACTCATGTGCTATCGGCAAGGTATGGGTTTCCCGAAACAGGTATGAAACGCAACCAAACTTATTCTGAGTGGGTGACTGATTTGCGTGGTATTGAAAAAAATTGTAAATTTGTACGGTTGCGCTCAATCATATATACATTTTCTAATTCGCGACGTTATCGTTATTTTAACCCCTCAAGAACAGGTACGAAACATATGTCTACAGAAAACAAATCCAACGCTTGTGGATGTACTCGAAATAGCAAAAGCGTATGAAACAACTGTGTGAACAAATGCAACGTTTATGGGTGAAAGTTCATCGGCATCGCAAGTATTCAAGATGGATAATCATCATCCAAGAAGAGATCATCGTTCTCGTAAATCATTGAAGTTATGTCCGCAATGTGAAATTGATCATGATCGTCCAAATTGTCCGTTACAATGCTACGTGTGATCGATGCAAACAATTCGGTCATATTGCCACCACGTGTATGACACAACAACGTGGTCAATCATCAAGACGACAATGTGGTAACAATAGAGGCCATCATTAAGCTCATACTCACCACAACGTAACAATGGCAAGCCTCAAACAACACATATGATGAATGAAATTGATGGGTCAACTGAGTCAACACATTTCAATAAAGCGAACCGTTGATGTTGAAGTATCATATCGTATACTGATGCTACGGATATTCTTGGCATGAACTGGTGTCAAGCATTGGGTCCCAGCTATCAGCGTGAATTCAATCTCCTCTTACGAAAATCTAGAGAGTCGAGTACGTGAAATTTGTGATCGTCGTCCATAATTATTTGATTCGTCAACCCTGGGCCATTGTACGACGTACAAAGCAGACATTAATTTGAGAGAAAATGCAAAGGCCAAATTTTTCAAGCCATGAGTTTTACCGTTCGTTATAAGAACAGCGGCAAAAAATGAATTACAACGATTGGTTTTGCAAAACTCATCACGGGCCACTCCAGTCGTACCAGTAAAGAAACCGAATGGTGGAATATGAATTTGCGCCGATTATAAAGTGACGATCAATTCACAAGTCGATATGGGTCGTCTATTTTACAAATTACAAAGTGGTCAATTTTTTACAAAAATGGATTAGAAAGATGCCTTTCTACAACTGGAACTTACTGATGAGTCCAAAAAATCCCTTGTAATAAATTCTTCGGTCGGGTTATACGAATATCTAGCGCACCAATCATTTTTCAAAGACTAATGAAGCAAAACACAGCTGATTTAGAATTTTGTGGCGCTAACAATGAAGAACATTTGAAGAATGTTGAACAATTATTATCACGATTAGAATCCCACGGATTCAAACTATAACTAAACAAATGCGAATTTGCGAAGCCTGAAATCGAATACTTGGGTCATATCATGGACCAAAACGGAATTCGTCCAACGCCGAAGCGATAAAAAACCTACGACGACCGAGAAACGTCAAAAGGGTGGAATCTTTTATTGGTAAAATGAACTGTTATAATCGTTTTATCGATCATTTTTCTCGGGTAGCTGCGCCGCTTAATCAACTACGCAGACAAGACGTGAAATTTTACTGGGGCGAAGCGTAAGAAAAATCGTTCAATGAACTGAACTCATCGTTAATACATGCTGCTCAATTGGTACACTTCCGCAACGATTATCCAATCATTTTAGCAACGGATGTTTCTGTTCTGACGGGACTGAACACCCAATTGCGTTAACTTCAAAAACACTCAACAGCGCACAAGAATGATTACCGACCATAAGCCATTCGTTTCGTTATTTAACCCCAGCAAAAAATTACCGATTCACTCAATCAACCATCTTCAATGGTAGGAAATCATCCTAATGAGCTACACATTCACGATAACGTATAAATCTACGAAGTACAACGGCAACGCCGACGCACTATCACGTTTACCTTGTGGACCGAAGAGGCCTGTTTTCAGGTCAATGATATTTACAACGATCGCATTCTCGATTATCCAATCGATTACAATTTACTAGTACAACACACTCGTTGCGACCCTCTACTTCGTAAAGTGAAGTCCTACGTAATAAATGGGTGGCCTGAAAAATTAAATGTCTCTGAATCGCCTTACTCAGATTATTTTAAGCATCGTCATAGGGGTGTCACTTGTATGAAGAAATAGGCTCGTCGACACTGCTGGTGGCCAAACATCGACCGTGACATCGAAAAAATCGTCAAAGAATGTGAAAACTGTCAACTCAACGCATCGTCATCGAACAAATAATTTTCCAAATTACAAAACACAAACTCACAAAAACCTTCAATTTAGGAACGCTATACAAAGGCCATCGATTTCATCACAACAACGATCTCGCAAAATATACACGAACAACGCTATAAAAATGGTAGCATGGAATATGCTAAGCCTTCTAAGATCTGGAGATGTCTAAGACCTTTCGAATCAGGCGGAAATTTACACATTAGACGCACTTGCACTATAAGGGCTTAGATGGCCTGGAAGTGGGATCCATAATACTTACGCTCTCTACTACAGTGGCCATCAGAATGAAGCTAAATTTGAAGTCGGCTTTCTCATTTACCGGCGAGTGCAGCAGCATATTATCGACTTCCGCCCTGGCAACAAACGGATATGCACAATTAGAGTACGCACAAAAAACTTCAATATTGCAAAAGGTAATGCACGTACGCAACCGAAGATAAATGCAGAAGCTGGAAAACATCAAAATCATAATAGGCGACTTTAATGTAAGAATCGACAGGAGCAGGGAAACTGCATGACATATTGGTCCATACGTATATAGGACAGATGGGTTTCTCTCTTATCCTAATTTTGACGGTTGGGCGGGTTCGTTTTCCGTTATCTTCAAACATTTCTTGGTACCACGGTTTCGTCCACAAGCCAATTATTCGAAATAGGTCAACCGATCAATTATTTGTGCTTTACTGCTTTGACCGCATAGTTAGAATTTAGAGGAAGGGATGAGTTTTTTCTAAATCAAATAAGTGTGAAACCTTTACACCACCCAATTTTATAATCAAAAATTAATAAAATCGGGATGAGTTAAACTCATTGTAATCGGCTTATTCCGATGCTAACATAGGATCAAAAATATTACATGTGATAACAAAAAGGAGAATATCCTGCAATGCATTAAAATATAACCACAGATCTGTTTGCGGTGTCTTCAACAAAAGATAATCTAATAAGGCGATATAAATTCCCAAATTGTACCAACAACAACAATAGCAACAGCAGAAAAACTTTGAATCATAACTGAAAAATCGATATTTTTTACTTTATTTTTTGTATTCTGAGTTTCATTCGGCAACGGCAAACAGTCATCATCCATCTATCATGTAGCGAAATAAACGAAATAAAAAAAAAACTAAAGTGCAGTAAACTAAAAACGGTTATTTTGCTCATCGTCGTCGACATTTTTTTACACATTTTTTCTAACAAAAATGTATGCTGGGTTTGTTGCTGGGCTGTACCTATTCTCCTTCATTATGATTATTTATGTATATGTAGGATACATACATGTGTACATTTTTATTCAACAATAAAAAAGCAAAAACAAATTACATTACTTCGAAAAATACTATTGCATTGCACGTAATAACAAAAAATATTTGTTTTATCTCTTGTACTGGTGCGGCTGGTGTTCTACGTACCACCCAAAACTGACATCTCTGCTTTCTTCTGCTTGTGTAGCGCTGGATTACTGTCTAGATTTGGTAGAAGAGTTTTCCTGTTGCGGATCTCGCATGAATATTAAAGGTAATCACATTAATTTCACAACCTATCAAGCCCATGACAAGGATTATCTGCAAGTTTTATATTTGATATGCCTAAATTTGTTTCTTTGATTGGCTTTCACTGTGCAACCACAGAAAACTACACGAAAAGCTCTTATTCTCCGAATTAAAAAGTAACCTATGAAATTAAAAAGGAAGTGTCAAAAAAACAACAAACACTTTCGGCCAAAATAATTGGTTTGGTTGTATGAAAACTAACTTACTGCGAGTTTAGATTTTCAACGAACGTTGCCTGAAAATGTTAAGCATTTATTGTGAAGTAAGTTATTCCGGACTACAATAAACGGATAATAAAGGAACCGCGCGCAATCGACAAATAGATTAATTGGAGCTGGCAACAACAATTCTCATAATTCGGAATATGCCTGAAATATTTCCACAATTTACAATAAATCACATAATTTATTTCACTTAAAGTACCACTAAAAAATTATCAAACTGTTCACTTTCGCTTTTAAACTTTCGCGTACCGAACTCCCGGAATGACTGACTAATAGTACGCATTGCGCCCGTATTTATATACCACTCGGCATGTTCAAGATATTTCGGTTCTGTTCCAGGCTTAAACTGGAATAACCACAGCTAAACTGTTATAAAACTACTTTTAATGATACTGCTTAAACCTAGATGTCACTAATTTCACAAAAAAATGTCATTAATTTAATGCTGAATTGATTGCCCATCATACCAATAGGCGAGATCGTAACAGTATAACTTAAAATTATAAAATTTTGCAAATGTTTAAAGGAGACAATTTTTTATTATTTTAATATCATATACGTATTTACCACTTCAGCTCCATAGGTGGGGCTAATATTTTTCATACGACAATTTTAAAGGTATCTCTAGACAACAGATTTGAGATGAATCCAATATTCAATTGCAGTTTACTACTAATGACGATCCGCATGCGTGGACAAAATTCACCCTCTTGTGTTAAAAGAGTGTACTTGTGTCTTTGTTCAACCGCTGACGTACCTCTTCAATTTGAGTTTGGCGAGTAGAGAATATGCGGCATGGGCTAAGAAAACTGTCGGCTGCGATAGCTCGGAAAGGGCCCTTGGCTCTAAAAGACAGAGGTCCCAGGATGAGCTTGAAACGGGCGGCAGCAAGCAAAGCAAGGTGCAAACAGACAATATGTCGAGTGCTCCTAAGGATCAAAAACCGAAGCTATTCAGTGAGATCGCAAAGGAGCACGTGCTCACAGAAGTCAGGAAGATGGGAGCATCACGCCGGAGAAGTGGAAAATGGTGTATAATGCACTAAACTCCATATTTTTGAGGGCCTTGAGAGAAAATCCGGGATCCCCCTTGCCTTGTAGAGATGTGGGATGGTACCAGATGTGGGAGGTCGACCTCTATAAAAGGGCAAAGACCGAAATAGGCGAGGTGTGGCAGTGCGCGAGGCTTGAGGCGGTCTGGAAAGGGAAAATTTCGAGCAGGCGGAGGGCACGTGTCTGGTTACCAACTGAGCCGGACAAGCCAGAGAAGATCCTTGAGATCATTTGGTCCTATAATCCCGAGCTTCAAAAGGAAGATTGGAGGATTACAAAGCAGGAGAAAGCTAAGGTAGGCCTTGGTAATCATGCTAATCAATAAAGAATCCCGGGCTTCCCTTGCAAAATGAAAGGAAGTGATCTGCTTCGGGTTCGGGTCGATCACTCTTAAAGTATATAAGAAAGATGAGGTCGATACGGGCGCGGAAGGACCAGCCTGCGGACGACGGCGAACGGATCCAGCGGGAGACGGTCAAGCGGGCGAGGGACGACCGGGGGAGTGATGTTTCGGATGCGGAGAGTTTGGTGAGGAGAGGTAGCCTCCTCTCTCTTGAGTCTGATGGAGACATCCTGTCGAACTCTCGACGAGAGGCGGATGGCGTCCGAAGCAACGAGCCAGAAGGCACTATCCCGATGCATGGAGTGCAGGAAGAGATGAGTAAGGCAGATTGCAATGATTAATATTGTAGAAATACACCTGCATCACACGAAAGCTACCTCGGCAGCTCTCGTTCTCAGACTGACTAAGTCAGATGAGGACTTTAGTATTTTAGTGAAAAGTAATTTGAATATTTTTGTTCTTCCTCAATTTAGTAGCGGGGATTACAGCGGTGAGCGTTGAGGCTGGCGTGAAAATTACGACTAGCCTCAGCCAATATGGATCGCGAGAAGGAGGTTCCGCCGGATAACCTGGGGGAACTGATCCGAGAAGTAGGTCAAAGAAGGGTAAGTGTTATACTTGCATGTGTTGAGAAGCAGAAACTGACATGGTAGACCACGGAGTTGGGAACCTATAGGAGGGCGTGTAGGACAGCCTTTAATAAAGCCAAGAACATAAGGAAGGTTCGGGATTAGGACTCCTATAAGGAGGACCTAAGAAAGTACACAAAAAAAGTTGAGGCAGGCACAAAGGGGGTCTTGGAGACTCTTCTGTTGTAGAGTGGAGGAGGTCTCTGAGACTTCTCGCCTTAGGAAAATTATATCTACTAGTTATTCAATTAGACCGGACCGGCCAAGGACAGCTTCAAGTGGGGAATTATTGGATCTCATGAAGACCCATTTTATGGGAAGCTTTGATTACACGATGGAGCCTGAAGTTCATCGAGGAACACCTTCAATAGATATGGAGGGCATCGTGGATAGGGAATGAATCCTGTGGGCACTGGACGGTTTTAAGCCTTATAAATCGGCGGGCCCGGATCGGATTATACCAGGAGAGATCCAAAGGGATTCGGCAGTTATCTTCCTCTGGCTGGAGGTTATTTTCGGGGATGTCTGAAACTGGGCTATATTCCTAAGAAATGGATGGAGGTCAGAGTAGTCTTTATCCCGAAATCGGGAAGGGCTCACATGCTTGTCCAAAGGACCGGAGGCCTGCAACTCTATCATCCTTTCTGTTGAAAACCTTGGAAAAGCTGGTTACCGAGTTACTCGAACAAAAATTGAGCCAAGAAATTGGGAAATGTCGCAGCATGCGTACTGTAAGGGAAAGTCGGTGGACACAGCTTTATATGATCTAGTACGCACGATTGAGAAGTCAATTTACTCGCAAGAGTTTTGTATGGTAGCATTTCTGGATATTGAGGGTGCCTTGATTTATTGTCATTTTTGAAGGTGGACTACCCTATAAGTAGGTTGATAAACCAGATGCTGGTAATCAGGATTATTACCTCGGAACTGGAGGAGTCCACCATTAGAAGAAGGGTGGTTAGAGGAACCCCGCAGAGAGGTGTAATATCCCCCTTTCTTTTGAGTGTAGTGATAAATGGATTGCTGTTGGAACTGGACAGAGAGGGGACAAAGATGGTAGCTTATGCAGATGATGTAGCGTTAGCTGTCTCAGGCAAATATCTTGATACGATTAGGGATGTTATGTAGAATGCACTTCTGATCGTTACGAAATGGGCCAGCAAATGTGGATTAGGAGTCAACTCTTCCAAGATGGAGCTGGTACTATTTACCAAGAAATACAAAATTCCGGTAGTTTGCCCTCCTACAATGAACGGCATTAGACTGGCTTTTGCTGACAAAGCGATCTTTTTGGACATAATCTTGGAAAGTAAACTCAGCTGGAAGCCTAACATTATGGAAATGGCGAATAAGGCTAATGTCAGTTAGCCATTTACTCGTGTAGAAACGCCCATAGGTAAGGGATGGGGTTTGAAACCAGAGCTGGTATACTGGCTCTATACCGCTGTAGATCTGTGCTGATGTACGGGGTTGGGATGTGGTGGCCAGCTCTGGATGGTAACATATATAGGGATGATAGCGAAGGTGCAAAGAACGGCCTGCAGATGGCAGCCAATGTGGCTACGAGACTCTCGGCTGTCTCTCAGTGGAAGTCTCTTCAGGCGGGGCACCCGACGATAGTTAGATCCCTAAAAGAAGAATTGGTGAATCTAGATTATATTAAACCAACATTGTACATCGATGAAGGTTTTCGGACCATATGTCCTCCGAGGGATCTTGGAGGAACAGATCGATACTGGAAAACGAGGTAGTGCAATTTTTCACGGACGACTCTAAGCTAGACGGCAAAGTAGGAGCCGGTGTCTTTTAAGCTTAATGTTAATATATCTGTTCGTCTCCCTGACTACTGCAGTGTGTACCAGGCTGAAGTAGTGGCGATCGGGGAAGCCGTGACATGGTTGAAGCATAACGTGGTATCCGTGAGGGATATCGCAATTTATGTGCACAGTCAGGCGGAAGTCAGGTCACTAGAGGCGGTTTGTCTGAACGACTCTCCAGATGCAGCGGGAAAGGGTAGATCTGGGGAAACCTATAGCAGCGTTCAAATTGGCGCTCAGTAAAAAGGCAAATGAGAGATGTACCAACACTCTCACGTGCAGGGTAGCAAAACAGGTTTGGCCAAAACTGAACTTGCGGCGCTCCAAGGCACTAGTATCTCTGGGGAAGCGAAAGGTAGGATTGGTAGTAGGGATACTGATAGGGCACTGCCTTTTTGGGCAACATGCGAGAAGACTGGGTCTACAGACGAATGATTTTTGTAGAAGTTGTATGGACGAAGAGGAGGAAAAGACTTTAGATCACTTCCTATGCTCATGTCCGGCACTATCAGACAGACAGCCTTTTGGAACTCGCGGACTGTGGAGTGCGAGATATTTTACGCTACATAAGTAGCTCTGGATGGTTTAAACGGGAGTAAAGGGGAGATAGGATCCTGTGGTACCACAATGGGCCACTATTGGCCTAAGTGTGCGATAGCAGCCACTCTAATCTAACCTAACCTAACCTTCATTATCTGGGATATCGAAAATTACCGCGGTATTTCTATCTTATCGGTTATTCTTAAATTATTTGAATCGATGGTCAAGGACCGTATCTTTTAGCATGGACTTTACTCAGGCCGGTCAACTGTGACAAATCTTGTTTTGTTCTCAAATTTTTTGACTTTAGCTTTAGAATGTGGTAATAGTGATGAAATAGTGTTTACTGGTTTTAGCCAAGCATTTGATAAAACTGACCATGTCTTACTTGTAAGGAAACTGGAACAGCTCAAGTGTGATCCTTTAAAGTGGATTTCCCTATATTTGACGAACCGAGCTCAAAAAGTTTATTTAAATGACATTTTATCTAGAGATATAAATGTTTTGTCTGGCGCCCACAAGGTAGCCATCTTGGACCTCTCTTATTTATAGCATTCATTGATGATGTAAACAATGCTTCAAACATTGTGAGTTTTTGATTTATGCTGATGATGTTAAAATCTTTTACAAGATTCGAAATGTTGGTGACCTCTTTAGTCTACAACAGGAATTAAATAGTTCCTGTGAATGGTGTACCTTGAATAAGCGAATGTCTCTAAATGTAAAATTATGAACTTTTCTAGAAAATATTAATGGTAACTTATGCCGAATGATAGGATTGGCACAATCTTCTAGCTTCGATATGACCCCATATGAATTTTTATGAAAATCATCTATAATCTCACATACCTTCCTGGGCTGGAAATGATAATTGATATGTTGAAATAGACCGTAATCGAGTGATAACCAAGTGGCCAACACCAGCCGTATGATCAAATTTGAATAAATGGCAAACTTTCAAAATCTCAGTTGAAGTTAAATAAAACTTTGTATCTCTCAAGAACTTCCTAGGCCGGAAATGGTTCTCTATGTTCTGAGTTGGTAATGATAAGAACAAGCTATGGTGGGTCCCCATGTGCTAGCCGTATGTGATTGGCCCAATCTTCCAGCATCGATATGGCCCCATATAAATTTCTTTGAAAATCGTGTATAACTTCCAACACCTTCCTGGGGCGGAAATGGCAATTGATAGTTTCAGATGGAACGTTTTCAGGTGAGTGCTGACCAAGTGACCAGCTCCAGCCGTATGTTTAAATTTGAGTAAATAGCAGACTCCCAAAATCTCAATTGAATTTAGATAAAATGTGTGCCTTTAAGAACTTCCTAGGCCGGAAATGGCTTTTTATGTTCTCCCAAGTGCTCGCCATATGTTAAAATTGACACAATCTACCAGCATCAATATGGCCCCATATAAATTTATATGAAGATCGTCTATAACATCCAACACCTTCCTGGGCCGGAAATGGCAATTGATATTTTAAGATGGTAGGCTATCGGATGAGTGCTGACGAAGTGGCCAGCACCAGCCTTATGATCAAATTTAAGTAAATGGAAAACTTTCAAAATCTCAGTTGAAGTTAAATAAAAATTTGTATCTCTTAAGAACTTCTTAGGCCGGAAATGGTTCTCTAAGTTTTGAGTTGGTAATGATTGAATTGGTCTGCTGTTTCAAATGAAAAAAAATGCTGCTCAAGCTATAAAATTGATTAATTTTACTTCGAGTGAACATTCTGTGAGTCATCCAACAGTAAAAAAACGGTTTGCAAAATTTCGTGATGACCATTTTAGTCTTGAGGACGATCCACGTCCAGGTGCAGTAAAACAATTTGAAGACGAAAAACTTAAAGTTTTACTGCATGAAAATCCGTGTCAAGCTCAAAAAGAGCTTGCAGAACAGTTGGGAGATACTCACCAAGCGTAATATCACTTCGATTGCATGTAATGGGAAAAATAAAAAATGAAGGAAAATGGGTTGCTCATAAACAGACCGAAGAAAACGAAAACCGAGGTGGAGACAAAAGTGGATTTTGTACGATAATCCTAAATGCAGAAAACCATGGGTTGATCTAAGCCAGCAATCAACACCAGTTGCTAGAATGAATATTCATGCCAAGAAAGTGTTACTGTGGTGGGATTGGGGTCTGGTGGGATTGGAAAGGAGTTATTTACTACGAGCTCCTGGAACTTAGTCAAACTGTTACAGCTGCACGTTACCAGGACCAATTGATCAAATTAATTGATGCTCTGGACGAAAAAAGACCATTTACGAGCCAACGAAGGCCAAAATTAACCCAGGAACTCATCTTCTCCTTAGGCTGCGACATTTTACAGCATGCGGCGTATTCTCCAGATTTGGATTCCTCCGATTACCACTTATTGAGATCGGAGTCATCATATTTAAAAAACCAGCGGTTCACGAAAGTTGGAGATGTGTAAAAATGGTTTGATGACTATATTGTTTCGAAACGGCAAAAGACCATAGATGTTAATGGCGAATATTTCGATAATTAATCTTTGTAACAATTCTATTTTCAATAAAGTTGAATTTGACCAAAAAAAGCAGAGTTCCTACTTGCATACCTAATACATGGAGAAAATTCGTGGAATCAAAAATTGGGATAACTTCTTATACTTAGATATCGAGGCATTGTGATCGATCTGAATTTTAATTGAAGTCGGGCATTTAATAATGTTTCTGCTGTGTTCGATTTTAATTTGTCTAGAGACAAATTTAAAAGAGTTATAAAACATTTTATTAAACCAATTTGAATAATATAAAATTGAATTGATTATTCTAAACACCAGATGTACCATAATACTGTTGGCTAAATAAAAAAACGATTGCTGATCAGTGTTGTTACTTTGGCAGAGAGTGAACCCGTGGCGACCAAGATCGACGATCAGTATTGTTCTTTGTAGCGCAATTAGATCGAGATTGTAGTGATATATCTGATCGAAGTGTTGGTGGAGGCTTTAAAGATTTAGGACCAATTTCATCAAAGTCAATGAGTATCTGTTTATCCATTAGGTTAGAAATTGGTAGCCCAATGCGAGTAAGGATTATATAAAAAAGGAATAATTCGAAAATTTTGCTTTGCGTTATGAGCTAATGTTTGATGAAAAAATTTGAATCGATATCTATTTAGCGATAAATTTGGGTTAATCAAACTAAGAGTTACAGCCTTAGTTCATCAGCAAAAGTGTGAAAATCGAAAAAAAAACAACCAAAATATTTAGAGCCCCACCTATCCGGTATATTCATTCGTACAGAAATGTATGATTACTCGTACATAAAAATTTGCTTAATCGGTTTTGTGATTATGAGTAATCAAAAAATATTTGAAATAATTTAAATATGTATGTACAACAAAATCATATTATACATAAGACACAAGACCTAACCATACGTATATAGCGTGCCCCATTCTTATTTCTTTCTTTATTGAAATGAAATAATAACAAAAGTCATAAAAAATAAAAAAAATTTAACAATAAAACATCTAAAAATTCGATGATGTAATTCCATTTTTATTCCGTGTACGAGTACGTTTCTCTCTCTTCATACGAAGTACATAAATTTAATTCGTAAAGTGCAAAGAACTTAAACCCATTTAAAGTTATTAAGTTTTCGTAACACACCAAGCACACCGAAATTAGTAAAACAGAAAAATCAATCATAACAAGCAACACTAAAACTAACTCTCTGTAATAATCTGAAACCAATTTGACTTATCAAATGACACGCCAAAGCTATAGAAACCACTAAACAAACTAACAAACCAATTATTATTAGTTTTTTGCTTTTAAATAAATTTGCATAAATTGTGTAACCCCCCCGTATAGAATTAATGTCTAAATAAAACAAAAAAAAATCAACATTAAACGACATTTTTTCAGTACACAGTGTTTTACCTTGTTGTAATCATTAATTGTGTTTAATTTCAACGTCAAAATTGAAATAAGCAAAAAAAAACCGAAAATTTATAAAATCCTAATGTCGTCGCGACATTTTTATGAATTAAAGAAATAAAAATCTTTTCATGTTTTTGATCCAAAAAAAAAACTAAAAATAAATATCTTGATAGCCAAAGAAGTTAAGCAATGCAAATAACAAAGCACTCGTACGCTAATTTCAATGTTTATTTGGTAGGAGCGTACAGTTCGAGAAAATAGTTTTCCGGTGGTCGAAACCTGCACCGACCAAATTAGCCCGATTAGAAGAATTTATTACAAATTAATTACACTGAATAAGTTAGTTCAAGACCATCCCTATAACTTGCCTAAGGGTAAATTTCACCCCAAAACGATTATTTATTTCAAAAACGTCAATTTAACTAACTTTAATATTTTTTTTACACCAGACTGCCACTAGATTTTGGGGAAAATGTTGCAATAAGTCTTGTCGAGAGTATAGATCAGCCTTATTCAGTCAGGTTGCACGGGATTAGCTCACAACTGTAAATTCTTCAAAAAGGTAAGTTAAAGGTCGATTTTACCAACTTTAACAATTTATTACACCAGACCGCCACTAGATATTGAGTCAAATGTTACTCCTTGAACATTGAGGTTGGTAGGTAAACCTTATCCAGACGTGTAATAAATTATTTTTGAGCCAGATTACACGGAATTGGCTCCAAACGGTAAAGGCTTCAAATTTTTAATTTAAAGGCTGATTGATGTTATTTAACTAATCAGAATATGGAATTTGTTGCGAATTCAATCTAATCAGAATATATTTTAATTTCCTATTTGTAAAAGTTTTGTTTATTTAGTGTTATTCTCCATTTGTTTATCCAGTTATTCACTACATTCTAGTGAATTCCATTTCATTTTGTAGTTTCCTTGTGGACTCAACAATACTAGCATCAGTGGTCATAACAGCGGTGTCATCAACAAACGTTCCTTTTCCAGCTTCTACTATGTTTGGTAGATCGTTTGTATACAGGAGATATAATTCAGGCCCCAAAACACCACCTTGTGGCACCGCTGCCAATATATTCTTTAGTTTTAAGTATTCCCCAGATCTCCCAGAAGTAACGGTCCTTGATGTAAGACTTTTGCAATTCAAAATATTTGTTTGGCAAATCTCGTTGGAGCTTGAATTCCAGACCACGGTGTCAAACCTTATCAAATGATTGGGCTACGTCTAAGAATATTGCTGAACATACTTCCTTTTTTTCCAGCGCCTCCTCAATTGTATCAGGGGTCCTACTATGTACCTGTTCTATCGTTGAGTGCCTTTTCGGAACCCAAATTAAGGTTTATAAGATTTCAGCTTTCTATAATTGGCGTTAGTCTCTTGAGAAGCAGTCTTTCGAAAATCGTTGATGTTGTTGTCAGTAAAGTAATTGGCCTATACGGTGTTTTATCGTTTAGAGGTTTATTAGGCTTTGTAATCATTATGATTTCCGCTCCTTTGCACTGTCTCGGAACATACCTTAGAGTTAATTCTGATATCTTTCTGACTAACTGGTAGCACAGATACCTCGTCTATTTTGCATATAGATGTTAAATATTCATTATTCGCTGCGGGTTCAGGTTCCATCAATCATTTTTATGAGTCGTATTTGCATTTTAGGCCTTTTTATACGTTTGGTGGCTTTCCACAGGGAATATTCCGTGTCAGGCTACTTAGGAAGCTAACAACTGACTCATTCTTAACTTTTTTTATAAGAAGTTCAAGTTTGTTGCACAAATTGTTTAAAATTGTTCTGCTTTCAGGGGCTCTAGTTATCTGCCAGGTCTTACGACCTCTTCTTTTTTCGTTCTCCTTTCTCACTTCAACTGGATGATATATGCTTGTTTCTAATATTCTTTGCAGATCAGTAGCATTTTCCCAGGCTGCTTTTTGTAAACGTTCAATGAGGCTTCCCAGTTATTCTATTATCACGTAAGCCTTCGAGATCTGCACCTGTAGATTGACGCTTTATTCAACTAGCTGCAGAAAGTATTCCCTGTTTTATTATTTGCTAGTCTTGAAGGGCTTGCTTTCCTTATTACAGTGGCATTTATTGTCATTAAAACTGGAGAATGGTCTGATGATAGCCCTTCTTCATTTTTCGACTGCTAAGTAATTTTCGGAGTTAGGCTTTATAACTTCAAAGCTAGCAGAATCCAAATCAAAAATCGGACCAAAACCGAAATTAGAACGCATATCAAGATCAATTGGCATACAAATAATTTTAGGCTCATTAAAACATTTTGGGTTCCACTGGTTCTTGATCAAACTCTAGGTCGTTTATTTTAAAACTAGCAGCACCAGAATCAAAATATCGATCCAAAACTGAAGAAACAATTTTTAATGAGTCATTCGATTAGGCCATAATGAGCCTGAAATTATTTGTATATCGATTGATTTTGTTTTGCTGGACGAATAAATTGGTAGGTTTGGCGGAGTCGACTAAAAGGATTTACATCGTTTAAGTTTCGGAAAAATTCTCTACATTCTTCTGCTTTGGATTTTCTAAATTCTTGATGAACATTATATCGACAATTGCTGATCAGATGAGGATTACGGGGTGTCCTTCTCAAAGCAGTTTTTAAAGAAGTTATTGCTGTTTTGGGTCCCTTTACCATAGTGGCTTGTCTAGTTAAAATTAGGTCTGATGAAGCCTTTATAGAATGTACTAAAGCCCTCCAAACTATTTCAACTGTTGTTATCATTGGGAAATTGAGAGTACCATCTAATATTAAACCATTTCTAACCAGGAATTTTATTACGTTGGATTAATACTGTTTTAGGATAGCTGGATCTTTTAATAAATCAACTCTCTCTCCATCTTCTAAAATTCTGACTTTCGTAGTCTTCATGTGGATGAAATGCAATTCAAATTAACTTCCGTGAGTCAGATTGTACTTTGAGTACATGTCCAAATACTAATTTATGATCCGAAATAGATTTCTTTACTAGTTTACCTTTTACCTTCGTTTCAAATTTTTCCGAAAATGTGCCTTTTACATGCTTTATCTCTAATAATGATTCTCCGGGGTTGAACAATATATGAAGAAGTAAGCAAGGATCTACGACCAAAACTGGTACAAATTGATAAACTATTCTGCAGTGCAAATTCAATTAATATATCGCCACATTCATCAGTTTCTTGATGATATAAATTTTGCCCTAATATTCAATTGATCCAATCCTATATGAGCATTAAAATCGCCTAAAATGCAAACAGCTCGTGTTTACTATACTTTCGTATAATTGTAGTTAGTCTACGAGTTAAGAGGTGTGAAATTGTTGAATTAAAATCTGATCGGAAATGGGCACAAATTACCAATACTTCACTTAATCCCTTGACATCGACGATTGCAAAACATAATCTTTCTGATATACCTTTGAAATAACGCAGTTTTAATCCACAATTCTGTTTCACTAATATTCCAACTCCGTTTTTAACTCCACGGTTTCGTGCAGTGGGCATCACTCTTTTTCTATGACTCAAATACCAATTATAATGTGGAGTGTTGATTTGAAGGGCAACTGAATTTGTTTCCTCTATAGCCACAATATCAATTCCAACTTTAATTAATGCTTTATCGATTATTAATTGCTTTGAAACCTTAGCACAACCCCGAACATTCCATGTTCCTACACAAAAATTAGTACGTTTAGTTATTATGAGAGGTAGTTGATTGTTAGATTTGACTGGTTGTAACCGGAATGAACTAGAATCGGTCTGTATTTGCATGGGGGATTGTTTAAAAAATATTTTTTAGATAACCCATCATAATGATTGTCATTAATGTAAAGTACTCGAAATATTTTTTTAACTGAAGTACCAAAGATTAATGAGGTTGTATTGACTTGATATACTTCGATTTTGGCCTGATATATTTCTGATGTAGCTTGTAATATTTCCTCACCACCCCAAGTATTCTCACGGGCAAGTTCAATAAGAAATAAATTAATAAAATTGATCGCTAGCTTCTAATGCAGGCCATTTTTCCTTGGCTGATTCGGTTAAAACGGTTTCATAATGTGTAACATTACGGCGAATATGATTAACAGTTATCTCTCTAAGGTTTTTTGCATGATTCCTATATTCACTATGCCATTTACGACAGGATATTATTTGTTAAGGACGCAGGCAGGGTCTGGGCCCGCATGATGCTGAAATATTATTCGCTTTCAGATATAATTTGTTATTTGATTGTTGATATTTCAGGATTATGGTAACGTACCTAGGATCGCCGTTATGGCTGGCCTGTACGCCTCTATCATATCATATCATATCATATCATATCGATTGATCTTGTTTTGCGTTCTAATTTCGGTTTTGGTCCGATTTTCGATTTCGGTTCTGCTAGTTTTGAAGTTATAAAGCCTAATGATTTTCTAGAAAGAGCAGAAAAATAAAAAATTTTAATAGGGCATTTAATTAGCTTAAAATTATCCATACTATCTTGTAATGTTATCCGATTTTGTTTTTATATAGAGCTGATAGGGCTCGCACTACCTCATGTGCAAAATAACTAGACAGATTCAGACAGCTGGAACCACTGCGTCGATGTCTAACTAGTATAATTGTACATTTTTTGGCATGCAACTCTCTCAGTGTCTCATAGGTTAGCTGACTAGAGAGTAGACTAGAAGACAGCTAAAAAGAGGCAAATGTGTCCTTTAACTATTCTATTTACATTCTAGTTTTACTTTGTTTCGTTACATTGATAGTTATTTTGGTTTTATATTTGCAATTTTTTACCAGCGAGTGCAAATTCGTTCTAAAATTGGCGATTGATGTGTCGGTCGTTTATATCGCTTCTTTTAAACCGATATCGATGAAAGGTCAAGGTTTTCTTAACACTGAAATATCTGTCTAGCCTTCCATGTATTTTCCTAATGTTCTGAGGTTTATACCCTATTTTCAATATACGTTTTTTTGTGCGATCAATTTTAGAATATGCATCCACCGTATGATGGTCACCATCATCCCAGTGTCATTCGAAGAGGCGACAACAATTTGTTTTGTACGCACTTCTATTTCTACCTCAACATCTAGTCGGACAACCGATTTTATGCATTCGGAACCAATTTTGAGGGTTGGTTGTCAGTGAAACTAAGCTTCTTGTTGATTGCTTTATTTAAATAATAGTTTATTTACGCCGTCATAAAGCGATATAAAGAGTGGGGAGCAAGCAAATCATAATCAAGAAGTCTGCAGGCTCCATTTAGCATACCGACGTTTTTGGCCGTTTCACCAAAGCACATTCCTTTAATATTTTCTGTTATATTCCAGTCTTCAAGCATTTTATATACTTTTTTACACTGCTCTATGCCTGTTCCATGTGTAATCATTGGAACTCCCAACAATTTGGAGTTACCATTACCGTTACATTATACTAAAACGCACAGTCGGTCACCCATGTTTTCTCTTCTATATATTCTAAAAAATTTCCATTCCAATGTACTGTTAAAATAGAATCAGAACTGAAAAACTTAAATATTTCATCACTGATCTTCCTGAGCCGTTGTTGATGGCGACATTGATTCTTCATATGTAGCGATGAGTGAGATGAAGCTGAATTTTTTGTTTGTTTTAGTTTCTTTTCTACTGGTGCTTGATATTCACTGATGCTAGAAAATAATGTAAGTGATTCGGTGTCCGAAATGATTAAGTTTATATCTGTTTCTTGAGCTCTTCTTGTTGAAGGTTGTGGATCATTAATTTCCAATGTGGAATTGCTCTCATCCCATTGATCATAATGAACGAATGTTAAAAATATTAATATTTCGTTGTTGCTCGAGAAACCACAGCTTTGGGGGATTAAGACAATATTAAGACTATGAAAAATGTCAAAGAGTTTCCATCCATCTTGTAAGAAAACTTCTCAACTTGTTTCAGTTTCACTTTTTCTGCTAATATTTTTTTTGAGACTCCGATATGTGTCATGTAATTTAATGATTTTTCTAATAATATTCCTCTTTTCCTGATGACAAATACCAAACATCTGCCAAACGGTAACTATCACATCCACAACAGTGCTAGCTTGCATAATTATACTTGTGCAGGAATCGTCTAATTACGTCTCGATTCGTTGGAAGATTATCTTTTTGTAGATTTTCAATACATTCACCTGTGAAATTATATAACGAAAAATATCAGTTATGAGATTAAAAATACTAAGTGACAAAACTAATCAATCAACCAAGGTATGTACGTTATTTTCCATGATTATTAACCATAAAAACTATTTCAGAAACTTCTTGAAAAACTAATGAAATTTTCAAACTTAAAAATAAACAAAAACAAGGTTGCTGGCCCAACTTCTAAAAGAATAGTCATTGCTTAAACTGGAGTACGGGATTGACAGCCTCCACGAAGTATTCATAAATGGTACTCTGGGCAATGTTTTGTAGAACGAACGGTTGTGGTACCCAATCCCTTCGTAGTAGTGAAGCAGAATAGCCAATTAGTCAATCAAAACTATGCAATGGTACAAACAAAAGGAAATAATACCCAAGGTGGTACACCAATATCAACATTGGTAAATCCACTCTCTGTGGAGACTGGCACTATGGATTCTGGGGAGGGCCATCTATTGCACTACCAAGGAACATCAAATCCGTTCCAGAGAAGACCAAATTTACAAAGATCACCGATAAAGAAAAATAGAAGCAATTCGGTAGCTGACCAAGCCGATACTTTTTCTAACGTTAATTGACCTAGAAAAGGAGAATATGAATCTCTTGGCGAGGCTAGAGCATATGGAGCAATTATTTGCCAAGCTAAGCGAAGAAATTGAGTTTAGATACTCAAGTAAATGAAAACCTAAAAATGAATCGGGATTCAAAAAAAGATTGCGACATAGGAAGCATTGAACCAGACAACCTCATCTATTCCACTGATGAATATGAATTACAAAGAGAGACTTGAGAACTGGATCCTAAAGAAGAAAAAACAGTCCAGGAAGAGTAAGAAAAGAAAAGCTGAATCGTCACCTGAGGCTCAGCAATTAAATGGTAGGGGACAATCTAGTCCAGATTCGGTACAACCGAAAGAAAAATTACCCTCACCAATAAATATTGCGGGTGTAACCAGTTACCCAGAAATTTAGTCACTGATGAAATCGGTTACTGACAAAGACTATAAGGTAGCAGCGTTAAATAATGACGTTTGGAAAATTAATACTCTGGACTCAGATACTTATAGAACCTTAGCTATGAAATTGAATGAAACAGAATGAAACAGGCCCGACCTATAAAAATCATGACAAGAGGTTTGCATCACACTTACTCAAGCAAAGAAATAATGGAAGACTTACAAAATAAAGGTCTTAAAATACTAGATGCTGTGAATATTGTTAAAAAAGAGAGAACAGAAATCCAGGAAGGAAACCAAATTATCAGTAAAAGGGGACCCCCTCTTTTTATGCTGGTATTTCACAACAAAGAGAATGTTCAAAACATTTATGGAATAAAAGGAATCCTTCACATGAAGATGAAAATTAAACCAATGAGGAGAACCACAACACGCATACCCCAATGCAAGAAATGTCAGGCATTTAAGCACACCCAAAAATATTGCGCCGGGATCCAAGATGTGTAAAATGTTCAGGTAATCATTTTACCCAGGCATGTACAATAGGGAGAGGTGTGGCAGACAAGTGTACAAATTGTAAGAGCCAACATCCGGCTAATTATCGAGGCTGTGAGGTTGCTAAACAACTACAAAAATTAAGAGATAAAACAACAAATCAAATGCAAAATCACGAAAATCGAAAGGTTCAAATATTAAATCAGAAAACCCACAACCAAGCAATACAGGGCAAAGAAGTTAATTTGTGCAGGCAGTGAAAGGTTTGGGTTTAACCAAACATATGGGCTCTGAAAGTAGCCAAATTATGGAAAACGTTATGAACACCCTTGCAGCTATTACAAAGCGGCTTGTGATTACTTGCCAAATAATCAAAACTCTACCAGGTAAAGGATTTCGTAAGCTATTACACATAATCAATGCAAGCTTTCAGATAAAATATGTTCCGTGGCAATGGAAAGTAGCAGAAGTAATCATGATAGCCAAACCTGATAAACCACCTAACGATAAAAAATCATACAGGCCCATTTCATTGCTGCCAATTATGTCAAAACTCTTTGAAAAATTATTACTAAAAAGACTTAAACAAATAATTGAGGACCGACAACTAATTCCTCCACATCAATTTGGATTCAGGGAAAGGAAGAACAATTGAAACAGATGCATAGAATCACCAACATTATTGAAAGAATGTTAGAACGTAAAATAGTAGTCGCCCAAGCATTCGATAAAGTTTGGTATAGTGGACTGGAATTCAAGCTGCTCAGAGATCTGTCGCGGCAATTCTATGCCATACTAAGATCTTATTTATCCAATAGACATTTTCGTGTGAAATATGAGGATGAATACTCCGAACTAAAGAAAATCTCTGCCGGTGTCCCACAGGCGAGTGTCTTAGGACCAATCCTGTATTTATTATATGCAAGGGATATTCCAGCAACAGATGAAGGAACCATAGCCACCTTTGCAGATGACACAACAATCATGGCCAATGGAAGTAATGTCGCTGATGCAACGAGCAAACTCCAGAAGATTACCAACGCGGTTTGTAACTGGACTAAGCGTTGGAGAATCAATCATCAATCATCATCAATTTAGTCAAACATGAAAGGCACTATTTTAAAAATTAGCCAGAACCCACAAGTTTTAACTTTTTTGAAAGAAACAGCCGGCAATGAAATTTTCTACTACGCCAACCTCGTTTTTTTATCATTCGGCATACTTAAAATTACTTAGAAAATATTAAACTGGCATTCAGTGTTGTTAGTCTACGCGTAATTCGGACTTGTCGACATACTGGTGTAGAAAATAGCGTAGACCATTCATTTGGCGTAGAAAATGTCGACAATGCGTAGAGTATGTAGAATATCTGTATACAATGTATATTATTACAATTTTTGTTGTTTTAATTTCGGTCTGTCAAGGTCAAGTTATTTAAATTCTGATAAAAATGATAAAAAATGATCCTGGTTCAAAACCAATTTTCTTGAGGTTTGAAGGTTCCTGGATGGATGGATGAACGGATGCCTGTACCGATGTTATATCAAAAACGGCTTATGCAATTCGAATTTTGTTTCACTAATCTTCTTTATTTTTAATTCGGTGCATTTAAAAGTTGTCGGATCTCTGCCTCAAGGGGGTCGGTACCTGCCATAGGAAATCACCCAGTACCACGACATTGCTTTACATTTTTCGTGTAGTATACCGTTTGAACAATTTTGTATCAAACGACAATTTCTATTCAACTTTCGTTCAAAAATCTACCGTTTCGTTTCATTTATTATAAAATATGTACTTGTCGTATATCTTTAAAAAAGCCTTGAAGAATGCCTTAAATTTTCCAGAAAATCTTAGTACTAAAAACTACCGTTGTGACGCTCGAAGGACAATTTTTGTCATTCCCATATAATCATGTATGTAGCATATCATTTGAAAGGTCTTGGAAAAAACACAATTTTAGTATTAGCCATTTAGTTGATAAATCTACCGTTTTGGCGCTGGGTACGAATAATTGATATTATAGATAGTGTGACATATCAGTGAAAAGACCTTGAATAATGTCACAAATCATCTGATTAATACTCCAAATCGACGATAAGCCGCATTATCGTTTTTAGATTTTGGACGAAGGCAACTTTTTTATCAGCAATTTATTTCTCAAATTCAGAGTTTTGGCGCTGGTAGCAAATTGTTTCTTTGGTTACGCATATACCGGGTGTTTCTTTTAAACTGAGACGATCAAATACGAGTATCTCGAGAAATAGCCACTCTACGGAAAAAATGTCCATAATCAAAATTTAATCATACTGCGGGGGAAATACATTAGTGCAAAAAAATAGTCCCCACCCCCCGCTTTGTAGATGGGGCGGGGGTAATTTTTAAACTAAGATAGGAAGCCATATTTTTTATTGCAGATACGGATTCTACGACTAAAAGTACGTATGATTTGAATGAAATATTTTGTTCGGTCCATGATAGATGGCGTTGTAATCGACGAAATTAAATTTTTTCAATTTCTCCTTCTTAGAACACACGCATTCGATTCTGCAACACGTTTGAAATAAAAAAACATCACGTTTTCATTGGAAATACTCGAAATTCGTCATCAAAACAATTTATTCAGTTTTGTAAATCACATTTAACGTTTGTGTTATTTCTTATCTTCATGTTTTTCGTAATTGCAAAATAAACGATAAAATACTTTAGAATGGAGCGTTTAACTGTGCCAGAGAAAATTGAAATGGTTCTGGTTTATGAAGAAGCTGGCAGAAATCTTGAAAATGCTGTTGCTATTTACGCTCAACGTTTTCCGGATAGGATTCGTGCACGTGCTTCATTTGGCCGTATTATCAAACAATTTATTACTGATGGAAATGTTCAACCGAAAAAGAGGACCCGTATAGCAACAGTGACTGGAGAAAATAATGAAATTACTGTATTGGCAGCAGTGGCTCATACTCCTCATGTTAGTACACGAGAAATAGTTCGCGATTCCGGATTGTCCCTCACCAGTGTTTGGAGAATTTTAAAACGGCACAAGTATCATCCATATCATGTGTCTTTACACCAAGATCTTCATGGCGCTGATTACCAAAATCGGGTAACTTTTGTCAATAGGCACGTGAACAAATACAACAAAACCCCAATTTTTTTCGTTGCGTAATGTTCTCTGACGACTCGTCTTTTACAAACCATAGAACGGTTAATCGACACAACATGCATTATTGGAGTGTTACAAATCCGCACTGGCTTCGTCAAGTTGAACATCAGCGTCCTTGGACTGTCAACGTGTGGTGTGGAATAATTGGCAACAAACTCATAGGCCCCCACATTATTGAAGGCAACTTGAATGGTCAAATGTACCGAAACATTTTGGAAAATGAACTGCCAATATTACTTGAAAATTTGAGCTTAGAAGTGAGACGGAACATGTGAAATACTTGATCGTGATTTCAATGGTCGCTGGATTGGTAGAGCTGGTCCGGTAAATTGGCCTGCCAGATCACCAGATCTTACTTCGCTAGATTTCTTTTTGTGGGGCTATCTCAACGACAAAGTTTACAAACAAGAACCAACAACACGTGAGAACATGATTGAGCGAATCAGAAATGCGTGTGCTGAAATTCAACCAGACACACTTCTCAGTTGTGTACAATCATTTGAAATGCGTATTAATAAGTGCATTGAAGTCGCAGGCCATCATTTTGAACACTTATTTTAAGCTAAAATTATTTTATTCACCTGCCATTCACATTAATAAATTGTTTTGATGACGAATTTCGAGTATTTCCAATGAAAACGTGATGTTTTTTATTTCAAACGTATTGCAGAATCGAATGCGCGTGTTGTAAGAAGGAGAAATTGAAAAAATTGAATTTCGTCGATTACAACGCCATCTATCATGAACCGAACAAAATATTTCATTCAAATCATACGTACTTTTAGTCGTAGAATCCGTATCTGCAATAAAAAATATGGCTTCCTATCTTAGTTTAAAAATTACCCCCGCCCCACCTACAAAGCGGGGGGTGGGGGACTATTTTTTTTGCACTAATGTATTTCCCCCGCGGTATGATTAAATTTTGATTATGGACATTTTTTCCGTAGAGTGGCTATTTTTCGAGATATTTGATCGTCTCAGTTTAAAAGAAACACCCGGTATACGTATTTCATATGATTGAAAGGTTTTGAAGAATGTTCCAAAAAAATTGAAACACGCTTGTACTCAAAACTACCATTGTGGCGCTGGAAACAGTTACATTTAGTTCGTTCCAATAAAATCATGTGACGCATAAAACAATCATGGTTGAAAGGTTTTGGGAAAGTAACAAATTTATTACCAGCACTTTAGTGGAAATTTTCGATTTTCTTCGTATTTGCTGAATTTGGTTCAAAAATTATTTCGCGTATATCACTCGCTACACGCCGTAGTCTCAGTAGCCCGTGTGATTTGCATATTGGTAGATAAGCATAGACCGGTAGTTTGCTTAATTTCAATCCCATGTGTTTAACCCCTGGTTTAATATATCATAGATACAACACAATTGTCGATGTAATCCGCTGCGAGTAGTTTAGTCAAGTAACCCGGAAAATTGGAACATGTTCACGAAATTTTTATGTATCCAGAAATTATAAACTGCAATTCTAGTCGGAATCGAGTTCATCAAGATATATTTTAACGAAAATCAAACTGTATCAACCTTGATTACGCAAGTTGAACATCTATTTCTTAAGCAAAAGAGTGGCATACACATATGGCGGTCACACGAATTGGTTGTGTGTATAATCAAATATTTGTACACGTTGGATTTACAAGGTTCATAAAAATATTGGGATATTTGGGCGATTTTGTCGAAATTAAATTTCTACTGTGTGATAGCCGTTATTATCCATTCATGAATTTGTGCTTTAACATTTTATTGCCTTGTGATGATTTTATTCATTGAAGTACCATGGCTCAAAGCAGTTTATTTTGACAGCTCTATATTTGGTTTAAAAGTTTAACGTATATATTGCCCTACATTTTATAACATAGGTTTTTACCTTTTTGGAATATTTCTAAAATTGTACTAAGCCAGCTTCTTATGATATACCGTTTCCGAGCATAGCAACAAATATAAATAAAAAAATGATTTGAATTTTTTTGAATGTGAGTTTGAAAAGAAGCTCCACAAAGCCGAAATGGATAGAACTATGCTGATTTCTAACAGGAACCATAATTTTCGACATTGTCTACATTTTCTACATTGTCGACGTAATTTTTTTAATTGTCTAAATACATTCTCTACATATGTAAAATATTAGTTATCTATGTAGACAATACGGCACAACACTGCTGGTAAAAATTGAACGATCTGAAAAGTGAAAGAGAGAAGAAAACGCCACTAAGGTTCGTTTTAGTGTTTGTTTTTTTTTTTTTGCAAAAAACCAATTTGAGCGACCCCTAAACGTGGTCCGATGGGCCTGAAAATTTGCATGAGGTCTTCTCTAATAGAAAGGAATATTGTTAGCCTTGAGCCCGATAGAAAAAAAGAGATAAGATTTCCTCAATACAAAAACGGGTCTCCCTAATACACATATTGCCAAAATAATTAAATTTTTCAAATCTTTTCAAGTCAATTGTCAAAAAACATAATACAGTAAAATAGAATTCATCCATTGAGTTTGATCCCAAAAACTTTTCAAACAGCCACACAAAATAAAAAAAAACATTGAAAAGTTGTGAAAAGCGAACAATAACAAAATTCATGTAGGTATTTCGAATTTCTTTTTTTCTTCTGATAAATGTCCCAACCCAATGTCCTTTTACATCCTTTCGAGCTTTATTTAACTTTTTACTGCACCTATTACTTCCTAAGTTCTCAGTACTGAATTATTTCAGCACTCTTTACTCAACTTGTGACAAACCGAGACCTTTTGTTTCCCTTATATACGCTTAGGTACAGCACCACTAAACTTTTGAATGTTGTATCACATCCCGAAAAAAAAAATTCTCACACCCCAGACCAGATAATAAAACAAAAATTTCCACATTTTTTTTGCTCGTCTTCAGTTCAGAATTCTGTGTATTTTGGTACTGGGTTGTTGTTTAGAGTTCGTTTATTTTCGTTCCGTTGTTGTTGGATTTAAAATGGCTGGAAATATTGTAAAATAAAAGAAAATCTTTCTTTTTTTCTGTATATATGTTGTTTTTGTGTTTCAGTTTTTTTTGTACTCTGGATTTTTTTTTTTTGGAAATGTTTAGTATTCTCATATCGTAATCATCTTTATCTTTATATGTATATACCAAAAATAAAATAAAAATAAACGAAAGAAATAATAATAATAATAATAAATAAAAATATAATAAAAAACAAAAAATATATAACAACATCACAATACAACAGAAAACACAGATGAAAAAAAAAGAAAATTGATGGGGAATGAGAGCTCAAAAAAAGCTTACAGAAAAAACCTTTCGGATGAATTCGATTAAAAATGTGCGGCGCTTAAATATTTGTTCAGTGGAAATATGCGGTAACAACCAAAAATCAAGTAGGAGTAGGAGTTCAAATGTAGATCGCGGAAAATTAAGCTTGGCGTAATAAATTAATGTACCCCAAAATATCCACCCAAATTTTGCAACTAGCTATGAGGGCCTCGATTGGGCCCCAATGCAACCACCACTCGTATGTAATAATTAATTCATAAAAGAATCATGGTATTATTCCATGGAGAAAACAGAAAATTTTTGCTGAACATCTGACAAAGACAAATACTAAAATTTACATTAGAGCGACTGAGACACAACATTTTTATTTTAATCAACAAAAACTAACCTTAAATTATTTAAATAAATAACTAAAAATCTTTATTTTTAATCATTTTTTTTTATAGCTGCCTTTGGGAAACTCACAAGTTGTATTCAAATCTTACAAGCTAATTAAACGAGAAATTTTTTTAAGTCTTAACCTATGTTAATTCTTAATATTGATATGTACTGTTTGGTTTGTTGCTTATACGAGTATGAATTAGTTAGCTAGACCGAAAGGATCTTTTCTTTTAAGGCACTGATATCTAGGCCTCCATAATATTTCCCGAGCTAATGTGTTGGGATGTTGTTCTAACTTAGTTTGGTATTTTCTGCTGTACTGCTGTATTGTATCTGCCACTGTTTCGATGTTGAGATCGCGATGTATGTTTGTGTTACTTATGTATCAAGGTGCGTTTACCATTCTTCGTAGTATTTTTGATTGTACACGTTGCAGTTTTATTATATTTGAGGCACAAGCTGAGCCCCACCCACAATTGTATTCCGTAAGTCCTAATTGGTTTTAGTACCATTTCATACAACAAGACTTTACAGCCTAAAGTTAATTTGGAATGTTTTCCGATTAACCAATTTATTTGATCACTTTTGATATTGATTTGTTGTCGCATTGTTTCGATATGCTTCTACCATGTCAATCTTCTATCTATAGGGTTTTCCAATAGGAATGATATGATTTTTAAGTGACGTTTCGGCCATTTGTAATATGCCATAATCTGTCATTTTTTGTTTCATTGTATTCAGTAATGTTTACAATTTCATCTTGGTGAGATATACGCAAGAACAACGTTTACAAATTATTCAGTTTTTTATCAAAATGATCGTTCTCCAATTGCAACTTTTCGTGCACTTTTGCCATTTTATAGTCGTAATAATCTTCCAAGTATGCTCGCTACTCGTCGAATTGTTGAAAATTTTGAGCATACATTTTCTTTACATAATGTTGAACTGCCAATAAGACTAAGATTCGCTCAAAGTAATGCAAATATTGCTGCCGTTGAGGCAAGTGTTGCAATTGGGACTGTCTCAAACCACAACCTGGCGTATTTTGAGAAAGGATTTGGGTTGGCATCCGTATAAAATTGTTCTCACTCAAGAACTGAAGCCATTGGACCGCCGTAAACGTCGTGAGTTTGCTGATTCTGCCTTGGAACAACTTGAAAACGATAACGATTTTTTTAAGAAAATCATCTTCTCCGATGAGGCTCACTTTCATCTGAATGATGCGGTAAATAAACAAAACTGTCGATTCTGGTGCGAAGAAAATCCACAAATTATTCATGAAAAACCATTACATTCACCTAAATTGACAGTTTGGTGTGGTTTTTGGTCTGGTGGAATCGTCGGTCCGTATTTTTTTCGAAATGAAGCTGGTAACACCGATACTGTCAATGGAGAACGGTATAGATCGATGATAACCAACTTTTTATGGCCGAAATTGGAAGAAGTTGATCTTGACAACATTTGGTTCCAACAAGACGGGGCTACGTGCCACACAGCAAGTGCAACAATTGAATGATTGCGAGAAAAGTTTGGAGATTCGATTATTTCAAGAAATTGTGATATTGAATGGCCTCCAAGGAGTTGTGATTTAACACCATTAGACTATTTCTTGTGGGGTTATTTGAAGTCATTGTTCTTTAGCAATAATCCAAACTCTCTTCAAGCTTTACAAGTCAATATTGAACGTGCTATTCATGACATACGACTTGATTTAGTGGAAAAAGTGCTCGAAAATTGGGTTCATCGGATTCGTTCCTGCAGAAGAAATCGTGGAGGCCATTTGAATGACGTTTTATTCAGAACTTAATTGTATCAACTGTACTTCACATTAAATAAAAAACATTTCAATTTCCTTAACAATTAGTGTTTTTTTTTAAAGAAATCATATCACTCTTATTGGAAAACCCTATAGATGTAGACCTAGGTATTTAATGGTTTCGCATTTTGGTAGATTGATGTTATTTAACTTCATCGGAGGGCAGGTTTGTTTACGGAGAGTGAATGTAATGTGTGCTGATTTTTGCTCGTTTGCTTTTATTTTCCATTTTGAAAGCCACTTAGCGATTTCTTCTAAGTGTTATTGCAGAACTCTTGATACTATTTGAGGGTTTTCATGTGTCGCTAATAATGCTCTATCATCTGCAAATGTTGAAACTGTTATATAATTTAAAGTAGAAAGGTCCGCTGTGTAAATTAGATATAACACTGGTCCCAGTACACTGCCTTGTGGAACCCCTGTACATGTTGCATTTAAATTGGAAGATGCACTATTATATTTCACCAAGAATTTCCAGTTTAGCAGGTAATTTTTAATGATCGCATGATAATTTGATGGTAGCTGGGCCTTAATTTTATGTACAAGGCAGGCATGCCATACTTTATCGAAAGCTTGAGCGATGTCTAAAAGTACTAAAAGAGCAGTACTTTTTTGTTCAAATGAGTTTCTGATTTCTGATACGATCCTATGCACTTGTTCTATGGTTCCATGATCTTCTCTAAATCCAAACTGGTGATCCGGTATAATACTTTGCTCTTGCAGAAATGGTTTAAGCTTTTTAAGAAGCATTTCTTCAAAGAGCTTTGTCAACCCAGTTTTCATTACAGTATTGAAAATGTTTGTTATTAATTTGATACATATAAAGGGTGGCTAAATTTTAAGGACCGACGTTGGATGTGAACCACACCTAAACGTCAAGTTTTTTTCTGCATTTAATTTGACATTTCTCAATTTCAGACTAACTCAATTTGAACCATGGAAAGATACACAATCGAGCAACGCGTTAAAGTTATTCAGGCATATTATGAAAATGGGCGTTCAAACCAAAATGCATATCGTGCACTTCGTGATTTTTTCGGTCAATTTAATCGTCCAAATGTGCATACAATCGGAAAAATCGTGCAATAATTTGAGCATACCGGGTCTGTAGGAGATTTTAACAATTAAAATAAATAAAAATTGTCGTGCCCAACAATTGCACCTCTCACGCTCGTCGTTGATGAACATTATGCATAAAGACTGGCATTTACACGCTTATAAGGTGCAATTGACTCAAGAACTAAAGCCTCTTGACCATTCCAAAAGTCGTCAATGGTCAGAATGGTGGCAAGAAATGGCAACAGTGGATGATCAATTTTCGAAGAAAATCATCTTCAGTGATGAGGCACATTTTCACCTCAGTGGATTCGTCAATAAGCAGAATTGCCGCATTTGGGCGAATCATAAGCCAAGAGTGATTGTCGAAAAACCAATGCTCCCACACAGAGTGACTGTTTGGTGCGGTTTATGGGCTGGCGGCACCATCGGGCCGTATTTTTTCCAAAATGAGGCCGGTCAGGCAGTTACTGTGAATGGTGCTCGCTATCGTGATATGGTAACGAACTTTTTATGGCCCGAATTGGAAGATATGGATGTGGACGATATGTAGTTTCAACAGGACGGTGCCACTTGCCACACAAGCTAACGAAACAAAGGCTCTTTTGCGAGACAAATTCAATGGCCGTGTTATCTCACGTGGTGGCGATGTCAATTGGCCGCCAAGATCATGTGATTTGACACCGTTGGACTTCTTTCTTTGGGGTTATTTGAAAGAAAAGGTGTACGTCGATAAGCCAGCAACAATTCAAGAGCTAAAGGATGAGATAATTCGACACATTAACGGCATAGAACGTCAATTATGCCTAAGCGTCATCGAAAATTTGGACCATCGGGTGGAGGTGTGCCGCCGAGGTCGCGGCGGCCATTTGGCCGATATTTTGTTCTATACATAATTGAACCATACCATATTATCATAACAAAAAGAATTGCCAATAATTTCCTAAATAATTTGTGTTCTATTCAAAATCAACATCGGCCCTTAAAATTTAACCACCCTTTATCTGGAAGTTCTACAGGTGCCTTTTGGGATTTATATATTCGCTGATCATTGTTTTTACTTCACGCCATTTATATTTGATTGGTTGAAATTCGGAAGCGTCAACTTCTTTTGGCAACAATTCCGAGTGTC
Organism: Nephrotoma guestfalica; assembly: GCA_963691935.1. Lineage (NCBI taxonomy): Eukaryota > Metazoa > Arthropoda > Insecta > Diptera > Tipulidae > Nephrotoma > Nephrotoma guestfalica. The sequence goes on from OY829915.1 coordinate 213,210,812, forward strand.
CATTATTTTCGTTCGGAGTAAATACTTTAACTAAATGTTGGGCGAATACATTCTGCAACGTTTCTTGCCCAGTTTCGGAGGACGAATCGGAGGACATGATGGCGTAGGCCGTCACAGAATTTTTGTGGCTTTCCACAGTGAACAATCTGTTGCTTCTGATGCTGTAAGTTTGCTTAGATAATATTGAATCCCCTCATCATGTTCCTTTGTCAGTACTGCTTTCAGGTATTGATAGCTTTATTTAATTTTGACTTAAGTCCAGGTGATCTATGTAACTGCCATTGCCTGCGCAGTATGCGTTTGCTCTTTAAGAGCTGTTGAATATTCTGTGACGCTTGGTGCATTTTCACTTTAGTAGAACTGCTGCATGTAGCATCCTTCGCTACTTGCTCTAATATCTACGTTAGATGTGGTACTGCTGCACCAAACTCAGATTCCGTTTCGATCTAGTTTTCTTTCCTGCATACATTCCCACAGCTGCTTGCCTTTTGGTGATGTTAATCGAGAGCCCCTATTGGATGTGTTTGGAGTTAAAATCTCCTCTTGCAAGGAATTTATTTCCCAAGATTTTGAAATAATTTGCAAATTATTGCTTTTCAATTGAATATTTCGGTGGACAGTAAGCTGCAGATATGGTGCATGTACCGAACTATTTATTATTCTAAGCAGATGCTAATTGCCTGTATGTTTCTCGCGATATTTTTTCAGTTCATGGTGTCTTATTCTGTCTCTAATAATAATTGCTAATCCCCCACGTGGTTTCCTGTTAGAATGCTGAGTATCGCAAATTTTATAACCATTAAATGTTACAGAGCTCATTTGTGTAAAATGTGTCTTAGAGACCATCATGATGTTAATGTTGTGTTCATTAACGAAATGTTGTACTTCTAATTTACAAGGCTAATTTAAGTTCAATCATCTTATATTTTGATTATTCGTTGACAGTTGCATGAGGGAGTCATGTTTTACAGCATGAGTTCCATATTTGTTTCCATAATTTGCATAAATTTGTTCATTGTTTCGTTGAGGATACTTATCATTTTGTAGATTCCTTGATCACCATTCTGAGGTTTATGTGCTTTATTTCGCACGTTACCCGCAGCTACCTCTGAGTATGATGTTTCTGCGTTAATGGTTGCAGAAATAATTTTCTCATTGTTTGAGCACTTATGTATTTGATTGATAGCTCGTTGCTCAATTCGTTGCCTTGGTGTCATTTTTTTCCTTAACTCCTTATACACAATGCATCCTCTGTAATTAGCGGTATTTTTTTCCCACAATTGCTACACTTCTTTACTTCAGGTTTGGTTTTGTCTAAATCACACTCGCTAGTTTTGTACATGTAGCCGCATATCACGCAAACAGTTGGCAGCTGCTTTTAATTATTGACAATTATTTTATACCCCAAAAATTAGTAAAAAAAAAAAAAATTAGTATCATTTTTGCGATGAAAACAAAATATGTTATTTAATTATTTTGGTTAATTTACGAAAATATCTAAAAAGTGTTCTGCTTTAAAATATGGAGTAAAAATGTTTGACAAGTTCGTAAATTAACCTCAAATTAAGCATCAATAAATTTCTCAAACATTTTAAAACGGAAACAAATTACAAAATAAATAATAAATTTGATAAATTTAACAAAAAATAGTGCATAAGTTTTAAAGTTTGAGTGCTGAGAGATACTTATAATGTTTACTCCAACGAAAGCGTCCTTTCGAACATCATTCATATTCATAACACCGTTGTCCACGTACAGTAAACGAGCTAGATTTGATCGTGAATTTCCTTACATATATGTCTTTAACGGATCCGTTACAATTCGGACAATATTTAGGGAATACAATATTAGTTAGTGATAAACCGTGCGACATTAATTGAAGAATGTTGCAATGAGCCACAAGAGATGGAACTACCGCGTATGACTTCGCATACGATGCAAATGCCGAAATTGAACAAGTGCAAGAGGATCACATTGGATTTTCCATTGAAGAACTCGATGCTCTCAATACAGTGACGGGTGCTAAACGCACCCAAATCGTAATTGATTCATTGTAACCGCCTGATGCGTCAAGACGAAAATTGGAATATTCGTATCGACCCATAACCGAAATTACTAAATTTTTGACTGGACCATCTTATTCGAAAATTAGACCATAGACACCGTTTCGCACGGAGAGACAACAGATGAGGCGAACCAATGAAGCGGTAAAAGCAAATCGGAATGCTGGAGCTAAGCGAAAACAGAAAAAAATAATATGAAATTGAAATTGCGGAACCTGATCAGACGCTGTTTAAAGTGTTCGATCCGAAGCGCAACCCGCAAAATATCATGAAAATCATCACAGAGACGACGATTATTTTGATAGATTATAAAACCGGTGTGGTAATAGCAAATGTGATTGATAAAAAAAATAATTCAATAATAGAGAGGAATTAGGTAAAGACATTCCAAACGAAATGGAGAATGGCGACAGCAATACCGATTTCCAAAATGATCATCTGGACGATGATGAAAACCCAGTTCTAAATCTTAACTTGAGTAATTGAATGTCACAGAATAATTTAGGACCGCAAAAAGTTTGTTTAAAATCCTCTACTCTCGTGTTTTTTAAATTTATATTTTTCTTTATTTTTAGATCGAAAGAATTGTCATGATGAATTGACGGTTTTTCCTTTTACAAGGTTGTCGATGAATCGTTTACTTTGCGTATCCCAAAATATGGAGACCAATATCTTTTCGTCCGCCTGTCATTTTGATTCTGGTGTTTAACTGTGGAACGATATATCGATTCAAAAAAAACAATTTATTGTGCTTAAAGAGGTCCAGACAGCACTCTGCATCAACAATATGTTGTCTTTTATCATCGACTGTGAGCAAGCGCAGCACCAAGTTTGAGCAAAGCTTGCTCGCCGAATATTATTGTAAAATATGACTAATACGTTATTTCTATATCTTTATTATAACAGCGATTTCCTGCCATTTTACGGTCATTTAAAATAATTTTTGGTTTTTTTACTCCCTTTAACGAAAAACGCGTTCAGCTCGCAAGAGCTAATTATGGCCCTCATGACGCTTAGTCATCTGACGGGAAATAAATGAAACTACGGGGATGCAGAGAGGTAAGTCAGCAAACAATTCGTCATCATCGGACCTCTGGACAACTGGTTTTTAATCGTGTAAACGAATTTAAAAAATTTAAATTTCGAACCTTTATCGATTCCGGACTTTAACCGTAACATATATAGTAGCATAAGGCCAACTTTCCAAAATTTGTTAAAACTTAACCTTAAAAGTGTTATGTCTGGGAAATGTCTTGGAACGTTGATTATAGATTTTGGGTGGATCTGATGAGGATATAGGAGTGAAATGTTGATTTTCCCCTTCTTCATCGAAGAGATTTTGCCAGATAGACACTAATCTGACTATGTAAATTCGATGGCCCATGACCATAGGTGAATTTTGATTACAGGTCTGGTGTGGGATCATAGGCAGATTTTGATTATAGCTTTGGAGTGGATCTGATTATGATGAGGATATAGTGGTGAAATTTTGATTTTCGCCGCGTTTTGTCGATAAAATCGTTCGTCATTCGAGATTTTTTCAGATAGACGCCAATCTGGCTATGCCAATTCGATAGACCATGATCATACGTAGGTACTGTTTATAAGACTAAGGTGGGTCTGATGAGGTTAATGGGGGAGACATTTATAATTCCCTGCTTCTGTCGTTAAAATCTTCATCATTCGAGATTTTGCCAGGTTTTGATTATGGTTTTGCTTATAGATTTGGGGTGGGTCTGATTAGGTTATAGGGTTTCACCTTTTCGATTTTCCCCATATGTTTTTGATAATATCGTTCGTATTCGGTATATTGCCAGATAGACACCAAACTGGCTATGCCGATTCGATAGCCCATGACCACAGATAGATGTTGATTATAGCTTTAGGATTAGTCTGATGAGGTTACAGGGGTAAACATTTATTTTTTTGTTTGAAAATTTATAATTCATTTGTTACTTTAAAATCTGTATTGCCAGCATTTTTGGTGGAATATTGAAATTAATCTTCTTTATCGATACAATCTGCATTATCGAAATTTTACGGTGGGAGTGTCAATTTAAGCCTGTATTTTCAACTTGACATGTTGGAGTTTCAACCAAATCAGCATTATCGATATTTTTCGGCTGAAGACTTTCGGCTTACTTGAAAACAGTATGTTGTTTGCGTATTAATAAACACACAATCTTAGATGGGTCCTTGTTTCACACTATTTTTTCAGATTTTATTTCCGAAACCAATAATATGGTGAGAAACTTACTTGAACAATTTAATTAAAAAATTGTGTTCATTAGTCCGTAAAGTTTCTCAAAGAGAGCTTTTTATAACATAGAAGCCACTTTTGGTCTAGTTTTAAAATATTTCACTAGATGACACTTTACATTAAAAGGCAAATAACATCTAGTATATAAAAAGTTCCAACACCGGAGTGTTCGGCTACTAACAAAATCTAAGCACTGATTTAAAATATCGCTACCAACCAAACATTTCAAAACTGACCATAAAAATATTCCTACTGATCGTTTTTCGCTTACTCTAAAAACCACCAACAAAAAACAAATTCAAAGAAACAAAGAAATAAAAAATAAATTAAATAAAATAATTTACTATTTAATGTTTTCTTCTTCTTCTTCTTGTTTTCCTTACACACATGTTACATATATACATAATACATACGATATAAAAAAGTATTTTATTAATAATTTTAAATTTATAAATGTGTAATAAAAAGTAAAACATACGAACAAGCTAAATGAGTGAGAAGTAATTTAAAAAACAAAAATAAAAAACTATTAAAAAGCGCTCCATTTATATTTTGTTTTTTATAATTACATTAACGTAATTAATAAAATTAATTCATATCAATAAATTGTTGTTTTTATCATTAAGTTATCACCGGTTCAGTTCAATTGCTTTATAATTATTTTATTTCCCATATATTTTCGGTCTCGCTCTACTCGCTCCAGATGAGCACGCGAACGAGATGATAAACTATTGTTGTGCTCGTTTTGTCACTAAATTTAAATATGTACGTACGAATACGAGCGAGATACGAAAAGGCGGTGGGTGTGAGTGAGTGAATAAGCTGCTTATGGAGTGAGAATGAGTTTTATATTTTATTTTAAAATACACTCGCATATTATAATTTGTTTGGTGACTTTTATTATTTTTCCGTTTTTCTTTCGTTTTTTATACATGGTTTTTTGTTTTTTTTTATGAAAATTTTTAATAATGCGTGAATAATATATGGAGCCACCCGTTTAATTGCATATAAATTTATAACATTTTGTTTTCGCTGTGTTGTCGAAATTAAATACAAAGAAAGGTGAAACAAAATATTAAAAGTGAGAAAAAATAGTGGAGGTCATAAACGTTATGTTGATTGATTTTTAGTACGTTTATACAGGTGGCGATGGGCACTTAGAATAATACATAGATCATGGCATAAAATTCAAAAAATTCGACTTAACTTTACTTTAAAAACCGGAATGCTTTACAAACATATTTATCCTTATCTTCTAATTGCTTGACAAAATACAGAGTAACATTTCATTTCGGCATAGGCAATTGTAGCGTGTATCCGCTTATTTCGGAATTGCCTACATGTTGATGTCGAAATAGCGTAGACAATTGATTTTTCGTAGACATTGTAGACAATTGGTAGAGTATGTCGAAAATGAGTAGATCTAGAATATTGCCTTTTTTGTTATTTTTACCATTATATTTTAAATTCAAAGTTCCTAACTTACAATTTTCCACAGTTAAAATGAGTTACGAAACTTATTAACTTACGAAATATTGGAAAATGAGTTTTCCAATATTTCGTAAGTTAATAATCAATAGTTCAATATTTTTGAGGTATGTAAACAAACGCCACATATTACATAGTAAGTATTCACAGCTGTCACTAATTGGTGATTTATTAAGGACACCAACAACGTCCTAAAAGTGAGGAGGAATTATTTTTCGTCTTTTTAAATCAACCTGCAGCATCTGCTAGCGAACAATATCTCCCTTGGACCAGTCCGATAACATAAAAATAATCCACCACCTCCTCCACCGTACGATGAAATACACAACGTACTATCCAAAATGAAGACTAATGCTGATTGGCCGATATTTTAAATAACTGGGATTTCAATCTCTCAAATATTAGTTGGGATCGAAACGCTTGAAATTATGCCTGTAAACGTGAATTCAGATAACAAGTACCTGTACATCATACTGCGAGACAAAAAACGGACTAGACCGAACCTTGGACCTAATTTTTACTAATGAACTAGTTTTATTAAAAACGGAAGAATCACCAACACTCTTTCTTCTTTTCACCAAGGTGAGTAGAAGGTTCCAAAATTAGCAAAACCAGAAACCATACTACAACTTCAAAAAAGCCAATTCGAATAACTTACAATATTTTGAACAAATAAATTGGAATACCGAATTTAACAGCAATGACAGATGTAAGCGTGGACAATTTTTACACACATCAATTTAAAGGCTGAACTGAGTTATTCATTCCCGTGTCTATAAGCAAACCGAAATAAATGTATTCGGTGGTATGAGCAACTTATGAGTCTTAAAAACAAAAAAGACAAAGCTTGGAAAAGCTCAAATTATGTTCCCAGTGGCGCTATTCTGACTTTCCCTAGGATTAGGGAATTGGAAAAAATATTTTCTCATTTAACTTTGTTTCGAAAATATTTACACCAAACTTATTCCTTCAGTAGGCCGGAAAAGTATAATTTGGGTAAAAGCGCTGAAGAAGAGTGCCACAGGATAGTATAAACAGAAATTTTCTGTTTGTAACCAAATTTTGAATTCTATTTGGAACTGACATACAAAAGCTATATTTGCAATATATTTGCAACATTGCAACACTTTTGGAGATTTTTTAAAACCGAACGCGAAACTGATGGTTACCCAGCCTTGATCATATTTGAAGATCAAAAGTCTTGTGATCCACAGATCATAACTAACATGTTTGCTGAGTTTTTCCAATCTGCTTATAAAGCAGAAGATATTGATAATTACAAAGATCCAACCGCGAGTGAATATAGTACATTAATTTTTACTACACCTATTGAATTAGAAGACATCCAGCGAGCACTGTTAGGATTCGGAGAAGGATGTGGCTCCAATGGTATTCCTGATTCACTTTTGAAAAATGCTAGAAATTTGGCAATTCCTCTAAGCATTTTGTTAATCAGTCATTAATATTGGCAACTTGTCCACAAAAGTGGAGCATAACTAGAATGACGCTTATTTTCAAAACTGGATTTATAAATGTAGTCTCGTGTCGCAGTGGTATTACATCTACGAATATATCTGCTATACCTAGTACCTCTCGCGGTATATGTCACAATACCTAATGCCCAAAGATCAGCAGTATCGACCAATCTCATAGAATTTACCGCCTATTCTATTAAAGAAATTGAGAAGCACAAACAAGTTGATGTAATATACACTGATTTTCCAGCCACTTCGTATAGCCTGGTTCAAATCTTATTTAAGTAATCGCATCCAGTTTAGTGAAATAGGAGATAAAAGGTCGATTACAATACAAGCAACCACCGGTGTATCACAAGGATCTCACGTTGGCCCATGGATTTTCACAATCTTCATTAATGGTATTACTGAATTGATAAATCATTCCTAAATCCTGATGTTCGTAGATGACCGCAAAATCTGCAGAGCCATTCAGCCAGTTGACGATGTCAATAAACTACAAGAAGACATTGACCAGCTAGCGATATGGTGCGAGTTTAATTCTCTGAGTCTCAACATAGAAAAGTGCAAATCTCTATCATTTCGTCGAAAAGCCAACCCTGTTACACAAAGCTACAAGATAAATAGTGTACTCCATCAGGTAGTAGTTAAAGTAAAAACCTAGGGGTTACTTTCGTTCAAAACATGAGCTTTACTAAGCACAATGAGCCGTACATTGCTAGAGCGAACTCTATGCTCGGTTTTATCAAACGTTGGACCGGTGACATTTTTGGTTTGGAGACAATTAAGATCCTATATTGTGCTTACGTTCGATCCCAGCTGGAATATGCTATAGATGTGTGGTGTCCGTTCTACGAAGAACATATCCAAAGTATTGAGAAAATTCAAAATAAGTTTATACGCTTCATGACCTTGAAAGACGGATGGTTTATGATCATGATGTACTATACCACTTCAACGAAAAAATCGGTTAATGTGCGTATACTACATCACATATTTGCCCGTACAACTTGTATCAGCTGAGTAACAACAACGGCCAACACATGCCGGAACTGCCTTTAATATATAATCGAGACGTATCAAATAAGTCCTTTGTCGCCCTCTGTCGATCGAATGATGGAAGAGAAAACCAAATTGATCACGTCATGATCTCGAAGAGTCATAAGTGACGTTAGATCTTAAAGAGGCGGAGTTGTGGACAGAGTTCATATGCTTGTTCTGTTCATATATAACTGGATTATCATTCATATTTTGCAGACAAACAAAGAAAATCGTGCACTGGAATGTCGATGTACTAAAAACTGAGCTACTAAACCGGCCCAATGAAACCAACGAAACTCCTCCAAACATGCAGTGGCAGTGGCTAGCTATCCAATCAGCCGTAACCACTGCAACAGAAAATAATATTGGAAGAAGACCATCAAGAGTACGGGATGATTGGTTCGACAATCAGTGCCGACAAATCATCGAAAATAAACGAAAAATTGCTAGCTCACAACACTAGGAGCACTCACACAGAGTATCTCCGCGCCGAGAAAGATGCGACCAAATACCGCCGGAAAAAAAGCTCGAATACAAGTGGACTTGTATCGGAAAAATCAGCTTTGAATTGGAAACTCAAGAGAGTGCTTTGCTAATGCCAGAAATCTAACTAAAGACTTCCAAGATCCACAGCCATCAAAGACACGAATGGAGAGTTGAGAACAAACATGACTGATAGCGTCGTTTCCAAACTCTACTAAATCAGATTGACGAAGTGACCCCTATTCGTGATATTGCTCCACCGTGCGAGGAGGTACTTGTTGCGTATCACACAGTAGAGGAAGTAACTAGTAAATGGAAAGAGACACGGTCTTGACGAAATTTCCGCAGAATAATTAAAACGCGGAGGAGCTACTCTTGCATCAAATCTATATAAATTTATTGTTACGAACTGGGACCAGGAAAATCTCCTCGAGGAATGGAAGACCGCACTAATATTAAAATTACCGTAGTATAGCTCTAATGTTGTACTTGCCCGAATTATTTCCTTGCCGAAAATATCATCAGAACTCCCAATGGGGGTTTCAACAGGTCAACCATTGACTAGTGTTTCACTTTGAGGATGATCCTGGAAAAATGCTAGGAGCATAACATAACTATTCACCAGCTCATATAGACTTGCAATAGGCATATAACTGCATCAACCGCAAGAATCTTTGGGCCGCGCTCAAATATCTCGGAATTCCAGAGAAGCTTGTCTCTCTCTGTAAGCTAACAAAATCTGGCTCGCTGATCCGATTTGCACTGCTTATTCAATAAGTCAGGCCAAATTATTGTATATGAAGATGATATCGTGCTTCTTGGCCGGATACCGCTTAACTTTTACTTTCATTAAATCCCATCGAGTTAAATTGCGGAGGCATGTTGCATGATTCCCATTACAACGAATGATAAGAAAAGTGTTCCATCAAGAACCCCAGTCGGCGTACGTCGCAAACAAAGACCTGGAGGACCACCTCCAGTAGAGTTCGGGCTAGATGCCCAGCTCTTTTTATACGGATTTGATGTATGAATTTGGATAGTGTTTCACTTCAGTGTTAGAAGTTAGAGAAAATTGTTTGTTTATATCGCTGAAATCATACACTTTTCGAAAAATTTTGTGTGAAAAAAAAAATTATTTTTTAACTGCTTAATCTAAAATTGAACTCAAAAGTATAGGTTCTAATCTAAAAAACAGACTTTCGTCAATCTCTCCCATGCTAATGAGTTTTATGGTCATTCAAGATCAATACTACACGTCCCCGTCGACACTGAACAACTTTTATTATAAGTAATTTTCTTCAAAGTTCCGTTTCGAGATAAAAGCCTGGCATTTATTAAAAAACTTACACTGTATAAACTTAATTACGTTTAAGTATTCGAAAATTATTTTGTTGTGGTTTTACCAAATAAAGGAATTTCACCCTTAATCCTTTATACCCTTGTCTGTTCCTGTCTTAATCCTTTATACCCTTGCCATAATTTTTTGATAGATTTTAATTTCCTCATTTGTAAGCGAAGCTTCAGTTTAGAATTAGAACTTCTTAGACCCAATTTCACGTATCCTCGCGTGATCAACGTTGGTTGTAGAATAGTTTTTTTTTGAACTTGGAAGGCTTCCTTGAATAATTAAAAACAGAATTTAAAATTATCGAACCAGGATGATGTCCGGAACTTTTATAGAATATCGGCCTTTACAACTTACTGGTGTACTTCGAGAATAGTTAGCATTTGGTCATAATAAAACAGTTTACAAAAGGCGTTTCACTTTGTGCAGTGCTCATTTTTATAAGAGTCCGATCTCTTTCTAGAACATTGTCCTTCATAGTAAAAATTGTAATTAATTACAACCGGACCGACGTCCTTTCTATATAGTGTTAACTTTTTTACGTAGATGCTACAACGCCGGTTCAGGGCTATAAACCATAGTTTATAAATGAAGTGTGGCAAGATCCTGAATGCCGAAGATCGTTAAGCGAATTTGTTTTTAAACCTGCTCGAAATAAAAAAAATATGTGAACCTTACAATTGAATGCCATGTGTTGTGGCGATAAGAACGATTATAGTAAAATAGAGTGCATTGATAAATAACAAATTAGCATTAATTATGTGAAAATGAAGTTCAGTGGAAACACTTCAAATGGTTGGTAATCTATATTCGGTTGTAGTTTTTCTTAGTTGTAAAAACAAATGCGGCAACGTTCTGCAAACTTAAGAAATAAGTCACGTTTTATTACTTTTTGGGGTACAGCTAGAAGTATTCTGCTATTATTGGCAATACCAAAATCTCTGAATAAACGTAAGAGCCGATATGTCTTAAAGCCGATGCTTATATTTGTTTTGTTAACCCCGTCACACTACATCATCAGATGAATAATCAAAATAGTGTGCTTTGTACTCGCAGACTCGCCATAACTGGCACTATTTCTAAGCGAATTAGGCAACATACAACAAAAGATGAAACTTCAATCGAAATAGACATCGATAGTTGCCACGAAATTATAACAGTTCGATTACATATTTGGGAGAATCTTGAAATTAAAATTAGGTACCAGCAGGAAATCCTCAAGCTAGGATACAATTCAAAAATTAAACACAGGTAATATTTTGTCATTCATCACTGCGATTTCGGGTATCGATTAGGCACACATATTAATAAAAAGATTTGTATATGGCCTACAATTGAGCCGGAATTGTTCCACGTCACATTACATCTCTGTAAAAACGAATCCGAACCGGTTGTGTCTAGAATAAAAGACGGCAGAGAAGGTAGGGTTAAAATGGTTCGTAAAGCAAAAAATTGAAATCGAGGGTATAAGTTGGGTTACAGAACCACAGACAAACATCGAACAGAACAAGCTGATTTACCAACAACCCGCCAATCGATAAGAGTGTAATAATAAAGGTAAAACCAGCGATTTATAATTAAAATACATTGTTGGGAACCGATCCCTAGAGTTGAAAAATATTCTTCTGCATTCCCCAAATATGGAAGTAGAGTTTTGAGCTAATCTTCACTTCCAACAACAGTTTGAATTGCAAAACGTAATACATGATGTAGTTTGAAAGAAACTCATCCAGTGATGATTTGACCAAAGAAGGCACTAATCGACATATTCAAGTGTTTACCCGAAACTCTTAAAAACAGACCTTCACCATAAATCTAAGCTTAAAAAACGAGATCACTAACGTTTAATACGGAGGAGCTCGTCAGTAGGCCACAGGAGAGGAAAAAGCATACCCTCTGTGGTTCTATTGAAATGAAATTCCGCCGACAGTACAATTTAACACTCGAGATCGAGAAAATAATTACCAATCGAGTACTTTCTATTGTGGTGACCCATGACATATAGAACAAAAAAACTGATGTCAATGACTTCTTGCCTAACCACATTAACAAAGGTCATCTCCAACTCCAATCCAATAAGAATTTTCGTGTTACAGCCAAGCCGATAACTAACAGAATTAGTTTAACGTGCTCCACAGAATGAATTTGTGAGCTCCTGTGAAGGTGGAGATATCTAGCACTAATCGAATTGGGAGAAGGCAAAATGTAAGACGGTATCATATGTTATTCGAAATCTTTAGTAATATTTCGACTCAATTGGTCAAATGTAATGGCGATAGATGACCATAAGTCATTACACTTTATTACAAAGTCCATTCCAGTTACTTAGCCCAAGGCCTACATAACGTAAGATTAAAATAAAATAATCAATACAAATTCGAAATGATTTCGTACTGACCCAGATAAAACCAACAGACACAAGTATTTTATTTATAGAGATCATAATATGAATTTTTGTATGTACTTACTCTCACTTTTCAAGACCACGATATTAATATAAAAAAAAATTAAATACAAATAACATCTGTAATACAAAAAAAGAAAATTAAATATGATTTATTATTTATCCAAATTAAAGTAATTTCTACACTTTATTTCTTCTTTTCCTTCGATCGCTGCCACGCTCGATTTTTCGCAGTTTTTGTTTGCCCAAAACTTTTACCACTTTTCAAAAATGATTTTGTTTCATTCCTCATCTCGGCCAAGCACCTATTTTTCTGTTTTATAATATTTTTCTTGTTCGCAGATTTCTTTTTGCCCGCCTCTGAAATTTGTACTTTAATTTGTCGCCCATCCAGCGTTTGATTGTGCAGTTTGAAGGCGCTCTGAAAACTCGACATATCAGCCATTTCGACGAAAGCGAAGAGGCTTTTACGTGTTTTTGGAATACGAATGGATTTTACGGTGCCCGCTTGCGAAAAAAAATTATTTAATGATTCCTTTGTCGTTTCACTACTTAGGCACGTTACATACAGTACATGGCGATTTGCTTTACTCGTACCGGCTAGTAATTTTTGTATTTGTTCCGATGATAATCCAGTTGCGGCATCATGTTTTTGATATTTGGACTGTGGTGGTTCATCATCGCTCGATTCTTCACTCGAAATTTTAAGCATTCGCGAATCATCACCACTTTTATTTTGTCGTTGCGCTGCTAATTCGTCTTCATCTTCACTTCCACTACCGTAATTTTTCTCTAACAGCTTTGCATCATCAAAATTTCCTAATATATCACCATGCTCATCGTTACGAGGACGTGCCACTATTTTTCCTGGCTTAACATAATCCTCAACAATGTAATCACTATCGGAATCGCTCATTTCTGCGCCGCAATCCAAATAAAAACAAACCACACATTGGTTGAAATGTCAAATTATGTTAGGTTATGTTTTTGAAAAACCCGAATTTTTAGGTAAAGTATATTACACCTTACCGATTACGCTACCATCTCGTATCAAACACAACAATTAAAATACGTCAAATTATTAATTTTTTTTTTGAATATGTATTTCGTTTCCGTTAAATTACAGTTACATAAAGTATGGTAGTCAACTAAACATCAAATGTGATTTTCATTGTTATATATTTTTTTATTTATTTATTTTAATTTGTAATTGATTTCTAAAATATATATGATTTTTTCTCTGGTTTATCAAATACGATAATATTTTACTTATAATAAACGTGTATAACTTAAGAAATAAACATTAAAAATTATACGCAAATTAACAGAATTTTATAATTGTCCACTTAAAAACTATGATTTTATTGTTTTATTTAAAGGTATGTATTTTTTAAAGATATTTTACGATTAAAAATGTTTTTTAGTTGTAATTTTATTTTTTATATTAATTAATAATAATAATAAAACGTTGGCGTTATTTATCACACACGAAAAAAGTTAAAAATTTATTGTTTTTTATTCTCTTTCTAACGTAAACCTAATATTTTATTAATAACGAAACTTAAACAAGAGAATGGCAGTGGCTTCCGATTTAATAATTTAATTGCTCGGCTTAATTTATGATGATATAATATAGAAGTTGGCTGAGGAATTTTGATTGAAATTTTGGTTTGCAAGGTATCCGTTATTCCTTCATTTTGTTTTATTCATTTATTCCACCATTTTGGCGATGATTTAAATCAGTGTTTCCCAACGGGGGCCATACAACCCCTCTAGGCAAGCATACCATATATCTGAGGAGCCATATATGCTAAATTCATAAATTAGTCTTGGACTTAAACAGGCCACGAACATTTTATTTATTACTAACATAAATATGAAATTAAGATATAAAAAATAAGGTTGGGAAACACTGGTTTCAATAACTTAATTATCTGGAAATACGCTGCTTATGGCTTTGTAGCTTCGTAACGCGTAGCGAAAATTGAATTTTAAACTCACTTGACTCAAATTTTATGACGTAACTGCGCATAGTTAAGATTTATTTGTCTAAATAACAGATTTATTTTTATTTGCAGATTCATTATTGTAAACAGCAAGCAACGCGCTTCTAACTTTTGGATTAAAAGGGATAAAGCTCTCGAGCGCCGTCTTCATTAGGTAGAGAGTATTCAACATTAGTCAGTATTCAGTGACATTAGTCTGTTAAACTGATGAATCGCTCACTACAAAAAATATGTTGGGCAGATGATGTAGAATTCGAGACTTTATTTCCTATTGCAACAATTGCTGTATTAAATGAGCTCGTACTTCGTCCAGTAGACCACGACCTGACTTAAAACTATGACTAAATGATGACCAAAAATATCTACAATAAGAAACTTATTGCATTCATAGGGAATATATGAGCAGATCTATTTCAAAACTCGCCAACTGCATTTTTACAAAAAATGAAGTTTTGATTTTTTTTGATATTAATACAGAACTTTTCTATCATTTATGGTAATCAAAACGTTCCCAAACTTGCCCAATTCATAGTAAAAACGAGTTGAAAATTAGGTGTTATTACAAAACTCGCCTTATCCAAAGAGTCGTTCAAAAAACGTTCGCCTTATCCAAACATCAATCAGAGGAATAATTTTTGATCACGTGATCTCTTACTATTTTTAAATTGTCATAATTTTACAGTTAGATTTCAATTAGTTTTAGAGCGAATCTAACGATTTTGAAGCGATTCAATAAAACATCAGTTCTGGTTTAAAATATTATAACTTATTATCAATAACAATATGTTTTTTATTTTTTAGACATGCTTTAGAACTTTTCCAACTTGCTTACATAAAAACTTATCGGTGTTGAAATTTGAAAATGGGTGATACTCGTAATTTTCACTCCCTGTTTTATTCTACAAATAATAAAATCGAACAGAATACATTTAGTTTAATAACATTGAACCACATAAACCTAAACAATCAAGGCTTCAAATGGAAGGCGCTTCAAGAAAAGGAATCTCGATAAAATATTATGTTAATATCAAAGGCACGGATAAATTTAAAATGGAAGTATGCCAAAAAACATTTCTACGTATATTACATATTTCGAAGGATAGAGTGCAAAGAATCGCCAGAAATTATTTTACCACCGGATTATTACCCAAGGAAAAGCGAAGTGAAGCTAAACAGCAAACAGCAGCATATATAAAAGGGAACCTCCGTTTTGGAAAACTTATTTAAATATGTAACAACCGATACTGCCAACTTTGAATTTGTTAAATAGAAAAGGATGGATTATACCTATATGTAACCACAAATAAATTTAATTTATTCAAGTTTCAGGTATGGTATTAGTGCATACGCAACCCCAAACTAACAAAACATCTAGCCAGTCTACAACACCGCAGATTAATGCATGGTAAATATTCTGCAGAAATAAAAAAGAAAATATCTCCATTCGTTACGTCAAGAAAGGTAACAAGAGGAACGACCAATGTTCATAGGTTTACGGCGAAGTTGCCGTACCCTCGAACTTCGGAAGCGTAGTGCAAATTTATTTGTCGATCATCCAAGAAATAGAATTAGCTAAAAGGGTTCGAATTTCCGATGGCTATACTATAAAATACAAAAATTTAAGGCAGCTATCAACCTTTACTTAAAAGATCACGCGTTGAGTGCAGGGGCTCTGCAAGTTACGAGGGCTAGGACAGTCAAAACGTCCTCCCTGCACTCAAAATTAAACGGAATAATCTTTTTTGCATGTTGAGAGGTTTAGTCAAAAATATAGTTTCAGGCATTCAGATACATATACTAAATAATAGTTTAGAATGGTGTTGTCTTTTGGCGTACGATCGCTAGGTGTCTGAAACCGGATCGCTCTATCCCAAGAAAAATAAATCTGTCATATTCTTCCCTCTTGTTGCGTGGATAAAGAGGCTGTAATAGATCCGACATTATCCGCCAACCTCGCCCAGTACTTGGTCTTTTACAGTTCAACCAATCATTCCACTTTCTGTTAAGAACCGAGGGTACGTAGGATTACCATTGGCCTCTATGAAACGATTTTACTTCCTCAATAAGGGGAAGATGTTAATCTTTTAGAAATTTAAATGAAAAAAATGTACGATGAATATTTCCTTAAAAAACGCAGTTCTAACTCGGAAAGTTAAATAAGAGTTGTTAAAGCTACAGTTACCCTTCAGATAGTAAATATGTGTTTAGATCGGCCAACATTAAGGGCTTAGATGTAAACTCTTAGCAAGAGAATGAAGATTTGAATTATTTGTGTAACGGAAAACTGCAGAGATCGTCGTATGTTGGAATAATAATCATTTGTTGTGTGAAATTGGTATATGTAATATATAACTTAAAAAGAGCGCATTCTATCATTCTCACAGTATCAGTCATGTAACAAATGATTTGTGTAACCGATATTCAAGTATGAGGACTTTACAGACGTTCATAGGGTCTTTATGCTGATGTGCCCTTTTTGTATGAAACTACAGTAAGGTTTTTTGCCTACACGTCAGCCATTGTCGAGTAACATTGCTTTGCTTCTCTTAGCGCGGTTGTTCCGATATTTAGTACTTATCTTTAGAATAATGTTTAATTCTTGAATATTTTAGTATATATGTCGTATAAGCTAGAGCCCAAAGAACTGGTAGTGCAACTAGGAAGCCGCTGATGTTACAGCTGTCGGAATACTCGCCTAGGTACTACCTGATATGTAAAATAATAGCTGTGAATTTTGGCCCAAATTCATCTGAATTCAAAGAAGAAGCTTGACTAATGATGTTGGAATTAGACCAATTAGTAAATCGCATTTGAAAATATTTCCTGAAGACCTAGTTGGAATTTCAACTTTTCATTTGTGCCAAGTTTTCAAAATAAAACGAAATTAGGTTTAACAAAATTTAGACTGTTTTTCATATATGTAAAACTGGGAAAAGGTGGGCTGGTCCTTCAGTCGATTGGCACCTATTAGGAAACGTACCCGTCGATTTAAACGGTGTATGATCTGAGAATAAAAGAGGAAAATTCGAGTTGCACATTCGCATCCTACTAAAAGTAACACGCAGTTAATTAATAATGTGAGAACCTGGTCTTATCGACTGAACTAGTCGTGAATTAATTTATTAAGAAAAATTAATATACCAGTATACAATTTTTTTGAACGAGATAAATAAATGGGAATTAATGCAAGTTATAATTAAAGCCAAATATTTTCCCATTCCCCGGCAAAAACACAATAGAGCCACTCGTCCGCAATTTGGATTAAATTTTGAGATTGTACAAATGATAAAATAGAAATTGAAATCTTGAAAATTCTCGGCCTTCATTGATCCCATCTAAATTGTATTAATATATATGGTTGGCCGGCTTTCCTGATGATATAGACTTTACTGTAGTCCTAAATTAGTCAATATTCAACCCTGATTTGTCTGATGAAAGTTGCGAGGCAATTCCAGATATTTATCTCAAAAAATCATAAATATTAAGTTTATCACCTCGCAGGCCTTTACAGCTGGTTAGACCGTACTTTAATACAGAACACAGATTCTTCTCTGTTATCAATATTAACCAGTCTCTGCTTCCATGCTTACAGCGAATTTTCCACAAACTTGAAATCTACGAAAAATATTGGATTTTCAACGAACTCTGATAATCTGATTACGAGCTATTTATCCGAAAGAGATATAAAAGTTGGTGCCTTAAACTGGAAAACATTTACATGTGTATCCAGTCGCCAGTGTACCTCAAGAGTCCCATGCTGCCCGATTCAAAACAATAAATTAGACAAATTGAAATTTAAAACAATAAAGCTAGGGACAGAATCCATCCGTCTCGTTCTGCCCGTTTCTATATCACCATACAATTTTGACGTTTACATATAATTTTCAACAATAAACGGAAGTATTAGAGGGAGTGAACGGACTATTTCGAATAATACGCCAGATGAAATAAATGATATTGAAAACTTAATGCGGTTTAAATCTTAATTAACGATTTTTTTGTCGAATTGTAGTGAGTCGAATGACAGAAAACTGAATAATTAAGGTCTGATCTCACGAAATGATTTATTAATAAAAATTGTGTACATACTCACCAAACATGATTCGAATCTAACGGCTGATTAGTAACTTGGTTCAAGCATAGCAATGCAAATGTTAGGACTCTACGAAAGTTTTAATATGCAACAAACATCTTTCAATTACATATAATACTAATTTGAGAACATTTTAAAGGTCCACAAGAACAAAATAACGCGCGTTAAGCTTGTCGAGTTTGTTTGGGCCATTAAAATATTCAAATAAAATTCATTAAATGTCAACAAAATTTATATTATCATTTGGTGTCGCTTAGCAAATGTGGCGATATATGAAATTCTCCAGTATAGTGGCCCTATTATGGTAATTCTCCGGCAATAGGAAACAGTGGCTCTATTCTGGTAACTCCCCGGGAATAGGGAACTGGAAAAATAATTTACATATAATTTCTGTTTAATTAATTTTGTTCTGAACTTAGTATTTAGTTAGTGGTAATTTTTTTGAAAATATAACAAAATTGGGAATAATTTTCCCTGCCAGTTTCAGTATGGAAATTTTATTCTCAATTTATAAAAAATTACATCAAACGTTTTTCCTCAGTAGGGCAGATTTATAAATAAAATCAGAATAGGATAGGACCACAGGAGAATTGAATGCTTATCATTGAATTAAAAGATTGAATATGAACCAAAATCAAAAGTAAATGAATAGCACATTAACAGAGCAATATCCGAAAAAATTTATCTTGGCGGTTATCATGTTGAAACATTGCTAACCAAAAATTAAACAAAACTTGCTTATCTGTCGCACACTCTGTGTGTGAATCGAACGTGTACAGTTTACACTGTTTCAACAATCATCTGAATTCAATGAAGATCAAACCAATTAGGCGTGCAATACTTATATTGTTGATGGGATCGAAAAAATATTTAAAATTGTATATCCTCGATTTCATTGAATGGAAGTAATGCTTTGGAAGAAAATTCTATTAAATGATGTAGGAGAAGTTAAAACACAATTAAAGTCAAAATTCAAATTCATAAACAATTCCACAAAATCTCGAATTTTCAATAATATCCAATTTTATGAACCTTTGGAAATTATGAAATTAAACCTTCTAATTTACTTTTATAACGAAATTATTGCATCGCATTAACCACATGCACATTTGCTAGGTTAAGGTCCATCTAAAGGAAAAGATTCGCAGGTGTCATAGCAACCCAAAAATATTATTTTAAAATTGTTTGATCATTAGAAAAATATAAAGTAAATTGCCAAACAAAGAACGGAAACCTTTTAATGATGAGGCACACTGTAGTATAGCAAAAAGTTTCTTATGCATAGTGAATGTAGGCTACCTAGTATTATTTGAAGTCTATTCATGAGCAATCCTTGATCTCCAAAAGATTATTTCCGATGGATATGTTTAGAAAGTGTTTTAAATACTGAATAAAACTTCCGAAAAGTTGAGTCCTAATTATGTAAATCAAGCATTAAACTGAGCTATTGGATAACCAATAAATAAATTTTTAAAGATCAAGCGATCATCAAAATTATAAAGGGTGAAAAGAAAATATTTATAGTTGTTAAGCCCAAAATACAGCACCGGAAAATTAGAATACGCGCAACACATTACCATGTCAATGGACAATATTAGGAAAGTTAATCAGTTTGAGCAGACATAAAGAGTATCAATTCGGAAAAAGGACACAATAGATAACCATATTTTGAAATTTGGAGAAATCCACAGATAGTGGAAAAACTAAAAGTATTTGAATTCATCCCAAAGTGTATAAACTGAAAGATACTGTAGCTGCAAGCGTTACGATCAACGGAGTTTGTTTCAGAACAACGTTTCACTTCAGAAATTTCCCTTTCCAATGTTGGAGCGGACAATAATAATTGCGTATAGTTTCAGCAAGATGGTACTACGGCCCACACCGCTCATGAAATCATGAACTTGTTGCATGAACAATTTTCAAGCCGTGTCATCTAAAAGAAACGGTGGCTTAAGATGGCCGTCGCAATGGCTTGATTTGACGTCCTTTCGCTGTGGGGCTACCTGAAGGAAAAGATACATATATCAGTAAACTACAGATTTTACAGAAGCTGGGCGCCTATTATGAAACAAATCCGAAATCAAATTTTTCGTTCACAGCGGATTTTTTAATAGTAATTTGTTTATACTTTTTCTATCTAATAGGCCGATTTTTTTTGTTATCGAAAAATCCGAAATCGAAAAAGTTTCATATAGGCCCCCTGAAACACCACGTTCGAGCGAAACCTGATCGGTCTCACTGCAAAGAGTGATGTAAAATGCAATGAAATTGCAAAAATTAATTATTAATTTTGGATTATATCAATTTTTGCTTTATTAGCAAATGTTTTAAACAAGTCTTTGGTTCTCCAATGGATTCTTCAGTTAGTTCAACTGTGGCGAATATTTATCCAGTATGATCAGACCGTAGTGTCTAAAGCGCCTTCTTTGAATTCAATGCGATTATAAAGGCAATATCAATTTCAACAGTTGTTTTTTTGACGTGTTTAACAAATTTGCTCTTATTCGCCTTTTAACGCAAAGTGACTAACATCTGACGGAATATTTTAAAACTAGAGCCACAAATGATCAATTTCTCGATAAACTGGTTTTTAAGTTATATAAACTTCATGGTTGACTGTAATTCGATTAAATATTATGTAAAATGTTTAATTAGTCTACATTTACCTAATGTACCAATCTAACAATAAAATGGCATGAGGCTTTTTCTCATGTAAGCAAATATCATCTTTCGCTCGCTAACGAAGTGGTGCTAACCAGGCGATATTTAAAAGGCCAATAAAATTTACATGTGAAATATGAACTGCGAATGAACATAATCGCCGAAATGATTATACTTTTACATAAAAAATGTCACTTTTTCGAAATCTTAACTATTTGTTAGGAAACAAAAGTTTAAAAATATCAAACTTACGAAAAATAAATTAACTATTTTAAACGTTACTAAATACAGACATGCTCGGTCGATTAAAATGCGAACAAGACTAATCATGTTTCATAATCGTCAAGATTAAAACAATTGAACAATAAATATGTATACAAAAAAAATTGGTTACATCCAAATACAAAATATTGTGAATATCAGGTTTTGGTTTCGAAGTATGGAAATTTAATGGAACAACAAAATAAATTTCAATCAAAATTAAAAATTATGGCGTGTACTTTATAATTTTTGGATCGTTAATTTTTCGTCAAATATTTTACGCAGTGTTAAATCGAAAACATACAAATTTTTAAGCACAAAATTATATTTAATAAAAAAAAATCGGTAATTATTTTGTAAATTTTTGCAATTAAATTTTTAATTTTTGTTTTGTTTTTTTTTTTATAAATTTTTCATATATTTTAGAAAAATAAATTGTGTTTTTTTCATATAAATACTTTTCCATTTTTTTGTTTAAAACATTTTTCTTTAAATAATTATTATTAATAATATAATATATAATTTTTTTATAAATCACAGTGATAATAATATTTTAATATAATTTTTTTAATTTCTCATTGTATTTTTTAATGTTCAGATTTAATAAAAAATAGGATTTTAAAATAATGATAAAAAGAGATAGTTATATAGGGTTTTTCAATAGCGACATAACAATTTTGTGTTTTAATACGAACACACCCTTGAACGTTTTTAATGATCTATCAACGTCGAAACGTCAGTTACTAAAAATTACTACTGCAATTCTGAATCGGTGGCCACAACTTTAAGAGTGCTAATAGCGGATACATTCGAGTCAAAATATTAACTATTGGATGTTACTGTGCCAGTGAGACAACGCACGAGTCGAAGTATCGAAAATCTAACAGCCGGAAGTGCTTCAGTTCAAAATGACCCAAACCGGCCGATTCCACGCCGTTCACAGGAATTGGGAATTTCTCAAACCACATTACACCTTTACAAGATCAAATTAACTCAAGAACTGAAGCATCTGGCTGCTAAAATTTGAATAAAATTTTGAATTTGATCGAAAAATCATCATAATGCTTGCGCATTATTGGACATCAACAAACTCACATGTGCTTCGAGAGCCACCATTACAACCACACAAAGTGACCGTGTGGTGTGAATTTCATGCCGGAGGTGTTGTTGGACCGAATTGGATATACTTAACCTCAGTGATATGTGGTTCCAACAAGATGGTGACAAATGCAACACAGTTGGTCCAATAATTGATCTAATGAAGGGGAAGTTCGGTAACCATGTAATCTTGAAAAATGGTTCGGTCGAAGGGCCACCTCGCTCCTGCAATTTAACGCCGTTGGAGTTCTTTTTATAATGTTACGTTAAGTCGTTGGTTTATGCCAACAAACCAAAATTGACAACGTCCCGGCCGATATGTGTGTCAGAGTGGCGGAAAATTAGCTCCCAAAGAATCGATCGCTACAAAAGTACTCGTACGTATAAATATGGTGGTGTCATCACTTTTCACACATTATGGGTTTTGCCTGTTCGGATACTACTTTAAAATTGTACAATACTTCTTGCTTATGTTTATATTTTTTGCTTTTATTTTATTTCTATAAAAAACGTAAACAAAGATCTAATTGGTTCACGTGAAGAGCGCTGCACAAACAAAAACGCAGCAGAAAATCAAAACAAAAAGAAATGAAAAAATAATAAAAAATGTCAGTTAAATAGGGTAAACTTTTAGAAAAAAATGAAATTATTTAATAAAAGTTTTTAAATTTGGATTAAAAATAGTCTGAAACTATACTTGGATAAATCATGACATTGAAAAATCATAAGAAAAACTTAAGTATTCAAGGAAATATAAGCGAAATCAAACTTGCCTGTCACTACACTAACACTAGGTTAGGTTTCAGTGGTTGCTTACTGCACACTTAGGCCAATTTTTAGGCCCATTGTGATACCACCACTCATTCACTCCACATCATTAACCCACCTACTTCACCTACTCACACAACTACAGTTATACCACCTGCACATTGCAAGCTCCATGTCAACCTGTACATTGACATGGAAGGTGGGTCGGCGCGTGACACGGAATTCTGCACTCCATCAGAGGGGCTTAAGTTGTATTTATTAGCATCACCGATCGTAATCGATGATGAAAATTCGATTTGCATCTAGCCTCTGATGGGATTCGAACCCAGCACCTCCCGGTCCAAGTGCCGAAGCTTTAACCACTGCACCACTTGTCCGGTGTCACTAACCCTAACTCAAAGATATTTTTTATGTTGTAAGCACTAACGATGTTGTTCAGCCAAATATCTCAATTATTCCGTGTTTCATTTAAATATAAAATTGTTATGTCCTTATTGAAAAACCCTTTATATGATATGATACCTAGGTCGTACCATGATGATGATGGCTTAAGTATTTTTTTTAAACAAAGGAAGAACGAAATATGAGTGATAATAAATTTATTTTGGTTGCATACAATTTTAAAATTGTGGAATGTACATTTTAAAATTTCAACCATTATGTTTTGTATCGATGAATCTTCAAACAAACATTATCTACTTCCAATAAAATATTGTATATCTTGATACATCCAAATCTTATCGAGAAAAAAAAACAAATAATAAGTTTAATAAACTACACATAATTTTTTATCATTTTTATGTAATAAAATTTGTAAAAATTAATAAAAATATAAAAAAGCAAAGCCAAATTTATAAATGTAAAAAAAAATTCTCATCGTTTAAAAATGTTTTTTTTCCTTATCCAATAATATAAAATATATAAATTTTAATAATCTTTTAAAAACAACACAATTCGCTTCTTTAATCTTAAACACTAAAAAAAAGAAATCTTTTCGATTGACAACGAGAAACGAAATGTCCAAAAATAAATTGTAATGTAAAATTAAATTAAATTAATTAAAAACTTTTCTTTAAACAATAATTAAACTACAAAAATATTGGGGGGTTGCCGAGATCCTCCATCTCGCGGGTGGGGGGAGGGACTACTCAGGGGCGGGAGTCGCGATTATATATTAAAACGTTAATTTTTTATCTATTTTATCGATACGTGAACTATACTTGGGATTATCGGGCGATATGTTAACAGTTTTTAATTCATTTGGTAATTCTAAAACACCTTTTGCGTGTGCATTTGCTGTATCACAATCGGTTCGGCGTGATATTAGTAGTTTTAAATCGGTATGCAGCGATAAACGGCCTGAACGAGTCTTTTGGAATCTGTAACGAGAAATAAAAACAAGAAAATACCAATCAGTTACGCAACCAAAATTATACTCGATATTATTACGTATACCTTAAATGTATCACATAACGGAGGTATTTCATTTGTTCGGCATTCGACAGCTCCTCCAATTTTTGACCATTTTTATTGATACTCTCGTCACACGCCAATATTCGCTGGCGTATAAACGTGGTACTCATATTTGGCATATCACGAAAATCATATGGCACAACAAACATTCGAACAACCGTCCCTTGAGGATTTAATAGGGTTGTTTGAACTGTTCCAGCTATTGGTATGGAATAACCTTTACGAGGCAATCGGACTTCACACTGTAAGTAAAGAATAAAATGTTTGTTACACACAAATATGTTTTATTTTTTTAGTACTTTATCGATATAATGCGATGGTATCGAGTTAATTTCCGAATTGTCAACATTCAGAATAATCTAGCGATAATTAAGGATCCATTAGAAGATAACAAATGTAACATTTCAATTTTATTGAGTTCTCGGTTCAAGCACAATATCATTTTGGAAAGTTTTACGAGCCGATTGAAAATCCTTCGATTTAAAACAACATTACGGTCAATTCAATAACGAATCGCGAGTAACTGCAAAAAATTGCAATCCAAACCATTTTGTATGTCTGCAGATACAAAATTTCAAATTTTGTCTAGTCGAAAACCAATTCCGCAGAATTCCGATGAAAACGAAGTACGTGAAATTATAAAAAATTTCAAGTGCGAACATTGAAGCAAAGTGTTGCATGTCGGGACTCAATGGTAACAAAACGTGAACGCAAAACGAAATTTATTTCTTTACTGTTTGTTACCGAATACACATCATGAATTTACGGATGCCACCACGCCATTCAAAACGATAATAGATCGTTTCATTCATTCAAGGCATTATCACAATTTTCGAACTGTACTCGAAAGGAAACACAATCATTTAAACAGTATGCGAACGCGTTATGAGAAGCTAGTCGTGATTGTGAATTTAAAAATCTCGGTCGGCAATTACGCGATTATTTTGCAACCAGCATGAAAATGCCGAAATTGAACTGAGACAACGCTGACCAGATATGAAAAAAACACGTATCATTTGAAACGCTGCTGAGGAAGAAACGGAAACCATGGGCGAAGTGAGTTTGACGTGGCACAAGCACACACACGAGCACAAAACGATGTATTAAAAACAATCCTACAATCAGTGATCAACTAAATGTTAACAAAATACACAGAAAAAAATTATGGAAGCGAAGAAACGCATGCCACTCCACAACCACAAATGTTATATACATATCAATGCAAACGTTGTGGGTACGCAACACACGGGTACGAAACACACCAACGACACTTCATATGCACAGCAACTAATGTTACATTCATGCAAGCGAATTGGACACTACGAATCATGTTGTGTTAAAACTGGTAGGGCACAAATTTGGAAAGAACGAAATAGTGCAACCACCATAACACACAACAAAGATGACCTTAGGACAACAAAAGTGAGGTTGATTCCAGTGTTTTTGTCTACACCACAAATCACATGGCTAAAGCAAGCAAGCACATTGAATACACGTCAATGGAATCAAAACTACATTTGACTACGATTCTGGTGCGCCACATTCCATAATTGTTAAACAACTATGGAAACAAATCGGTAAACCAGTTCTAATACAAGCATCTAATCTTATGCCATACGGCATTCATAAGTTAACAACGTTAAGTCAAGCAGACGTAAATGTAACCCTCAATACGGGTTGGTTTACCGTGGTGATACGGCGATACAAGCCTCATCACAGACGCAAATTATGCGAGTTATTCAGTGATTCCATGGGATGCATCAAAGACTACGTCAAAATACATTTAAAACATGATGCACAACCGAAACGTTTCGAACCTCGATATGTAAAATTCGGGATATTAAATGATGTCAAAAAAGAATTCAACAGACTAGTTCGTGAGGGCGTTCACACCAGTTTATCCAAACGAAACACCTGTCGAATGAGCCACACCAACTGTAAACGTACCGATGCGTAACGGCGGCATACGAATTTGTGGTGATTTCACAATAAATTCCTGCGTCACAATAAATTCCTGTCTATTACTGGAAAAATATCCAGTGCCGTTGTTTGATAATTTACGGATGCTTATCTGCAATTTGAAGTTCATCCAAAGTTGGCAAGACTTTCTCACAATTGCAACACACGGGATACTGTAAATATAATATATTACCGTTTAGAATAGGAAACGCTCCAGCTATAGTCCCACGATATATGGAAAAATTGTAAGCTAATATTAATTCAGTTGCTGTATACTTCGATGATATTGTTATCACAGGAAAAACGATACTTTCACGGCTACAAACAGCAGGCTTCCGTGTCAAACGAGCAAAATATCCTGGTTACAGGCAAAAATGATATATCTAGGCCATCGTTTCAACAAACATGGAATTTTTCCAACACTGGATAAATTGGACACTATCACTAACGCTAGTCCACCAACAAACATCAAAGAACTACGCTCTTTAACGGATGTAGTTAATTTACACGAGCGATTTATACCAAATTTACATGGAATAGCGCTGATTTATATACACCTTCAGGGCAAAACCAACGTTTAAAATGGGCAAGACATGAGCAAACGTGTTTCGTCAAAAGGGACAAAGGGATTAGAACTGTTCTTCCGTATCCAATGCAGCTCAACGGAGTTGATTTACCAACCACCAGGAAGAAATCAGGTACACAATTACATTACGGCACTATTGACAAGGAAGCACTTGCAATTGTTTTGGAGTGCAAAAGTTCGACACATTCCTAGCTGATAGATATTTCACATTGATCGCGGAACACGAATATTTGGATAAAATAGTCTTCCAAAACTCGTTAATAATCGTTTAATCCGATCCGAAAGGCATTGGTGCTAAATTTATACAGTTATGATGTTGAATACATTCCGGGAAAATTAAACATTTTTGCCGATCTTTTATCATGAATATCAACTACAACAGAAGAACCACAATCGATATCCATAAGACTTAAGATAACGTTAACTACATAAACAAACTAGAGACTTCCCATTCTGCGAGAAGAGCTCTCATTCGAGTCCAGCAAACACCAAGAAATTACTCGCATTATTAACGACGTGAAACAAAGGTGAACACAACAAATGTACCAAGATCCACAGTTCCGTCCGTATCTACATTATCGAGACGAACTATCCGTGGAGAACAATATTCTCATGTGGCAAGGAAGAATAGTATAACCTACAACATTACGCAAAGCCGCACTACAACGATGTTGCTATGCATGCAATGGCTCGTTATCAAAAAGCGAAAAATTCGTCAAATAATGTCAAAGTTGTCATGAAAATCGAAACTGCCAACAAGAAGCACCGCTATACTCATGGAATATTTCAGGCCGTAGAAGTCTACACGATGACAAATATCACAAACATACTTCAGAAAGCATTTACCACAACGATTACTTGAGTGCCACAAGTAATCGTCAGTGACAATGGAACCTCGTTCACATCGCAAGATTTCCAAACATTCTGTGAAACGGAGGCAATTAAATACATTACATCATCACCATCCTAGAGATTCATCCAAACATTCAAGCGCCGAATGAAGACAAGAGTGAATGATAGTTATTGGAACACACGACATGCTACAACGGGCAAAGCTCCAGCTGAATTATTTTCGGGGCGACGACTGGCAACAGAAAAATCAGCTGTATCACGATCGGGGTAACCTCAGAGAAAGGCATTTCAGTCCAGGAGATAACGTATGGATACAATGATTCGAAATGAAAGCCGGGAACATTCGCACAACGAAACAACAAGTCATTCAGTGTTAGTTTTCCGGTTCAAACAGTCGAGTAGACACGCAGATGCAATTCGAAAATGATACAACCCACAGATTGTGGAGTCATAGAGAAGTCTACATCAACCACTTTGTTCTACAACTTTGGGTGCTACATAATATCAATCCTCAAAGTAGACGGGTTTCTGTACTCGCATCCGAACCAACAGCAACAGCAGCAGATCCAAAGGCATCACAATAATTATCTTCGATAAAGTGCATGAAAATGTAGAGCGCCGTTACGATTGAACTTATAATACCAGCACTCAACTGTAGTGGGGAGAAATATAGTGTAAACTAGCTTACATAGTATCAAACACACTCTTTATTTATGACAGATTGTCACTAAATAAGTTCTCTCTGTCCTTTAAAACACACAACACGCATTTTATACGTGATATTTAAATTAAATTTCACACACTCGAATAGAGCATTTTGTTTTATTTTCGTCATCATCATCATCAAACATAACAGAAATTATTATGTTCAGCACCGATTCCAATTCTAACACACGGAAAACTTGTTTTATATTATTAGTTCAGTTAGATCCGGAAACTCTTTAGCGTGTCAGCAATCGAGAAATTTTCGCGAGCAAAAGAAAACTTCTTATCAAAAGCTTTGACGGTTGAAGAACGAAGTTGTGTCCAGTTATTTAACGCAACTAACGAACTCCCAACAATACGAAATACAATCTTCGCCAAAATGTCGTTTAAAGATAACTCGCCATTGGAAAACCTAATTGCCATAGTTTTTGAGAAATACCACATAAGGAAGCGTTAAGAAATTGTGTAGTATTATTTAACCGATTTGTTTTCTGATTAATCAAACCAGGTGCGATATGTGAATTATGTTACATGCGATATTAATAATAAAATATTTTGGTTTATTTTGAGATACTGTCTGCTGTAAGCTGTAATTCTAAGATTTATATAATAAACTAACTCAATTTTCCAATTTATATTTATAGCACATTGCCTACTCGACTGAGAATATGTCAATATTCATTGCGTAACAGTGAAGTATCATCTGGTGTGAGAGCTGGATATCAAAGCAGATTTCTATCGTGTCACATTCCTGATGCAAGAATACTTTAAAATATTCATAGAAATATTAGTTGATTTTCAGTTGGCACCTTATCCTTCCAAAATCCATAATCTAAATGAATATTCGGGTAGACGTATTCTCAGCCGATGCGTACTGGGCTATTTATAAATCTCGTACAACGTATTTTCGGAAAATTTACTTAGTTTTATTAGACTAATCTAAGAATTACAGCTTAAAGCAGACAATGGTATCTGAAAACAACAGAAAAAATTTTATTTGAAAAAATAATGACTAGGCTGTTAAATATTGATGCCGCTCCCACCAGTTAAATATCGATTATGATTTAATAATTGAAATGTTCTTTCTGGACAAAATTTTCTTAACGCCCTCTAACTCAGAATATTAACAATAGGCTCGTAATGGATTTTGTACACTATTTGCTTCATGTACGAAGTTGTTTAATTTGTTTCGTATATTTTTTATCGTACTGTTTAAGTCTCGCTCTTTTTAGAATGTTTATTGGGGGCAGGGGTGCAAGAACTGTTAAACCGTTTTGCAACTTACAAGTGTTTAATGATTTAAACCCCTTACCATCTCTTAATACTATCACCCGGAACTGGAGTAGTTTTTTACCGTTTTCACAGTCTTAGAGTATGAAAAATAATTCCCACAAGTTTATCGCAAGATGCAATCGGTGATTCTACCAAAGGTCGAAAATGCGCTTTGCCCCTTTGGCTAACTGAAGGAGTATGGAAAAGGAATTGGTGCAGTTGATCCTTATAAATATAGCGAGAATTGAATACAAGGGATTGTATGCGACCAGAAGTAGAACAGCTACAAATGTAATGCATAGTTTCATCATTATTTTCCAAGCAGTTGTCGTAGAAGGAGATCGCATAATTGCCTAAACCTAGGTTTAGCCACTATTAAAAGATAACGAAACAGCAGGTTTGAGACCGATTACTTTTAGCTGCGAACCAGCTTTGGCTAGAAGATCAGTGATTTCGTTTCATACAATGTTACAGTGAGCTGGCACCCACAGGAGCGTGACACTGTTGTTGACAAATGTTTACATTCCCTAACGAGTCTCGAGTCAACCAAAGGGTTAATCAACGAATTGAGCACAGCCTTACAATCAGTGCATAAAGTGATGTTACGACTCTGTGACGTCAATTTTCAAAGCCTCAATATGCTACCGGCTTAATTCGCAGTGTAATGCAAAGGGCGAGGAATCTGATAATAGACCAAATTATATTTAAATTTACCGTTGAAAACTATGCTTCGCTGTAAATACTTCACTTTTATTCCTCTTGACTTCTTTCCGAATGGTATCCTCTTTGTAGTTTGTGTATAGAAGACTGAGACTCGATTATGTAGTTTGAAGTTGGCGCAATTATAGGAAACATTAGCTAACCGAGTTGTGGTTAACAACAATATAAGTACTTCTACATTGACCTGATAGTTATTTGTTTAGCAATGACACCCCAAACAGCTAATTTTAATCTCGGCAGTTTTGATAGTCGCGAGTGGACTATTCTGTGGAAGTATGATAACTCGAACGTGGTGACCCACTTCAGAAACTATATGCTGAATTTTCTCTCACACACCATTGAGCTCAGCTGGGTAGGCTCTATTGACGATTGCAAATTGAATACGATTATTAAAAATTAAATATTGAGCCAATGACTTTAAAATAATTTTTTAATGGTTTGGAGCTTTCCTGTTATACAAGCTTGAAAACATGCCTGCTTGCTATCCGAGTCTTTCTAAAGCGTTTAACATCATGTTTTTGGTTACCAATGGAAATTCCAGCCCACCAATTTAAGCAGTTTATTTTGCTTTCGCAATAATGCTGTATAAAACCTGAAAATCATTTAGATCTAGGCCGTAATGATTAGCCAATCATTCTGTTACTATGTCGCTATAACTTTTACTGCTAACGTCAAAGACGACGGCTATATCTAGCCTAGATCAGTTCAGAAACCTACAGTAACTTTGAGAGAGGGCCAGTGTTTAGCTAGTGTATCTTTATGTGTGATTTACTAGGACGTATGACTTGAACTATTTCCGATGCATGTATCTCGAGTCTTTTTCCCACGATAGTCAAAATTATTAGTATTTGCTGGTAAAACCAGTTACGAGCTTCTTCCAGATTCCAACTAAGATTTGAAATAATTTTGATTTCGTGCCCGTGCTTTGGTTCAGTAATTTTGCCATTTCTTGATTACGCTTCCATGGGCCTTTATCACACTTCTTGTGTTAAATGGCAATTCTTGTTTGACGAAGTATTATCAGCTCGGCATCACAGCTTGCAACATTTAGATCTTTAACATATATCACTTTTTTGGAGAGACGCAGATGTATTAGAACACTGACTCAGAAATCCCTCGAGTACTGCTTTGTTAATTTGTTTTAACTATTGCTTGTGGCGCCTTGTTCTGTTTGGTTTAACCTATGTTTTATTGGACCCAAAGCACTAGTTTCCAAGGCCACCACCTGGAGGCACACAGCTGGAGTTACTCAGATAGTTGTAGTACTTGTATTAACAATTCAATGTATTTAATAAATTTCTAAATACGATCCCTATATTTCAATTAATACAATTGAATTTTAAACCAATTAAATTGATAGGAGACGGCAAAATGATTATTGGTAACCGTTATGCAGAAATAGTGTGAGGTGTTGCGAATTAAAATTTTTTGATTTTCGAGTCAATCAATTTTTTGATTAAAATGAGACTGTTGATCTCTCCAATGTAAAGAAAAACATTCCGAAAATCAAACTTCAAAATAATAGAGAAGACTAAATTAATGAAAAATGGACTAAAGAAAGATAAATTGAAAAGGAAAGGAAAGTTTTTCCATTCAAGAAGTCAAATATTGGTCTGTGTGAACCGATTGGCATATTGAGAATCATTACCTTGAAATATTGAATTTTACATTGTGGTTGATTTACAATTTTCCAGACGCTCACAAAGTGTATCAATCAGTTGACGCTTGGATTCTACTAAGGACAAATTTTGCCCAGTGCCACCAATACTAATTCCAACGATTATTTCAAATTTTTCAACTTCGACTTACACAATTTCGTATTCAACATTTGAGAAGTATTTAATACTGAGTAAGAAAGAAAATTTAAATAAAATTTGAAATGTAAAGTGGCAACTTACGTAAAACACGATTTAGGCGATTTGTATTACAAAATAAAAATAAACGTGGGGACAGCACACACTCTGAAAAGTCTTATGCCTGGCAGAAATTAATTTCCAAGAGATTCAGATCACCATAATTTAGTAGTTCGAATATCTTTTGTGTGATACGTGCCTAAACGTAAGTCCTCTGGAAAGGACGTTCGGCAATATACGAATGCCCCATTTCGTACAGTTTGCAATGAATTCTTTGAACATCGAGTCACTCGAGTGGTTTAGCTACCCCTATGTGAGCTCATGTTGGAGGTGTATGTGCCTGTTTTATTAAAGATCGCGTAAGCTCCACGGGAATAATTAGGTATATCCGTGTCATGTTAACGTGTACCCAATGAGGGTAAGTACAATCAGTCGTTGTCTTTGACACAAAAAGTAGTGCAGTTGGATCATAATCCTTGTATTTTTTTTATTTGCTCTTGTTACTTCCTCATTATGGAACGCGAAATCATCTAAATTTATGAAAAGAGGTTCCATACTATCGTTGTTCTCATCAGTATCCGTTTCTTTTAACGTAGCAAAGAGACTTAGACAAGAAACTGGTTATTCAGAGAACGCTCGCGATAAAGCATCTGGTGATAAAGTATCTAACCCTTATGACCGCCAATTTCAAAATCAAAAGTTTGAAGCTTTAGACTCCATCTAGCTAACTGACCCGACATCTTTTTGTGGCATAAGCCACGACTCGATCTATCTGAATAAATCGTAAAATAATACTCTCTGCACATACGGCCTGTACTTTTTGACGCTCAGTACCGCTGCGTAAGACTCCGGCTCCGGGTTTCTGAAAATCGGAACATGCCAGATGTAAGTTATTGCTTCAATAAATTAAACGACTTGCTAGCCATGTTAATTGAGATGCTATGGTGGCCAAGTTTCGAGGATACCAGCCCCATATACCAGTAAAACGCCGAACTTGTGGTTTTGGGTACAGGGTAACAAAACCACGTAGTCAAATAATTCAGCTACTTTAGCAACAACGTACTTTTCTCAACGTTTATAGTCAATCCAGCTTTTTCAAAAGATTTGCAATTTCACACAGAAGTGGGGCTGTGATGTGTATAATTTCTAAACGTCAAACGGTGCAATCCGATACAAACTACCTGGTGGCCTGAGCAATATGCTTTATGGACATGTCTAAATCCCTAGCGTAAGAAAAATACTAACACAAATTTATAAATAAGTCCTGAGAACTATAGATTTCTCGGGTAGACGATTATTTCGTGATTGTAGTCAAGTGACATTTGCATGAAAATTAACTATCTAAGATAACACCAAGCTGGTTTCGTCGTCGGTCTAGAGAGAACCAATATTTGTGAAGATAATGCAAAGAACTTCTGTACCACTCTTGAATAAATCATTAGTAATGGATAATATATGAATTCAACAGATCATGCATAGATAAAACAATCGAATTTTCAGGAATTGGAGTAACAAATTTTGGAACCGACACAATATCACGAAGCAATTACCAGTATTAGCATGATTTCATTTGTTTAACAATAGAGATAAGAAAAGTTATTTAAAAAATTACCAAGGTTCATCAGATGTTTGTTTATAATTTAAGTGTACCACACCCCATCTGTTCATATAAAGTAAAATTTTTAATTGTTAGTTGAAGCCACAATTAAAATATTTTAATTATAATAAATCTAGGTATATTCTGTAGCATTCAATAATCGGTACATGCGAAGGTCAAGAAAACCTAACTGTTCCATCTAGGGAAAATAATTTATAAATTCTTGTTCATTCATTCAAAAAGGCGACCTCAAACTAGCCCGAATTTTTGTTAATAAAATTATTTCGAAAAAAATTATCAATAAAGTAATTTTTGTAAATGACTGTATGTAATGATCGGAGGTACAGTATTACCTATTTTCTACATTTCGACCGAGACTATATGGAAAGCTCATTAGCACTGCTGTTCGAAATTTTGCAATCACTACGTGTGCCCTTAGATTAATGCATTTTGTATTGCTTTTGCGCAGGTGCTAAATTTGGCCTACATGAAAATCGTTATAAAATAGGTCATGCTCATGACCTAATTTAATTTATGTTATATCAACAAGATTGGCATACCCTGATTTCTTTATTTCGAATTTTGCGTTAATCATTCTGGTTTATTTGTCAATTTGCAGAAAATTCGGATAATTATATGACAAATTGTTTCTAATGCGTTTTATTTAGAAACTAATTGATTTTCAAATAATAATCGAACAAACCTCATTGACACGATTGAATCAATTTTTTTTTATTGCCCTGAAGAAACTCTGGACTTGAATCTAGTTTTAATAAATTAAATGTTGACCTCAATTAAATTTCTGTGCATTTAGAAGAACTACACTAAAAGTTCTTTATATAAGAAACGAAGCAGTATAATGTTTAATTATTAATTTGAAATACGTATTACAATTTTATGTTTGATGTCGACGGCGTAAAAATGTAATTTTATGATTTTGAGGAGCGGCCAAACTTTCAATATCAAGATCAAAATTCAATTATCTTTATTTACATACGATTTAATGGTCGGTCAACTCATTATTGGTTTGTTTGAGTTAACTTTGACTTCATTCTCGCTTATTCGCTCGGCGAGTGATGCTCAGACATAATGTCTATCGTCACAGCCATTTTGTGTTTAGAGGGTGTATTTCTAAACGAGCTAGAAATAATTATTAAGTTGCGTGAATTCAATGTGAATAATCTAACTTTTATACGAATTCAAAAATCCCCATATAAAAACGGTTTGTAAATCGAAAATTAATACAATTCATGCAAAAAAAAATGTTTAAAATGAAAAAAAATTTAAATGTTAAAAAAACCTTTGCTAGACCGATTCGTATCGAAGAAATTTTTATTTGAATCGTCTTTAATGATTTCCAAATTTAAACATACAAAAATGGTTTGTCCTGATAAAATCCTTTAAAAAAATACGTGTTGGAATTTATTACGAAAAGTTTACAAATTTTTGTTTATATTGACTTTGAATTAATGTTTTGACCTGCACAAGACGAAAAATAATTAAAACTAAGAATTTTTGGAAAATGTAAGATATAAAAATTGATTTAAACAAAAAATCATCTTCATCGTGAAGCATTTTGCTATTCTAAAATAATTCAAAATTAGTGAAATAAAAATACGTATAAATCTAATATAAATTCAAAAAATAATAATTCATCCAAAAATGTTTTATACAAAAATCATTTACTTTGGGTGGTTCGAACCTATGCAACTTTTGTATGAATTATCGTTAGTATGATTTCGAAATTTCTCATAAGCAAATGGCTTGTAACCGGAAAAGTGAAACAAAAATAAAAAATTAAAATTCATCCAAAAACTCACACAAGTTACTTTTCTAACAATCGTCTTTTGCATTATTTCATAATTCCTCATATAAAAATGGCTTCCGACTCGATAATTCAAACATAAGACCAAATTATAATTCATAGCAAAATACGTTTCATATAAGAAATAATTCATTTCGCCAGAGCGACTCGTATCAATGCGACCTTGAATGAATTGTCGTTTGTAAAATGTATAGTAAAGTATGTATTATATATTCACATTATAATTTATATCATATA
This sequence comes from Nephrotoma guestfalica, assembly GCA_963691935.1. Lineage (NCBI taxonomy): Eukaryota > Metazoa > Arthropoda > Insecta > Diptera > Tipulidae > Nephrotoma > Nephrotoma guestfalica. The sequence continues at coordinate 213,247,337 of OY829915.1, forward strand.
TTCACAATAAATTAATCATAATTTGACAGTTTTATCAGCACAGATGTACAATCTCCATGTAATCGTACTTTGTCAAGCAATCTTACCGTAAAGTTTATGCGTCAACACCAACTGAGTCGACAACTCAAAACCATGTTAGAAAAGGAAAGCTTTAATGTAAATGTCAAATTCATACAATTCTTTGTATAACGATGCAGTACTGTAAAAGTTCGATTATTTCGGGTAAAATGGATGTGCATGCGCTGGGTTGCCCAAAGCTTCAAATAATCATTCAACACGACTGATTTGTTCAGGTCCAAAAACACCGAAAAACTTACAGTTGGCAACCATTGGTTTTAGTTTCGATAGACCAATAAGTTGCTAAACCGTGAAATTAAAAAATATAGGGACTCGACAAATACCACCAATACCAATCACCAAAGCTACCAAATTTTCAAACATCTATTACTTTGCAGATGTCAAATTTTCCGAAGGACTCATTTAATTTTTTCCAATTATTCGAAATTTTACATTTTTCTTTGTGCGAATAGAAGAGTTCCGCCTAAAAGCTATATTTTAAAGTGTAAGGAGTGAGAACTTAATTTAATATGATTAAATTTTGCAAAATCTCTTGTTATTTGCCTGTAAAATTACCGATTGCACGTACAACAGACGTCAAAGTTGTCGATGTAATATAAAATCGATCAATTGAAAAATGTATAAACTTAATTAAAGCACCTTACGTAAATCAGTAATTATATTTAATTAGGTACATATAACATTAAATATTACTACAGATTACTACTCGGTACAGGTGTACTAACAACAATTTACAAATAATTTGTACTTACAACATATGGCGTAGAAAGTGAATTCCCTTGCAATTCATATAAATTGGTTAGAGCCGGAATTGTAAGCTGAGTTGGACAGAAACCACCCGACGCTCCCAATAATACTTTATATCCTGGTATTTGAAATTTTGGCTCTAATCGATTTTGTAACAGTGACTCCTCGAGTGATCCCAATAGCGGTCGACTTTTAAATAGCCCAAAACTACTCGTACTCGCACTCTTCATAAAACCATATTTTATAAATTTAAAATTTGGACTTGTAAGCGTATTATCAAGCCCGTTACCAAATTCCTCGTCCGAAAATTGTTCTTCCGATCCGATCGATGAACGTTCCGACGAACGATCGGATAAGTGACGCGATCGTCGTTTTGTGATCGCAATTTGTTTATAAAATCGTGGCGATAGCGTTGTCGAATTTGTTATATTCGGTGACGATGGATTTGTCGTTCGTATGTGAATAGGCGGTAATTTTAAGTCGTGTTCGATGTTTGCGATAGCAGATCGATGAGATTCTAAAATACTCAGATCTTTAAAATTTTTACTAGTATGCGTTTGTTCGGCTGTTAGACGGTGCGGTATCGGGATGACATTTTTTGCTTCTGTGCATACACAATTTTCACTTATATCATCGTCGACAATCGAATCGATCACGTCTTCGGAGAATGCACGACGATAATTTTTTAATGTGAGCAAATTACTTGGATCATCGTTTAGAGAGATCGCTGACGGGGATAGTAGGGCCGATTTGTGATGGTGATCATCATCATCATCCGCGGCTGGATCATCATCGTCGTTCATATCGTCGAAACAAATACCGTATCCGGTTAAATTTTCCGACATTGTACGACGATAATTGTAGCTCTCGGGATGCTCCAATGTTAACGGTGTTATGTAGTTATGCTTGATTTTTTGTCGTTTTATACACAGGCGACAATCTCTTACATCTAAATTATCACAAGTAACACTTCGCTCAATATATTCGTCATTATTACTATTGTTGTTATTACTATCGTTAATATTATTACTATTATGATTTTTATTACATAAATAATTATTATTGTTTATATTTTTATCACAATTTCTATTATTGTTGTTGTTGTTATTATTATTATTATTATTGATTATTTGTCTATTACGATTTGTTGTACGATATATTGATTGAAGTAGTAAATCACCATTATTCAAATTATTATTATTACTACTACTATTATTATTACTATTGCTACTATTATTACTAATATTATTTAATAATTTATTATCACAGTTCCAGCATATACATTGCATATCGTTACCACAATAATCACATGTTGGAAAATGATCGGTGATCAAATCGGTCTGTGTCGCCACCGTCGTTACTTCAATTTTACTTGTTTGTATCGATTTCGTGCGGGTTACATGTTGATAGTCACAATTGTACAATGGCAAACGGATCGAATTAATTGAAGCATGAGTCGAAAATGTATTCTGATGCTGATCACCATTTATTATGATTGTGGTAGTCGTAGTATTATTATTAATTGTGGCGGTGTTTCCCAAACTGCTATTGCTTGCGGTACTACTCGCACTGCTACTGCTCCCCACACTATTGGTGCAACATTTTTTCTTTTTTTCACGTTTCAATAAACGTTTCTTATATTTCAATAATTGCTTTTCACGGTGTAAATTTGAATTCATGGTTGGAATCTGTTCGATTACATTCATATCGTTGTCTTCATCATCGAGATCAGATGGCGTAGTTTTACATTGGTGTTTTCCCTTTTCCTTGCACTTGGTCGCAATCGCAATTGGACTCGTTGGATGCTCAATTAAACCACAACTGCCGGCTACATGATGATTTGGGCTAGTACTACCGGCTGCAACACCGACACTATTGCCAAACGCTTGATGCACTCCGGCCAATGTAGTCAAATCGTAGTTTACTTTTGGTATATAATCATATCGTTTACTACTCTTCAAGCACACTTTCACTATATAATTATCTGAAATAACGGTGTCTGGAAAATTATGTATATTCGGTTTGTCCGTAAATGGTGCTGTAACACCGGCTAAATTTTTAAACGATTTGACTCGATAGATTATATCCAAATATGATTTCTTCTGATTTTGAAACCCATTGCAGCCGATTTTGATGCGCGGATTATTTAAAAACTCCAGTGATACACTACTGCTCGATTGACGTTTCAGCAGATCGGTCCATGAACAAATTTGTGAAAAATATAATTGACTACGTATTGCGCTACACAAAGACTGTAAAGTCATAATGGCCCCGGCACCGATACCATGGCTTGAACTAACGCCAATGTTAAAACTGTTCTGTTTCTCCGTGATTTGTATGATCCACTGTTCCAAAAGGATTTTATTGATTTCTGGCCCCAAATACACATCAATGCATACGAGTTCGTTATGATTGAGAATAGATTTAATTTGATTTAAATTGAAATTCCACCGACGGCATATATGATGATATTCGTTACAGATGTGATGATCGTACGCGTCTTCCATGTCATCATTGTTGATGTTGTGATTCGGGTTCGCTGGTTTAATAATTCCGATTTTTTTCAAAAACATTTCACAATGTGGGCCCTGTTTCGGTATTTCTTTGTCCGCAGCTGCGGCTGTGGTACATGACGTTGTTACAACAGCGGCTGATGTATGGCATTTTGGTGTCGACGATTTAGCGGTAAATAATGGTTGCAAGCTATTCGGTACAATTGAAGCGATCCGATTTAAATTATAGGTACTGTAGAATGAACGTGGAATTGTTTTGTAACACGAGCTGGCTAGTGTCTGTAGTGATTCGTAGCCGGTAAAACTTGTTTCGACCGCATCATCAATTTCAAAATCAAAATCTTCATCGTCCGACGATTTAATGGTGATGAGCGTGTCAAGTTGTGATGTTGGTGATGTTACGGTTGCCACGGGACATTCTAGCTCTTTACTTGTTGATGGTAAGCCGTTTAATTGGAGTAGTTTTAATTTTATTCGTTGCGCATCCTGTTCGGTTGTGTGTTTCTTGATAGCTGAAATTTTTTGTACGATATTTGAACTGGAATCGTCTGGAAAATTCTGTGCTATGTAGTCATCTTCAGATAATGGACGGCCCTCAAGTATCAATGATGCTATTCCAATTACGGTGGAAAGAGCTTGTTGCGATAGTTGGGAAGATGAAGGGGATGGTAAAAGTGATGTTGAGCTGCCGCTATGCATCTGAAATGAAGAAAAATATACAAACCAGTTAGAATATTACTTCAAAACGATAAATTATTTAATTTCTAAAAATGGTCATGCAATCTCTTCGTGACAAATTTTTTATTTTGTCTGGCTTATGTTTCGGTCAATTAGCAAAGGTCAGCCGGTTAGTTATGTTAGTATTTCTATTCTTTTAGTTTCCTTCTGATAAATAAAATCCCAATAAAGCGCCTGTGCATGCCACAAACGTACGATAATAAGTTATGACCACAATCCTTGACATACATTATGCTAGTCAAATTACAAAAGTACATTCAACAAAATGATTAACGCACAAAACCTCATATACGATACACGATACACAATTCAATAAAACCATAAGTGATAAAATGATAAGTTGTTTTATCGATACACATAGAAAATTCTAGGGCTTTGTTATATCGCGAGTGCCCCCTAATCGCACGTCTAAAAAACTTATAAGTTCAATTTATCAATTACGTAGATAAACTGTTGAACTTATCAATTTCACATAGACACAAAATTGCATATAGTCCCTTGGTTACAAGACGACACAATATTATATTGTAAATATTTCTAATCTCCTCTCTAATTTTGCTACACAATTTAATAATGAACCAAATGATCTGATTTACATAAATTTAGTGCGAGCACGCGGATTGATAACATTAGCGTTATTTAACCTATTTGAGTGTTTGGGCGATAAAATTATAAAATGTATTGATTTTACATTTTATGATCCGTCACGAACAAAAACGGTTTACGCTGTGCTCTGAGCGCGAAACTTGTGTATCGCCACACGAAAAATTGGCTAAAAATACAAATTCCCAATGTTTTTATTTAGTTTCTCTGTTGTTGGATGTTTTAAGTTAAAAATAAACTTAGATTTTTAGTGACGATCTGATGAGAAAGTATTTGTGTACGGGAGGCATTTGCAGCAATATCACCAAATTACCATTCTGCGGTAATGGAAGTCACTGACTGAAGTGTGGATTTTAAACTTAAGTTACTTAACAGGCTAGGATTAGGCTTCTTGGATCAAGATCAAAAAATTAAAAAGTGGATGGGTTATGTTAAAATTTTTTAAGTTTATACAAGATGTGTATTTCCAATTAGAATTTTACTTTCGAAGTGTAAGATTGTTAACCTTGCGATTGTAAATTTAGTTCAAATAACTGGGATCAAATCGAGCTTCTGGTTCTTACATTTTTTTCTGGACACGTATTTTCTGCGGAAAATATACGGCTTATTAATATAACATTCCTTTGTAGCCTTCCCGCCAGAGGGGCTGGATCGTGAGCAGTCTAATTTTTGGAGCCAAATAATTTTTGAAAAGAAGAATTTGAGCGCTCAAAATTGATCGTCGGATCGGATTTTTCTGTTTCTTATTCTTAGGTCTCGATGACACAGACCTTTAAGCATTTCGAAAGATAACACTGTTTCTATATTGACTTAAAAAATAATTATAAAATTTCCAGAATATAGGGTGTCCCATGCCGATTATTATGCCTAAATTACTCACTAACTAAATTGATGGTTAGTTCCCACCAGTCAATAATAGATGCCTCTATTGTTCAGAACCAAAATGTACCTATTATTTAGTTCAATAGGGCAAACTAAGAGGAGGTTTATTAATCGCCGATTACAAATATTTCAGTGATCGATAAACCTGGGTTTAACTTATAATGTTTTAAACATAGGTTTCTTTAACGACATCTATATTTCACGGGTATGAACTAAGTAAGCATCAATTTAAATAGTCAGAAATTTAGACAAAAAATCAAAACATATTAGAAAACGTTTATGACGACGATTGGCGTAAGAATTCCGCTAAGGTATCCAAAAACTCCCCTAGTCAATAAGAACCAAAGATACCCGACTCTATTCAAACAAGCATCAAACACACCGGTGTCATGGAATTAGTACTACTTCAATCTATTGTCTCAATTCACATATTGCTGACTTAAAATCTTATATATTCGCAAAATTGAGTGTTGAGTCTGCTTAGTCCAAACAGGCTAAATTTAAAAGTACAAAAAATACATACGTTAGTATGTAAAAAATCTAAATTTAACAAATTAAGACAAAAGCCAAATTTGATACTGAAATTTGTTGTGACAACAATTACCTCCTTCCACGCCTCCAACGTGTTAAGTGATGTCCTCTGTGAGAGATATCAGATTTGCTACTTACTTAATCGATTCTGAGCTATCCACATGATTGAGCAAATTCAAGTTGAATTTTTTTTAAAAGTACTGTGGTGCCATATTGTTTGTGACACAACTTTTAACTTCCAGTAAATCGACTGGGACTCAACGAAATACCACCATTTAAGCAAATTCTTAACAATTATAAAAACATATTAGTTGTAAAGAAACGGGGTTAGCAAAGAAATCGACTTGCATCAAGCGAATATAATAATTGTACGATTCTTGTCTCATGAATCGGCATGGGGCACCCGCTACAAAATTCATTGTAGCAGTATCTCAGTGTCGCTGACTCTATTTAAAAGGGTGTTAAAATCAAACGACCATGTCAAACTGTCAAAAAATACACTTTCGTCACTGCCGCCATCTATTAGAAAATATATAATTCCTGATCAACCCATTCGTTGCTACACGTGATAACATCATTGAACAAAATTCGGAACATTTTTTCTCGATTTCTAGCAGGAAATGGTTTTTTATACAAACGTTAAAGAAAACGGAATATGTACGAGTAGATGAAATATTTAATTATTTCAATTTAAAATATTCACTACCACTATTCCGATATTTCATTAAATTCTGACAATTTCGTTCCGTGATTTTCTGGGATAAATTTGTTGTTTACCTAGAAACATAGACCAGGTCAAAATGTTATCAATAAAATATTACTTTCGCCACTGCTGCCACCTATTATACAATTTTCTCATAGTTTATTGGTCGCTTCCATTTTACGATCTTTCATAAAAGTTAAGGAAGTGTTGACAAAGGAAGCCGTACCTATTTGTGAATACAGTTGAATACTATACCATGTTCGCTCGAACTGCCCTCTCTATCTCTCTTAAAACATAATCATTACTGAATCGTTAAGTTTAACAAGGTGCTATATGCAAAAGTTACAACGGTTCAACATTTCTGAATCCAAGTAAGACAAATGTAATTGATATTGGTGAAAGGTAAAAGTCAATATTAGTAAGTACCAAAGGGTCAGGTTAGTTTCTGTAGCAGTAAAATTATTAGCGTGAAAAACACAGAGTCCAACATATTAGTTAATAAGACTTCCTTAGACTACAATATGAACCTACGTAGATGTTTTTAGTGCCACGAATAAAATAAAAAATAGCCTCCACGTTAAAACGTAATGTTGTTGCGAAAACAGAATTTTGGTTCAACTGCAATTGATTGAAAAACAGCTCAAAGAAAAACAATTCACTGAAATATATGTAATTCATCGAAATTGTCAATTTACTGAAAAACAATTCACCAAAAACTACAATTCACCGAAAATGATATTTCACCGAAAATCACAATGCACCATACTATAAAAATATTGTACAAACCGTTAACCATAGGTTTTTATTGTTTGGCCAAATTACTAATTTTAGTAGAACAAATAAGGTTCTGAAAACTAGCCAATTTGAGAACATTTAACCATTTCTCTACCGATTCCGGATGCGGAGTTATGGTTGTGGTTCTGGAAAATGGCCAATTTGCATGGAGCTAAGCTATTTCTAACCGTTTGGAATGAAATTGAGTTTGTACGATAAAAATTAGATTTCAAGACTCTCCAGGAATGATTCCCACCGGATTTAAATGTCGTAAGATGAAAATAGGATTAGAAAATGAGTTTCTAATGTAATTTTGGAAAAAGATTTTCTACATATAGTGTATGAATGGTGAAAATTGGATTGTGGTGGTTAGGATCCGGTATGAACATTTTCGATAGAATTAAGTTATTTTTCTACAAATTGGAAACTTGGTTTGAATAATAAAAATGGGGTCCTCATACAAGTTCCAATTCTAGTTCTGGAAATTGGCAATTTATCTACTGATTTCAATGATATTCGTTTGTATTAAGAAATTTGGATTCAAATATTACTTATTTGGTCCGAGAAAATATAACTAAACCATTTCTGTAACAATTGCAATGGAACACGGTTTTATGAAAATAGGACATTTTACGAAAAAACGGAGACAGATTTCTAGATTTTAGATAATTTATTGAAAATAAATTTACCCAAAAAAACCATTCACTTAAAAATGCCACTTCCCAAAAACGACAACGATTTAAAAGATTTAAATGTTCCTGGCTGTAACACGAAAATAAGACTCAAATATGAGTTTCGAGTGTGATTCTGGAAAATGACAAATTTCAATGTAACTACCAACTTTCTTTCCGGAAGCAGCAGTGAAAGTGACACAGATACTGAGGCTGTAAAAGAGAAAGGTAATTTAGAATGGGAAGATGTGACAGAATCTGAAATTTTACGAAGCAGAATAACATTTACAAGTGGCCAAAGAGCAACGAAGCCACACGTTCTTGTAAATGTGACAGAACCACACCATTTTTTGAAACTTTTTTTTACTGACATGCTGATCAATAGAATTATAACTGAAACAAATAATTATGTTCGCACTAAATGGAAAGAAGTAACTAGGGAAGAGTTCTTAGCATTCATGGCTGTAATTCTTAATATGGAAGCAATGCCAATTGCAAACATCCAAGAATATTGGTCAAAACAAGATAATACTCGAATTCGTTTTTCCCCCCCAACACATTTACAAGGAAAAGGCTCAGCGACATTTTTTAGGTGCTTCATTTACAGACAATTCCCGGCAGAAGTACTGACATAAGATATCGTGTTTAACGAGCTAGTTCCTTCTTGGAAGACATAAACTTGAATTTTCTGGAATATTTTAACCCCGAAGATAATATTTGTGTAGATGAGTCGGTTGTAAATTTCAAAGGGAAAATTACATCTATCATTTACAATCCTAAAAAACTGATCAAATGAGGAATAAGGATTTATATGCTTTGTGCATCTGAAATTGGATATATTTGTGGTTTTCTTCCATATTATGGGAGTGTAACAAGAAAGATATTGGTAAGGCCAGATCTTCCCGTGTCAAATAGAATTCCTTTGCATTTATACAAAAAAATATTGGATAAAGTGCTTTGTGCTTAATGTTCACAGACTAAAAATGAAATGCCATTTGACCGGAACTATCCAAATAATCCGAAAAGGATTGCTAGTGGTCATTAAAAAGTCGAAATTTGTAAAGAAAAAAACTGAAGCATTTCGAAAAAGTAATAATCTGGTACTAGCCTGGAAAGATAAGCAAATTGTAACCATGCTCATTTATAATGGAACGTCAAGCATGCTTCAACTTCGAAATTTGGTATTCGACTTCTGTTTCAATTTTATTTTATTTTATTTGCTTGATAACCCGCTTAGCGCGAATGTTACATAAACTTGCCCCATTTTTATTCTCATTTTGGCTGCCTTTAATTAACACCACATGTCAGCACCAGAATCCCAGCTTACAAAATAATTTCACGCTGCTTCATTAAAGAACTAAACTTTATAAATTTTACAATTTTTCATTAACAAATGAACAAATAAAATTCCCATTCCATTTTCACAAACTGGAATAATACTGAAATGACTGCCGTAAAAAGATTCGCACGAGGTGGTGTTCAAATTCAAATTAAAAAACCAAACGTTGTATGCATCAATATACTGTTTTTTGAGGAAATCTCTGAAATGGTCGCGCAAGTTATTTTTCTGGAGATTAGAAATATGCGTTATTAATTCCTTCATATTGTATAAACGTGTAAAACTACAACGTGTAAAACGTGAAAACGTGTAAAATAGAGAGCTCCAGAGGTAGAGTCAACAAAGATTGTCGAGTCTGCTCCCACACAACAGAAAAAGGTAAGAGACATCAAACGACATACTTTTGTGACACTTGCCCCGAAAAGCCTGCAATGTACCTTGGTGAGTGCTTTGTAAAATACCATACCCAACAGAACTATAGCGCATAAAATGTAAATATATTCAAAACATTCAAATAAAAAAATTATTTTCACTTTGACTATCTATATATTTTGACCATATTTTATATTTCTTTAAAAATGGCGCAGAGTGCAAAGGGTTAATAGATCTTCAAGCTATTGACATTTAAACAAAATCGCTTAGTCACTACGACTAACTATAGTAAACAAATTTCGGTTATTCGATAACAAAACAATATTGGGAAGCATCGTCTCGATTACATATTTTAAAAAAATGCGGAAGACTCGCGCTTCTCCACGATAACGAAAAGGCAAACAAAATTTGTATACAATATACCATGTTTAATGTAATTCAAGACCCAACCATTGAAATGCACGACAAAAAGATCGTTTAGTTTTGATAAGACGTATATTCACAACATACGATTTTATGCTTGCATCTTATATTATCTTGCATTTTTCTTTTATTTTTAAATCCATTTGTTCCGTGCTCGTTTATGTGTGTGTAGATACCAAACCAACGATTTCTACCTATGCGACCAACTTATATTTTTTTTAATGTCGCTTCGCATTAACAATGAACCGATGATGTATACGTGATATAAATCACCTCGTTAGATGGAAATTCACGTTTCACAAGAAGGAAATGCGTAATGAAGTTTAAAGGTCAAACGAAATAAAATTTGGGGCTTCCTCGATCGAATTGTTTACACATAAAAAAACGCAACTTTATTATTCATAGAAATATATATGTGCTTAGAAAGAATGTAAGCAACTTTGGAGCGAAAACGTATAAATTAACAGGGCCGTATTTATATGGTAATATGGTATATGGAAAATTATTTTTATTTCACTCCAGTAGATAGCCAACCTACTGAGCAACGAAGCCAAATAAAATTCCTGAGCTTCTGGATTTCTATATATCAAGAGATATCTCCGAAAATTACTTAGCAGTCGAAAATGAAGAAGGGCTATCGTCAACCATTCTCCAGTGTTAAAGACAATAAGTGACACGGTAATAAGGAAAGCAAGCCCTCCAAGACTAACAAATAACAAAACAAACAGGTTCCGATCTCGAACGCTTACATGATAGTAGAATAACTGGATAGCCTTATTGAAAGTGTACAAAAACCAGCCTGGCAAAGTACTCCTGATCAGCAAAAATAATACAAAAAAGTATATACTATCCAGTTGAAGTGAGAGAGTTGGTTAACAAAAAAAAAGAAGCGCTCGTAAGACTTGGCAAAGAACTACATCTCCTAAAGACAAAACAATCCTTACTTACAAAGTAGATTAAGAACGAGTCAGTGGCTAGCTTCCTAAGCAACCTGATGCGAAATATTTCCTGTGGAAGTCACCACAGGTTTAAAAAGACCTAATATGCAAGTGCCACCCATAAAAATGATTGATGGAGCCTGAGCTCGCAGTGAAAACCTGATCGTTTGTCGAACACCTAGAAAATACCTTCACACCAGTTACTCTTAAAGAAATCAAACAAGAAGTTAAAAACCTCAACGATAAAAAAAGCCCTTGAATACGACTTGATAACGGGGCAAATAATCAAAGCCATACCCGAAAAAGCACTAAGGAAATTACAGCACATAATCAATGCTACCTTTAGACTAAGTTATGTTCCGAGGCGCTGGAAAAAGGAAAGTATGTTTGGCAATACTATTAGACGTAACTCAAGCATTTGATAAGGTTTGGCACCGAGGTCTGCCAACGAGATTTGCCAAAACAATATTTTGAGAATTGCTAAAGTATTACATCAACGATCGTTACTTCCGGGTGAGACAGGAAGGGAAATATTAAAGAACATACTGGCAGGGGTTCCACAAGGCAGTGTTCTGGGCCCTGTATTATATCTCATCTCCGGTATACAAATGATCTACCAAACATAGTAGAAGCTAAAATAGGAACGTTTGCTGATGACACAGCTGTTATGACCACTGATGCTAGTATTATTGAGTTCACAAGGAAACTACAAAATGCTATTAATATAGTGAATAACTGGATAGCTAATAAATGAATCGAAATCAGCACTTATCAAGATTACAAATAGGAAATTAGAATATATTCCGATTAGACTGAATTCGAAACAAATTCCATATTCTAATAACGCTAAGTACCACGGCATGACGCTAGACTCTAAGCTCAGGTGGAAGGCACATGTTAAAAAGAAAAGGCAATAAACTTAAAATTCATAAAAATACACTGGCGTATTGGAAGAAACTTCGAACTGACAATGCAGTTATTTGTTACTGCAGTTATATAAACAAATCCTTTCTGGACGTATGGTATTCAGATTTGGGGCTGCGCAAAGAAAACTACAGTTAAGATCATACAAACATTTCAAAACAAAGTACTACGTAGAATTGTGAATGCTCCTTCGTACATTAGAAATATAAAAATTTGCAAGGAGTCATGTATGGCGACTGCAGCGGACCGAAGCGCCTAAAGATAACAAAACCGTTAGAATTAGTGGTTCCCTGAGTCGCTGAAATCAAAGGACTGGCAGAGCTGGGATGAACCGATAGGTTTTATCCCACAATAACATACTACTAAACTAATTTCTAGATAATGAATGAGATTAGTTGTAACATTATACAGAAATAAAGATTTCTTAAAATAAAGAAATAAAAAAAAATAATAAAAATTCCTCCTCCTAAATACAATATTATGTAGATCCTGAAGTTGCGTGTATTCAAATAGTAATCCGAAAATTTGTTTTTACCACCGTCATGTTTTGTATTTAATTTGCTGTTTAGGATGTGGTATTCCCGTAGGCAAAATCCACACGATATGAAGGATGGTGGTGAACAGAATAACTTATATGGGATGAAAGAAGTGCTCCAAGTTGTATAATTTTGTAAATAAAACAACTACGCTGTATTTATTTTGCATTCCTTTGAAATGTAATAAAGAAATAAATCGGTTCCTTTTTGTTAATTTAGATGACCCTTGGTTACAAAAATAATTCATCCGGATTACGTAATATTTTTCAATAATCATATTGATCTTCATCATTGAAAATATTTACACTGATTAGGTTGTGAAGAACGTAGTTACCGTTTTAATACTGATTCGGATTATTTACAAATTTTTTATATTGGCGAAGGAGTTAACAGACCATCTCGGAATGTCGAACTATAAATCGCCTTATGTATGTGCAAACATCTTGGGGTACAGATTTATAGTAACCGGAGCACCTCATATTGGGACATGTATTTTGAAGATTATTGTCATCGACGTCAAATCCACACAATGGATCGTCAATGAACAAGGTGGGAAAGGCCTGCGGCATAGTGCTTTTTAAAAAGTACCGAGCAAACGAAGTTATAATTGGTACATCTAGCTTAACGAAGACAATTGATTTCAATCATTGCTTTTTCAATTCTCCATATTTTGGTAAGCTAAAAACTTATACATACTTATTGTATTCCAAAATAAAAATAAATTGTGAAAAGCGAAGTACGTAGTTCATAAACGCCGTTTTATTAAACCAAAAAATACGTCTCTGGCAATGTAACTTGTTGACAAAAGGAAAAACCCAAAACAACAACTAATACACACTTTGTTCTTATTTTTTCAGATTTACATTTTATCATAAGGATATTTTTACCATAGATCACTATCTTAACATAATTTAAATTTTATTTTATATAAACACTTGGTAAACTTACCGATGGTAAAAAATTCCTTTCTGTAATTTTCTAGGAGTATATCGGCCGCTTTTCACAAGACGAGTAGAAATTTCCGATTTTTATCACTAATTATTTTATTTTAATTAATAATGTCAATATTTTTTAAGAGCACAATATTTTGCTGTCACTTTGAACAAAAACACAAGTAGTTTGGTTGGTTTTTTTCCTTGCGATATGAGACCGTCGTCATATGCATTTTTTTTATATAGCCATCCTGCACTAACTCTTGTGACACATGAAATAGAAAATTCTATATGGGCAAAATCATTACACTCATTCTAAGTACATAATTCTGTTATTATCTTAACGTATTTTTGAAGCAAGTAAATTGTCTGCGCACGTTTCCGATTTAAAATTCTAAATTTGAATTTTTTGGTATTTAGTTTAGCTCAAGGATTTATGTATATAATAGTTTGCCATTTAGATGTGTGGTTTATTATATTATAATATACAGTAATATACTCGTACAGAGTCCATACACATAAATATTTACATGAAGCAACACGAACATACCAAATCTTATTTATTTTAATTTTTTTTTAAGAAGGCAGCAGCATAGAAAAGCCGAATGGTATTGTTTAGTGCTAGCATGGTAAGTAAATGGAAAACATGCACACATCGTACTATATGCTCGCATACAAACATGAATATTATATATTTTATGTTAGCCATAAGTTGATTTTTGTACAAAACGCTAAATTTAATATTGTACACACATCAGGTTGATATATTATAGCTATAAGGTGCGATTAGTCGATTAACTTGACCATTAAGTTGATTTTCTATTTCAAAATGGTTATTTTAGTTTTTATAGTTTGTTACAGTCAAGCCAGTTATGATTTAACCAATGTACCTACACTACATATCATATTTCGTTTCGATGAGCAGAAATAAGATCATCGATTGATTGTATCAAAATAATATTGATCTTAATACACAGCGTCCATCTGATTAATAAACACTATAATCTCTGTAATCACAATGTAATTTACAGCAAGAATTATGGGCCTTTTCTACGTCCTATACAGGACAAGATAAAATTTTTTCTGCACATTTTTTGCACATTTTCTGCACATCTCTTTCATTTGTCTGCTAACAATAATACAGAATCATACATACAATCATTATTTTCCCGACCAAACGTCACAGAGGTTAAAGCTTTGGCGTTTGGATCGGGAGGTACGGTGTTCGAATCCCGATAGGGGCAGGATGCAAAATGACATTTTCATCAACAGATTATACGATCTGTGATGAAATGGAACACAACTATGACCCCCTGTCGGAATGCAAAACTCATGGGCCGACCCATCTTCCATGCCAGTATTATAGACTGGCATGGAGCTACAATGTGCAGATGGTGATAAAATCGGATCTGTAGCCGTACGTCCTCGATTTGGCAGACGACTGCGATAGGTAAGGACGAGAAAAGCGAACTGTGAAAGAGTTGGGAGTGCTTCAGTGCTAAATCAGTATAATTGAATTAACAGCAATTTTTACTAGTTCTTCTGGTTGGCATAAAGTTGGCAAAAAGTATTCATCTTTTCAACATTTTATCAACATGAAATGTCGTCGGCGTGTTAATAGCATGGTTTTGATGGTTTCTATTTGCATTTGTGTTTTTTCAGCTGACCATAAATTGTTAACCAATTAAAATATTCGATCTGTATAGAAGCATTTGTTCCTGGTAGACACAAACCAAATTCTATTATTTTTTTAAATTAGAAAACGACACATTCTAATTTTAAAATGTTAAAACATTTCGATCCATCGCTTATCGATTGTAACTCCATTGTCATTCAAATTTTCAATTTTCTCAGCAGTTGCGTACTTTTTACATAAAACCGTTTCATCGAATATTTTCGATTTTAATTTTACGAAACTTTTTGGTGACATATTCAAATGACTTCTCCACATTTTCCCATGCAACGTTCTCTTTTAACGTCATACATGAAAAACAGTTGATGTTAACGAACTTGTGGGGTGTACCGATCCAAGTATTTACAGCAATTCATATACAATTGCTGTTGCTTCTTCGCAAAATTTTATGAAGTTATTCATCCAGTTCACGAATGCGGGATTTGTGGGTCTTGCGGAACAAGACCTCCAAATGCGGGCTAGTCCTGTAAAATGCGAGCTATATGGTCATCGTTTCGATCCGGAAAAATGACTAAAGCCAGAAACATTTCATTATTCTTTTTAAATTATTATAAACAAGTTCATTCAGTAAGTGATCTTAATGTGGTGTTCGGCGGCAACACAGATGTTGAAGGTTGCTCCAGATTTATTTATGCAATCGGATGTCCTATTCCCACCCCATCGATGTGTATCGTCAAATACATTACACATATATACAAGACGTATTGGGGGTACAAATAAGTTTTGAGGGATTTACAAAAGATGGCGTAACTAGTATTAAATCGCATCGGGCCATCTTGTAACGATATTCATGTTAAAACGTCATCATTTCCCTCTAATGTGAATTTCAAATTCTGTGACGAAAGAGAAATTCGAAGACTTTCTAAAAATTAAAATGAAACTGGATAACGCCGTGAGCATCAAAATTTCACGCAACCAGGAAAACGGTCATATTTATGACTATACATCCTTTCGTATCAGTTTACCAGCAAATCAATTTTCAATTAAATTGCATTCCACGTCGTGGTGAAAGATTCGAATGGAAACGACGTCGAACAACCTTTCTGAATTTGAATTGTTTCCAAAACAGCAATCGGTGTTTCGGAATACAATAATCAACAGTCAAAGAACTTAAAATTCTGCAAACCGGGCGACTCAACATGTAACTTCAATGATGTTTTCAATATATGTACTACTGGTGAGGTTGGTGATGTTAATGCTGACTTGTTGTACTTTTCGCATTCCGAAAACTTCATCAATACAATGAGAGTAAAAACTATTAAAATCAGACATGCAATATGCGATTCAAATGAAGGCTTATTGCATTTTTCATCTTCAGAAAATTACTCCAAGATTCAAAATCTGAGTATAACATCTACGCATCTAAACAATGCGAAACTCAAACTGACATTAATATTAAACCAACACATAACAAATCAGTCATTTCATCATTTTTATCTAAACTAATGTTAATGAGGGGCCTCACTTAACGACCACCCTGAAGACTATATTAACGGATATGAGTTTGTAAACGATATCCCATCCGTAAATTCCTGCTTGCTGACCCTCAGATTTAAACCTTAAATGGTTAAATGGTAAACACTTGAAGAAAAATTAAATAATTGTAATCTTAAAACACACCTGTCGCGAAACGGACTTAAACTACAAAACTTGTACATTAAATCCGTCAATGCAATTACAAAGGTTTATAAAATTGTGGGTAAAAACGTTATTGTGGTCACTCATCAATCAAAAACTGATTGCAATGATCTAATTTACACTCTAGTGTAAATAATTTACACTACAACTCTAATTTACACTTGCAACAACGAAAAGATATGCCTTTTATAATGACTTTGGATGATCGCCACCATGTCAACAAGCTTTTGTCGGTGTTGGATTATGTTGCAAACTATCCATTTAACAACATCAAATGGGTTTTAAATATTCCATTCAATATGTCACTTCGCTGTATGAGAGAGTGTTATCTTCCCCTTGGATTACAGATGCTCCCTCGAAATTCTCATACAGAAGCTGTACGGATTTTATACAAAGTGTTGTCCGCAGAGTCCAGCTATAAACATTCGATCATGGAAATAATGTTGAAGCTCAAGCACCCACAATATGCCGAAAAAGATGACAAAGTGATTTTTTAGCACAACGCTCGGCCACATGTTGCAAAAGTCGTCATCCGTCATATTCGCCATACATTGCTCTTTCCAACTACCACTTGTTCCGGTCGATAACTCATGGCCTGACCGAGCACCACTTCACTGCTTACGAAGAAGCTTGGTTCGCTTCAAAACGAGGAATTTTTGCGACGCGGAATCCGTATGCTGCGTAGCTCACGATGGACAATACATTGTACCAACTTTTCTGAATAAAGCTTCGAAGATATACAAAACCTCAAAACTAATTTGTACCCCCAATACACTAATCAAATGAAAGAACACTTAGCATTTTTGTATCGGGAACTCATTGAACAGAAACTACATTTATTAAACTACGTGACTATGAATGTAGAGATGCATCTACCATAATTATTAAAATAAAATATTAAACATTATGAAGTGCCCGGTATTGGAACGGAAATTATGCAAGTTAAAACCATAAAATCTGAATCAATCAGTATCTCCTCTATTTACTCCCTCAAAAAAAGAAGACTAAAGTCGACTTCTTAAATCTCTCTCGGTGGTGATTCTAATGCAAGGAATACCTATTGGGGATCTAGAATTACAACCTCTAAAGGAAAATAGTTATTTAATGCAGCTCGCTAGAACAACTGTGAATTTCACTTTGGCGATAAACCAACATATAGGCCTGCTGACATACATAAAATACCAGATTTTCCTGACTTCTTTGTAACAAATGGAATTTTAGAACACGTGCATCGGAAATTTTGAAGGACTGACTTTGAACAAATAGAGTGAAACATAAAGCTCGTAAAATCTGACAGCAGACTCGTGATTCACAACACAAAAATATCCTGCTACAAATTAAATCAACTAATAAAGGAAATAAAGAATGAAAGCATAAATAAGCGGCTTCGAGGTCTGTCTGAACTAAAGGATAGAAAGCAATGATGGGGCTAAAAAGAACCAAAATGCATATGGGCTAAAAGTGACAAAAGACTTTTCAACCGTTAATTCAAATTTGAATGTAAAACAATCTTTCTTTCGAATGGTATTTCGAACTAAATTCAACATCAGTTTTAAATCACCTTCAACTGATATGTGCTCCACCTGTCTGTTTTAAAGGAAAATTTAAAAATAGAAAGAAATACAGCAAACAAGCAGGGCTACGTGTTCACAAGCTGCGTAGTAAAGCGTTTTTCGATCAACTAGAATCCGAAAATGACGGTTGTTGACTATATCGTTCGACTGCCAAAAGAACATGGTGCTACCTAAAGTTCTGGATCAGGCGGCTTACTATAGTTGGCAACTTAATTTATGCAATTTCGGAATGGTAGTAGGCAGAAGTCACTCAGAGCTGACAACAAAAAATGTGTTTGTATACCATTGGACAGAAAATGTACACAAAAACAAAAGGGGTCCAATGAGATTGCGTTGTGTGTTTATCATCGATTATGCAACACAAATTTTCAAAACCGACATACCGTTCGCTTATTTGCAGACGGCTGCACTGGTCAGAACAAAAACAGTACTATGGTCGGCATGCTATTCTATTGGTCAGTGTCACAAGCTCCCAGAAATATTAAGCGCGTGGAACTAATATTTCCTATTGTTGGGCACTCCTTTATTCCACCGGACCGAGTTTTTGCTCTATTGGAGAGAAAAATTAAAACCAAACAAAGTATAATTGATGTTGAGGAATATATAAATAAATACCGCGAACATGGTACAACCTTTAGTGTTGGCCTAGATTATCCAGTACTCGACTTTAAAACTGAAGTATGATACCACATTAAACCACCTGGAAGTTGGCATTTCAAATTTATGGAGTCCAAGAAGATGATAATTAGTTGCAAACAAAACGGTGCTTGCCTTATAAGAGGAGGACCATTCTACAAAATCGACATTGGAGTGGCTAAGCCGATTCTAAAGAGAGGGAAGGTAATACAATCAATGCGACCAAATCAAATTCCGATAGGAGTGTCGGTTAAAAAAGATAAATTGATAGACATCGACAAGCTATTAAAAAAGTATTTCGGACAAGAGTGTTAGGAAAATCCAGCCTTATTGTTTTATAAAAATATTATGAGTGCTGTGGGTGAAATTCCTGAAGAACCAAATGAATCTTTAATGTGTGAAGAAGTTCCGGCGCAGGACCTTCGTGTATAAGTTTTGTTTTTCTTTAAACTGATTGTTTACTGATAATTTATAATTTTATTATTTTTAAATGAAAAACACATGCTGTGAATTAAAAATGAATTACCCAAAACATATTATTTAAGATTTTACAGTTAATCTTTTATTCTTAAAATAAAGCTCTTCTAGAAAATCCAAAAGCGTTATAAAAAATATTTTTCTAAACTAAAAATCATAAGTCTATTATAGCAAATCCAATCTATTATACATTAATAATTTGCAAAATCCATCTATTCCAACGACTTTGTAGCAAAACGACTCTATTCCATTTTTATTTGTTTAATTTAACCGAAAATAATAATTTTTGTTTTTAAAGCTTTTGAGAATATGATAATTTATTCAAATTTTGATAATTTCACATTTAAAAAATAGCAAACTCGTTAAAACTTTAGATGTAAAATAATTTTTGAGATTTATAGAAAATCAACTAAGATGGAGTAAACCCCGGTTTGCTTCTAAACGACTCATATGCTCCAGTATTTTCTTAGATGTAGCTCAAGCTTTCGATAAAGTTAATAATTAACTGAAGCCAAATCAGTACATGTCGACTTTACAAACCAAAACGTAAACTGGATTCCCGTGGTTCTCAACTCAAACCAAATTCCATATGCATAAGTACAGCTACCTAAATACCTTGGCGTAACCCTCGATGCTAAGCTGAGATGGAAAGAACACATCAAGAGGAAAAATTAAAAATTTTTTTTTTAACGAAAGTATAGATTAACCAGTGAATTTAATGTGTTTTGAAAAGGTCAGTTAATACCCCCTTTTCATTCACGCACACACCCACTCATTCACCTACTCACACAATTACAGTATACCACCTGCACATTGCAAACTCCATGTCAACCTTTATACTAACATGGACGGTGGGTCGGCGCTGAATTCTAGCCACTCCAACAGATGGTCTTAGTTGTGTTTATTAGCATCACCGATCGAAATAGATGACGAAAATTCGCTTTGCATCCAGCCTCTGGTGGGATTTGAACCCAGTGCTTCCTGGTCCAAGTGCCGAAGCTTTTACCACTGCATCACTTATCCGATCCGAAATTGCTTCTGTACAGGTAAATTCTAAAACTAGAATGAACCAATGGTATCCAACTTTGATGTTGTGCCAAGATAACCATGTACAAATGATACAATGCTTTCAAAATGCAGTGTTGCGGGCAATTGTGAATGCCCCATGTACATTAGGAATGACCATCTTCATAGAAACTTAACGATGGAATACGTCACCGATGAAATAAAGATCAAACAAGGAAACACGTACAGCGATTAACTCGACATGAAAATGCAGATTCCGAAGTATGTGGCCAGTTCTGATTAGAATAAGAAATTATTGCAAAATAAGAAACTAATTTAAGATACATAAACTACAAGATGATCCAGTTATAACATTGAAAAAATCACGGCTTTTCAAATTCGAAAAACTTTAAATTCGCCAAGTGTCTACAAAAATCATTCAGAATATAATTACGAAATATTTCTAAAAGTTGATACACATGATTTTGAAAATTACAAATTATGAAATAAAATAAAAAACGAGAGTGCAATAAAAGGTTAAATATGTACGTTAAACATAGAACATAATTTTATTTAATTTTCTAATCTATTTCTAGTCACTGTCCTAGTTTATCACTAAATACAATTGTTTTTTTTAAAATCTACTTTCAGCCGATCTACTTACAACTACAATATATACAAGAAATATTATATAAAGAGTGAATTTATGTGATCCAAACCCAAGTAAGGCCGATTATGTAAATCTAAATAAATTTAAGGTCATTGATAAATATTTCAGTTGTAGGTTTTTAAAATATATATGTTTAGTTGCGCACCCCTGTCCCACACAAAAACATACAATATTATTTTATGTACATATTCATTAAACATTCGTGGTATTATGTGAAAATATTTTATATACATATGTACTACGAATACATAGATTGTATACCATACACAATATTTTTGTATACTGAAAATTGAAAATTTTGTCGTTTTGTATATAATTTTATGTGCTTTAAAGAAAAATTATTTTATTTTCTTTTCCTTTCGGTGACGCTAATTGAAATACATGCTACCTAACTTTATATACAAAACACACACACGACAGTGACACAGAGTGAGCAAGAATTGAGTAGGCTGTGGAGTGCTGCCAATTATACGAATTAAGTTTTCGTAATTTGACGTTACCATCAACAAATAAATATTTGTTTGCAGATGGTGTGGTCTTTACCCAATTCTTCATCTTGATCTATGTGAATGGTGTTGGATAGGCTTTTGTTCTGCCAAACGTAGTGGGAAATTACAATACAAACTTCAAAAAAAAAACAAGACAAGGGCAAACTTCGTGAAGCTGGTACGCATGTATAGCTGGTAGGCATCGCACTAATTCGGACATCTAAGTGCAACTACTTAAATTGTTATTCCAGAGTATTTTAAAGCATATTGATGTACTCAATGGGCGAAAGCCCATGTCGTTCCAGTGATCAAAGTAGGCCGTTCGGATTTGCAGGAGATACAAAATCTGCCGCCAACAAACTACTACATTCCCAATTCAATCCAGCAACTCGATTGTTGTTCACGATACCGAGACCACAAGAAACACTTTCAAGTTAAATGGCTTCAATTTGGATTCTTCATAGTACCAGGAATTTTTCAAAATTTTATTGAAAATTTATTTCGAAATTGTCTGTCTTTGAATTTTATTAAAGGTTGTAACTTTTCGTATTCGGATACAAAGCTGTTGATTTTTTATGATACATAATTGCCGGTAATGAGTTATGTCCAATCAAAAATAAAGATGTAATCTTCGGAAATACACCGCCCCCTAAATTCAAAGTCCAACTCCAATTTAGTTTTTCCCTAATAAATCTCTATGTGTTCGTCAAAGGAAAAGCTACCAGCAGTGAACTGCGTTAGTTTCTGCAAGAATATTAAACGGTAGAATCAACATCATAAAGATCTTATAATGAGTTGAAGAGTGAAATTTGGCCCGACAACGTTCTCATTTTAAATGCTGAGAAACTTCGTTTATAAAATATTTTTTATATAAAGTTGGCTGCAGTGAACGCCCGATATGCGATTATATTATTCTAGTACTCGCACAGGTATCGAACGTCGATCGGGAAGGCATCTTCATCCAATTATTACGAGTGTTAAAAAGTGTCACGATTTCCTATATGGTCATGAGAGTAACAAAGATTGCCTTTTCTGTTGATCAAGGTACTTTATACCACCGTGAACATAAAGAACAACCTCAGTGCACTATATAAGATCTATCCGGGTTTAGTGCGCATGAAATTCTCAAGAATTAATACATTTTTTGGCGTAAACCAAAAGGACTTTCTCCACCATATCATTTTATTTAAACGTAATGTTTCTGGCGGCTTATCACAGTTCCCCCCTTTGGAACTCTTTTATAAAAAAAATCGTAGATGTCAAGTATTATTTAGATCATCTTATAAACATTTATATGATTGTACTTCCGGGATTGCTCAGAATAGCATTTGGTTATTTTCACTTAAACTTTCAACCCACATTGGACATGGTGAGGACAGAATCACTTTGAATTAAAAGTTCGTACATGTTAATCCATAATCTATTCTCGTGAACGTCTATCTTCCCAACCATGGGGCTATTCCATCAACACTGACACTATTACTATACTTAGATCTATTCGGGACCTAGATACAATCTATATGACAGTGAACTGAATTTTAGGAACCACATTCTAACTATGACTGAGCAGAGCTAACTCAACACTAGGCTTTGTTAAATGTTGGTCCATATAAATCGAATTGAGGCAGTGCATCGAAGATTGATACTTTTTGCATCTCCGTCGACTAATCTGGATGGATAATTATAATCTGCGTTCATAACTGAAATGTTTAGAGTTATCAACTTCAACTACTCGAAAAAATTAACTTTAATTTAAATCCACTTTCATTGAAGGGAGTGCCTGCTTTCATAATAATACCTCACATAACCGATTATAACCAAACGAGCCTATTGACAGAATGTTGCATGTATAGTAAACAATCACTACGCATTTTTTTATAATAAGAATGAACTGGGTTTTCAGTGAATTTAATTTTATTTTACACTTTCCAGATATTTTCATATTTAAACCTGCTAGGATTAAGCAGGTCCAATTTTGTAATTTGTCTTTTTTTCCGATGGTATCATCTTTCTGAACTGCATTGCAAGTGACAAAGGGGTCACTTTTGCTTTGGCAACTTCGACAAATTTTATAACTGAAACTCAAGCAGCAAATATTCGTTGTTTCATACAATCCTTCAACCAACACACATATTATACTACGGCAAAACAAGAACCAATTAAAAAATTAAACGAGCGGAAATATTCAACGTTTTTGACAGCTCTTCATTACCGCCTTGATATACGTCGACAAGCACCGGTAAAGAGTTGCAACGAACTTCTCTTCTGCATTTTGACACAATTCCGAAATTTAGAAGTTCGAACTCGGAAACTATGTGGCCAGTCCTAATTGGATTTCGGCAACGGCCATTACAACACTTGGACCTGAATAAAGTTCATCCATGTTAGGACACGTGTGCCGCGAGAGAAATGGCCAAAGACCAGTTTGGTCACTGGCACAGAACTTCGAATACCGGGCGCCTTCCGGTTCCAAACAGCTTTATCACACAGCAATAAACTCTGCAAAAATAGTAAAATCTTCAAGGAACCGAAGTAAATTCTGCAACACAGTGAGGGAAACGAGTTAAAATGGCTTTACAGTTTATTCGTACCTTAGAAGTGGAACCTTAAAACGCCTTTGACATGATAATATTATGAGAAAACGTCCATGGTAATGGTCACTTTCAGTCAAAATGTGTCTTTCAATTTACGGAAAAGTATAAATATTGTCGGTGACATAGCGAATGGTACGAGCAAAAATTAACTATTTTATTAATTAAAAATTAACTGGATTGTGATTGAATGAAATGGCAAGGGCTGAAACCACACGAGGTAATCTTTTGTTTGTTTACCCAACCCGGAACATCCGCTTGAAATGCGGGAAAATCAAAAATTTTCACACAAAAACTTAAAACGAATCGAAAATATCTGCTAATTTGATTTTAATCATCCGCGATTTTCCTCTTTTCCAACTAAATTTCCGGGTTTCACACATACATAGATAGCGACACATCTAGTTCGACATTTATATTAGAAGTTGTGTTTTGTTCATAGCGTGAACAGTTGTTAACGATAATCAGTTGAAATACCAGCACATATTGCAACGCAAAAATATTATTTCTAAGAACGAAAATGTCGAGTTTTGTGCCAAACAAATAGCATTTGCGAGAAGCTTTTCTGCTTCAACTTAAAAAAAAGCAGCTGAAGCACGTCATTGGCTTGAGGAGGCCTACGACGAACATGCACCATCGAAAACTACCTGTAAAGATTGGATTAAACCGGAAGACCAAAAACATTTGAAGACACCGAGCTGCAAGCGTTATTGGATGAAGATGATCAGCAAACTCAAGATCAACTTGCGGAGGCATTAAACACGACTCGTCAAGTATTTCAAAACGTTTACATGCTATGGGAATAATTCAGAAGGAGGGAAAATGAGTGCCGCATGAGTTGACCGAGAAACAGGTAGACAATCGAAGAGCCATTTGCGAAATTTTAGTTTCACTAAAGGAAATGAGAAATTATTCTTTTTTAAGAATCCCAAACGCAAAAGGTTGTGGTTTTCATCTGACGAAGCATCAATATCGGCGGCACGGCCAAATTGCTTCGAAAGACAATGCTCTGCGTTTGGTGGGATCAGAAAGGAATTGTGTACTATGAGCTGCTGAAACAGAGCGAAACTGTCAATGAGCAACGCTACCAACAACAACTCATCAATCTGAACCATGCATTGCTCGAAAAACGGCCAGAATGGAACACGAGACACGAACGAGTGATATTGCAGCACGACAACGCTCCATGCCATCGCACTCCCATCGCCCAGGACACCATCAAAACTCTGAGATGGGATCTGCTACCGTACCGACCTGGCCCTCTCCACTTGTTCCGGTCGATGGTGCATGGCTTGGCAGGGCTATACTTGGCCAGTTTCGAATAAGTGCAAAATTGGTTGGATGAATGGTTTCGATCCAAAGATGCGTCGTTTTATCGACGTGGTATTCATGTATTGCCAGATAGAGATAGCCAATATGTGTAGATAGCGAAGGACAATACCTTGAATAAACCATTTTTTATATCTCTATTGAAATTTACCATTTTCCATTTGGAAATTTAGTTGCACACCTATTACTAAAGAAACACTCCTCAAACGAAAGCATCATCTTCTTACTCATTTATCTGTATAAATAGTACGTATATCGTAATTTTCCAAACAGCGATCATGTAATGTAATACATACATATAAAATAATATGCATAAGTATGTCGAATGTGTATAATTGAAATTGAAATCGTGATTAAAAAAAAAAATATTTTCCAATTATTTGCTTTGCGGTAATACCAACGCCGAAGTGAATGTGAATGTTGTGCAAAATTCTTCCGTGCACTCCACTTTCACTTAGCCAACGAAAATCATTTTCGTTATACACCTTTACGGTATTATAAAACCACAACTTCTAAACACATACAAGTAATAATTACAAAACTTTATAAAAACTTATGCTTTAATAAAATTAATTTTTTTTTATTTAAATTGAAACGTCTTCGTTTGATGTGGCTCGTGTTCTGTGTGTAAATACACTTAAGTAAATATAATAAAGAGTTATGTTGTAGATTAGAGTTTTGCATATGTGTGAGTAATAGTTGTAATCCGTAATACGTCGTATCTAAAACCACAACTAGAAACGTACGTATACAACTATTACACTAATCTATCGGCAAGAAAATGAAAATTGCGATTTATTTAAAATATCTACATTACTTAAAATAGTAACAACTACTGATGTGTGTAAAAAATTTAAATAAAACCACACACGTGTAAAAATGCCTGGTATTTTAGTTCTAAACATATGATTTACTGACTGGTTGGGTTTAATTTAAAAACTGCGTAATTTTATTTTAAATACATTTTTTTTGTAAAATTTAATTCGATTTCCGTAGCTGAATGTGTGAGTGGGTATAGGGTTTAATTAAATCATTAATCATCAAATAAATTGTGAAGGGCTTTTATTCATTGGCGTATGTTGATCTTATCCATATGTACATATGTTTGAACATACGTCATACGAGTATATTGATATTGGCACGAGATTTGGTTGGTGTTGTGCACTTGAAATCATCATCTTGTGCGATTATTTTATTTTTTATGTTCTTTTAGTTGTAACTGACCCAAAATTTATTTAGGATGACCTGAATTTTTTGCTTTTAGTTAAATGAGTTTATTGTACCGTGTAAATCACTAAGAAAATTAAACCATGTTAAAGCATTTATATCTGTAACCGGACGAGTTGTTAAGCCAACTTTTTAAATCATTGCTAATAATAAAGCGTTATATTATTTGAATCGTTCAGTAAGATATCATTTTACTCAGCTCAAGTTTGACGTATGCTTTAATTGGGTAACAAGTTACCACGATATGGCTTCACACTTTATGTTATCATCCCTATATACTCGAGTAATATATTGTTTAAAAGATCTTGAATAGACAAAAATTTGACAAAACCTCTCCAGTTCATAAATCCACCGCCTCCGTTTTGGCGCTGTTGGTAATTAGTTCTTATAGATTATACTCTTGTCACATATCGTTGAAAAGATTGTTACGGAACCAGCTGTTATGAACCCAATTTGTCTAACCAACAATTAGTATCAAATACAATTATAGGGTTTTGTAGTGAAAGGTAATATAAAATGTACGACCGTAAATACGAGTATATAAAAATTTAAGAAATACGATACTGTGACTCGTTCTCTCCGAGGTGATGGTGATCCTAAATCCTTGCGTAGTAATGGATGTTCGCCCCCAACCGCTATTTTACACCTTCGTGTGTCACTCCTCTTCACAGTAAACTCCAAACACACTACCGGTACGGTACGTACAACCAAAAATAAAGCAAGCAGTGCCTGAACAATTAAACTCGTGCCCGAATTAATAACCTTGTGAATCCAGCATCCGTATGTATCGCGGACGTATAATTATTAATAAAGGGTGTTCCAATAAGAGGTTTCATGTTGAATAGCCTGCTATTTGGGCAGCTGTCAATTTTGAAGCTATCATCTTTTGACATTTGACAAGTAAAAACTACGCCATTACTAAAAATGGTACGACACATGCTTCAACAACGCATTGAAATTGTTAAAATTCACTACAAAAATGATGAAAATTTTGCAGTCACAGTTCGCAAAACAAAGCACTTTTGGGTCGTCGTGAAGCACCTTCTCGACCGGCAATAGTGAAACTGGCGGAAAAATTTGAGCTGTTGGGACACGTTAGTGATGTGAAGAATCGAAACCGTGTGCGTCGTTTAAGAACAACTGAGAATATTGCTGCTGTAGCCCGTAGTGTTGACGAAAACCCAGGTTTGTCGATTCCACGTCGATCTTTGGAATCAGACCCAATCAGCGAAGATACTAATCTCTAGACTACTAGAGATTAGTATCTTCGCTGATTGGGTCCTTCAAATGGATCAAAATGATCCGGAATTTCATCGGATGCTACGTTAATAAAGCAGAAATGTCGAATTTGGGGCTCAGAAAATCCGAAAATGATTGTTGAAAAGCCTCTCATTTAAACACATTTAGACTTTTTTCTTTAGGACCACGTGAAAGATAAGGTCTATGCCAATGCTCCACAATCGATTCAAGATCTTAAAGATGGAATTCGTGAAGTTATCGAGAACATACACCCGCAAATGTGCGAATTGGTCATGGAAAATTTCATGAAAAGGTTATGGTGCTGCAAGCATAGCCGTGGCGGCCATTTGGCTGATATCGTTTTCAAATGTTAATGGCATACCTTCCTCGTCACAATGAAATAAACATTCATTGATTTCTCTTAAAAAATACTCGTTTTTCAAAATATCAAAATGAAACCTCTTATTGGAAAACCCTTTACATTTATGTCTGTATATGTCTGGCCGTTATATGACGAGTTTTCATGGTGAAAAATTACCGTTTCACTGCCAAACAAACCAAAGTAACGGGATGCAATTCCCAATGATAGATCGTAGCTGATATATAAGGAGGGGATTAAGGAGGAGAATATTTTGGAAAAGGAAGAATAGGAAAATTAATTCACAATATGACCGCTGTATAACAAAACGACACAAAAGTCAAATGTTGAGTTATATTAAATCATAGCCGCATACCAAAAGATATACATTTTAAAATATTTCGAAACACTATGGAAAATTTTAAAACTTTCATGGAAAATGTGGCAATTTTACCATAAATTCACAACCCACCACAGATATACAATCCTATAAAGAAAAATATTCATCTTAGTCCTACTCGTATTCCAAGATTGTTAACAGTTCTGAAAGCAAATGCTAAGAACAGTTGGAAAAAATGATCCCGAATTGGAAGAAACTTTTGTTGTAATTCAGCAGTAAAAATGTGGAAAGCAGACTAAATCTCAATGCAAGACGACGAGTGTGTGATCCGGCTGTGGAGTAAGTTTCGAACGGTCGTGTTAAGAGTAGAATTTAATTGTTCGCAAACAACAACATTAGAGAAAGTAATAACTCCGTAATATCTCTATTGAAAGACGATAGTCTGCCACCCGGAAGTGTTAATACAAAAGGTCTGCAAAAAATATTGTTAGGCAATGATCTATTCATTCTGGCGATACCAGGTGATCTAGGAAGTTGTGCGAAATGAGCTTATAATTTTATATCCTTTTGATTCAGCTAAAATTTTTCTCATACAATTCAGAAGAGCAAAAAGGTTTTCTGCTAAATTGAATATAATTAGCCAGACGTATATTTTGTCCAGTGAAATCAGAAGAGGTTTCAGTTGAAAAAAGAAATATGAATTCTCAATTTTCTGTAGCTTCTTATTATGATAAGGTTCAGGAGACGCGATATACCTGTGGCACAGAATATATACAGAAACGACAGTTAGAAACCAATTTTTTTTAACAATATTCCTAAAATAGTTCCCACGTACGCCAATAGATGGCTCTAAATTAAAAAAAAAATACTATTCCTAGTGTTCAGTCGGTCAAAAATGATAAAAAATATCATGATATTTTTTATTACGTTTTGCCATAAAACGCACTCATTAATCACAAAAAACAACAAGAATTTTTTTGATTCTAACTGTCAAAGTTTTTGTATGTATATACCTATTTTGTTTAAAAAAATTTATTATGATAAGAGGTTACGATTTTGCTTACATTTATGTGATCTTTACACATTAAATTGTTATCAATTCAAGGTAAATTAATATTTAAACGAACAGCAAGAAACACTAGACAACTATGTCCTTATTTACGAGTATCATAAAAGTTTTTTAAGCTCTGTTTTGCATTTAGATAGAATAAAAAATAGTTATGTGTATAGTTTTTGCGGTATTAATTGCTGGATTCATCTTGCCGAAAAATACCTCTAGATAATCATTTTATTTCGTTAGCACGTAGAATTACTGCGTTTTTTTATGTGGTTGCAATTTTATTTTCCATTTGTTCGAGACGATTGTGTTAATTCGCTAATTGTAAGGTACATATACGGTGATGGCTGTCGTTCGTCGCATTAAAAATGGAAATTAAATTGTTTGTTATGTCAAGTGTATTTTGACGTTCAAAACTAATTTACAATTTTATTTCAAATTGGTTGTTCACTCGGTTTTGACATAAAGTTATACGGAGTGAAGTTAGGGTCGCAAAAAATATGATAATTTTTATCATTTTGGTCGGACTGAACACGCCGATTGTAAACATTAAAAGATTTTAGAAGTGTAAAAATAAATTCTCTCTCTCCTTGCTGTAGTTTTGTTTTTTTAGTAGACCTTATGATGTAAATGATGTTAATCAAAATTATGTTGTAATTGGTACGCCCTCAAAACGCTGTTTTTGAAACTGGCTTTACTAATCTGATGCATTATAATGTAAAATATCTGTAAATTTATTATTATATAAAATTTATTACTGTATAAAATTGTTTTTAACGAAATAGATATTGAATTACTTAGTTACTTCATGCGACACAATTTTCCATTCTGCATCGCTTGACGACAGCTATTGAATCTAATAATTAGGTAAATTCTCTGAACCCAGTGTTCAAATTATAACATCCCAAATATTTAAAGTGGGTATTTATCGATAGAGCGAACATCAGCTGCTTGTATAAACACAAGAATTCAACTTAAACTGTTTAGTTGAAAATCACGATGTAAATCATAAACAAGCGTTCCTGGAAGAACACCAAGGATTTCTGTTTCAATAATAATTCAACACGGCTCAACATTGCCATTTTCGATTCATAAATATATGATTTTAGATTGTCTGGTGTTATTTCTAGTATCTGACACAATTTTTCATCAGATTGTAGGAGGCTACGTATTAAATGGGACAAATAACCTCTTTTCTATATAAGTGGATAAAATTACAATATACATCCAAGAACATATTAATACAAATGCTAACATTTTACATAAACCGTGACCACCTGTACGTGCCTGTACAACTAGGTTTCAGTGGTTGCTTACTGCACACTTAGGCCCATTGTGATACCACTCATTCACTACACATCATTAACCCACCTACTTCACCTACTCACACAACTACAGTATACCACCTGCACATTGCAAGCTCCATGTCAACCTGTACATTGACATGGAAGGTGGGTCGGCGCGTGACACGGAATTCTGCACTCCATCAGAGGGTCTTAGTTGTATTTATTAGCATCACCGATCGTAATCGATGATGAAAATTCGATTTGCATCTAGCCTCTGATGGGATTCGAACCCAGCACCTCCCGGTCCAAGTGCCGAAGCACCACTTGTTTGGTGACAAAAATTCTAAACAGTTTATCGCCAGAAATTGAAAATACTTTGGCTGCCACCTCGCTCTGATTTACAATTTCGCCATCATACGAATTACCGATTTGCCGCATACTTCCGTCTAAACGGAACACATAACTAGAAATAAAACAATATTAGATTATTTAATTCCTTTGTAATAAATTATTAAGTCACTTCTGTGCTGGAACACATCATTTGTTGTAATTTTGTCACTTCCCTTTATAATATGCATATAATTTAAAAATAAAGCATACAGGTTGATGATTGAGATGTATCACCACTTTCTATAATCCATTCAACGATATTCTTACGTATATACTTTAATTTGAGCACTGAATGCTAATGAATCCTGTGTTGCATTGTTTTTTAATTTAGTTTTATTAGATTTAAATCTAAAGAAATGTTTTAATTTTACCAATAACAGCAATACGGTTGGTGCAGCCAACGTCAAATTAACATTTGAAATTGAGTCAATTGAGAGGAAATTTTAGTTGTACACTGCGAAGATTTTATAGTCGATTTTAATTTTTTGAAAACTACTAGCGCCATCTATTATGTACCTCTACACTACTTTTAACACTCTTATTTTTATGTAGAAGGTCAAATATTCGAGTCGAAAGAATTTCATACAAAAATGGAGTTATGTCGTTTCTGTATATATTCTGTGCCTGTGGTCTGAGGAAACAATGCCATTAGTCACTTTCCAGTTAATTATCTCAAATTAATAATATTTAATATTTTCAAATTAATAATATTTTAGTATTAAGCCGTAAGGTCACATCGGCAGTATCCCTAGCGTACTAATGGCCTCAACATGTTTAACTAGAGATAGGTCAACAATGTTTCTAGAGATGGCAGTATAGCTAAATAAAAAAAAATTGTATTTTTGAATATATTTTTATTTATGTGGTATTATTAATTTATTGAATTATCAATAAACATTTCTAATTTCTAGCATGTACGAGTAACAAAACGTAAAATTTTTACGCTAAAGAAAAAAATTAAAACTTTCATCTTTTGTCATTTGTTTTTTCAATACTTTTTACAAACATACATGCCACCTCTAAGGTTTATATTCACGTCCCAATCACTAAGGGTAACTGCTTATTTCTACTCCAAGAACCAAGGTTCATAGAATAGATTGATGCGTACCATCATTTTATAAGAATTCGAAAATGTGAGAATGACGAGCACAGCCGCAACGTCGGCGAAGCCGCATTCAACGATGGAAAGTCGCACTAATATTATAGGAAATAAAAATGCAGCTCTAACATCAGCTTAACAGTTTAAATTCGAGAATAGACGTCATTTCATTACCAGCTAAAAGTAATCGCACTAAATTAGATCATTCATGCTTTATGATATCGAAGATTACACGGACAGCGGGCCTAATATGTATCTTATCATTATACAAAAAATGTATATTAAGATCACGTGCCAAGCAGCCATACTTGATGTCACCACTACAATTTCTAATATGAATTAGAACAAAACATTTTATTTTTGAATGGATACTTTTATCTAATTGTGTTTACTTCAAGATAAGAATACTAAACATATTTAAGATTACAAAGAGATTAGAGCATTGGAATAAAAAGGTTAATTCATAACCTTTCAAAACTATTTTAAGAAAACACAAGAATAGTTACACAAAAAAAGAAGTCTCAAGACAAAGCACAAATTAAAAAATCTAATTGAAAATTTATTTTAATTAATACAACATCCTTGTAAAAGGTTAAAATCGAAATTAATTTTCACTAATGTAAAACGATAATTGACGATACAGTCGATGATGAAGTGACATCAATCAAGTGATATATGGAAATAGAAGGAATATCAATGTAAACCAGCTGTTTAAATTATTCTTGGCATCCGTCACCTAAATATTTACCACCCCTGCAAAATACGTGTTTTGTTGTACCCAAGACCCAACATACAGTATGACGCAAACACGATAATACTTCAATGAATTTTTCCGTTCTGTGTGAATAAAAAAAAACTGAAATGATTTATTTTCAAACGATATTTATATTCTTTCTTTGTTAATCATGCTTATATATACTTAAAATTATGTGTTTGTGAAAATGAAAAATGATTTTCTTTTATAATTCTATATACAACACAACACTAAAATTGATTTTCATATGTACAATGGCAAAAACAAAGCAGCCAATCGATTTTCAGATTATATTTCGAGAAAAAAAAATGTGTGGAATGTATACTTATCAGGAATCCACGACAAAATGGTTGGACTGTGGCACTCGTGCAGAAAGAAATCGTACAGAAAATATTTTCTCCTCCAACTTTTAACGTTTTAAACCTGTGTACGATGATATAATTTTAAGTGTATACAAGCTAATTGATAGTGCGCTTCTATAAATTTCACCTTGGCGATAGTTTTTGTCTGTGTAATATTGAATTAAATTAACTCTATACACTATTCAGTACATTATATAAAAGTATCATACTGAAGCTTTATCTTGTATACATGCATGTACATAATAGATAAAAAAATATTTATATGGTTCGTTGCTAATTAATTATTATTGACTAATTTGCGTTTTCGCAAACAGCTGGTTTTATATTGAGTGACGACGTGGGTTATGCATTAAGCACACGGTATAGAGATAATTGATTTTAAATTTACTAGACTTTGTGTAATTAAAAATCGAATTTAAATTAATACACGTCTGACACAAATAATTAGCAAGAGCGGACGTATTGCAGCATTTTTAATTAATTGCTCGTATTTTTACGTTTCCTCAAAAAATGGCGTTTCAATCAAAAATAATTTCCAATGTCAAAGCTATTTTTGACACATTATAACAAAAAAAAAATTATGAAATGAAGGTCAATGAAAATTATGCGATTCAAAGTCACAATAGCAACTAAAATGGCCGGTTTTTCAACATTGTTTTTGGTTTTTCAGGGGAAATGTTATCAATATTCAAACGCCAAATCATCCGGTTAATTTAAATCTTCAAATTTTCGTTTTAAGCAATACTGATTCCGCGGATTATATAAGTGGCGATACGAGATTATGAAATTTAATGACAAATATCGATTAGGACATCGAATTTATATAACTTTAATAAACTGATTCGATATTTTTGTAATTATGTAAGTGTCAATTTTAATTATTTTCCGATTAGATTTTAAATAACTATTAGATCACTAAGAATTTTAATGAAATTCTTTAGTATTACTAAGATTTTTCACATAATATTAGGCATCGATCACTCGATATCACTCGATTCTGAAAATGTAAAAATTCTATAGCTGCAATTTTATAGAACTTGCTTACAGAGGAAAAAATACAATCTTCTAAAAAATGATATTCACAAAGTGTAGGCTTCGCCACCTGCAAATCAATACATAGTAAATTCGCCGCTGTATGTAACCAAATTGAACGTCATTTTAAAATATTCGATCAAATTCGATGGCGACACTTGAATATTGACATAAACTCGCGTTGTACATTAAATTTGCTATGTTTGTATTTCATACAATTATTGGATTTTATGTAAATTAATTAAACCATAAATAAAAACAAGAATATATTTTTTACAGTTGTCAAACAACATATTAGTACAGTTGGCGACATTCGTTCGTATACCATAAGAACAATATTTTTTCTGTGTATATCGTAGACAAACTATTTGCTTCAACTGTACGTGTAAGTATTTCATTATCAACCTTTAGGCGTATATAAGAACAGCAAAAAAAAATTTAACAAATAAATTTTATCTAAAAGCTCAAAAACTGAAATTGGCATTAGCTTTAACTTTTGTTGGCATAGAGATGTTGTTGGTAACAACATTCGCTATCGAAACCTTAATATGAACTTTACGTCATCAAATCTGATGCTGCAAAGTTACAGAATAAATCTTACGTTTATAGAGCCGAGTTACATTTTATGAATAAGATTATAGTACATAACGGAAATTTTACAGTTACAGAGCTTACGTACAGTTTGTGAATTAGACCGTAAGTATAAGAAATTGGATTGAATTACACTTTGGAGAAATTAAAGCGACATTCATGGTTTTCAGAAAAATTCACAAATTTAATGTTTTTTCAGTTGATGAGATTTTTTTCAAATTTAAACTTTCACACATTAATTAAAAGAGGAGCTTTGTCTTGGCTGTATCGCGCCCCTATCTCGGGGAGGATGACTAACTTTCTAAATTTTTTTTGTGTGTCTTCTAGTTCCTGATTATGGATAGTGTTTGTTTCATGCACAAAATGCATGTACACAATTCGATGTCGATGTACACAATTCGATGTCGATGTACACAATTCGTACATGCTTTACAATTCTAAACCGTTCAGTTCAACCGGTCTGAATCAAATAATGGGCTGGGGAAAAAGAAATCTATTATTTTCTCGCTAGATGGCTTTAGTGACATGTACCTCGTGATATATTTGTCATAGTAGCCCATACTTATACTCGTTGGAACGGGGAATTCATGTATTAATAAAAATCTTTTGGTATTGTTTCGATTGATCGATTCAGTTGTGGATTATAGCGTGTCAAGGACGAAGGTAAACAAAGGGAAAATTCGCTATATTTTACAATTTTGCTTCGATAAAGGCGAAAACGTTCCGGTAATCACTGGAAGAAAATCGTCGAAAATGTCGATAAAATCCTGGAAATTATCGAAGTAGACCGGTTTGGGTGCTACACGAGTTGAAGCTACAAAAACTTGATAGATCGTGTTTCAAGCGGAAACGATCATGACCGAAGACCGAAGAAGCGGCCCAAAATGCGGCCAAACCAGGATTCACGGCCAGGAAGGTTTTGCTGCGTACTTGGTGGGATTGGAAGGGAATAATCTACTATGAACTGCTGCCCAATGGCCAAACACTCAATTCGGACCACTACTGCCAGCAATTGAACCGACTGAAGGAAGCAATCGACCAGAAGCGGCCAGAATTAGCCAATAGGAGAGGCGTCGTGTTCCACCAGGACAACGCCGGGCCTAACATGTCAATAATAGCCCGCCAGTAGCTCCAGGAGCTTGATTGGGAGGTTATTATGCATTTACCTTATAGTTCGGACCTGACAAAGGCTCTTTGCGAAAAATTGCCAAAAGAGAGGCAGTTGTGAAAACTGGCTATCTCAGTTTTTTGCTAGTAGAGACAAGGCGTTTTGGAAAATCGGCATAATGAAATTTCTTGCTAAACGGCTACGAGCTATCGAAAAAATTGCACAATTTGAGCCAAAACGAATGATTGCAGTCATGTTAAATTAAGCCCAAAAATAAACGTACAAATAATGAATATTTCTCCCCAACCTTTTATGAGTCGATTTGCAGTCAGTTATCGTTAACTTTTCGAACCAAACCAAACTTTTTTGTCAATTTTTTTTATACATACGAGATTTTAATACAGTTTGTAGCTCACATGATAATAAAATTCTACGGTACGAAAGGCTTTGACTACCAGCACGAAAATTTTTTTGTTTACGATTTTCGAAATTATTTTAACTATCCTAAATCAAAATTTTTCTTTTTTCAAAATTATACTGTTACTAGCTTCAAGCGTATACTGGTAGCGACAAAACTACTAATTTATTCCAAACTCACGATAAATTTTAATATGTAAGTAAAGTTGATTATGCTATTAAAGCATAACTAATTTCTGTTTGGTAGAAAAAAATAAACATAAAACAAAATAATATTCCCTTATGGCTCAGGTCAGTTGCAAAACGCACTCATATATGTATAAAGTGGACTAATAAGAGTTTCAGATTAACATTACTATTAACAATTCAAGTCATATATATTTAGTTACACGGTAGTACAATCGATCAACTGAGTGTATAATTTTTAATATTGCGTACATATCTCAAGAAACTGCGTTCGTGCGCAGCAATTAAACCTCTCAAGAACCACATTTGGATGTGGGCGATATGTGTTTCAGCAAGGCGAAACGGTGAGACCAATTGCAAATTGTTATTGATCGATAAGCACGATTCAATAAAGAAACCCAAATCATTTCAGAGCTTTATGGCTCAGGTAAATGCTTTGCTCTTGTAAATTTAGAATCATTAAATTTAGTACACTATATATTGGTGCTTTTGCTGAGAAAATAATTGAGTTGCGGAAAGGAATGGAATTTAAACAGTTTTAAATATAATTCGCAGTATAATTATATATCTGATAAAATACTTACTATTGGATCACTATACAAAATTTGTGTTGCGGGTAGTGCAAAAGTGGCATAAAGAATCGCCGGGATGGTGCTGTAACTAGGAACGTTGATTTGCGAGTTTTCAGTAACATCACCTTTGAAATCATTACTTAGAACCAAATCACTTCTTGCGGAATATTCAAACATATCAAGCTTTTCAAATGACCTCATTTGGAGTCAATATAATTATTGAAGGGTCCCACCAATCGTCGTTTAAAGACCAAGCATTTCCATTTTCAAAAAATATGGTCCAATTGCACCTCCACACCATAAACCACCCCACATTTTAATTGTTGTGCGCCAAATGCGACAATTATGCTTATTTACGAAGCCATTTACTCAGAAATGAGCTTCATTGCTGAAAATGTTTTTCCATGAAATAATGGATCTGTTTCAAGTTGCTCTAAAGCCTAATCTGCAAAATTTCTACGCTATAAATGATCATTTGGAAGTTCTGGGGTCTGAATTTTATATGCCTTGCAATTCATATGTTTATGAAGAATATTCCATGTGCTGATATAAGATAATCAAAATTCTTAAGAACGACGTCTAATTGATTGTTCTCGATTTGCATCCAAACTTTGGTACCCAGCATCGATATTTTCAGCGGTACGTTTACGTTTTTAACGGGTTGGATTTCTAATATCACGAATAGTAAGCTCTGTAATAAATTTTAACAAATTTATTTTAACATTAATACGAGAAATGGCAAATCATTTGATAATTAAGAAAATGCCGAACAGGATTTCCATAGAAATCCCATTTCCATAGAAATCGCCTTGCGAAAGTTCCTTATTACTTGAGAAATCTTTTAATGTCGATTAAACGAACATCAGAACAGTAAAAACATGTAGAAAAGATAAAAATTCAGCAATAAATCGATTGAGGTCCTAAACTGCTTTCTGATATTCTTCGTATTCAAACGTACGGAACTAGCAACATGGGTTGGGGATAACCACTAAAACGGACAACAGTGGCCCTATTCTGGTTGAATTCCCTGTGTATAGGGAACTGAGGAAAGGTTTTTTTTATAGCTTTTGTATATAAAACAGTTTTTTCTGGCCTACTGAGAAAAAAGGTTTGATGTAAATATTTGTAAATTGGGAATAATTTTTCCATAGCGAAATTGGTAGGGAAAATTATTTTCAATATTATTTTGTTTTCACAAGCATTACCACGCACATTTTACCTTAGGATCATGAACCAGATAATGAATGGAAAATTAAATTCGCTTCATGCAAATGCTATCTGGTTATACTAATTCTAGGGAGGTGTGTATGTCAAACCTAAAGTAATCTTCCAGGAGGCCTAGCCAGAGGGTATTTGGAGAGGCTACGCTACCAATGAAGTATTTAATGCAAATGAAAGTATTTTTTTCTGGAAAAGGAGGCAATGTTTGCAATGTTTAGAAGCGAAATTTCAAATTTTGTTAGATAAAGCGATTTTGTAACAACCTGACCACAAATGCGACCATAAAATCATAAAAAAAATTAAAACTGTTTTGGTCTCGAAATTTTGACAAGATAGATGCCTTTTGGAACACATCTTTTATTTTACTATAGACTCAATGTCTGTTTTGCACGATGTTTAATTATCCGTTGAAGTTTGAAACGTTTATACCGTGCAAAATAGGTTAAGGGCCTTCTCTTTTATACATTGGAAAAATGCATAGTCTCTTTTATACAAAAAAATTCTGTTTAATTATGAGCGATCATATAAAACAATTTGGTTGCATCTAAAAAAAACTGATGAACTTACGTTTTTACTAGATGGTTGTTAGAGAAACCTTGGCTAAAGAATTTTAGAACATATTAGTAGTAAATTTCGAACTGAATGACTATCACATTTCGAGGAATAAGACAACCACTAGACTTTTGCTTAAAATTGATAAATTGCCAAAAACGTTTAGGAACAGAAATGGCATTGAACGCGTAATGCTGGATCCAATGCTTAATGATGGAGTTCCTAAATGATGCAATCCCTTATAAATTATTGTCTAACTTAGAAAATATTTCGGTTACAGTAATTGTCAAACAGATGACAACTCATTAAATTTAAATGAAGTTGGCGACAATGAAAAATAATTATTTAAATATTTATTCTGCCGTTCCACACTTTGATTCTTTCGTCGTGATTTTTTCCTCGTTTCCTTCCCCTTCACCTATAAACCGTTGTTAGTTTGCTGGTGAAGGGGAAGGAAACGAGGAAAGAATCACGGCGAAAGAATTAAAGTGTGGAATGGCGGATTCAGGATAGTCAGTTAATAACAAATACTATAAAACAAAGTGATTGCAAAATAAAATTAAAAACCATGATAATATGTTACTTTACAAAAGAACTAATAAATGTTTTTATAAGCGCATTTTTTTGAGAAAAATTTAATTAAAGATTGCTTTGCATTATATTTTTAACGGTGGTACTCCGTGGATAAGTTTAGCGCTACAAAAATCATTTAAAATTATAAGCGTTTTACTAAGCTATTCCCATTCTGAGTAGGAATGAATATTGTGCTCAAAGTAACAACCAAGAATGTTATTTTTATTAGTTGGTAACAATTACGATTTGACGTTACAAAAAACGTGAAAACACAATTAAATGTATTTAACTAAATAGTAATATGGTAGAACATTATTGAATATTATTACAAATCATAACAAATTTTTCGTCTTGTTTAGAAAAATTCGATGTCAAAAAAACAAATATCACATTTATATTGCACTATTGCAGACATTTAAAAATAAAAGTGTATATTCAATAAAGCTGTTCTGGCGGTGAACATTAGAACTATGGGGAGAATGGAATTATTCTATACTAACAAAAAAGTTGGTTGAAAACTACATAAAATAAATGGGATTGTTGTTGTAAATTTACCAAAGTAAGCCGTTTTGTATCATTATTTATCATAACAGTTGAATCGACAGTGAGGCGTTTAATTATAAAATTTGAGACCAAATTTACGCTGATGGATCAGAAGATCATTGTTCGTCGTCGTACTTGTCGGTCACTCGATAATATAGCCACAGTAAGGGAATCTGTGGCCGAGAATTCAGGAACTTGGGAATGCGGTATCGAGAAATGTTAACGGAGTTTTTGTGGCCTGAATTGGATGTAATTGATGTGGAGGGCATGTTTTTGCGACCTGCCACACAGCACGTGAAACAATGGTGTTATTGCAGACTAAGTTTCCAAGCCGTGTCATTTGTCGATTTGGCGATCAACATTGGCTACCAAGATCGTGCGATCTAACACCAATGGACTTTTTTATTTGGGGCTATGTGAAGGAAAAGGTGTATGCGAAGAAGCCTGAAACAGTTGAACATCTTAAAGAGGAATCAAGCGCGTTATTGGCGAAATACAGCCACATTTATGCGAAAAACTTTCACCATTTTTGTAACGTGTTTTTACAATAATTAAACGTTGTTGGTTTGAACACTTCTCCATATTCTTAAATCGCGTGTCTGTACGTGAGAACTGGCAAAAACAATCACCGTACAACTCGTATTAACAAAATGGCGGCAGCAAATTTAAATCCGGCGCTCTTGCTGATACACCCTCTATTTATATTATAATAATAATTGCATTAAACGCTTTATATAAATAAATTCGGAATTCCAATTCGGAATGAAATATAAATTGAAAAAATATTTTGACATCTAGTAGCAAGCATTATAAAGAAAATTTTATTTAAATACAGCAAATTTTTGATTTATTTTACCGCGCGATGCTTTTATCTAATTGAATTGTTGTTGTAACGTAGTCAAGAAAATACGCCTTAAGGTCGATTTATATTATCCGTTATAACAAAAAAAACAAAAATTAAATTGCTACTAAAACATTTTTGGATTTTTTAAGTTATCTTTTACCAAAAGATACGATTATATATGATATTCATACGAAGAAAATGTCTGAACGGATAGTATAGATTGATGATGTCTGACACGATACGTGGAGGAACTGAACGAAACGGATAATATAAATCAACCTTGAGGTCGATTTATATTATCCGTTCTGTTCAGTTCCTACATGTATCGTGTCAGACAAAAAAACATTGTTACATATGTTTTCTATAGGAGTATTTATATTATCCGTTCCGTTCAGTTCCTACACGTATCGTGTCAGACAAATATTGTTGAAAATAATGTTTTGTCTGATGTTTGAAGGAGAAAAAATACGAAAGAATAGCGAAGAAAGTGGAATTCATAAATATTCCAACAACAAAACAACAAAAATTAAATTGGTACTGCCAAAAGATACGATTATATATGATATTCATACGAAGAAAATGTCTGAACGGATAGTATAAATTGATGATGTCTGACACGATACGATCTTGATTTGAGTTTTAATAAATCATTATCCAATAAGCCAAAATTTGAAATGTAATAAGTCTATACCCTATAATCCAAAATTTGGAATGACGGCACAGTATATTGTCGAAAAAAATCGACAATAAAATGTCGGATTATGACAAATAAAATATGTTAGGGAATTATTATTATTATAAAGAGAATATACCATGTCTTCGGCTGACCTTTGCATACAATTCCGGTTTGAAAGATTATAATTTCACTTTTCAGTTTTCATTAATCATACTCACGACTTTGTGATCAATAATCCATCAACAAAATGCTGCTTACCTGTAAAAAAAAAATAATTTTTAATTGGCCAAAATATCAACTGCATCAAGTATGTAC
Organism: Nephrotoma guestfalica; assembly: GCA_963691935.1. Lineage (NCBI taxonomy): Eukaryota > Metazoa > Arthropoda > Insecta > Diptera > Tipulidae > Nephrotoma > Nephrotoma guestfalica. The sequence continues at coordinate 213,289,884 of OY829915.1, forward strand.
ACATAATTTTAATTTTCTAATATGTAGTTGCTATTAAAATCTATTATAAATAAATCCACAATTAATAAAATTAAATTTTCATAATTTCTTATTGGTTAACCTACATTTATTAACCTTCAACATAATTAAATTCCAAATCTTCGAAAATTAATTATCTCAGCAAAAATAAATAAATATTCTGAAAAAATTACATCAACGGTTAAACTTCTATCGCCCAAGCATAAATTACAACAACAAAAATAATTTAACCTACAGAAAAAATAATACACACAACTATACTCTTCACACACATAAACATTTAAAATAAAAAACTGTAAACAAAAACACATGAGAATCAATCAAATACACACACATCGACATTGTTTTTCTTGTCATATGTTTTTTGTTTTCGAAACGAAACCCAACTTGAAATCCTCATTATGAAATTGACTATATCTCGTATACCTATATACAATTATTTAATAAACAGCTGAGTTCGAAGGCTGTACAATACAAATAAAAGAAAATAAAAAACATAACGCATACACTCACATGACCTATGGTAAAAATATACATACGTACATTTGAAAATATATTCAGCGTGTATAGCAACAAAACAAAATATATAAATATAAATAAAAAAAACTAGATTGTATTTGAAAATGCGAGAGGAGTTTGCGCAAATTAAAAAACTTAACGTGCATGACATACTTTTGATTAATAATTTTAGACATTACATTTTGTTATTCTTTCTAATTTACTAAGTGAAAGAGTTGGCGAGATACTATTATATATAGCAAGCATGTAATTTATATGATCATGTCAAATTTGTGTAACGTCAAGTTTACAAGTTAACATTTTTATGAATTTAATTTGAGCAACTCGCTTGCGTAGCAGCAAGCAGATAATAAAATTAGACAAAATCGAATAGCAGCTACAAAGTGAAGAAATAAAAATCGAAAGCAACTAAAAATGGAAATTTTTCACACTTGCGTGAAAAATGTAATAATAATTGTATTACTTTCGAATTGTTTTTTTTTTGTATTATTATTATTTCTAGAAATGTTATGAAACTTCAATGAAATAAAATTTTTATTTTTGTAATTCTTTACATAAAATATTAAAAACTGTAATTAAAGCCACTTGGTAACATTTTAATGTATTTTATTGTATGACAGAATGATACAAAAAACGGGTAAGCAATTAATCATTTTTAAACTGGATTAGCGTTTTCTATTTGGCCCAAAAAAAAATGTTGTTATAATAAAGTGTATATAAATTTAAAGAAACTATTTGTTATCACTCATGCTTCGCAAAATAACTGAGCAACTAAAACCTGTTTTGTTTTGAGTTTTGAGAACTACCTTGAAAATGTCGATTAAACTAGACAATATTTTTTATCGAAATTTTGACTTCCGAAATATAAAACCGAATCCCATCGTTTTTTTTTTATCAAGTTTATCATTACAAGTATCATGTTGTTTTCTATTATACGTCAACTGTCAACCGCAAGCATATCACACATAAAATTTAACCACATACCAAAATGAGAAAAACACAATAAATGTTACAGCGTCGTTTATCGATTGTTCTTCCTGTGTCATTTATAAAAAAAAACAATCTGAAATAATTTTGTGACATTCACTAAAATATTGGTAAAATTCATATTTTTGTGACTAAAAATATTGCTTGTCAAGTTTTTTGATTTGTGGAATTTTCAATGTACGAGAATAATTTTATTTCATCAGAGTTTTAATTATTCACATTTACTCATCATTTCCTGTATCATGATTCGAATGAGTTGCTTATTTATTTAGACAGATATAAAAAAAAATTTAAAAGAAAATTTTGTTACTCAGTTTTTTTTATATTTTAAAATTAAAAAAAAATTGTCCTCAAATATAACGATTTCAGATTAGAGGCCTAAATGAAATAAATGCAGTTCAGTAAAATTTCTGGATGCAGCCAATCCAAATGCAGAAAACACAACTGCAGTATTTCTCCAGATGAGGCTAAGACGCAGCAAACAAAAATGTTTCCTAATTCGATTCTTAAAGGTCCTGGTTTACTAAAGATTTACACTAAGACCCCGATTTACGTCCTAGATCGGTTTCAAAATAATTGCACGCAAAACGAAACAACACAAATCGAAACACATTTTTCCATATAACCCTATCGAAACAAAATCGGTTATTTAGTCGGATAAAATTTACCCTAAACGAGACAATTTGATTTTGACAATAATGACACTGCTCTAGAAAAGACCCTGTGTAGGTATCTTTAAGCTTGTCAGCCGGTTTTTTATCTGCAATAGCGATTTTCATTTTTGTAAAACGGGGCGACGCAAATCGGGTTCTTATTGAATTTTGAATTATTCTGAGTAATAGCCAGATATTGTTTTTATATCGAGGTAATGTTATCAAGACTTTTAGTAGTTTGGTTCAGACATTTCACCGGTAAAGATTTATATTTTCCAACTTAGTAATTTGTCTTATTTTGTGTTTTAACTTATTTTTTTGAAAAGTATTAATGATAACAAATTTTAACAATTGATAGCAAATTTTGTTTATGATTGATAAATGAAACGTATATCTTCAGAAAACACTGTACAAAAATAAATATATTTTCGTGATTCTGATTACCGTTCCTTTGAGAGTTGTATTTTATTTTTATTCATTTTCGCACAGGGTCTTAAATGACAATTTTTTGGGGGTGTTTCTCAATAAAAGAAAATATAAAAAAAAATCGTATCGAAGGAGAAAGAAGACAAGAAATGTTGGAATAAGAATGGGAATGTGAGTTTGGGAATTCTGAAAGATTTTGATATCATAGGAATGTAATAAATATCCAAATTATCGTAATTATATTTCTTCACCAAGCTATCCTAGAATTTTTAAATTTTTTCGGAAATCATGACCTGACATTCAAACATGACTAGACTCTTAAGATTTTGATTAATCTTTCTAAGATTTCAGCGCACTAACCTGGAAAGTTTTACTTTCTGAACTAATGACGAATGGCTATTAGCTATTGTAGAAATAATGTTTTAATTTTTGTTGCTTTCAATTGGTTGATATAAATTATTCGTTTCGTTTGCGACATCAGCTGCGTTTTTATGAAATATGGTGTTCGAGTCCGCGATAAAATATAGGGAAAATACAGGGAAATTTAGACAAAAACATTTAGAACAACAACTTTAACTAACTTCAAGTCAATCATTTTGACATTTAATTTTTGGTTTATAATTAAACACAATACTATCCAATATTAAAATAAATAAATTAATTTCACCAGCAAACATTAAGATATCCATTTTTTCTTATTAAAAACACAATTCAGTCATTTCATTTTCATTCTTTCAAATTTCCAGTTGTAAATGAAGTAAGGAACAATCAAAAAATTGTGTACTAAAAAAATTTCCCTGTTTCGTCAGTTCAGAAATTATTAAGTTTTTGATGAACTCGGTTGTACTCTACCTAATATCCAGAGTTCTTCAGAGTTGTTGAGAACAAGCATAAATAAACTTTATTCGATAATATAATGCAAGATATTGACTTAGTATAACCTCTTTAGGATTCGATTGAATAAATCCGAAGCAGAAATATTTTAATAATATGTGAATTGTTTAAAAAATCAAAATATAACTTATCGCGGTCTAGAGCAGCTGTTTCAAAAAAACGCAGCAATCTACAGAACAAAATACTAATATATCTATATCGTCGAATCCAAACCATGGTAAATAAAACATTTTTTGTCTAAATTTCTAACTAACGAAATTGATGGTTAGTGCTTAACAGTCCTAGAACACCAAAATGTCCTTGTTGTTGTGTTCGAAACTGTAAATCATTTCGACAGATGATAAATTTTAATTACACCAGCAAATTTTTATTAAAAAATTGTAGGCTCGATTAGTTTGGTGCCATCTCTGGATAACTGGTATGAACTAATGATCGATTTAGTTCGTCGGCAATTTAGACGAAAAAAATGGGCGAGGTACACAGTATTAATGTTCATGTTTATCTATAATTTAGAATTATGTTTCCGATATTAATCACAATTTGGGCATTTATAGTAGGGCGGCGATAAGTATTTTAAATTTAAGGCCCAAAACAGCAAAATATTTGGCTGTTCCAGATATTTATGATTTGTAACCTAACGCCGATTTTTTTTTAACTAAATTGGAGATTACTTCAACCCAATCGTCCGTAGATGGCACTAAAGAAACCACATCTGATGTTTAACTAAAATCTGTTAAATAAATAAATATTTATCAATCTCTAAAGTATTTCATTTGCAGATTAATGATAAATCTAAACTAAGTTTCCAGTTTAGAACTCAATATCATGCAAATTTCGGTTTATGAACCTTAGAGACATCTATCAATAATTGGTATGAACTATCCATCAATTTTGTTAGTCGAAAATTTAGAAATAACTCGATATTAGTCAATCATTGGTTTATGAAATCGCTACAAATTCTGTTTTGAAACCACAGTATGTCAAACAAGAATTGTTAAAAATTGCTTATTTTTCATTTAGAAATAACAAATTTTTCCCCAACAAAATTTTGACCGTTTACAGACAGTTTTAATTGTAGTTTAAAAATAGTTTTAAAATTGTGGCGGCTTCCTATTTACCTCAACTCGGTTTGCTCATTACTAAAATAGGTTTTTTTTTATTTTTGAGCACGATGAAATCGAGAATTCAAGTAATTGATTAGCAAGTTTCTTTTCTCGTCTCCAGTATTCGTATCGATTCTAAATTTCCCGTTTTTGGAAAATTCTGTTAAGCAAAGCTCCACAACACGTGGGTTAACCCGTAAAATTTTATTTTACAAAAGAAATTTTATGACTTTAACACTATTTTATAACTTATTTTAATTATGTTATTATTACCAAACGAGTTGCCACGAAGCTAGTTGTGAGACGTTATTTTGCGACCCTAAAGTTAGAAGATCCGTCCAACTGAATACTACAACTTAGTACGAAAAATCATAATTACATGCTATATTAAACATTTTTTGGCTTCATCCATTTCAACTAAAATGAAGGGATCTACTAGCTGTAATAAAAATTTCCGAAATCCATATAAAAAAATACAATGAATGCTTATAGGAAACTTTTAAGCTCATTCGATTTTGATAAAACATTAGGCTTTACCATTTTTCTAATACAATCCAAATCAAAATCGGGTCGAAAATCCTCTTTAAAACATAAAATTATGGCCCAATTATAAGCCCTATTAATGATTTTTCGGCGCTTCTCATTCTAAACAAGCCAATACGTTATCTCATTTAAAGCTGGCATAATCCAACACGAAAATATGACCTAAACTGGATTTAGAGCGCAAAAGATGATCTAGTGCCATATGAATAATCAAAGGCCCCCTATAGACTAATCAAATGTTCCATCAAAAATTTTACGATTTTCTACTATTGAACAAATTATTAACGTCGCAACGTGTAAGAAAACAAATCTGCATATCAAAGCGGGATTTGTGGGTCACAACATTTTGAGATATCAGGTTTACAAAAGTTCTGTAAATAAATAACTGGAAGTATTGGAATATGACCAATCCACTCAGAGATATAATAATAAATTATTTTATGCTCTGCTAAATATGAAGAAATTTATCGATTCCGACCATTTTCTGGTTGTAGAAGAATATACGTTCTGCTAGTAAACACTAACAATTTATGGCTCCGCGTTGGAATTCGTAATCTTTCATGAAAAGTTTGCTTATAATTGTCCGCTTAACAAAAACGAAGGTCGACTAAAGCGTAACAGTTACAATGAAATTTATCAATTTATAGTCAAACATTTCTTGTGAGCGAAAAGCAATGCGAGTTTCATCCAACGACAGATCAAGAACATAACCTCAACTATTTATAGTCTTTCAAATTACCAAGATTAATCCAATTTAAATATTCTGGTGCGTGTGTTTCTACTTTTCTAAGTTTTATACTTTTCTATTAAAATGATCTGCAAGTTTTACAGAACAAAACTAAAAAAGTAATGAAAAATCTACCTACAATAAGTTCAACCAAATTTATGTATAATGAGAAAATTCTACCTCTTTTATCATTGGTAGAGTACAAATACGTCATAACAATATACAAAATCAGACAAGGATTAATGAAGTATAATGTGTTTTTTCGTAATAACTTTTCCGTGTCGGAAGGGTTAACGCGTAAATTTATGTGCTATCGCCTGTCAAATTATAAATTTGCGATAACCCAAAATAATATATTTTATAAAGGAGTCAAACTGTTTAACAAGATGTCTGAGAACAAGAGAGAAATTATAATTTCGCAGCTAAAATTATATTTAAAAGAAACCCATTAGAACAATTTAATCAATGTTAGAATAAAATTCACTGAAATATTTGCTGTTGCAAATAAATTTGTTTTTCGTTATGAGTTAACCCATCTTTTGTAGAGCTTAAATTTCTCTTATCCTATTTTTATTATGATTCCGAAATGATTAAACTGTAAATAAATCGGGAATTTGTTGTCGAAATCATTTTGCTTCTACAAAAAACCAAAGTTGATGTGATTAGCGATAGGTTTATCCCATAATTTAACTTCTCTATTTCATTTTTCGTGGTCATTCCGTTTAGAGATTTGTGAATGCATTACGACTTCAAGTATGAATGACCTTACCAAATCGTTATATTCTGATGAGCCGCGATGGTGCAGGTTTTCGACTCTATTGTCTATTGGATATATTAGAATATATATGCCAGTCCACTATAACATTGTAGGGAATGAGATCTCGCCGATCTTCTAGACAAAGCTTGTTGACAATTAAAACTAATTGGTCCTATACCTGCTGTTCTATTGCGGTTTAATCATGGTAAGGCAGCAATAAAAACTTAGTTTTCCAGTTTACTGAGGCAAGAGTGACTTTACATTCCTACCAGTTACATAGCTAAGCGTTTTATCTAGATTCAGCTAAATACGCGACTTCCTTAAAAAAGGACTAACTAAGAATTTATGATGGCTTAAAAACATCTTAATCGTATAGCGCTGGCTCCGACCGACTTATGTGACGACTGCTTAGAGAGAAATGATGATAGCATTCATTACATTTATTTAAAAAACTGTCTTGCTTTTGCCAGAATAAAATCTCTTGTATTCAATTCTTGTAAGCATTACATTACAAGCGTGTTACATTCCCAAATAATAATGCCCTTTGGCGACATTTGTTGTAACTCGAATGTTTACATAATGAAGTGGACAATCTAATTTTATAAGGGTGGTCAGATTGTTGTAAGGGCTGCCAAATCCCACAATTTTGTGATAGCTCCGAATGAACTTGTTATAGTACTCCAGGTTTTATACTCAAATTTATATTAATCTTTACCAGAGAAAGTGGAGGAACCCTTAATTTTTTAACTAACAACATCCCAACAGACATAGTACGCGAGGGCTTCGTAATTAAAGCGACCCTACATGCATGGGAAAATTGTTATAAAGGAATAAAATCGATGCCTAAATTATATATACTCGTATATAGTATGTACCCTGTATCATAAAAACAAAACAAGATCAGTTCTAAAGTTTAGCCCACATATTTACTATTACACATAAATTATAATAACTTGACTTTATTTAAGACTTAGAATTATTCCGTATATGCTATTTACCAATTATACAATATTTAGCTGAGTAATTTTTAAATTACAATTTTCTTCATCTACAATACAAAAATGAAAAGATTATATTCAATTATGGGCACAGCATATCAAATATTCGCATTCGTTCCACTTCGCCTCATTTTTCGCGCATATTCATAGATATGTATACACAATGATAGCTTATAATATCTAAACTAAAATCAATTTTCCACTATACGTATGATGATGAGATCCGACAACCTTCACAAATATAATAATAATTAGATTCTACATTGGTATTATTTTTCTTAGAAGCAAAAAAAAAATTCCAATGCCAAAATCTAATTAAAGCTAAATCCTTGAACTAACATTGAAAATCACACTATATTCCTTATAAAGCTTTCGTTTGGCTGCGCTGACGAAATCTGTGCGACACATAAAATATTTTGAAAAAATGCCCAATACACCATTTTAGTGTATTTCAAAAACAATTATTTCAAAATAAGTAATTTCATTTTTTTATACCTAATACATTCACAAACCTATGTTTAGTTTACACATATATTTATGTTGGCTCTATTCAACTATGTAATATGCTTTTATGTTTATTCACATTCAGCATAAAACAACAACAAGAAATGAAAAGTTGTATATAAAAGAAAAAAAGCAATCGCGCAAATTTAGGTTACAAAGTCATAATATTGTTGTAATATCAAATCGTACAGTACGTTCAAAAACGAACGTTTGTACAAGGTTATTGCAATGGAGAATATTTCAGTATATAATTTACAATGTACAGTACACATTTTTAAAATGGCAAATTTTATGAAAATACTTTGAATGTGGTATTTTTCATTGTTACATGTGTTGTTGTCTATTACGATTACATCTATTTACTTACAGTTTAAACATTCGCTTTATTGTATTCATCGTTCTAATCAACTCAATTAATATTTAATATTATATCATTTGAAGAAACAAAGTTTTATACTGATAGGGCAGAAAACATGACCGAAATATATCAGTTTCATAGTATGTCGAAAATTAATATCAAATTTTACTATTATTTGTTAAACGTTTTAATAACCTTTTAAACATTATTAATTCTCTAGGCTTTGGCCAAACAAATTAATTGTAAAGGCTTGCTCCCAGATTTTGATGAGCAACAAAATATTTTAACGCTCATTTAATTTATAAAGTGCTTCCCACACATAATTTTTATTATTTCTACTTTATGTTTTGATTTGTGGCACAAGAAAAATATTTGATGAACAAAACTCAATAAAAAAATATTTTGGTGCTCAAAAATCAATATTGTGCTGCCAATTGCTCTCCAAAAATTAGATGAGCTATTTATTGGCAGAGGTATTATTATTATGCTGCCAAGAATTTGGTAACTATGGTATTTAATTACATTTAAATATAAAATAGGACACCAAAAAATATTTTATGGGCAATAAATTCCTATACGTCTGCAAATACGTAGTTGTATTTTGAAAATGAAGTTTGATGCCTAAAACATTCCTTTATACTGTTAGTTCACAATTGGCCAGAAAATTCGGAGAATTTTTTTCCAGGAGGAGAAAATTGAGGGCGTATTCAACTAAAGAACATCTGAAAACTACAATACAGAAGTTTTACTTAAAGGATGTCATGTTTCACTTTTACTTGAAACTTAATAATTTTAAACAATTTTGGCGTACGCCTTAATACTAGTAGAATATAAAACGGTCACACTGTAGACGGTATTCTGTAGTTCTCGAAAAGGTAATTCGAAACAAGTAATTTTGCTTGTACGTACAATCCGGTTTAACGTGTTTATAAAACTTTTATTCGTCTTCATGTAGTAAATCAATTTTCTAAGGAATATAAAGGCTTTAGGGCCTCTTAAACCTTTGTTTTAAAATGCGGGTATATTTCGAATAGGCTTATTTGCTTACACAAATTTTTATTGGAAAATGTGCCAAAATTGATTTATTCAAATTGGCCGAAAACTAATTCGAATATGCGCAAATTTATTAATTAATTCTACTGAGAAATAAACTTTGATTATAATGTCTGACATTACCAAATAGGGACACTACTTCAGAAAGAAAAGATTATTTTTATGTTGTGCATGTTAACGACCACAAAGGGAATATTATTGTTTGAAATGAATATCTCTAGTATTTCTTATTGATATCGGCAGTCAATATCAATATAAAAAAGCCTTTTGGCGTCATTTGTCATAATTCGTAATGCTTACATAATCGCCTCCTAATACACAAAAATATTAAAAACGATAACTAGGTAGTTAATGTTCAAAAAATTGCTAAAACAGGTCTATTCGAAACTGGTGGAAGAGTAAGTAAACATTATAAATTCGAGTCAGATTTTCGAGACAAAGTAATTTTAATAAATTTTCCATTACTAGTTTAAGAATAGGCTTGTTTAGTACATCGATAGCCCTTAAACTGAAAAAAATTAATAGGAAATGCGCAACATCCGAACGTTTTAAAAATAATAATAAAACGATAAATCTTTATCCGATCGCTCTGAAAAAACCAAAAATTTCTACAGGCTTTTTTAATTCATGTCTCCTCGCTCTGGGGATCAATTATGCAAGCATTATGACATTGACTTACGACAAATGACGGCAAAAGGCTTTTTAATTAAAGCATTGGGTTATCGTAATTGTGACTTTTGTTGTTGTTTTAGTCGTACACATTTATAAATTAGTTTGAGTCGAAAGTCGTAATGCTTAGATAATCAGCCCCCCGATGTAATAAAAACACATCACATTAGGAGTTGTATCGAAATTATAAATGGGTACGAAAAAAGTCTTTTAAAGTCATTTGTCGTAATGTTTATACGAGGTGTTTTTTAATAAATGCCAAGCTTTAATCGCAGAAATGATGTAAGATAGGAGAACAATACTTACAAGTAAAATCGTTCAATGTCGTGATGTAAAACGATCTTGAAAGTCATGTGTTTGACAGATATTGACGAAAGTTAGTTTTTATAATTAGAACCTATATGTTTGCGTGTAGTTTTTGATTAAGCAGTGAAAAATAAATACTTGTTGTTTATACAAGATTTTTCGTTAATTGTATGGTTCCAGAGTTAACAGCAAAAATTGATCTGCGTTATAGCAAAGGAAATTTCTCTAGTTCTTTCTACATTGTTGCATTGTAACACATTAAATTGTTTTTTGTTTTGTTTTCGATCCATTTATTCGGAAACATTAAATCTAATTGGTCTGGAGAAGAAGCCATATTTCTTGTCGTTCTCGCAATGGAATGCCTTCTAATACATTTGGGAGATCTTCCATCGTTCCACGAAATTTTCGGTGTTATGGTCCGATTAGGCGGGAACCAAATATTCAAGCACAAACATTTATACTCCGCCCATGTTGGTTATCAACAGTACACATCCAATGTGAATTCAAGTTGTTCCAAGATTAGCCGTGTTTCTTGATGTTTGACCTGATCCGGTTCAGTTCTCATTTCGTCAAACAACTTTGGATTAGGTTTTCCATTTAAATCAAGTTATGTCTATTCACATTACTGTCACTTTTAAATGTAGCACTTAATAAACACATTTTTTGTAATCACTTGTTTTTTGTTTCGCAACAATAAATTTTTGAATATTTAAAAAAAATTCAAAAAGTTTAAAAATCACTCGATCGAGTTCGACTTGTTAGGTCATCATCAGGAATATCTACTCAATTTAAATGTAGCTTCGTCTGTTGATGGAACATGTTGCTGATAATTCTGTAGCAACGATATGTGGTATGCATGGAAATTGTTTTCCCTCAAAACGCGAGAGACAAGTGTTTGAAATATTCGTACTCGACCTCGTGCAATATTTCGAGTTAATGTGTTTCGGTCCTGTTGTACTCTAGCAAGTACATCTACAACAATTTCCTTTTGAGTCTCACAGCATCTCGTTGAATTTCCTATGGTTCCTGTAGTGCGGAGCTTATTTGCATTAAGTAAATACATCTCTTTCTCTTTTTCACTTATCGAAAACCAATAAAATTCTAGGAAAAATGAAAGAGTTTCTTGCTCTAGTACCTATTCGTTGATCTGACAAGGGAAAATCAATACTTTCGGTGTTTGTAGATGCAGCTGACATCGTTTGTTGCTATAGATTACCTGTTACCGATATAGATATTTTTTTTATTAAAAAGTTAATAATATACTGGAACAAATATTTGTAGGTTATCTTTTGCTTTTGTGATTTTTTGTACTTTCCAATCGACACTTTATCCAATACACATTTTTCGCCTTATAAGTACTTGCGGTAGTCGATTGGAAAGCAACTATTAAAACTATTAAAAATAAATTTAGTTTGATTTGAGTTTTCACAATAAATCAATATCCAATAAGCCAAAATCTGTGCGATAATAAGTTAAGAAAGACCCTATAAACCAAAATCTGAAATGACAACACTGTCGACAAATTATCAACAATAAATTGTCGGATATTATACGTTTTGTAATGGTCTAAATGACAATTCTATTTATATAACGTAAAATAACTGCAAAGGGTGGTAGTAAATAAGTTCGTGGAATTAAATCATATAAATCAAGCTGATTTGAAGGATTCTAATGAAAAAAGACTGCATTTTAAAATGTAACAAGGACTTGTAAAGAGCTAATTAATTTATTTTATTACAAGTATATTAGAAGAGGCCTAAAATATCTTAATTTAGAGTATAAAATTGTGTTGTTCGGGGTTTGAAACTTTTAATTGGCTATTTATGTGTCGAATCAAATTGGTCATATTTTACATACCTATCTTTGCATCTTGTTAGGTCAAAGGATATATAGTCGGAGACGCGTCATCCGGGAGTCTCGCTAACTTGCCTTGTCGTGCACTCTTATAAATTCACCATCTCTTGCTAAATTGCCGGGTCTCCAGGTTTCTTACGCTGTGATAAGAAAAAATGTTTGCAGATTAAATTTTTCTTTGGTGGTTTTCCTTTGCAGGTCATCCCAATCATAAAACAATTTTTCTAATTACAAGTTCAATAAAATCGGTATTTTCTAACCAATTTTCGATATCTTCCCTGTTTTAAACAGGTGATCAGATCCTGGATCCATTTCATTACAAAAACATTTTTCATAACCTTTTTGTTTAACTTGAAACCTCTAAACCGTTCTCAGTAGGCCCACAATTTCTCTTTCTAAGTTTTTAGGGTAACATAACATTCCTATTATTGTTAGAAGGCATTCTGTGCAAAAGCAGTAAACTTTTTCCTTCATACAAACTAGGACCACCCGACAAGGGTAAATAATTTATATGGGTAAATGGTGTATAATTTTCTCAAATTTGATAATTTAGCTACCGGTAGCTGTGAAGTTGAAAACTCTATTTTGACCTGGCGCTATGCAGGGCTCGACCTTCAAAACAACATACATTTCCTAATATACGTTAGAATAATTCAACTTTTCTAAATCAATCAATTATATCCGCCTGATGCAATAATATATTTAGAAGCGACTACATGACAACAGCACAGTAGAAATAAAAATTTCTTAATATTTATTTACATTAGGATGAGTAAATAAAATTTCAAAAAAATCAAGAAAATAGCTGCATATATATATAAATACAAACACTTGGATACAGTAACGCAATTGATTTACCCTAGATACATGTACTTAGAGTTGTAAATCTGGTCACTTCTATCTCCCCCAATTTCGATGCGATTACATAACAAACACATTCCATCAACTTTCATGTCCGCTTCAATTAAATTAAAAATAAAATAAAACATTATTCGAATTTACAAAAAGCCACTTGGCAATTTCCATAAAAGAAAGTTTCATATCAATCACATATGACCTGATTATTATAAATCTGTATGTACATATATCAAATCTATAAGAAAAATAGGTCAACATAAGTTTAATGTGCTAAAAAATACAAAGAAAAAAGTTCCTGTTAGCTCTTTTGTAAAATAAACATATTCACAAAAATCAATATGTACTAAACATCGTTGAATTCTCATACCTAAATTTACTATACATAAAAGCTCGTTTTATATTTCACAGCTGGGCAATTTTGCTCAAAATATCTATATTATGCATATGTATGTATACAAAATAATAAACAAATACAATCAAATCCATCATATGATTTTCGTATATAAACAAAATTCGTTACAATCTCTATGTATATGTACGATTTTGTTTGATTTTCTTTTCAAATATTATACACACACACACACGAGCACAATTTATAAGAGGAACAAAAATATACTTGGTTTTTATTCAAATACATCTTCAAACATATTACGCAAAAACAAAATATGAAATTAAAAAAAAATTAGTGAGCTAAAAACAAAACGGTAATTAGGGCTGCTGGCTAGTAAATTATTAATTAGTGTATTTATTATATCCTTTGTTGTGTGACACGGCGTTGATGTGTGTGCTGGGTACGTATTATCAAAATAAAATTCGATTTTCTTTATACCGGATCGCACAAAGGATATAAGAAAAGAATATAATATTTCTTTATTTAAGAAAATCGTTAAAATTAGGTGTTACTAAGTTTTTTTTTTTTTTTTTGATCGAGACATTGACTTTCGAGCCAAACAACGACGGAATACAATAAAACGGTATATACATTATTCAAATCTAAGTCTTATTTGTTCTTATTATAGTGATTTTTTAGGATACATAACATAATACATATTTACAAGAGATATGATGATAAATACACAGTTTGGTATTATTTTCAGATTTTATTGTCTGGTCGAAGTTTTATATTTTCGGTTTAATAAAATGCAAATCTAAAGGTTAAATGGGTACAATTTATTATACAAGAGGAGCTGGTAGCAAGTATACTTAATATGTTCTTTATATGTGCATAATATATACAACTATAACTTAGTAATAAATTGATTTTTTTGTATTTTTTGTAGGGTAATCCAGTTTCCAGATCGAAGAGAGCAAGGCTTTTGCGGGGTAAGCATTAGTGAAAAAATAGATATAATATATTTAAATAAAACATGTTACAATTAAGTATTTAATGCGTTTCAAAGATAACGACTTGGATGCACTTGAAACTTATTAGTAACCAGCAAAAAAATCTGTAATTTCCGCTGCCTTACAATGTTCAAGATTTCATATGTATGGCTTTTTAAAACATTGTTTAAAAATATAATAAAAAAAACGTGTATGTATATAAAACGGAGAACATCTTCGGATATTTACGTAAAAGAAAAATTATGTATTATGTTTTTGTGAAAATGGAATTGTTTATTTTAAGTAAAGATAAAAAATAAACGAAAAGTATTGTAAAACCAGTTTTTTTTTGGTTTCGAGAGAGACCAAAGTCGATAAAAAGGTTTTGCTTTTTTTATCTGTGACTGTGTTATATACTTTACCCAACATACATGCATAATACAGTCAAGTCTGGAAAATTTATATTTTTATATACACATATAAAAGAAAATGTACACACGATTTGTAAAAAATCGTTTAATAAAGCATTTTGTTCAAGGTTTTAAATAATTAATGAATCCTAAACAATAATTAGATTTGAGTATGTAAATTATAGATTTTCCGTCTAATTATATCGTCATGATGTGATTCAGTAGTGTATCAATACATCAGTTTCCAAGGTTATTAAAATAAAAAGGTTTAAATACTATAAATTTGATTTCAAATGGTTCACTGCGTGACAACCTTTCCAAATAAGACAATATTATTATTTTGCACATATGGCTGACTAATATTCATGAATATATTTCAGTCACTAATCATTTTAATGCTTTATATGTACCTTCTATACAACTAGTAAACACGAATTATCATGTTCCATCACTGAATCAATTTTAGTTTTATAACGAACGATAGAATAAGTATATGGAGGGACAGGTAAACCATGTAAACCGTCATCCAACTAAACTACCATATAACAATACATTTACTTTAACTATATACGAGATACCCCTGTGTTATACACTTTATTTTCTTTGTTTCATTTGTTTTTCCATATACACAATTTAACGTATAAACCAATACATAAATATTCTTCAATCATCGAAATAGGTATGTATAACGTACAATATGTACACATTTCTGCGAACATTTATATAACTGTGCGATGAATTATTATACGCATTATTTTATTTCCTATATATACACACACAAAATACAAAGTTGTTTTTGGGGTTAACATTCTCCAATAAAATAAAATTTCCGAAATGCTTTACATGTATGGATGTAGGCGACCGATATGTCAAAGAATGAAATTTAATTCACTTGACTTTTAACTACGTCTACACAAAATTGATTATGATGTAATAGTATAGTAGCACGACTGTGAAAAGTGATTTTCACATGTCTCACATTGTTTTATCAAACATTCGTTGTAAAAAAATAATAAAAAAAAATAATCTTTTTTCATTTATTTAATAATAATAACGCATAATTAATTAAAAATTATAATGAATGTATTATATTAGTATTTGCCCTTGGCTATAATAAAATAATTCGCGCAGCAAACTATACAGAGAGAATATTTTGTACGTCAAAAATCAAAATTTACAAAAAAAAAGAATTGTTGTTGCCAAAAAACTAATGTATTCTTTGTTTATATATATTTCTCTCCTTCTCTGTTCTGGTATATAAAACATTCAAAAAGAACATTGTCTCTATATTCCGTACTGAAATGGCTTAAATCGAAAATTTATAATGGAAATATGAAATCACCCAAAATACTAAAAAAAATGTTCTAAGTTTAGTCATCGTCAGTGTAATTGGTGTATTTTGTACTTTTGATTACAAATCAATTAGCCTCGCAAAACTATTTTACGTTATAACCTGCCTGAACTCTAGACTTAGTAGCTGTACGTTGTGTATGGTTTGCCCCATATCGGGCGCCGAATTTTTCTTAAACACGTGTCGATATTGTGTCACACTCGTAAAGAGAACACACACCTTATAATAAATTTTCTCCGATGACGTAATGCCGTGTGCCAATTTTCTGTTTGTTGAGTATAATAAAGTTCTATTTCAAGTAATAATCCTTATATTTAAGAAAAACTTGGCACCAAATCAAACCAGATTTCAGATTTTTTAATAAATCGACAATTTATTCGCATGAAAATGTGCATTCACATTGAACTACAAACAAAATGTTTGGGACAACCGCATGCCGAATATACAATAAAACATAACCTCTATGTGATTTATAATTTCCGGTTTTTATATATCCCGTTTTCTTTTTAAAATTTAAATATTATAATGAAGTACGCCATATATGTGCATAGCGCCCTAATAATTAAATTTTAATGACGTATTGGGTACATAAAAAAAATATTCGCACACTATCTATTGTTTTAGTAATCAACAAACAATAAACTAAACAAAATTTGTAACAATTGGCAAAGATGTTATTTAATTGCAATAAAAATAGGAGGCCTCGGACTACTGAAAGTGAAAGCGTATGCGTTTTATTAGAAAGAGATATTGATGTTTCGTATTCTTTATTTAAAATACGTACATAACAGTTTAATTATTATTATGATTTTATAGGTTAAATTATAATGTTGTTAAGTGTAATTAACTTTTATGTAAGATTCATGTGCTTAAATTATGCGCATACTGAACATAACTAACTATATACAAAGCTCTAAAACTCGTCGATTTGCAATTTGTGAAGCAAACAAAAATCATCCAAATTCGGTTTAACCAAACCAACTTAGCAAATTTAACCCAATTTTATTTCATTCATTCTCGAGCACATTGTGTTTGCATGACTGAAAACGATTTTCCGTTATTTATATTTTGTAAACGAATTAACCCTTAAATGCATGGTGTATCAAAAATGATACACGCAAATTAAAAAAAAATTATCACTTATTTTGCAAACTCCTAATATTTAACTAAACGGTATCTTGATGTAATACACATAATACTTCTCCATTTTTAACATTGGCAGCACTGTGTAATGAAAAGTAAAAATGCGGGAACAGAACAAAAGTGGCATTTCAACTAAGAGGATTGTTGGTATGATCGGTCCGTGACAAAAGTGATGTACTGCCATAAAACAAATTAATATTAAAGGTAAGTTTATATTTATCAATTTAAAAGATGTGTCATTCGTTTAGATTAATAAAAGTTGTTTGATTTTCATTTAATATTTGTTTTGTGGTCATTTCTGTTATATGTTTCATGCATAAAAAAATAAATTGTTTTCTTGTTTTATTTATGATACGTATCACTTATGAAATTTAAGATGCACGGACCACGGCCTGGTTGTTTATCAGAAAATCTAGAGGAATGTATAACGAAGATAATTTAGAGCAACAAGTTGCGGAAGACAATGAAGAATTGTTTGATATTAAAAATATGAATATAATACTGTGGGCAAAAAATAGTAACACTTTGTTCATAATTTTAAAATTCTTTATTTATTTCTCCAAATCTATTTCGTCCCCCTCAAAGTAATCCCCCTGGCCACAATACACTTGTGCCAACGTTTTTTCCAATCCTCGAAACAGTTGTTAAAATCAATTTCCGGAATAGCCTCCAATGCGCGTAGCGATTCACGTTTAATGTCTTCAATTGACTCAAAACGGTTTCCCCGGAGCGGTCGTTTGAGTTTGCTGAACAGCCAGAAGTCACACGGAGCTAAATCAGGTGAATACGGTGGTTGCGGAACGATATGGGTGGAATTTTCGGCGAAAAAATCACGTAAACCCAATGCAGTATGAGAAGGTGCATTATCGTGGTGCAAAAACCAAAAGTTGTCGACCCGTAATTCCGTCCTCTTTTTACCAATAGCTTCACGCAAACGACGCATAACACTCAAATAGTATTGCTTGTTGACATTTTGGCCGGTCGGAAGGAATTCGAAGTGCACCACACCTCGATAATCGAAGAAAACTGTCAACATCACCTTGATTTTTGACTTGCTTTGACGTGTTTTTTTCGGCTTCGGCTCACCTTTGGCACGATATTCGGCCGATTGATCGTCTGTTTCCGGGTCGTAACCATAGATCCAAGACTCATCGCCAGTTATAATACGTTTCATGACATCCTGATAGTCGGAAAGCATTGTTTCACAGACGCGAACGCGACGCTGTTTTTCCAAAAAATTGAGTGATTTTGGAACCAATCGGGCTTTCACTTTTCTTAGACGCAAATGATCTTTCAAAACGTTTTCACTGATCCTTCCGATATTTCAACGATGCCAGTAAGGTCCCTGACTGTTAATCGTCGATTCTCGAGCACCAATTCTTTGGTTTTATTAACGTGTTGATCATCAGTTGATGTTGATGGCTGTCCTAGACGTGGTTCGTCGTCAACACGTTCTCGACCCTCTTTGAACAATTTGTACCTTTTGCAACATTCTGAACATTTCGATATCGCAAAATTGATTCCGCACACAAAATTTAATGAAACTTCTTTGTTGAATAATTTCACTCATTGTAAAAATCGCTGAATGCTTTTGTACTTCAGAAAGACAAGCGTATACTAAACATTAATGATTATTTTGATGTGACATTTGGCACAGATGTCACTGACAGTCATACCAACATAGAAAAAAATATTTGGACGAATGGTTTTCCGCGTGAACTTTAATTTAATTAATTAAATTAAAAGCCTTACTACTTTTTGCCCACAGTAGTAATTTTTGAAACGGAAGAACGAACAACGATACAAATATTGAATTTACAAAGCTTGAAAACCAAGGCGGCATATTTGAAATGGTCAGAAGGTGAATTTAGCATACCCGATGATGATATTCCATTTAAGGGGAATTCTGGCCTACCGTTAGAAGTTATAGAACTTGATTTATCATAGTAAACGAGACTAATTTGTATTCTACGCAGATTGACGTATCAAAATCGACAAACTTCACCAAAATTATAATATTTATAAGTATATATTGGTATAAGTATAATGGCCTCTGTAACAACGAATACAAATATTTGACGGTATTGGAATTCTGTCTCCGGTAACAAGCTTATTCAAAAAATACAATGGCCGTAAATAAATTTGAAAAATTCGTCAAATTCTGCATTTTAACAATAACGAGAATGCAGTGCCTAGAGACAGCCCAACACACGAGAGACTGATTAAAATTCGGTCAGAAGTAAAATTTCATTCCAGGAATATCTGTGTTGACGAGCAAATTTGTTCTACTAAAATTCAGTTATATGAAACAATACGTGCCAGCAAACCCATATAAATGGGGTTTCAAGTTATTTGTGCTTTGCGTCAAACTTCGAAATTTATACCGGTCAGGAGAACAACGGTAGTTTACAATCCGAAAATGAAATTTGATTTAGGCACGAGCAGTAATGTTGTGCTTAGATTACTAAGAACTGTACCCTCGCACCAGAACTTTAAATGTTATTTCGATAACTATAACACCTATATACCACTCATAATAGAACTAAAAAGGAAATTAATTTTTAGAGTGGGGATTGTTAGAAGAAACAGAATTCGAAATGTTTCATTACCAGATGACAAATTATGGAAGAAAAAAGAACGAGGCCATTCACAACAATTAATTTCAGAATACGGTTTGAATCAGATTGCTCTGGTTTCTTGGAAAGACACGAAGATAGTGAATCTTCCCTCTAATTTTGTTGGCGAACAGCCTTATTTCACTTCCGAAAGACGAGATAGAAAAACAGGTGGGGTGAAATAATTAATGTATGCTACTTTTGTGAATAACAGTAAAGATTATTTTCTATAACATAGACCAGATCAATGTACGTTACCCAGCTATTATAAAGGAATATATAAGTCATATGGGCAGAGTTGATCTCTTCGACTCCCATTCGGGTCGCTATAAAATAAAATTTAAATCCTGAAAGTGCTATATGAGATTTGTTTACCATTTATTAGACGTGATAGTATGCAATACGTGGATTACATACGAGTATAACTAAGATTTATTATCCTAAAAAAAAATAATTTTAGTTTTGTTTTTCAGACGAACTAAGACCAAAATGAACGAAAAGAAAATTTTAAATTTATTAGAGTTTAAAGAAGAATTAGCATCCACACTATGCAAAATAGATGAACGTGCTCGGATCGGCCGACCTTCAGTTGAACTAGGTAAAGCTAATGAAAGAAAATAAATTCGACTCGATCGCCTTAATCACTAGTCAAACTGGTCCTCTCGGCGGCAAAGATGCAAATTGCGATTCTATGGCCTATTTCAAGTGCGATAATTGCAATGTAGCCTTATGTTTTAATAAAGACAGGAACTGTTTAAAATGTTCCATAATAATTGATATTTTTTGTGATTTTATATCTAGGAGCTTTGTGAATATATAATAAGTGATAAATTTTTTATTTTATCATTTACAATTAAATATTATTTTTTGTTTTATTTCTGATACACAGTAAAAAATGAAAATTTCGGGAAAACGGTTTCGGTTAAGTTTACGCTTTTTTGACCAACGAGTAAAAATAAATAAAACAATAATTTTTTCACACAGATAAAAAAATGCATGCATCTAAGGGTTAAGATTTATTATAAAAGGTCGATTCTTAGTTTCAAATTTTTAATCAACCTAAGCTAATAAGATTATTTACTTTTGATTTTCTTATTTATTACTGTAATAGAGATGCATCTGCTCCTAACCAGTAAAATAAATGTAAGGTACCAATTTAAAACAGTTCACAAAGTTCATTTTAGTTGTGTTACTAGTTTTCTTTTTATATGAATTTGTAAAAAAGCATACTTCCTAAAAAGAATATGGCGGCGTAGCTGTCAAAAAACCCACAACACAAGCAACTACTATTCAAGCAATACCACAGGCAAACAATTGTCAATACTTGGTCTATCAATATTTTTCAACAAATTTTGACAATGTTTTGTGACGGAGCGAGTATTTTTTAAGCGACCCCATTAATGCACACTTTACATTTTACTAATTTAAAAGATAATAATTGTATCCGCTTCCTATCAAAAGATTGATTTAAATAAAGATCAGAAATACTTAATGTTATTTTATTTATTCATTTGCAGATTTGTGTTTCAAACTTATAGTAGATTTAGATACATATTACCAAAGTAAAATTAGAAACAAAAAATTCCACTTTCGTTTTCATTTTGTAGTACCTACTCAGTTCACCAGTGAAAAACCAAGTGTGTTCAAAACATCAAAGATGGAGCGCAAACTATCGCAATTAATTTCATGTGAAAATAATGTCTCGGTACATTATTTTGATATGAAATGTTGACAATTGTTTGTATTTGAAGTCAATAATGAAATTTTTTAAATACCATAAATCTATAAATGTTAAATAAAATTAATATAATTTAGTTTATTCACGTAAACTAAACAAATTCATCTTTCTATGTCTACAAATGTATACGTTAAAATAAATAAAATTTCATTCCTATTTCACGCGAAAATAAATAATTTTTGGGGACCGCGATAAATTTTAATTTCAATTTGAACTGAGTCCTAAGCTTTATGAAAAAAATATATATTTTTGGTACGTGGGTCGCAGCTACTAGATTCACGGAAAATATCTATATCTACGAAAAATGGTAGTTGATTTTGACGGTGAATGACAGGTAATCATGGAAATGGGTAAGCAGACCTGACTATAGGTGATTTTGACGATCATTGACAGGTAATCCTAAAAAATGAGTACTGCTATACGCAAGACAAAGTAGGTTATGTTGATAAGTCAACCGATAGGTTTGGTACATTGCCTAAGTTGCCAAAAGGATCAAAATTGCCTACACTTTTTCTACTTGTGCAGGACAGATTTCAGTTATCGAACCAGTATTCGACTTTGTGCTACAACACACTGTGGGTTTCGTAACTTTGTACTTTATTAGAGTTTGCAAAAAATGTACTACCCTTTTTTTGGTATTAAGCTCATCATACTTTTAAGTTTCTCTTTTAACTGTCATTTGCTAAAATTCTATCCTGGACTTCTTCACTTTTCACAGGGGTTTGTCAATGTAAGAATTAATAAAAAATATCATAACAAAAATGAAATTGATTGGGATACCAAAACCATGTTTTTTAACGATTTAATCTTTCCAATCTGATCTAGGGCCGAATCACTCCCAACTCTTTCGAGTTTCGCTTTTCCTACCTTACACATTGCCTGCCAATTCGAAGACGTACGGTTTGCATAGCTCCATGCCATCCTACAGTTCTGGCATGGAAGATGGGTTGGCCCATGAGTTGTGCACTTTGACAGGGGGTCATAGTTGTGTTCATTTCCATCACGAACGTAGATGACAAAAATACCTTTTTGCATCCTGCTACAATTCGAGATCCAAACGCCAAAGCTTTAACCAAGCATAATTCCAAACATTTTAATAACTAAATTGTTATAAAATATATAAACATTTTGATATTTATTCATTGTGGCTTTGCTTTCGTTTCGTTGAATAAATTTACAGAAATAGGAGTCTTAAGGGATTTTTTTTGAAATTTTGGAATCTGAATGGGTGGAACAATTTGGCCACATTCAATAGAACTCGTCGATTTAATATTGGCTATGTTATTAAAAGTTTTCAATATTGAAGATGCTAGTGAAATGTATTCATTTCTTTACTGAACTTACTGATCGAAGTTTCGTCTTTCCGAAGGTGTTCGATTACATTAACACTACCTAAATGGTATTTGTTAAACTCGTTTCCACAAAACTCTGCTGGGGCCACAGTTAATTATATGTTTCAGTCCACTGATCTTACGGCTAATGTTATGAATCGATAACATATTAGAACACAAAGCGCTTTACTAAATTTCTCAATTAAAATAAAATAAAAGTTTAACTTAGATTAGGGGATGACTGCTCGAAGGACTAGCATACCCATTTGTCGATCCGAAGTCATGCCATGGTATTTAAACTACCATTCACATACTCATACAATTACAGTAATCATTTGCGCTTCGCAAGTTCAAAGTTACGTACACTGATATGGAAGATCGGCTACCGTTGCGATCTACTCTATTAGATGATAATTTTTGAGTTCTTTAAATCACGGATTGCAATCAGTTAATAAAATTCCGTTTTACTAATCTGGACCTCCCACTTCAAGTGCCGAACCTATAGCCACTACACTATTTGTCCGGGAAAAATTTTAACTAACTCTATCAGAATGGATTTCGGATTTTAATGTTGTGTGTTGACCGAAAGTCCAGTGAATGTTTTGGGGTATATTCAACTGGTAGTCAGCAAATTCACATGAATTTTTTGAAATTTTATTACTGTAAGATCTTTTTACAATAGTTTTACTTTTTATCATTCTAAATGACTTTGGGACGTCGGAAAAGAAAATTGCTCATTAAAATAAAATAAATGTTTTTTTAGATTCCTTATTTAATGTTTTCTTTACAATTTTCTCAATTTTTATTACAGAAATTTGTTAGAATATAAATATAAAATACATAGCTAATACAAACGGATTCAAACCAACATTAATTGGAAAAATAACCGAAAAACATATAGCGACAAAACAACAACAAAACTTAACCACATTACAAAATAGCGACACCAATGCAGACAAAAAATTCATAAGCGTAGAATACAATAAAATGACTCACAAAATAATGGAAAAGGCTTTCAAAAAATTCGGATCCTCGACAGCCTACAAAAACAGTAATAAATTAGAACAAAAACTCAAATTTAACGAAACACCCCAAAAAATAGACACAGGAGTATACAAACCAACATGTGACGAATGCCCAAAATTTTACATCGGACAATCAGGTAGCAACTTTCCAGAAAGGTACAAATAACATATCAACGACATAACAAAAACAGAACCAGAATCAAATTTTCCCTTACATATTAAAAACGAAAATTACAAATACACTAACATAAATACAAACTTAACAATATTACACACAATTAAGGACATCACTTATAAGTGATAGGCAGACAGACAGTCTATAGACAGACTCGAAGAACTTGAAATATATAAAGAAAATACAATAACAATTTGCTTATTGACAAAATTAACACTAAAACCAATATAATTTACAACCTAATAATAAAAACACAGAGGAGTAGTCAAATGTAGGATAGTAAACGGAAAATTTCCGAAATCGATCTGTTAAAAATCAAATATTAAACAAAAATTATCATCACTATAAGGAAGGACGTGCGAAGAACTGCTCCAAAGACAAAATCAATTAAGACATGACTGTATCTTTCAGCACGACAATGCTCGGCCACATGTTGCAAGAGTCGCCTTTGGAAACTTTGGAAGCGCAATGGCATGTCCTACTCCACCCACCATATTCCACCAGACATTGCTCCTTCTGACTACCACTTGTTCCGGTAAATGTCTTATTGCCTGGCCCAGCAACACTTCACTGCTTACGAAGAAGCCATACATTTTGTCGATACTGGGCTCGACTCAAAACACGAGGAATTTTTTCGACGCGGAATTCGTATGCTGCCTGAAAGATGGGAAAGTCATAGCTAACGATGGACAATACTTTGAAAACATATTGTACTAGTTTCTCTGAATAAAGCATCGAAGCTATAAAAAAAACCTCAAAACTTATTTGTACCCTCAATATTATTGCGTTACTTCTAATTCCAAACAGGATGAAAATCTTGAAATTTTATGTGCCTCCTGGAAATTTGGAACCAAATAACCAAAGCATTCAAGAAAAGGCAGACTATTACAGGAGGCATCATTTTACATTTTTTAAGATTCGGAATTTTTTCACAAGAATCAAGAATTCTGAAGCCACGAATAATTCATCAATAATCAGGATTTTTTGAAAGCTAAAAAAATTTGCCGCATATTTAAAATAAAATTTGCTGAAAAATTGTAGCACGCAATTCATATTTTAATTTAGGCTTATGTATATTGCAAATAATGCAATTTTTATTTAATTACGATAGTTTCAGCCCCAGATAATAAACCCAGATTTCCGTTCTAATTCAATCACTGTTGGAAAAAAAGAATTTGGTAAAAGAAATTCTTTCGAATTTACTGAAGTTTTTATATTTATTTGATGTTCTGTCTGCAACTGTTTTTTTATGTTTAAAAGCGTTTTCTACTAAATTAAATTTGTTGTTGAACCTAAAAATTCAATATGAGTCTATTTATAAATTTTTCTTTACCATTCGAATCTCTAAAAAAAAAATTCCGTATTTGCATAACAAACAATCTTCGGCTCTCCATCGGCAATTTTCTGAGTAAGTTTTCATAATTTTTGTTTAGAAATTATGAGTAGTCTGTTTTTATTTAAATTTTTCTTTAAAATAAAATTAAAATAGTTTGATAACCAACAAAACTAGGCACGAGATTATGGATTTAACTTGATTATTGCGAAAAATATTTGAGTCTTGTTGTTGTATATTCTGACCGAGGTTGCACAACTTCTCGAAGTTTGAATAGCTATTGAATATCAAATAACTCTAGAAGAAAATATTTCCACAGCTGCTTATCAAACCCGCACAACTTACTCTTACTTTAATGTAAATAACACTCTTAAGGGGAAATTTAGAAATTAAACTTAGATCAGCTTTAAAATTTAGATCAGCTTTGACAAAAAAACAGAAGCCAGGAGTTGACATAACTAACCAACTTTATAGACAGGGCATTGTCTTTTATAAATAGGCCATTGCAATAAAATTCAGTATTTGCCGTAAACAAAATGTTTCTTTTTTAAATAAATATTATTTCGATAAATCTGAAGAGGACATCTATTAGGTGTGCAAGTAGAGACTAGGCTCTAAAGTTGGTTGCATTAAAATATGCTTGAACGCATTCAAATCACTCGCCATTTTGGATATATGTAGCTTAGTCATTACTGTTTTTATGACATAAGTTTCAGTCATTTACAAGCAAGTTCTCACTCCGTGTGCATCAATTTTAAGAGAAGTATATAGATAAGCAACATTTACGTCATTCCATTATATTCTGTTTCCAAATGAAAAAAATGCTGCTCAAGCTATGGAATTGATTAATTCGACTTTGAGTCAATGAAGAGCTTAGTTTTACTGGATGAAAATCCGTGTCAAATTCAAAAGGAGCTTGCAGAACAGCTAGGAGTTACTCACCAAGCAATATCACTTCGATTACATGTAATGAAAAAAATACAGAAGGAAGGAAAATGGATTCCTCATAAACTGAAGAAATCAAAAACTGAAGAAATGACATCTGTGTGAATTTATTTTCTCGTTCCAAAAGAAATATTTTTTTGCACAAAATCATTACGGGTGATGAAAATTGGATTTTGTACGATAATCCTAAACGCAGAAAACCATGGGTTGATTCAGGCCAGACATCAACATCAGTTGCAAAAATGAATATTCATGCCAAGAAAGTGTTACTGTCTGTCTGGTGCGATTGAAAGGGAGTCATTTACTACGTGTTTCTGGAACCTGGTCAAACTGTTATAGCTGAACGTTACCAGACCCTATTGATCAAATTAAGTGATGCTCCTGAGGAAAAAATACCATTTACGGACCAAGGAAGGCGATATTGCTGCATGACAATGTTCGTCCACATACATCAAAATCAACCCAGGAACTCATCTTCTCCTTAGACTGGGCAGTTTCACAGCATGAGGCGTGTTCTTCAGACTTGGCTCCCTCTGATTTCGACTTATTGAGATCGAAGTCATCATATTTGAAAGACCAGCGATTCACGAAAGTTGAAGATGTGAAAAATGGCTCGATAACTATTTTGCTTCGAAACCACCAAGCTTCTATCGTGAAGGTATTCATCAGCTACCTGACAAATGGCAAGAAACCATGGATAGTAATGGCGAATATTTCGATAATTAATCTTTGTAACAATTATACTTTCAATAAAATTGCATTTGACCAAAAAAAGCAGTTTCTACTTGCACACCTAATAATTATCTAAAACGTTTTTCAAAATTCCGATTGATATTTTTACCAACTCTAGGCGCGCGAGTTCATTGATTAAAAAACCACAATAAAGTGGGATTTTCAAAATTTGCTTCTAAACAGGAACAAGCAAAAAATAATTGTTAGAACCAAATCAAGCTGGGATGGTATTATTGGAATTCAAACATCAATATTGAAAGAATAATTGGAAATGTGGGCAAGTTAAATGCAACTAACCGATTTCTATTAAGCTATAAGCGCATAGAACTGTGTAGGCTATTTCGAAACCGTTTATTTTAGCTGGATTCACATTTTATCTTGAATTTTGGCAAATGTTCTGGAATTCGGCTATGCTGAATGGAACTGGGCCTTTTCTTTGTTGACTTTCTAAATCCATTATATTTGGCTGGGTAGCTATTCCATTTAGCATTGCCAACATTTATAATAGAATCACAATCGGGCTAAAAAACAAAATTTCACAATGAACTTTAATAATTGGCCTAGTTCCATTTGGCATGACCAAATCTAGCCCTTCAGCCAAAATGTATGTAAATGCTATGAATTTTACATTAAGAAATATGTTAAGATATTCCGGCATTCCACTCTTCTGTCGTGATTCTGCCCTTCTTTCCTTCCCCTTCACCTACAAACTAACAAAAGTTGGTTGGTGAAGGGGAAGGAGACGAGGAAAAAAATACGACGAAAGAATCAAGGTATGGAACGGCGGATTCAGGTTGAAATCCTACTCCAGTGAAATAGTCTAGATCCATTAAGCGTATCCAAAATCGTTGAGAATACATGTTAGCATCCCAATTCGGACTTAAAAACTCCATATGACAATAATTAGTTCAGAAATGGCTAAATTTATAAATTTTGTAAAAATTCCATGGTGATATAAACATTTCGGGAATTTTAAATTGTTTATTAAAATAAAATTGGTGCCAAAGTTACGTCAAAGTTAATAATTATTACAAATTCAACCAAAAGACAGCAATCAATTGCAAATCCAAAGGAAGTAAGATTAGAAATCTAGATAACTAAGAAATTTAATGTTTAAGAAAAAATGCATACCAATGTTTAAACAACAAAGTACCTAAGTAATTTCCGTTAACTTATTTATCGAACCTTTAAATCAACAAACGCACGTACCTCCAAAAATAAATTAAAAAACCGTTATTAGTATAATGACATTCAAGTAGTAAACCCAGGTCAGGAATCGCGTAATTACACACACTCATCATCAATTGAGTCAAGTTTACAAAATTTTAAAATAGAAAACATAAATTTTAAAAGCGCAGATAACAATCAGTACATATGCGCTCGCTACCGTTTTTGCAACACCACACTTTAAAATGTAGGCAAGTTCGTTGCCCTGATTTTCAATTTACGTACAGCGTATATGGGGGGATA
Organism: Nephrotoma guestfalica; assembly: GCA_963691935.1. Classification (NCBI taxonomy): domain Eukaryota; kingdom Metazoa; phylum Arthropoda; class Insecta; order Diptera; family Tipulidae; genus Nephrotoma; species Nephrotoma guestfalica. Next base: position 213,318,702 of record OY829915.1, read on the forward strand.
TGATGGTGCTGTTTTCCATTAAAACTTTATCCAAAATTTTCTTTGTTCCGATTGAAAAAGAAAACTGAACACGCATTGAATACTAATACATACAATCATATCAAGTCCGTTACATTACATTCGTTACCCCGTTACTATTATCTATATCAAGTAACATTATTTTTAATTAAATAATAAATACAAAAACACGCATGTATCAGTATTTTATCAAAACTAAAATTGTGAATTAATTATTACAAAAACAAAAGATAATAAAAACGTCACACACAGTCAATTTCGTTCTGACGATACCAATGCAGGAAATTTTTTCAAAATAATAAACAAAACAAATACATATGTATTTGTTGATTGTGTTTTTAAGGTGTAAGTAGTCAATTTCGTATACATATACGAAATTATAAAGGACATTCACTTTACACGATTATTTTTGTTGAATCGTATTCAATTCAATTTTTTCCAGACTCCAAACAAAACCAACAATAATAAAATTCAAGTAAATTTTCTTAAAATCTATACAGCAAAATAAAATAAATACGACGAATCGAAATAAAAAAGAAAGTTGAAATAATATTCTTATATTTCACTTATATAGATTTCATCATCTTCACAAAATCAACATCATCGCTGCTGTTCGCACATGAGACAACAAGAACGAACATGGAAAACTACTCACATACATCTAATCTAACAAAAAAAAAAATTGTATATCGTTGTGGTGGTGCTTACCTTTGATAAAAATCGAAATTAAATAAAAAAAAGCTGTAACTTAAAACCAAAAAAATAAATAATAAAAATGATAAAAACTGTTATCCTTTTGAAACTTTCTGTTCTAAAACTATTGATTTTGATTGGGAATTAAATTAAATGTTATATTAATCCATACAATGTCCACAAATAATTTAATCCAACTTTTATTATAATCATTTTGTGTCTCTTTATTGTCTCGAGTTATAGTTTTTGTTATAATTCACTATTTTTATATTTTTTCAAAATAATTTCACACACCACAAGTTTTTGGTTTATTAATAATTTCTATAAAATTGTTCATAAAGTCCGATTGTAATAGAGAAACACTTCTTAACAATTTAAAAACAAAACTCCATTTTATGTGCGGAGAGAAGACTATTAAATTTGATTAAAATATAAAATGAAAGCAAAAAATAAAATAAATTTTTTCTCTTTTTTTATTTAATTTATTAAAAAATATATATTTCTTTTTATTTTTGTTAATTTTCCATCTGATTCTCTTGTCAGTCGACAAACGAATAGAATGAAAATATTTTGTGTCATTTCGATGTGGATATATTATAAAATATTATGTGGTCGTGTGACAGAGACAACCGTATGGGACGATATTGCCCGATTGGTGTAAATTGCCTTTGTTTTTATAATCAGCTGTTCTAGTACATTGTGGTTTTGTTGTTGTAAATAACAGATTTCTCGTTTGTTTCGTTGTGTTTTTTCGTTATGATTACAGTCGCGACAATGAATAACGTAAATTTTATTTTATTTATTTGCATGGCGGAAGCAGAGAGGCTATTATGTTAAGTAAAATGTTAGATGAAATATTTGTTTTCGCAGTTATACATGCAAATATATGTAGTTGTTTACACATGTTATATTTTATTGTAACAAGTTGAAATAGCTAAGTTGAATTTGAATTTATCAAAGGACACAAGGCCATCCATTATTGAACATATAGGTTTTGGCAGTATAACGCGAGGGAATTATGTTTGTACAACACCAAGGTAGCCGAGCATAAAGATCGCAGTTGTAATTTATAATGGTTGTGCTCATTTAGAAATTGAGAAAAGTTCATGTTTTACAAGGTTTTACGAAAATCTCCTTACGTCCACAAGAATAAGTATTTAGCTAAGCTCTCTATGTTTGTAGCACCAGATGGTTATAGTTTAGAAATTGAAGTACGATACTTCTCGAATGCTGGAAATAATGATGCTAATATTCTCTTGAGTAGTTTTCATAGAGATATCAATGGAATGGTTTGTATATCAAGGTTCATGGCTATCAAAATGCTACACGTGTAGTTAGAAGCAAATGAGTGGTATCGTAACTGAAACGAGATGGTGAGGGTAGGTAAGAAATGGTAATTTAAAAAAGTATTTGTAAGCTTTCTTTCGCAGAATAAGTACTTCTCCCATTCCTAATTCATCACCATACAACAAACGATAAAACAAATTCATGAACCTACATGTTCATCTTCTACATCATCGAAGAGAGCGGCTCCCATTCTAAAACACATTTTTGTTTCAAGGCTTGAGAATACTAAAAAATTTATATAATATTCATGATGATCTGAATTTTATTAAATGCAGAAATATTTTAAGTTTTAATGGCAATGTAGCAACTGTCAAAATCACATCCATGTTTGAATTATTCATGTCCTCGAACTCGTGGCCTGAGTTCGTTTGTTCGAGAGTTTGTGGCAAAAAAAAACTAAGCACTTTGTTTCTGAATTACCAGAAATCTCGTGAGGCGTTTCTATAATCCCAAACACTTCTCTTTGGTGTTTTCGTGTTAACGGAAACTAATATAAATGACGACTTTTACAGCAATTAGTATTTCACAGTTGATTTTGATGTTTTTCGTAAAGATGGTAATGTGAACACTATCGATTCGGCACAAATGTATAAAAACTATGAATTTAGCAGATAGCAGCGAACTCAAACAGTTTTGGCAATTTGTTAATCTTAAGAAAGAATCACACCCGTCAATATTAAAATATGAGGATCGTTGTTGTAACGATCCAAAAATTATTGCGGATCTGTTTACACATTTTTTCAAACTTGCTTTTTCTTGCAGTGATTTTGAGCCTGACGTATATTATTTTAAATAATTGGAAGTTTACACTTAGACTTCCTTGGTAACCGTTGACTTCGATTCTAACACACTTATTAGACAATTGAACAATCTGATTGGCGATTTTACGATCAGTCCAGGCAGTTTGCCGGCAGTCGTTGTACAAAGATGTGCAAGCCATTTAGCACAACTGGTTACAACGCTCTTTAAAAAAATCACTCTCATCTGTATTTTTCCTTAACATGTGGAAAGATTGATTTATAATTCCTATTCATAAGAAAGGCTGCAAGTCTGATATTACTAATTATAGGGCGATTGTGAAGTTGTCCTGTGTTCCCAAGCAGAGCCAGTGTATAAATGGCCATGACAACATAAAAAAAATATTGTTGAGTTGGTGTTAGTGACAGGCAACCGAGGTTATACTTCCTCATAGCAAAAAAATTCGATTACATGGGGTTTTTTGCCAGGCAAGTTTAATTTCGCTTATATTTCCTTAAATACTTAAGTTTTTATTATGATTTTTCAATAAAATAACCATAATTTATCCAAGTACAGCTTCAGACTATTTTTAATCCAAATTTAAAACCATTTATTTCATAATTTAATTTTTTCTAAAAGTTTTCATTTTATTTTGTTTTGATTTTTTGCTGCGTTTTGATTTGTGCAGCGCTAGTCACGTGAACCAATTAGATCTCTGTTTACGTTTTTTTTTTGTATAGGCATAGGGTGGTTAAATGAACATTTTGGAATATTTTTTTTCTTTTTCTCATGACTGCAGTTTAAATTAAATGGCACACCTATTATATTTGCACTTAATTATTTAAAACTTATCTTAGTACATATTTTAAATTATATTAAGTTTTTGCGCCACGAACGCTGTATTCTATAAAAAAGTTTGTCAAAAAATCTTTATAATTTCACTTATTTATCACTGTATTAATTATTGCACATACAAAATTAAAAGTGGCAACTGAAATATTAATATTTAACGCTGCATAAACTGTTTTTTCAATTAATTTAATATTTGGCTCTTTGGCTATATTATTATTTACTTGCACTGCACTGGTCTGCTCTGGTGTGTGTCATATATTGTTGTTTGTTCATCGGAACACACTAATTATTCACCTGTCTCTCTCTCTCTCACCTGATTGTTCTCGAACATAGATTGTCATTTAGTAGTTCAGTCAGTAGACTAGACATACTACAGTAATCAGTTTCAGTTCACGTTTTCTTCGCGTTTGGATCTCGTCATGGCATGTTAGCCAGTAAATTAAAATAGCAATATTATACTCGTAATTTAATGAATTAATAAATAATTTCATTGTTTGAATTATTTTAGAAAGGACTTTTGTTTTGCGACAAGTAAAAGTAAGCGCATACAATATCTGGACGAATCATTTTGCTGACAAGGATAAAAAAAATTGAAGGATTGTAAGATTAGTGCCATGTGAAAAAAGGCACAATAAAGGGTCGGTGTCGTATGAAAAGAAAAAAATCATGTTTTTTAGCCTGGGTCAGAATTGATAAATATCATATAACATCATAAAATTGTAGGGCTAGGAAAGTTTCGACAATAAACCATCAGATGAAATCGAGAAAAGATTGACAGAATATTTCACAAAATCTTTCCATGTGTTGTCATCACGGTTCAAGTTCTTGCAGTTGAAATGGATCACTAATTTAGAGGAAGTGGTTGCAAAATGAGAGTTCAAATGCACATGATGTAACAAATTTTATTCTTATTTTGCAATTCGAGGTATGATAGTCTTACATATCCTTCACGAGCCAGTGCGAATAGCGATCTTACAAGAAGGTCAGATGGGGTCTGGATGACGTGAGATCAATTGCCCAAGCTTATGAAAGTATTCAATCTGCGATGAGTATTTGGAAGAATGAAAGCAAAATTCATTCGAACGTGAATAAGTGAAAAATTATGCTTTAAAGTCATGTCCGGGCTATGAATCAAAGCATGATGGCAGAAAATGTCGATTTTGGAATGCCGAATATCAGAAATGTGTTAAAGATGGTTATATTGCATCGGTATGTGCATCAAGAAATATCGGTCTTCAATTTCAGCGTATAAAAAGCGCAAAAATACTCGAGCATTTTCGAACCTGGTTTGGGTCACGGTAATCAATTCAAAACTCACTTAACCTTGAAACCTGATGCTACACCGAAATGTTACAAGACACGTCCGTTACCGTTTGAACAGAGACGGTTTGAGAGATTGACAAATTGGTTTCACTAGGCGTTTTCAACCAATCCAATACAGTCGATGGGCCACACCCATTGTTGTTTTTAAAGCTGACAAAAAGTCACTGGGAATCTGCGGAGATTTTAAGGTCACGGTAAACCCTCAACTCTTCTCTCTCGACCAGTATTTAATTCCCAGAGTTGAGCAGTTATTTCAGCGCCTTTAAGGAGGGAAACGATATTCGAAAGTTGGCTGCAGCGAGGCATATTTGCAATTGGAACTTGACAGTGAATTGAAAGATCTGATGGTAGTTTCGCCTTCATTTGGACTATTCCAGTACCAAAGATTGCCGTTTGGAATAGCTAGCGCCCCAGCAATATTTCAGCGTTTCATTGAACAGATGACAGCGAATGCGATAATTGTAACGGTGAAGAACATCTCAAATGTCTAGAAGAGATTTTTAAACGGCTTACTATTGCAAACTTCAAATGTAACACGAGAACTATTCCAAGTAATTGTGTGTCCTCCTAGTAGACATCTAAGTAACAGAGATCTACGAACAACATACGAAACGCATTTGTTTTAGCATTTCTTAAATACGAATTAAGAAATGCTAAAACAAATGCCTGGGGGCTATACTGTTGTAAAGTAATGGTGTTCTCTGAGACATCTAGGGTGCGTAAAATAATATTTCTAAGCCCACCACCCCGAGTTTTCCCCAACGACCAGATGGCTGTTGGACCGTAACTAGCGCAGAATGCTTGGAGCAACTACTGGAAATTCGCTTTCCAGGTAGCTCCAAATCTGCGCCACAAAGAACTAGGGACAGGCATTACAAGTTAGGAGAAAAATCGTATATGTCGATAGGGCGCGATGGAATTATACCGATGGATGTCCAAAAAACGCTGACTTAACCTTACCTTGGCTGGAAATTATCTTCAAGGGCAGCTTGGAACACTTTTATATTTTTAGTAAATGTACTGAAGTAAATGTAATAGTTATCAAAAAGCTCAGATTGTCTTCCGAAGGACCTTACACATATAAGTTTATCTTCTTCCCTACTAAGCATTTAGGAATATCTGTCTTTCCCATGTGAAGCCCACATTAGGAGTTCAATCGAGTCAAATAGGGTATCGAAATTCCAACATGCATTGGGCAAAGGTAAATCTGTGAAAACTGCTCTTCACTCCCCTATTGCTCCTATCAAGAAATCCATTGAACATAAGGATTACTCCGAGATATTTTTTCTGGATATGGATGGAGCCTTTAACAACGTCAGTCCAAAGGCGATCACACAGCGGCTAGGTAGATCAAATTCTTAAAAGAAGGATCGTGGCAGCTAGTCATGTTGTTTTCGACGTCTTCGGTAAATATCCTTGCACCTTAAGAGAACGCGTGCAAAATGCGCTTGGCATTCTCTCAAATTGGGCTAGCAGTTGCGGTTTGAATGTCAATTCACACAAACTGAATTGTTCCTTTTCTCCAGAAAACACAATCTTCCTCAGATCGATCCCTAGCTTAAATGGTATTGGATTGACCTTCACTCATGGCTATCATTCTGGACAGCAAACTAACCTAGAAGTATAACATAGTAAAGAAAGCTACAATAGCGCTTTACTCCTGTAAAAATTCCATTGGAGAAAGATGGGGTTTGGAGCCCCACATTGTACTATGGCTCTGTATTTTTACTATCAGGCCCATTTTATTATATGGGGTTACTGTTTGGTGGCCAGCTTTAAAATTCTAACCAACCTAAAATACTTGGTGAAAGTACAGCGAACAGCTGCCTTTTGTATTGGTGGAGCTATTAGAAGCACATCCACTAAGGCATTGATTATTCTATTTCATCTCACACACCTAGATATAATCGGCAAACAAATGGTATCTATCTCAGCTATAAGGCTCAACTACATTTCCAAGTGGAACTGTAACAATAAAGGCCACTCATTTATTCTAAGAAACATGAACATCCGAAATATTGGCTGGTTGAGAGAAGCATTTTTGAATAATGAAGGTGTTAATTTCTTCACTGACGGCCAAAGATGGATGGGAAGGAAGGGGTGGGGTTTTCTGTGAAAAATTGAATGTAAACCTCTCTGTTACTCTCCCGGACTACTGCAGTTTTTCAAACTGAACTAATCGCGATAAAGAAAGCCGTTGACTGGTTGACGTGTAATGTAATAACTGCAAGGGATATTTGTATTTTACGGACAGCCACGATTCAATTAAGACACTCAAATCATATTTTCTTACGTTGAAAAGAGCTCAGCATTGTCTTTCATCTCTTAACGAGATGGCAGATCAGTTCAACATTCACCTGATGTGGGTGCCAGGGTATTTCAATATTACGCAGGGCAGATGTTAATATACCGCTCACTACGTGCAAATTACTGTTTTAAGAGGAAGCTAGAAGAACAACGAACGAGAGATCGTTCAATAGTACCTCATGCCTAATAAATAGGCGGATCTGGCCAAAACTGGATCTGAGAAGATCCAGACAGCTGGTATCGTAATAGCAATGGCATGTCAGTATGGACATATCATCTCATAAGTAAGCTGGGAGCTCCTATCCTAAATGACTTGACGAACCTCAGTCAAATGGAGGTCAAGGATATCCTACGCTTAGTTGAGAGCTCAAGATGGTTCGATGGGTAGGTGAGGAGAGAGAAGAATGTGGCACGTCTACGGACCTGATTGTGCCTATATGCCAGGCCTTTAGGACAACCAACCTAACCTAAGATAGATTGCAGAACAGATTGAGCTGAACTGATTTAATAGATTAAAAACAAACAAACATAAAATAACAACAGAAATTCTCTTTTGGGGTAGTGCTGCCACTTGTGGCAAGTAGCGTAATCTCCTATTTTCCGCTAGCAAATTTCCGCTGTCGCAATGAAATTAAAATCTGTTGTCTTGAGTAAAATAAAACAACAGAATGCACGGTGGAGCCTGACCGTCCGGGAGATCTTGCCTAATAAGGTCGTACACTCTCAACACCTCCAATCCAATCAATTTCTTTAAAGCAAGAATTTAACGTTTTAGGTAACTGGACATATAGTACTAAATAGTACAAATTGGGATGACATTATTGTGATTCGGTTTCAAAACAATTTAACGATCCACCTTCTCAGTTCATCAATAAAATTTAACTGATTCGTGAGCGTCCGTTTTTTAATCTCTGATTTATGTGTAAAAAATCGTAAATCATTAATTCACGTTCTATTTACATGATGATTATGTTATAGAAGCGAACATTTTTATAGAAATTCTATAAATATTCACACAGCATTAAATTTTCCGAAGGTCATCAATATTTAAAAAGTAAAGCGTACTAAAATGTTTTCTTCCGCGAGTCATACAAAATTAAAGATACTATACAGTGCACAGTATGTAAAGTAATCTTTTGTCAACATGTTGCTGTTTGTTGACTTCTCCCCAGTAACGATATTGTATCAGTGAATTAGCTTGAACTTTAGTACAGCTCGATAGCAATAAGCGCGAGATTACAAAATGCATCAATATATTATGTTGTGATTTCGGCTTTCGTACTTGTACGTGTCCGTACTGTTTACAGTGAAAATCGTACCAAATTATCGTAGCAGAATCAGAGAGAATTTCCGATAATGGAATACTGCGGTGAATAATAATTAAGGGAACAAATTGCAATCTGTCGTTATCACCATATCTGTGTACTCTGTACAAATTCAAACCTATTAATAGTCGACGTTTTATTAAATTTTAAAAATACACTCCGGTATCTCTATTTCGCACTCTGTTAATTATTTATTTATTTATCTTATCGCTTATCAGTTCTGACTATTTATTGTATTTGGGTTGTTACTACTGCCTGTCTAACATATGTGCGTTTATACGCTTTTGTCAAATACGATAGACAATAGTGTCGGTGTATGAATTATTTTTTGTAAAAATGTAATCGCAATGAGTGATGACGGGGCCCAAAATGATAACAGGGGAATGACGTTTAAAATAAAGTGGTGTTCTGCCGAAAACTGCCGTTAATAGGAATGACTGATATAATTTGACTTATTTTTAGCATTACTTTTGGAATTAGGCGAACAGGTTTTGTGCTTAATTATTTGGATATTTTTTTGTTTGAATAAAGTTTCGAGTCCTGTAAAAAATAAACTGATTATATACAAGAATCGAATGAGTCAAGAAAATCTTAAATCACTTTGTAAGTTTAACGAAAGTATATCCATTTGTTTCATGATTACTCATGGTTTTCATTTTTTGTGTAGGTATCCAGCCGAAAAATGTCAGCAATGCAGATTCGGCTGTAATGATCGGAAGAAGTCACTTGAAAAATGCCGGTATGCAAATTTCAGCATACCAGAGGAAATAAATTATCTCAATTTCAATATCCGGTAAAAAATGTTGATAATGAAAATTTTATCCTAACAGAAAGTAGTCAACCCAAAGCTGTGCGGTAATGCAAATTTGTGTGGGTAACTGCAGCATGGAAATTTTCGATTTTCAAAATGAAACTGCACACCGATTAAGCCCAATTTGTGCTAATTAGTGCTCACGGGGAAAAATTAGTGTTAGTCCAGGAGCGATTCCTACAAAAAGAAAAAAACAGAAATCATCATCAACAGAAATAATGAAACTATTCCCTAAAAGATACTACCTATATTAAACAAAAAACCCAGGTATGTTTATTGGCATCCGAAAAATATAGTTACATGCCCAATGCTATTGAAGAACAAAGACCGTTGAATGAACGATTTTCGGATATAAAGTGTTCTAGAAACCAATGAATTCGGCACTTCTTATTGCATATTCCTCTCTGGTATATGCATAGCCACACGAAAAATGTAGTGGCTGAATTTGTGCTAATTCAGTATTTATCCCAATTCCAATGAACTACAAAGACGGTTGAATGAACGATTTTCTGATGTAAAGTGTTCTAGAAACCAACGATCTTGGCACTTCTATATACCTGATGCAATCAGGTATCCAATCAGCTATACCTGATGCTATCAGGTATCCAATCATATCCAAAGCCACCTGAAAAATATAGTGATTGGGTTTCTGCTAATCTAGAATTGGTCCAATTCCATTGAACAACAAAGGCCGTTGAATGAACGACTTTCTTACATAAATTGTTCTAGAAATCAACGAACTTCGCACTTCTGATGAAAAATTCCTAACAGGTATGTTCATAGCCATCCGAAAAACATAGTGGTTGGATTTGTTAATCCAGAATTGGTCCAATTCCATTGAAGAACAAAGACCGTTGAAGGATTTTTAAAAGAAATTGAAAAACGGGATTTCGAAGCGTGGGTTTTTTAAAAAGTCGGGATTTTGATAGTTCGGGATTTTGTAATTCGGGCTTTCGTACCGATATCTTTTCCGGACATCTTTAATCTTTTCAGCAATTCACTAATTTCATTCTTTATTACTGTTCACTAATTCACCTTTACTGTTCTCTTTTACTTTTTCACTGGTTATTTTACAATTATATCTGCGCTTCAAATTGCCCGCGCTTGTATACTTGTCTCTCGCAGTTCGAGATTATTCCTTTTATTGTATCTACGCGTATTGCAATTGTAAACCACTTTTATGCAGTAACATCCACATCATCAATTCTCCTATCTTGATGATGAATGCTGTTCTTAGTTCCAGTACTTTCCATGATGATGATTGCATCTGTTTACATTTGCTCTCGTTACCGCCTTATTCCCTCAACATGGAATGCCGTTCTAAAATCCCATTCCCAATCAGTATTGGAGAAATAGTTGATGCGGCATCAGCGATGCGTGTTAAGAATAATAGTCGACCATCGAGTGTTATACATGTGTAAAGTAGAATTCGTAACGCTAACCAACCTTAAACCTGTTCGTCCCGAACAGACTCGTCCACTTTCCTCATGTTGTATTGTCGTACTCGTAATCTATCAATGTGGACCACTTTCATCTTTGTTCTGGGGATAGTTGAATTCGATATACAACATCGTTAATTCGTTTGATGATTTTATAAGGCCCTTCCTAATTTGTTGTAGTTTCGGTAATATCATCTTTTCTTCTCTTCGGAATGTATAACCAAATCAAATCTCCCTCTGCGAAACCCTGGCTATCCGTTATTAGATCATATCTCATTTTCATTCTATCGTTGGCCTTTGCGATATTGCTTTTTACGTCATTATGAATCCTGTTCATTTTCCCGTGTTTATGCTGTGCGATTGGTTCGGTTTCTGGTAACTCAAACTTAATAACACATGGTAGGCGGGGCTCTCTGCCAAACAACACCATGGCAAGTGAATTTCCTCTTGTATCATCACGCATGCGCTGCCCTGCAATACCCTAACATGAACAGCGGCGGTAGACATCGATCCCAGCTATCCTGGTTGGCATTGACTTCTTTCCGCAGATGTTCTCCCAGTGCAGTCTCTCCGGTTAAACCTCTCTATCATTCCGTCTGACTGTGGAAGTAATGGTGTGGCACGAGCCTTCTGTATGTTAAGAATTTTGCACAATTCTTGAAACACGGACGACTCGAAATTTCTACAGCTAGACTTCCATCGATTTGCGGAAGTAGTCAATACACACCAGCATGTATCGATTACCATGTTTTGTCTCTGCAAATGGGCCGGTGATATACATTGCTATTCGTTCAAACGGAGCTCCAACATTGTTTTGCTGCATTCTTCCTTTCACCGAGTTTGCAATCCCTTACTAGCAGCACACACTTCACATTGTCTGCACCAATCTTCAATGTACTACGCTCCGGATCTTCCACCGTGTGTTTCTTGTAGAACTTCTTGTATCCGATTGAACTGTAGTTCAATTTATTATTTATTATTGTCGCCGTTTACCGATTCACGGATTCTTACTAGTATTCCATCGTCTATTCTCAACAGGGGCCATGGCGCCCAATAACTTTTAACCGTGGCGTGACGACATTATTTCGACTGGCAGTTGGCAATATTGTTGATTCCCTCAGCTGAACCACTCCTTTCCTGATTACGTTTGTTGATGAGCTCACGTTCAAAACACGTACTGGTACTTTCTGCTGAAATCCACAGATTCCACAATCCCCATCTTGGTGTTCCCAAAGATGACTTTTTCACACATCGGTGGTATCCCAACCCTGGTACCTCCACATTGCGCCATTTTAATAACTGGTTATCCAAATTCACAACCATCTGGTATTTTTTTCATAACATCCAGTCCGACGATAAATTCATCAGTCATTCCAGGTTTCCGGTATGCAGTATAAAGGTGCATTCACGCTATGCTAATAAGCAAACAAAAGTGACACTTTTGTAATTCATCCCTAGTTGTGTGATTTTAAAGGTGTTCTTAGGCATTTTCTCCATTCCACCAGTTTTCGTCCCTCAAAACGGGCAGTTTTTCGAATCCATGCCCATTATATGAGACAAATGTTTTCTCTTCTAGTCTCGTTTAACGTTTAACTGCTTCATTCCTTTGCGTTTCTTGCCTCGTACTTCAGCTCTCTCGAGCGCTGTTTACTTGGCTGCTTACAATCCCTCATGTAATATGTTTTGGTTTGAATCGGAAACATCGAAACGGGGAACACGATCGTTTTCTTCCGTTAGCTCGAACAGCTAGCCGTGGTTTCCTTATCTCCTATTTTCTTAGAGCTTTTATTTATGTGCTATTCCCTGAATCCAGCGCAACTTTACTGTGTCAGTGGCTAAACTTGCTCTGGTGGTCTCATATTCTAAATCCAACGCCAATACTTCACTCATTCAGTCCGTTCAACATATCTGCAGGTGTATTACCGTAAGCTTGACGCGCCAATTTCATTACATCTCTTTCTAGGTCTTGCAGGCTTTCCCCACGTAGTTGCTGCTTTCTTTGAAGTTGAATCTTGCATTATTCTCTGACGTGTGACTGCCCGTATCTTAATTCCAACTCAGTCATGATCCGCTCATAGCTTCTTTCTGTTGAGAATACAATTTGCAAGACCTCTGCTTCTTTCTCACTAAAAGCCAAAATTACTGCGTTCCCCTGCGCCCCAACAATTGTAATGCACTGCCGTTTTGAACTGTATTTTAAAAGTCTCAAATGGGGTCACGCCATCGCATCCGGCAACCGGTACTGTTGAGATATGTGTTTTAAAGAGACCCTCTACTTGCTTAATTTTATTTTCTATCTTCTTTAAACGACCGTCCACTTCTTCTGCTCGTTTAAGCTCTTGCATTTGAAACTCTTGGGTATGGTGAATTTGATCGAGGTTCAGATGTTGCAGTCCAAATTTCGTGTTTTGTTTCTTACGTAGCTCAGCAATTTGTTCGCCCTACTGGTCTATTTTCACGCCTTGCTTGTCTATTTTTGCACCTTGCTGGTCTAATTTGGCGCTGGGTTCTCTTTGCATTTCTTTCATTTGACGTAACACCGCCTTTATCATATTTTTATGTCCAAGGCCGGTTTCTGTTGTTCAGGAGTAGGTGGCTGTACTTTCCGCACATCGTTTGGGGTAATTCGCGGCATGCCTTATGGCCCAGCTCGTTCTTATTGCCTTCAGTTAAACGCCCGAAGCTCTGCAGTTTTTCTTTTAACTACTGTGATAGGTGTTTAGATTTTTAGCCATTGCATAATCCTAGTTCTGACACCAAATGTTACGAATTTTGGTCGTTCGATACGGATTCGTACTGGATTTTGTAAATAAAACCCTCAGCGTTTTAGGTTACACACTTTATTTCCCAACACCTTTAATTTCTTCAGCAATTCAGTAATTTCACTCTTTATGATTCTGTTCACTAATTCACTTTTACCGTTTACTTCTTAATTTGCACTCTTCACTGGTTAAATTACAACTACTTCCCGTCCCAAATTTCTCGCGCTTATATACTTGTCCATCGCTATTTGAGATTATTCCTTTTAGCGTATCGGGCGTTGTCAATCACTTGCTTGTATATATTTTCGTAAATATTCCCCTATCTGGGTGGTTAACGCCGTTGTTAATTCCAGTATTTTCGATGATGACTGTCGCCGCCATTAACGATTGCTTTCGTTATTACTATATTTTCCTCCACATGGAATGCCAATTCTAAAATCCAATTCGCAAATCAGTTTAGGAGGATCCGATAACATCATTGGTTGTTAAGAATAATAATCGCCTCAATAAAAATATGAACTTTGACTAGATTCGAACTCGCAACCTTTGGGATGGTAACTCAATGCGGTAAATTGGTGTCGAAATCTCGTAATCTTCGGGAAAGTGGAAATGAGTTGTAGTTCACAGTGCACCCCGCAAGTTAAGGCTGTTACATTGTATCGGTTCCGGCTGAAATTGTGAAATAGTGCACCTAGAATTGATCATGTTCATTGTGCAATGGTCTGGATGGTTTCCACTGAATGCATATTCGTCCAGCTGGCGTTTGCTGAATCCAGCTGACGTGCTAATTGTGAAACCATCAAACGGTTCCGGAAGGTAAAACTTTGGTTCCAGCTTGCTCTTTATGGCTCCGGCTGGCAATGTATTGATTCTGACTGAAATTTCAGAACTGAACAACGAGCAAAAATAGATCGCAAGCATTGCGCAGCGTTCCAGATAGTTTCCACTCACTTCATGGATGAACCTGGTTCACTACGATGCACTGTGCATTTTGCTACTTGTGTCACAGTTGGTTTGGCTCCGACTGGCGCAACGGAATCGACATGTTTTTAAAATCGATCTTCAATGGAACAAACAATAGCTTTAGGCTTGCACACGCTAAAATACTTAAAACGTTTTTATTAATACTTAAAAACTGAATATTTAAAAAAAATCATTTTCAAAAATTTTTGTTTAATATTTTTATTTTATTATTATCATTAAATTAATTAATTTTAATTTTCTCATACAAAACTTTGTTTTTTTAATCATTATTTTTTTTTATCTTAATAAGAATATCTTATTTTATTTCTTATAGATAATATACGTAAATTGTTGAATTAATTCAATTTTAAGTAATGTGTGTGTAAATTAAAATAATTATTTTATTGTTGATTAATTATAATTTTTATCCAGTATTTTATTAATTAATAATTTTCTATTTACAAAAAAAAGTAAATAAAGTGACAAATAGTTTTGATCGGAGAACCAATACAACTAATAATTTTATAATTTATGTTTAATTATATAAGACTAGCACCTTTCATATCATTCGTACATTATTTTATTTTTTTAATTTAGATTATTTATTTAATTTTTCATATTAATGTAAAAAAATCACATTATATTTCATATATTTCATAATACAGTACAGTTATATATTAGTACAAATAATTTAATCAGTTTTGGTTTAAAGCGAGCTGATAAGTTATTTGATCGCAAATGTCTATTCAGAGATGGCGTAATTTAATCGTATTTTATTTTGGTTTAATTTAAAAAACAAAAGAAATTAATATTTCACAGAGTATGTATTGTTGTAAAGAGTAACGAAACAAATGACAAATTTTCATAAGTTACCTTTTCTATCAATAGACACGAGTATGACGATATTTGATCCAAATAAATTCAAAAATGGTTGTCTCAGTGTATAACCCATTTAAATTGCATAACACACGAATTTTTTTCTCTGTTTCATTGCTCTTTTAACATTACATACTCTTGGATACAATGTTGGCAAATTAACGACCAACTTAATAAAAAATGATAATATATTAGAAATGCTAACCGCGACAAAAAAAATAACGGACGGATATTTAGAAATGTATATAGACTAGATACGCTTTTATTATTTATCTAAACTAAATATTAATTTGCAAAATGCTTTGACTGTTTTTGTAATTTATAATAATTTTTTATATATTGTAGCTGCCGCAAATTCAGTTGAAGTGAATTTTATTTTTGTTGGGCCTCAAATAAGCATTGGATTATTTAAAATTTCAATTAATTTGACATTTCGGTATATTAAATAGTTCCACACATTATTTATTATTACTAAATAATTTAATAGTTCTGAATAATGCAAATTTATCTAAATAAAAAATGTATTTTTTGTAAGTTAATTGCACTTTGAATATATGTTTTTTAAATTTAATTAATTAATTTATATTATTAGTATTCTTAATATTAATTATTTTTTAATTAAAATCATTGTAAACAATAATTTTAAATTTTATTTATTTTAGATGATATATTTTAAAATACACAACGGCAACTCTTTCTAATTAAACTATTTAGTATGATAGGTTACGGAATTAAACTATTTTGAAATGTCAAACGATTTAAAATAGACAAGGAGGAAAGAAACCCTCTTTCCTTTTTTAATGTTCAGTTTAGTTTTTGTAATACGTACGTACGATACAACAGTCAAGAATTCAGTCGCTGGGCAGCAAAAGCCGCGTGTATAAAATGACGGTTATATTTTTATCCGACCTACAATTTGCTGCATTTGTATTAGAGTTTGATTAATAAAACAAATTAAAAACAATAATGACATATAAAAATTACTTAATTATATGAATATTAATTTATTCAAATTGACAAACAAAAAATTATACATTTTTCTGTTCACTGTGTTATTTTACTAATTTACGGAATAAAACAAGCAGCGGCATAATTTCCAACCGTATACTTGGACTACAAATAACCATTATGATGCTCATACACCTGCCATCAAGCCTATGCGCGCTCATTCGGCATGTTTCATGCGCACACTACACATTGTGTAAGCCTTATTTTTATTTGACAACGTCAATCATGAAGTGTTTAAAATGTCAAACGGAAATTTCTATTTGGCCGATTTTAGTTTTGACAACTGAGTCTAAAAAAACAAAGCCCCTGATTATTGTAGTACTAAATTTTTTATTTAACCCTACTGCTGCTATTCGATATTGAAAAGCAAAACAATACACTATCAATCATGATTGTTCGTGCAGTTCGTCAATCATTTTTTCATGATTGGGCAAACCTACAATTACCACTACACACTCTCACATGGTCAAGCATGATTGCAGGTGTAGGAACAGTGGATACCTTTACTGTATTGTATTCAGCTCTGCATACTTGTCGTTCTTTGTTTCAGTAAAAAACGTGTTATAACAGTAAGATTTGTATGCAATTATCGTAGTGTTGGCAGTAATGGAAAAATATCAATTAATTATGATCAACTGCATGCAATAACATATAACGGGTGTTTTTTTAGGAGGTTTGTTTTTCCGATAGATGTCGTTTTATTTTATGACAGTTGTTTTGACAGCTCAAAGTGGCATTTCTACTCAGTATTGTTTGGCAAATCATTATGAATAGGTTAACTCCAGAACAACGTTTTCAAATCGTGGAAATTTATTTTCAAAATCAGTGTTCAATTAAAAATGTTTATAGAGCACTTCGTGAATTTTATGGTGCACATAATCGTCCGTCAGAGACCACCATAAAGAACGTAATTACCAAATTTCGGTCTACATTCACTCTTTTGGATGCCAAGCCACCGACAAGAATGAGAAGAGTTCGTACAGAAGAAAATATTGCTGTCGTTGAGGCCAGTGTCGAAGAAAACGACAATTTATCGATTCGTCGTCGTGCTCAGCAAATTGGACTTTGTCCATCGACTTTATGGAAAATTTTACGTAAAGATTTGGGTTTGGTGCCATACAAAATTCAATTGGTGCAAGAATTAAAGCCACACGACCATCGTTTGCGCCGTGAATTCAGTGATTGGTCGTTAAATCAATTGAACGAAGATCCATTTTTTTACCGTAAAATTCTCTTCAGTGATGAGGCGCATTTTTGGTTAAATGGATACGTCAACAAACAAAATTGTCGCATTTGGAGCAAAGATAATCCACACGCCGTTCTAGAATTACCAATGCATCCTGATAAATGTACTGTTTGGTGCGGTCTATGGGCTGGTGGGATCATCGGTCCATATTTCTTTAAAAATGAGGAAGGACGACGCGTTACCGTGAATGGAAATCGATACAGAACCATGTTAAATGAGTTTTTGTTGTCAAATCTTGAAGATATGGATATGAATGAAATGTGGTTTCAACAAGATGGTGCCACTTGCCATACAGCACGTGAAACAATCGACTTATTGAAAGAAACTTTCAACGACAACATTATTTCGAGAAATGGTCCGGTGAATTGGCCTCCGCGTTCGTGCGATTTGACGCCACTCGATTACTTTTTGTGGGGATACGTGAAGTCATTGGTTTATGTGGATAAACCTCAATCGATTGACGCTTTGGAAACCAATATTCAACGTGTCATTGCTGACATACGCCCTCAAATGCTTGAAAAAGTGCTGGAAAATTGGACCTCCAGAATGACATTTGTGAAAAATAGTCGTGGTAGCCATATGCCAGAAATTGTGTTTAAATGTTAAATGCCAAAAAATTATCTACCAAATAAAAAAAAATTTTGGTCATTTCATAATTTTATATGTGTTTTATTCAAAAAAAAAAATCGGCAACCTCTTAAAAAAACACCCTTTAGATGGAAGTAGAGAGGTTGCAAGTGTGATGAGCAGTTGCATGATTACATCATTCGTTAAATATATTAGTTAAGAAATACGTGAATTATGGTTAAAATATAATCTATGGTTTAATGTATAATTATGTTAATGCACGACACAACATAATTTGGCGACGGAGATTATTGGTAAGTCGAGAAAAAAAGCATAAAAACAACATTCAAGAAAATTCAATAGAAAAGCCAATAATCGGTGATTTTTTTCATTTTGGTTTTTCGTGTATGTTTTTGACACCTCACGCGTGATTAGCGACATCTGTCAAAGTCGATTGTTCTCAGTTAGCATTGCCATTTCACCATGGAAAGACTTACATCCGAACAGCGTTTACAAATGTGTTCAGTGAAAAATGTGTTTCGCGCACTTCGTCCATTTCATTGTGACAAAATTTCGTATGCGTAGAGCACGTACAAAGTAAAATATTGCTGCTGTAGCAACTAGTGTTGATGAAGACGACAAAATGTCCATCCGTCGTGGGGCACAGCAATTGGAATTGTGTTATTCGACTACGTGAAAGGTTTTACGCAAGGATCTTGGTCTGAGGGCGTATAAAATGCAGCTCTTGCAACAACTGAAGCCGAATGACTTGCCACAGCCGGTCCCATAATATGTCATACAGCACGCGATTTGAAAAATTAGTTCGGTGAGCAATTTATCTCACGTTTCGGTCTGGTAAATGGGCCGCCTAGATTGTGCGATTTGACGCCTGGACAAAATATTAGAAATGCTGGTTGTGCAACAAAGACTTCAAACACAACAGCACCAGAACATTAAGTCAATTGTAGAATTGATGCAAGCACCGAGAGAAGCTGTTGCTTCTAGAGATACAGTACACACATCTGTTAAATTTTTAATCGAAGCTCTCAGTAAATTGATCACAAAATTCGCATATATATCATCCTGACAATGGTATGACATTTGAAACATGCTATGTACCTAGTACAAAGAGTTATTCGAACAGGATGCCGAAAAATTGGATGATGCGGCAAAGTTAGATTGCTCAATATGTCAACTTCATTTTGCCAAGATCATCTAGTGATTTCAATTTCACTGAAACTCTCGAAAAGCTCCCGTTACAAATATGTCATGGAGACATATGAGACAGATGGAGAAGATTTCCAGTTAGCAAAAATAAAAAGGGATCAGTTCAAATCACTTATTGTCATTCATGGACAGCAGTCACATCGCGATGCTGACATCAGAACTAGGATGCTGTCAAAATTAGAAGATAAACGTCAAAACAGCACTATAGACAAATTAACGAACGAATATTTACAGGTTTTGGATTTAAAGAAAGAAGCAGCCTTGATATAAAAACCAGCCAGCCATTAGTAAACAAAGTGCTAAGGCGTTGATACCTACGCCGCATTTCAAACCATAATTATCAAACAAACCCGTGAATTTTACCAATACGCCTGAGCAGCAAAATATGCAAAAGATGTCTTGTTGGGGTTGCGGCGGTAAGCATTACATACGCGATTGTTCATATCCAAATCATAAATGTACCAAGCGTGAACTTATAGGACATAAAGAAGGTTATTGTGTTTGCTTCTCAAAATCAAAATCATCAAGCAGGGATAAATCAAAAACACTAATAAAAATGAAGTACGATCAGTTCATTTCGACAATAAAATTGATTCGGAAGTGTCCCATAATATATTAGAGTTGAAATAAACAACGTTCGAGTTACAATACAGTTTGACACCGCTTCAGATATAACAATTATTTCGACAAACACTGGAACGAATTGGTCAACCCGATGCGGTTAAAAACTTACATGGTGCCGAAAACGCCTCTGAATTTTGAATTCAAAGAAAATATCAAATATCATGGTGTTCAGGTGTATGTTTCGATTCATCTTTTTTAAAGCGGAACATTTTCGGGTTAGATATGATTCAAAACATTTGCAACCAAACAAGTGATATAGTTACATATCAAAATTCAATCAAAGAACAGATTCCAGAAATATTCAAGGACTCGATTGGGTTATACAAGAAAATCCAAGTAAAACTTCATTTAAAACGAAATGTCAAACCTGTGTTTCGCCCAAAAAGGCCAGTCTTCTACGCATACATGTCAACTGTTGAAGCGGTCCTGACCAGAATTGAAGTACTGGATGTCATATCAAGTGTTAATTATTCTGAATTTGCATCGATAATTAACGTAAAAACGCAAAATTGACGATTCCAATTTGCACTGATTATTCGACTGGTTAAGTCCAGTTCCATGTACTAGAACCTCATCAACATCCAATTCCAGCACCTGATGATATTTTCTCAAAATTTAGGGGAAGCACCGTATTCAGCCACTTCATGTTGAAATTCACGAGGATTACAGAAAGGATACCGATTGGGGGCTATAAATTATTATGGCAAGTTTATCAAACAGTTCCGCATACTCAGAGAGCCTTTTCATATATTGTGGAAAAAGGACTCAACGTTTACATGGTCTCTCGGATGAGTCATTTGCTAAGATCAAAGGCATTCTTAAATCCGGTCTCTTACTAACACATTATGAACCAAAATTAGAAATCATCGTTGCAGCTGATGCATCAAATCACGGATTAGGCGCTTGTCTTTTTCATCACATGTGTGACGAATCAGAAAAGGAACAGTATCATGTGTCATGCGCTTTGTCAACAGCAGAACAACAGTACAGTCAAATAGAAAAAGAGGGTCTAGTGCCAATTTTTACGGTTATAAAATTCCATCGGATGATGGATGAAGTCACCATTAGTTGAAGATTATTTGATAGCTTCCATCACACTAGAAAAGGATGTACGGCAATTTGTAACTGATGGAGTAACTCAGCTTCCGATCACTTCAGCAATGATTATTAGTGTTACATCAAAGGATAAGGTACTCAAAGCAGCTATTAACTATAGGTAAATACACACTGGCCCAATAAATCATCCTTGATTCGAAATGCATATCTCAAGAAATGCTGTACTCTAAACTTGAATCACTTTCATGCGTTGATGGTTGTTTACTCTTTGACGACGAAATCAACTACGAGATTACGAGATCGATACACTATTAGTGAAGCTGACAAGTCTTTACTCGGAATAGCTACAATTGCCTCTACTGTTGTACCTCGTAGTACTGGTTCACAATCATATGGGGAACGATGATTAAAGTTAAGGCGAAAACCGAAATTTACATCTGATAAAATACGAGGAAAAACATGCTCTCTCTCTCTTTGCTTTACATATGAAAATGTTTTTAAAGAAGCAATGAAATTTTATGTCTGGCAGATTAGAACGATAGTCTCTATCTACTAACCAGGAGTATTATTAAAGATACCCTGCCTTGCAGATAAATGGTTAAGCTCGGACGGATTCTTTACCCAAAAAAAGTTTTGTCCCACCATACTGCAGAGAAATTGGCATAGAAAATATTCAATTGTTCTAGATTCAAAATTATATTTTTGGGGTTTCTAATTTAGACTTTCACATTCAGCAACATACCTGAGACTATTTTTATCAAGATGTTATTATTATTTATCTTATATGATTATTATTAACTTTATGTGGCGCTGACCAGGCATCCGCCACCATATATTTAAGGTTAATCAGTGGAAGGCGACAATCTTCTCGAATACATAAAGACGACGTTAAGCCGCAAATGAAGAAAATCTCGATAAAGTGACTGTTGGGGTACGACTGAATGTATCTTCTTATAGGAAGGATAATATCTACAAAACGTTAACAAAATGTCTTTTTCAGTTTACATAATCTGTGAGAGATCGTTTTATAAGGATATACCGAACCTGATTTTTCCAAGCTAATACATAGTTTATAGATGCGATAGTTCATCGTTCTTGCGATTGACATAAGCAAAGGCAAACGAATACAAACATACTAATGCAAGCGATAGTAGCGCCTCCGTAGTAGTTCCAAAGATTGTAACTAATCACATATATCGGACTCTAAGATCCTTCGGAAATGGTCAAAACAGGTGGGAGAAATGATGTTTCAAAGTTATTTGAACGGATAATATGCAACTCTTAAAAATTTGGTGGCCCGACAGGTTGACGTAGTGTACACAAATTTTAGAAAGGACTATAACTCTACCAGCCATCGTAAGACACAGAACAGTTTATATAAATTTGGATTCCCCCATCTTTTTGTTGCTTGGTTCAAATCTTATTTGAGCAACCGACCCAGAACATTTAAATGGGGAATAAAACGTCAAACTTAATTTAAACCACCTCTGGAGTCCCTCCAGGTTCTCATGTAGGCTCTTGGATATTTATTGTACCCATAAATGGATTACTGAAGCCATTCATCATTTTGAGGTTCTTATGTTTGCGAATGACCTTAAAATTGCAGTTTGGTGAAAAATATCAGTGATACAATTAAACTACAAGACATTGGCAGTGCGGATTAGTGCAAAATTAACTTGTGGCAGCTCTAACGCATCCGCTGTAAATAAACGAGTCAGCTGTAAATAAACAAAAGCGCATCCGATTTGAACTTCAACGGGATTATTTGAATTTTCGATACCCGTTACTGTATTGTATATGACGATCGCACGTGATTTGCGAGAGAACGATTAGAAATAGATTTACGATAATGACATTATGTAAAAAACCTCAAAACGAAAAAGAATTTCGGTCGGAGACTTTAAATAAAAGTATTGTTACTGGTTGAGTGGTCAAGCTATGCACCACCAATGTTATCAACAGTTCCAGAGTTCGAGCCCAGTTGAATTTTATTAAGCGATTATTATATTACTCTAATAGTGGTTGAGAACTGGATTTTAGATTGGCATTTCAAGTGGAGCAGATAACGAAAACAATTGTAAACGGCGGCGATAAGCTCATGGAAATACTGGAATTGGTATTAATCATCAAAATATATTCGCGAACACAATTACATGAAAGTGATTTACAATTGTATAACACACATACATCGCCCAGATACAATAAAAAACAAAATCTCGAACAGCGATCGATGAGTACATAAGCGCGAACAATTTGGAACGCAGGACAGTTGTAATTTAACCAGTGTTACAGTGCAAGTCAAAAAGCAAAAAGTAAAAGTACGAAAGTAGTGAACAGTAAAAGTGAA
The DNA here is from genome assembly GCA_963691935.1 of Nephrotoma guestfalica. Classification (NCBI taxonomy): domain Eukaryota; kingdom Metazoa; phylum Arthropoda; class Insecta; order Diptera; family Tipulidae; genus Nephrotoma; species Nephrotoma guestfalica. The sequence goes on from OY829915.1 coordinate 213,342,231, forward strand.
TTAGTGAGCGTGATCAAGTGAAACTAGTGAATTGTTGCAGAAATTAAAGGTGTTGGAAAATAAAGTTCGTCACTCTAAATCGCTGAGTGTTTTATTTGCAAAATCGTGTACGAATCCATATCGAACGCCCGAAATTCGTAACATTTGCTGTCAGAAGTGGGATTTTGCAAATAGCAGCAAAAATTATCTTACTGGTGGTAAACTTCTACAAGTCACAGTAGTTAAGGGAAATGTTGTTGAGCCGTGGGCTTTCAACCGAAGGAAATAGGAAATAGAAAACAGGGATGTACTCGGGATGTATTCGGAGAGAGATCACGATCCCCGCCACCGGCTTCAGAACCATCAGGGATGATGCTTGCTGAACCAAAAGATCAAAATGTCCAGTCGTCTACAAGAAATTGAAAACCGATAGGGCGCCCGAGTGAAAGAATTCGAATTAAAAATCAAGAAAGAAGTTATTATTAGGTTTCAGTGGTTGCTTACTGCACACTTAGGCCAATTTTTAGGCCCATTGTGATACCACTCATTCACTCCACATCATTAACCCACCTACTTCACCTACTCACAAAACTACAGTATACCACCTGCACATTGCAAGCTCCATGTCAACCTGTACATTGACATGGAAGGTGGGTCGGCGCGTGACACGGAATTCTGCACTCCATCAGAGGGTCTTAGTTGTATTTATTAGCATCACCGATCGTAATCGATGATGAAAATTCGATTTGCATCTAGCCTCTGTTGGGATTCGAACCCAGCACCTCCCGGTCCAAGTGCTGAAGCTTTAACCACTGCACCACTTGTCCGGTCGAAAGACGAAAGAAGTTGAAAGTAATATTAAAGAATTCGAAGCCAGCTTTGGAAGGCCCGTCTCACAAACAAAGGAAGGACGTTTAAAGATTGTATTGAACGTTGTTGCCGAGAGCTCGAATGGAGTTTTGAAGAATGATGAGTTGCCGACGAATCCCAAGATAAAGGGATATTTCGATCGAATCGCGACAGAGTTGATCTGACAAAGAACTCAGAAGCGGAAAGTTTATCCACTGAACCAACGTCGGAGCAAAAATTCAATTCGGAAGTCGTTACAGTAATCGAGGAGCTGCGTCGGTCAATTGTGGAGCCAATTGACATCAAAAATCAAAAAAGATGCTTCAGATGTGGGAAGCTAGATCACTACATACGAGACTGCACGCAACGATAGTATGACCATTTTATGCGGCACCCTGATTCCCGAGATAACCAACATGAAACCCAGCGAGAGGAACAGAGACCGGGAATACTACAAGCCACAGAGGGTTCATAAAACTATCAAGACTGGAGGCAAATGCTTGCTCTAAGGGGAGGAATTGAGTCCGGCAGAGGAGTTGATTGCTCAAGGGAGAGCAATCGAGAATGCTGCACGTGTGGCACGCATTGGAGTTTAGAAGCAGGTGTGTTGGAATACGACGAGGCAGAGAAAGGATCAGGAACATGATGAGTCAAAAGCCGAGCGCGTCCAGAAAGCCGACAAACACGCTGAACAACGACAACGAATGGACAAAGATCGATCCGCAGAAGAGAGCAACAGCTGAATTACAGAAATCGGAAAAGCAGAACGCAAGATGCACAAGATTGGAAAGATCCATACAAAATTGTGAAGAGAATTAGCGACGATGTGTATCGGATACAAGAATGCTTTGATATTCGATGTGTCTGTTCGGGACGAACAGATTTAAGGTGGAGGTAGTGTTATGAATTCTGCTCTACACAAGCATTTCACTCGGTGGTTAACCGCTCAAGTTATGCATCACCAATATTATCAACTCAAAGTTCCAGAGATCGAACCCAGTTGAAGACTATAATTTTATTAAGCAATTATTATTCTTCAATACTGATTGGGAATTAGATTTTAGTTCATTTCAAGTGGAGGGGAATATGCAGATAACGAAAGCAATTGTAAACAGCGACGGTAATCATCATGGAAAATACTGGAATTGGCGTTAATCATCAAAAGAGGTGAATTGATGAGGTGGGCTATTCGAGAACATAACTACATGAAAGCAAGTATTGAGGAAAACCCCGAAACTTCTACCAGACGACGTTCTCAGTAGTTGGTTATGTCTAAGCAGTCAATTGGTTCACGAGTTAAAACCAAATGAAGCACACATACGCATAAAGTTGCCATTTTCAAACGTAAGGAGCGATGAGGCCTATTTTCACCTCAATGGTCACATGAATAAACAAAATCCAAGAATAATTGTTGAAGATGAAATGCATCCACTTAGATGCATAGTATGCTGTGGAATAACTTCAGAAATGGTCATTGAACCATATTTTTTCGAAAACGACGAAGAAGTTGCTGTTAATGTGAATAGCATTCAATACCGGGCAATGATTGAAAAATTTTTAAGGCCAGAGGTAGAGAACAATCCAGAATTATGGTGGCTCACACAGGTGGTCCAACTATGGGTCTCCCACGCGAAATTTTTGGCGATCGAATAATACCGCGTTTTCTGACTTTAACTGGCCACCGCATTCACCCGATTTAACGGCTCCCGATTTTTTTCTTTGGGGCTACCTAAAAGGTAAGGCCGATAAGCCAAGAACCATCCAACAGCTTAAGGCCAATAAATGAGAAGAAGTGAGGGCACTGGGACTTGAAATTCTAAGAAAAGTTATGAAAAATGCTCTGGAAAGCACACGTCAGGTCGAAGCAAACAATGGGCACCATTTGAAAGATATTATCTTCAAAATATAATGTGAACATATTTCCACACTATAATCTAAATTTTAATAAATGCCAACGTTAAATAAAATCAGAAACAAAAAAGTTATTTATTAAATAAATCATAACGTTACTTATGCGCCGCCCTATACATCGCCGGATGCAATAATAATAATAATCTCGGACACCGATCAACAAGTATATAAGCGCGAACAATTTGGGACGCAGGGCAGTTGTAATTTAACCAGTGTTAAAGTGCAATTCGAAAAATAAAAAGAAAAGGTGCGAAAAGTAGTGAACAGTAACACTAGTAAATTGCTGCAGAAATTAAAGATGTTGGAAAATAAAGTTTGTAACTCAAACTCGCTGAGTGTTTTATTTGTAAAATCGTGTACGAATCCATATCGAACGCCCGAAACTCGTAACGGTGATATAACCTTGAATAACTACGTTTAATAATATAACAGAATTTTTCTGGAAACAGCAGAGCATTTTCGGAGATAGCATATTTTCTGACGACATCGACTAATCTGTTCAAATTAACCAGTAAAATAATTAACGAGATAGAAAAATACCAGCGTACGCGGATTTTAGTAAAGCATTAGATTCTATCTGTCATTATAAAGCACTCCAAAGTTTATTTGCTTTTGGGTTTTCACTCGGTTACATAAATTGGTTCAAGTCATGAGAAATCAAACGTTATTAAAGTTACGTCTGGTGTTCCCCAAGTACCACAGATCGAGCCCTAGATTTTTATTGTTTTCATAGACCAAATAACCGAGGTATTCAAAAACTCAGTCGTGCTCATATTTGCTGATGACGTGAAAATTTTTCGTACGCTAGATACGGAGAAAGTCCAAGATAGATTAAGTGAGTGGTGTGATCGAAACGTGCTATACTTAAATAATATAAACGCAAAATCGTGTCTTTCCATCGTAAAAGGAATCCATTAAGTCATCATACAAAGTCAATAAAATATTGCAAAGAGTCAATGCGATTAGGGATTTAGGTGTTACATTTCTTGAAGACGCCACTTTCAATAGGCATATTGATAATTGAATTGCAAAGGCAGATGCCATGTTTGTGTTTGTTAGTCGAAGGACAAGTGAATTTAAAGATACCAAACCTTATGTTTACTCTATTTCGCTTACGTTCTATCTCAACCGGACTATAGTGTGTAACGGTCAGGAATTCATACTATGCTATGCACTTAAAAAGAATTGAAAGCATTCAAAAGAAGTTTCTGTTTTTTTTTTTGTTAAAGAAAAGTGGCTGGGATTATGACCAAAATTTACCATTCCGTGAAAATGTGGCTTGGTTACTTCCGTACTCAGCAAGAGGCAGATATTTCAAATTACCCACCCTTGAAAAGGGTTTTGCTTGGTCAATTTATGTTCCATGAGGAAACAACCCCAATAGGTTGTCTAAATCATTCAGAATCATCGATGACCTATTTGATTTTAATTTATCAATTATATTAAATTTTTTAAATGTAAATCAAATTTTTTATTTTTCGTTTGAAACTGAATGTTCTGTTTTAAATCTGAAATCATACATGTGACTCACAGAATAGATTTTTTATAATATAAATAGATAAATAATTGTAAAACCAGTGGGACTTTTGAGTAACCTACAATTACCAGTAAAATGCAGTCAGTGGTCAATTGGATTGAGTGCAAGAGTAAAAACCGTTAATTTTGGAGTGGCTGTTGCAGTCCAAACTTATTTACAAATAAGCAGCAATGAGTCATCAGACTATTTGGTGGCTATGGACTACCCATCTCATTACAAATGGGAAGTGTGCGCAGCAAAGTTGTACTTCTATTAATTCCGTAACCAATAATTAATTAAATAAATAAAATGGGAGATTAATCTATAGTCGGGTCGATCAAATTTTTAGTGTCCTACTAGGCTTACGTGTCGTAATTTAGAATTAAAAATTATTCAGCGAACAGTTCTATCGACAGTTGTCTAAGCTTCGTAACTAGAGGAGGCACACTCCTAGAATTTGGCTTAGAATTATGGATATTTTATTTTCGTGATCACGGGTTTCATTAGAAGTTTTCGATTAATTTTTAAAATTGAAGTGTTAACATTTAAGGTTTCATTTTCGTTTCATTTTTACTCTCAGGCAGTGGCTCAATATTTAATTTGATTTAAATATTGCAACGAATCAGTTTTGTATATTAAATTAATTATTTTGATTATTATTATTAGCTCGTCATACAGAATAATTTTGTTAATTATATTGTCAGTAAATAATTTTTATAATTATATGTAGATTTAGAGTAGATTACCTATACAATAATACACAAACGACAATAATTATTTAGTAAATATTAATTAATAGGGAACAAAACAAAAATTCACAAGTTAATTAACGCCACCTTACACGCAAATTAATTAAAAATATTTTCATTATCTACTTACATAGTTCATATAACAATCTAATTTTATCGTAATGTTGTATATTTGTCTTATTACATTGATTTCTACGTTTATTTCTATGTATCGATAGTATTTAATAAAAAATATAATTAATATTATTTGATACAATTAATAATAATTTTATTTAGACGAAATAGAAGTTTTAAAATTAAATTGTGTCTGACCTTTTTATATTATTTGTTAGATTTATATTTATTATTAGCTTAATTTAGTTTATTAAAAATATTTTTAATATTTAATTTATGTCGGTATATCACAAGAAGAAGAAAATTAATTTATAGTAAATTCATAATTCATTAATTAAAATTCCGTCTAACACAGATTATGTATTTCTAATGATTATTTAAATAGCTGTTATAGTTTTTAATTTTTTAAGTTATAATTATTTTATTGTTTGTGTGTATTTTGTAATGTAAATTAATTTATCTAAAATTAAGTTTTGACGCGTATTAATTTAAAGGCAAACTTGTTAAAATAACATGTAAATATGTACTAATTAATTAAAAATGAAATTATGCTAGTACCATATAAATCTGGAGATCAGGATCCGAAAAAAGAATGTAGGACGGCAATTAGAAAATCCTGAGAATTACAAGTTCTTTAAACCGATTAAAAAAGACTTGCTTACCTTTTCACTATAATGAGAACACGCTGTTGCTGTACATAAAATTTAATCAGTAACAAATGTCTTATATTGTAATAAATAAATTATTGTGCAGCTTAATTTGCAAACTTAAAATAAAATGATAATAGCATAATTTGATTTAACCCACGAAAACCACGTGAATGGAAGCTAACACACTAACATTTATTATTGTGAAATGCTTTTCATCTTATTTAAGCACAAATGGTAATTGTAGCTGTAATGTATTGAACGACACCTTTGTTCTAGCTTTGTAACTAATTAATACTTTTGTCGTGCATTGCACATATACATTTGAGTATTTCAATTGTAGTTTTGATGGTTTCAGTTTCCGCCTTGCTCAATATAATAAAGACACATTTAAATGTGTATTAACAATCTGCGACAATTTTACATATGGCGACGAGGATTAAAATATAAATAAGAAAAAACTTAAATTTTTTTACCGTAAGGCTGGAATTCTTCCCACAGTTATATCGGAAGATGCCTACAAAAATTTAAGTGCTTTGTGTTTTCCAAAGAAACCAAGCGAGATGATTTTTAAAGATTTATGCAAACATTTGCAAGATTTTTATACTAAAAAGGTACCAGTATTTAGAGAACGTGCTAAATTTTATAATGCGAGGCAATTTGGCAGTGAAACAATAGCAGAATGGTTAGCTCTCGTAAAAAATTGGCAACCAACTGTAATTTTAATGACAATTTTAAGGCTGTGTTACGTGACAAATGTGTTACAGGATTAGTTGCGGGGCCCATCGCAGATCGGGTGCCGAGAAGAGCTGGATGCCGATTTAACGTAAATTCGTAATGTGGCGATTAAAAATGAGACTATTTTGAGTGTTAAAAACCTAAATGTGGATATTAACAAAATTAGTTATAATTCGCAGTTAAAAAACAAAGTGAATAATAAACAAGTGAATAAACCTAAAAATGACGCTATGTAATAAAAATTCCAGTTCAAGTGCTGCAGTGTGCTTTGCTTGTGGCCAAGGAAATCATGTGTATGTATTTTGCAAATTTAAGAAGCAAAATTGTGAGAGATGTGGTAAAAAAGGTTATACTAAGGCGGTTTGTAATGAAAAAAATCACAGAAATATTTTTTAGAACTTTTTAATGTCAATGAAGACAATGACAATGATCCTTTCTTTTTGGATGTGTTAATAAATAATATTCCAGTGGAGATGGAGATGGATTCTGGTGCGTCAGTGACGCAATTTCTGAGAAATTTTGAAAATAAACATTTTGGTTCAGAAAATTTAGTGACACCAAAGAAACAATTGAAAAGTTATGATGGAGTACTCATAAGTGCAATCGGTTATTTTGTTGGAAAGAATAAATTTGAAGATTTGTCATATGAAAATATTGTGGTTGTGATATGTAATGGTGGAAGGTCGTGATTTGCTAAAAAAATTAAACTTACCCGTTTACAAAGGCTAAAACTACAAATTCTAAAATTAATAATGTTGTACTAATAAACGGCAGTCCGGTAAACCAAATAAGCAATACAATTTCCAGGCACAATGAAGTGTTTTTCAGGGAAAAAATTAATGCAGAATTAGATTGTTTGCAGAATGAGGGACTTCTATCTCCAGTCGACACCAGCGAAATGGAGAACTCCTTTAGTACCCGTTCTTAAGAAGAATAGTGATATCCGAAAGTGTGCAGATTATCGAATAACAGTAAATACTACCAAAGGAGTTTTTGTAGTGAATCATTTACCTTTTGGAACCAAACCGGCCAGTTCGATTTTCAGAAAATTATGGAGAAAACTCTTCTCGGAGTGAAAGGAACTGTAGTATTATTGGACGATATTTTGGTAACCGGCAAGTCAGATGAGGAACGTTTAGCTTCGAAATCGTTTTTAAGCGTCTTAGCGATGCCGATTTCAAGTTAAGAAAAGTAAAATCTTCGTTTTTCCAGTCTGAGATTCGCTATTTAGGTTAAGTTGTCGATGCTAAGGGACTTCACAAAGATTAAGGCAATAATTAATGAGCCAAATCCACAAGATATTACCTAAACCAGAGCTTTCATAGGATTGGTAAATTATTATGGTACGTTTGTTCCAAACTTAGCCGACATTTTAAATCCACTATATAAGTTACTCCCGAAGAATAACACATTTGTATGGAATTCGAATTGTCAAAGGCCATTTGATCAGTTTAAAAAATAATGACTTCCGATACTTTTTTGGTTCATTTTAACCCAGTATTGCCAGTGAAGTTAATAACGCTGATGCTTCATCGTACGGAGTGGGAGCAGTGTCAGTTCATGTATTTCCTGTATTTTGGGGTAAAGAATTTCTCAAAATATCTCTTTGGTCGACATTTTATTTTATGCACCGACCATAAGCCTTTAGTGACTATTTCTGGACCAAAGAAGGGAACTCCTGAGATGGCGGCTGGGCGTTTGCAACGTTGTTCTGGTTCTTGTAAGCATATGATTTTACAATCCAACATATTAAAGGAGAGGTCAACAAGTCACGATCACCAATATCCGATGTTGATTAAGATAGGTACACATAAGACGACAATTTTTCTTATTTGAATTTTATCAATATGAAATTGGATGACTTAGTTGATGTTCAAAAGATCAGAGCTGCATCACGACAAGATAAGGTGCTAAATAAAGTGATACATAATCTTAGATTTGGGTGGCCTAATCATAATTCAGATGAATTGTTGAAACCGTTTGTGCACAGAAACGAGCTGTCACTAGAAAAAGATATAATAATGTGGGGCTACAGAAATATGCTAAATGAGCTACATTCTTCACATATTGGTATGAGTAAGAAGAGGCATTAGCCCGAGCATACTTTTGGTGGCCAAACTTGGATGCAAACATAGAAGGATTGGTTAATTCGTGTGTAATTTGTTTGCAGGCACGACCTGAGGAGCAGAAGACGCCGTTAACCCCATGGGTTCAGACGATTCATGTTTTTCAACGTATAGACGTCGATTTTTGCTGACCGATTAGACAAATATGTTTTGATAATTTTGGATTCATACTTCAAATGAGTGGAGGTAATACAAAAGAGATAATAGACAGACTGAGGGAATATTTTGTTCGTTTTGATGTTCCAAAATCTATTGTATGAGATAACGGAGGACAATTCACTTCATCTGATTATGAGGACTTTTGCAAATTAAATGGAATAGATTTTGTTTTAACGGCTCCATATTCGCCCGCTTCAAATGGTGCGCCTAAGAACGCGGTCAAAACATTTAAATCTGGGATAATCAAAGCGTTAAAGGACCAGAATAATAATAAAGATGTAAGTCTAACTACATTAATGAATCGATATTTATATTATTACCGCCTAATGGAGTATTCAACCACGAAGGAGACTCCATATAAAAAGATGTTTAACCGAGAAAGTAGAATGCGTTTTAATCAATTATTGCCGAGCGCTATTACAGAGAGAAACATTGAGCGGCAGAAGGAGAATTACGATAGCCACACCAACCCAAAAATTTTCAAAGTAGAGAAAGAGCGAATGGCAAGAGAATATCGCGTTCCTCTTAAAAAGCCACTTGGGTTCCGGTAGTTATTAAAAAATATGTGGGAAAAGCATTACTCTTGGTAGAAACTAAAGAAGGTCTTTGGTGAAGGCGGCATTCTAATCAACTTATGAAGATAGCTGTCCCGAGCAACAGGGCAGGTCGGATTCTCATGATGTGTTGGATGGTCAGCACAACCACGGAAGAACACAATGACGAAATAGATATTAATCCGGTTGATATAGAAGACAAACAGGGTGAGCTGGCAATCGAAGAACAGTCACGGGATACAATTCGACTTAGACGATAGAGCAACCTTTTGAATTAGATAAAAACAAAAAACTTAGAGAAGAGCAGTATAATATATTGAACGACACCTTTGTTCTAGCATTGTAACTAATTAATACTTTTGTCGTGCATTGCACATATACATTTGAGTATTTCAGTTGTAGTTTTGATAATTTCAGTTCCCGCCTTGCTAAATATAATAAAGACACATTTTTTGTATCTCCTAAAACTTATCGAAATAAATTTTATAATTGGGCCATGCAGAGAATTGAATAAAAGTCACATTTCTGGATTTGTTTTTAGACAAACAAAGCATCGTCCCAGAATGATGACAAAACCTGTTGATATTAATTATTAAATATAGATGAAGCTTGTGTCATGTAATTGGGCCATATTCTTTTGGTGGAACATCTCATCAGAACATTTTTTACTATTTATTTTCCTATTATATTCATTCCGGTGTACACTAAGGTAAGTAAGATAATAATGAATTTTAACAGAAGTGTTCCACAAGAGATAGACAGATCAAACCCGTCAAAAAATTCCGGACACATTAATTATTAATGCATGACAACGCCAGACAGGGTGAGGTGGGAATTGATTGAATTGTTTGGCCCGCTCGTAGCCTTGACATTAATCCCATTGAGCACGTATGGAATATGCTAGGACGTCGTTTAAGGCAAAGAGAAATCGTTCCGGAAACCTTAGATCATCAAGAATGGGAAATGGTACCGCAGCAGTACATTCAAACCTGGTGCACTGTATGCCAAAAAGAATGCTAGATGTGATCAAAACTCGTGGAGGAAATACTCGATATTAAAGTACCGACCGCTTAGATGAATTGTTGATTTTTATTTAAATAAAGATGAAGATATATTAAACAAAATCTTGTTCTGTTAGTGCCTTTTTTATAAAAATAGTTACTGTACACAAATATTTACTGAACAAATGTAGTGTCCGTAATTTTTTGACGATCTCGTTTGTAAGAAGAAATGGAGGATTGAACGTAGTGTTGTAATGTTGATTTTTTTATGTTTGATTAATTTTATTATTTTTCGAGTCCAAATCTACATGTTTCGCGTTCATCAAAAACTAAACTAAAATTTTTTTTCTTTCACCTCATTTCGCTCGTACGACAGGTAACAAAAAATATTAATATTTTTTCCTTACGGAACGGCAACAGGAAAACATCATTTTCTTATCAAGTACAAGTAAGAAGTTTTTTCGTTTTACAGTTTTGTTCTCAGGTAAAAATAAGGTTTTTTTTATCATCGTTCAGTTTTCTTCTTCCGATGATAGGGACTTTAAAAATGCATTTCAATAATTCATTTTGTTTGCATTGAAAAATAAAAATATTTTTGTCCATTTTTGGCACTCTTAGTCTAAATACTAAAATACTTTTACTTCAATGAATTTGTTATTTATTTTCTAATAATTAATGATATATGCAATTATCAATTATCAAAAACTAAAAATTTTATAACTTTTGATTAAAGGGTGGTGTAGAGATGGTTTTTGTAATGGTTTCTATTTAGGCTAATGTTTTCAAGTTAAAAGCAAATATATCAAATACCAATTATAAAACGTCATTTCATTATAACACAAGCCAATTTAAATTTTCTTGGCTTTATCTAAATTGGTGTTTTATTAATGTAATTTTGCAATTATATCTAAGATGAATGCAAATCTTGAATTATATAACTTGTAGTATAATTTAAATAAGGCAACAAAATTGATCAAATAGGTTAAAATTTGTTAGTTAAAATTTCAATTTATTTATTAAGTTTTGCATATAAGTTCATTTACGACTAAGTGAGAATGTTATTTAGTTTTTGCGACAACTTAAATATAAAAACTTATAATGCAAAATTTTTCGGATAAGTTACGTAAATATCTTTTACCTGTTTGTTATAGTAAAGTGATTGATTTATGACACAGGTTATAGATTAATGTTTTTAAATTATATATCTGACGATCCTCAGACAAATGACAACAAAGGTAGACTGGACAAATCAATAATACAATTTTATTAGCACAACAGATGTAAATGTTTTTTGGGTGCATTCGTAATTTTTTAGGAAAACGTAAATAATAATCATAAATGGAAGTAATGTATACATGATAGGGTTTTATTGTTTATTATAGTAAAGTGTTTGATTTGACACTTTACCGATTTAGACCATAAATTAATTTTTCTTATTTCGACGAGCAAACGACAAATTTAGTTTAACATTTGCACCTAAGAGTATTGCACATATCAGCAATCAACCGCGACTTCCGATTAGCTTTAATCCAGAATTTCGTTCCAAAAACTTAGTAAACAATTTCTATATCGATTAAAGAAATCATTGGTTTACTTGGTCTTATGCAACTTTAAACTTCTTAAAGTTTGATATAGAAAATGTTTAACTGGATTGGTGAATCCTAAAACTCCTGCAGGAAATTTATTCTGGTTTTAAAGTTCTTAATAATGTAAATTTCATACAGGGTTTCATAATTTTATAATAATTATCATTTTCAGGAAGTCCTTTTAACATAATGGCATTATATTTAGATAAAACTCTGCCAAAAATATAAGAACTACTTCATACATCACACCATCGAAGCAAAAATAATATTGTTTTCGTATGTCAAAGCAGAAAACAAAAATATATTTTTTGTCACCGCGATACAAAATTTTTTATTGTATGCATTTTTATCGATATTATCAGAAGAACGAAACTCTAAAACGAAAAATAACCTTACTTGTACTTGAAAACAAAACTGCAAAACGGAAAAACACCTTACTTCTACCTGGCCACAAAACTGCAAAACGAAAAAAACCTATCTTGTACTTAAGAAAACTGCAAAACGAAAAAATATCTTACTTGTACTTGGGAAGAAAACGATTTATTTTACTGTTCGTCCGTAAGGAAAGAATATGTTTATTTTTTATTTTCTACCGTACTTCGTAATGCGATAGAAGAACGTACAATATTTTTTTGACGAATTATTTTATTGGTCTCAGAACGGATTTTTCTAGCATTTAGGGCATTTAGGCCAAATTCGTTAACCCTCTCAAACTATTTCACCAGAAACCTGATATCTGAAATCTACTGCAGCGAAAGTTAGCTGTTTTCCTGTTTTAGGTGGGTATGGTGTGAATCTCTCTTGAACTCACTCACTATGCAGCGATAATATTTTCCGTTCCGAATTTCAAAGATTATTTTTCTAACTAGCAGGTAACATAAAATAAAATGGATGTGGATACATTTTTAGTACAAAATATTCACAAGAAGCTACAGTAAATTTAATTATAATTATTCCGTTTTATATTGATAGTTCAAAAATTGAGCCATTTAATAAATTTGGAGTGCATATTTGCTAAGGAAACAAATTTTCAGGTCATTCCTGACCCAGCTTGACAGCATCTTCGAACCACAAAACTCATAAATTTATCAATTTTAACTATAAATATTGCTCTCCTCACTATGGCAACTCGGTAAATAGTGGTTGTCAAACGAGGCACAAAACCACTTTATCATCCAAAAAATTTTCAATAGCAATTTTCAAAGAGCTTGTAACGAAGAACGTATTTAAATTAGCAGTTGTTAAAATTATCAATGAATAGGCAATTAATATAAATTTCGACCACCTGTGTGTAGAATCCTACGTCCATTTAAATGAAAGATCGATAATCAACGATCTCAAGCGCAATCCGATGTACATTGCCGATTTAATAATAAAAAAACCAACATCAACTATTTTGCGAAGGAGTTTTGGATCTATGCCATATAAAGATTAAAACTAAAATGGCTAAATGTGTTGGAAAACTTGTAATTAGTATAACCCGTTAAATTGTGTTTTAAAATGCTTTAATTATTATTGTTTCGTAAAACATTACACATTATAAAAAAAATCAGTTTGTTTTTGTTTGTCTTTTGGTTAGTTGATGATAAAAAAAATGTAAATGTTGAAAACCGGCTAAACCCGCAAAACAGAAAACAATTATGTAGTAAAATAATAATTAATACAAACCTACAAATAAAAATTTCTGTAGGAATAATGCATACCTACCTAAACGTGTTTTATACAGTGAATGCTTCCCAAATAATTGTATGAATGTTTCGAGAAATTATTACCCAATTTTATATGATACTAGCAAAACTCCGCCTAAAACATACTAATCAAATAAATTTCGTTCACAAACTAATAAAACGAAGGATTTTTTCCGTAAACGAACTAAAAAAGGCTATAAAGGTTCTAATAGTACTTAATTAAATATATTATTTCAGGATAGTTAAATTGGAGTATTAAATGTATTTTTAAAATAAAAATTTCGTAAAACATCCTTCTTATTTATCAATTTACCAGCTACTACAGAAAAAGAAAACGCAACAAAAAACAAACAAATCAAATTCGCTAACATATTTGCTGTAGGTGCGTAATTAAATTAACACCAAATATGCCAAACGATAATATCCACGAATAAACAAAAATTAACAAAACAAACAACATTTAATTACCAGATTTTTTCAGCAGCTGAATATTGGGTGCGGTGGTGGGTTTGCTTTATACATTTTTTGTTGTTGTTGAATCACTCTGTACATTTCCGCCAAAATAAAATTTTGTATCATAAATTATTTCGAACTACATTTTATAGCGTAGTTTAATATTCGTTAGTTTATATATAAATTGATTATAGATTTCCCATATTATATACGGCGTTACTTTAAAAATAGACGAATTTATTTATTATTATTTTTTTGGTATTTTTATATTTTTGTTTATAAAAAAAAACTTAATTAGTTTTGTGTATAAATTTTAGTTAGTTAATGCAAAATATATTTAAACTATATTGTTAAATTTTGATTTTTTAGTATCATACGATTTTTTTGGTTTAATTATGTTTATATATTTTCTTTTATTAATTTAGTTCTAATGATTTTATTTTTATTTACTAAATTATATTTTTAAGCAATTATCATCACAAATCTTGTCCAAAACATTAGGAAACCAAAATCATACTAAGCTTTTTGTTCAGATGCATAATATTTTTTGTTTTTATCTATCACGAAATAACTAATCGCATGTTTTTTTGCATATCAAACACAATTTGTAAAACAATTAAAAAATGTTTAATATTTTAAAATGTTTAAAAAATAAATTACGTTTTCCGTCGTTAAAAAAAATATGTATGTAAATTTTAATACATAATTATCAACCCTGATGCGGGTGTTTGGTTTCTGGTTGCCGTTTATCAAGTGTGTGGTATGTAGGTGTGATAGATAAATAATCCAAAAAACAACTTTCATTAAATATTGTTGTAGTTATTATATAAATTAAAATATCAGTCATCTCGATTTCTGCACAAAATCTTTCTGGCTAAGCCAATAGCCTGATCTCAAAGAATTTCACAACAGCGACAATATCGTGGCCGGGGGCCAGTTGTTGCTGGCGGTGGTGTAATTGGTGCAAAGTATGCGTGCACTTTTATATTGGGCAGATGATTCTGTAACAAAAAATAAAAATAAGAAAAACAATAAAGAATTACAAATATAATTAAATATAAAATACAACTACAAACATTTATTTACTTTAGATTATGTGATGTAATAATGATTAATATGAGCCTCCTATCCTCTATTCGCCTACTCTAGTATTTTTGGGAAATAATACTGATAAGTGGAGTAATCAGTGGTTCAGTCATAGTAAAATAAAAGAAAGAAAAAGGAAAAACATAAAATTTACTTCGAATTTACTTAATTCAGAAGTTTGATTTCGATAAATTTCCTCTTCAAAATATTTTTATGAAGGCTAATTTTAAAAAAAATCCCATTAATCTAAAATTCTTAAAATATTAAATTATTAAAAACTGACTCCAATTTTCAAATTCTAAACTGTTATTTCGTATATTTGTGAGTTTGACAGTAGACAAATCGCCAATTGCTGGTAGCTGTAAACGTGTAGTATACGGTGCGCATTTTAAAGATAAATGTTACACAAAAAGTTTATTTCTCACATTACACGTTTACCATTGTCGACAATTTGCGTATTTCCTAATCAAAATGTATCATGAACGGACCAAAATTAACGTTCAGAGAAGTTAAATTCATACCTTTGCTCACAATTTATACCGTTTAATAATAACCTTTAAAATCCATCTAATAAATAGTTAAACCTCATTGCCAAGACACTAGAACCTTATTTGTTCTGTTAATCAATTTACCCAAGGCTTTTTCCTCTAGCCTAATTGTAAAATTACTATTCCAGTCTTGAAAATTTTTATCCGATTTCTAACCATCGAATCTCGATCTTGGCGAAGAACATAAATAATAATCTTCAGTATTTGATCTAAACAAGCGATCTGAATTCAAACAAATATCTCGAAATAGCTCATCAAGAAGCATTCGATTATTCCCCACAAGTTTTTTTCGTGCCATAATCGAACATAGGTTAAGGGCACAGGCAAGCGGCAACGCTAAACAAATAATTAAACGAACAGTACAGAAAGCATACAACTAGAGTGACTATTATACAACAGAAAAGCTGAATGTAGAGAAGCTTTGGTATTAGTGTTTGCATTCATGGTGTTCTGGAAACCAATATTTTTTTACTATAAACGATGACGGCAATTCCGAATGTTCACATTAACCCTTTAACTGTTTAATTTTGTTTCGAGAAACTTTTTGTCCCTGCTTAATTATTTTTCAGCGAAGACTTTATAAAGTTAAATTAAAATAAATAAAGATCCGTTGAATAATAATACGAGTGTAATTTTTTTATCTTTATTATGACGAGTATACGCAACATTATGCGAACATTTTTCGTTTCATTCTAACGAGTATACTTTACATAAACAGTTAAAGGGTTAAACGTGATACTTGGCATGAATAGATACTAGTTGGAGGCTTTGTTAATACAAAGAAGCATAATGACGAATCTGTCATGGAATTTGATAACAAATATTTTCTTTCATAAGGATAAAAATGGAGGAAGCCTATTCTAGGATTATCCCATGAGAACAACATCGTTGCGAGGAAGCTCACAAAAATGAGTTGAAGATGATGGTACCTTAAACCAAACTCTTGCCGAATGAAACACGTTTAAATAATGAACTAAGGCGCTTGGCAGTGACGATAGAAGAAATCATTAAACCATCGATGAGAAATATAGGGGACTTGGATCAAAGCATTGACGATTATGACGTCCGAAAATCAAGATGGAAACAAGGAACAAATTATTTATTATGTTTGCTGTTATTTACAGCGGAGTTTGGACATTCAGCCAAAACTCATGAGAAGAAAATAATATTCACTTTATAAATATAAAGTGAAAATTTGGTTAAACACAAGAACCAAACCGGTGAGAAAAGGAGTAGATAAAGGATAGCGATGCGACAAGAAAACGATTTATCGGCTATACTATACTATACTACTAAGTATGCTTGTTCTGGTGTGGGCGAAAAATTAAGTGCAATTCGGGAGTTGACGTATTATATTTATACATATTCGGATTTCCTCTCATGTAATTTTTATAATTATATTTTCTGAATGTTTTTAAATCATTAGATAAGATAATTAAATTGATTTTAGATTTATTATTGATTCATGAACCGGATTAAAAAATTTCGTTTGATTAGTACCATAAAAATACCTGATCTGGCCGTTATTGAAATTTCATTCCTTGACTTTCTACCTCTTACTAAATTTCATAATAACTTTAAACTTTTAGAAAACTTTTATTTCAAAATAATTTCAAAATTATTGTTCAGTCCAGCTACCAGTTTAAATGATATTTTGTTTTCAAAATTAAAAGATCCGATACCACTAAAGAAATAATCAAATCTTGTTTATCAGATAAATTGTGACGTTACACTCAGCGTCTCGTGATTTCCACGGGTCAATCAAAAAAGATTTTACGAGAGCGATCTTATCAACATGTACGTGGAACCACGGGAAGTTCAAATCAAATTAGTGAACTTTCGGAACACATTAGAAATACTAAACATACTATTATTTAGACTATGAATTTTTTTTTTAGAAAAACAACAGATTTCAGAATAAAACCTATTTTGAAAATGTTATATATTAAATCCATGTCAATTCACACGATCAGTTTTTACAAAATTGATTTTTTCTTTTACACATTTCAAATATTGGCTTAAGGATGAAACAATTTATTTATAATTTACATCTTTCAAGTCAATTTTTATTTTATACAGTGTTTTTCTCGTAGATACGTTTTCAGGTTTTGTTCCTAAAATAAAATAAAAATTTCGAGTAGTTAGCGATATTTACGGAAAAATAGCTAAATTTTTGAAAGCCTGGATCTTGATTTCGTTGTTATTTTTATAGAAAATATATTTTTTTGTGTAAAAATGATTTATTATACTTTTGATAATGTATCCGAAAAAGTTCCGAAAGCTAAAGCAATAATAATAAAAATTACATGAGAGCTACGAGTATACAACTATTATTTATTTGTGTGATTATTAAGTACTTTGTCTAGTGAAGTGAAATGAAAATGTTCTCGATGGTATTATCGCGATTGCCAGGATCGATAAACAACTTTACCGATTTATTGAAAAAGGCAGTGACAACGTTTCATTAGATAGTAGTGATACATTAATTTTTTAAGACCGCAAAAGTGTCAATTTAAATAAATAATTATGAGAATGGAGGCTTTAAAAAATCATTGCAATGAATTATTTTGTAGCACAGCATAACGGCGGATAAAATATGTGGAACATGTTTGAAGTGAAAGAAACTGAGCTTGTTGCCGAAGAAATTATTAAGAAAGAAGAGAAATTAAGGATATAATTAAAATTTCAAATTAAGTGTTTTGCTTTAACAAATCTAATTTGTGCCATAAAGAAAAATGAAGACAGACCAATATCGAGCGTCTTCTGTTCTCCATGTTAGAAGCGACTTAAGTGGGCGTCTTTCCTATAGCAAGCAGCTCACGATATAAACTTGTCTCACGTATAACTGGACGGTTTAAGATCTATCACTAATACATAACCCACACACGCAAAAAGTGGGTTGAGCGACAAGCAAACTAACTACTCCCGCAAAAACTAGTTATGAACCCTATACAAAGACCTAGAATTAATTTATCAGATCATCACAACAATGACCTCGGAAAATGTACACGAACATCGCTATAAATATGGGAACATGGAACTTCGAACCAAGCGGAAATTTACACATAAACGTACTTGCACAACAAGAGCTTAGATAATCTGCGAGTGGGGTCCATAAGACCTCGAACGGCTACACTATTGACTACAGCGGCCATGATAATGGCGGGGAATTTGGGGTCGGCTTTCTCGTTCACCGGCGAGTGTAAAAATCGGCCAGAGCGTAGAATGTACATCACGTATTGGACCATACAGTTTACGTCAACTTAGCAACAGCAATGGCAACGCGTCGCAAACTTGCTATAATGTACGAGTATAGCCTATAATCGTATCGAGGACGTTATTTCAACATACGACAATTCACAAGGTAGCGTGGCGATCGATCTAAGGAATAACGGCAAATCAAATTAATCATGTCATGGTGTCGAAGAGTCATTCCAATGGTATCACTGACGTTACATCATATAGCGGCCCCGATATTGACAGTTACCATCTGCTTGTTATTTTCAAATACAAATTATCATACACATTTAATAAACAAGCCAAGAAGACCGTACGCTGCAATATCGGTTCATTAAAAAATAAAGACTCTACACGAAGTTACCAATCAGCTGTAACTGATCACCTGCACCGGTGGAGGACTAGGAAGCTTCAGTCAGCCATAGCAGCCGCAGCGGAAAATACAATTGGAAGGAGACAACCAAGATCACGTACAGATTGATTCGACCGACGATCAGTGTCGTCAACTCGTCGAAAATAAACGTGAAAAACGTTTGGTTCTTAATACTAGGAGCTCTCAAATTAAATATATTCGCGCCAGAAAAGCCACAACCAAATTCCTTCGACAAAAGAAGTGCGAATATATGAGGGTCAGCAATCGAAAACATCAGGTTCCAGGCGGACAACAGAAACTCGAGATTGTTTTGCCAACGCCAGCAATCTTACTAGGCTTCCATTCAAGATCCATAGCCATCAAAAACACGAATGGAGAGCTGAGAACAAACGTGGCTGAAACGTTTCAGTACGGCAAACTTACTTACAAAACCTGCTCATTACGAATATACTAAAAGTCCTTTTTCTTCTTGAATAATGTTAGGTAGTGTTTAGCCTTAACTGATAGTTGAGAAATGTATTTATAGTTTCCCGTTTTGGTTTCCAAAACTCAAATAAGAGAAACATTGTAAATAAATCAAATTGGGTTGATTCCCAATCTGTAAACAATAAATTTAAATATTTTGTTGTCGCCTTGGACATAAATAATTAACCAGTATCGCTCAGAAAATCAGCGATGTGAGCTATGTTTCTATCTCACAGGTTTACATAAAGAAATTAAATAAATCAGGTACAAGCGGCGTCAGCTAAGCTCCACGAATTCGGTTTCACCTATTTCGGCTTTGCAAAGTAAACCGAGAAGCTGTGATCTCAAAACATAGCTCACTTCGCCAAAAAACCTAGCTCGAGTGTACAACGGACCTAAACCTCTGTTCATATGCCGCGGGGAGTATTTCATCTTGTTTACTTTTACAATCTCCAAAACAGTGCGCAAAGAGAAATATTATAAAACCGTATCAAATTAAAATAAATTTAAATAATCAAATTTCAGCTATGATTTCTCTTAAATATTTATTTAATTCATTATATTCCTCCACTCTATTAAGCAATAGTATATTCTGTATTTTCTTTTTAAATAACGTCCTATATTTTTGGACAATCTTCTAAAATGCCTGTTTGTTGGTACGATTTTATGAATGAAGAATGTGTCCAAGCCAACTAAGCTTTCATTATTTTTTGTTTCAATTACCTACATATATTGATTTTATCGGTATCGTTTTTAAACTTGAGATTTATAATGTATTACTATATCATATGTACTAAAAGCAAAAATATTTCGTTGATATAACTACGAGTATATTATCGATTCTAAGACCATTTCATTGAAATTTTCTAATGTTACTAATTGCATTATTAGTAAGACATTCAATCGCTACTGCTCAGATTTAAATAAATTTTAAAAACAGGGGCTAAGTACCACTAAGTAAAAAAGGTTGCGTCTAAATTTGTTGTTCAAACGACTTTAAGGTCGCTTTATATTATCCATTCCGTTCAGTTCCTGCACGTATCGTGTCAGACATCGTTATACTATCCATAAGTTTCAATTCAGACATTTTCTTCGTATGATATCTTATATATTCATATGATAATATAAAAAAATATTATTAATTAATTTGACACATGCTCATCATATAAGCACAGAAAATATATGAATTCAAATTTCTTCGCTATTCTTTTCGGTATTTTTTCGCCTTCGGGCATTAGACAAAACATTTTTTTCAACAATATTTGTCTGTGTCGGTACTGTAGGAACGGATAATATAAATACTCCTATAGAAAATATATGTAACAATGTTTTTTTTTGTGTCTGACACGATATGTGTAGGAACTGAACGGAACGGATAATATAAATCGACCTTTAGTGAAAGGTACGCTCAGCGCCTGTAAAGCATGAGTTACTCCAGATACCGTCCAAGGCAAGGAATACGATTAAGTGTAAGCACTGAAAACCGCACTCCACAAAAGATATAATTTTCGAGACAAAAATTAAAATAATTTAAAAAAAATTGCAGGTTGTATTATTGTTTTAATTTTAAAATGCATATCCAGTTCAAAAAGACTGTTATCCGATTTTTGGTGATCTTAATTGCTAGCTATGAACTTTTGACAGATAACTTTCTAGTTTCAATATAACAACTACAACTTTGTTCTCCGTACTCTGATGCGTTTGGTAATACGTTTAGCGTCTTTTGGTAATACGAGTACATTAAAAACAAACTGTTAGATAAAAGAAGCAAGTGCCCAACAACGGTTTAAACTTTTATACGCGTAAATGATGCCGGAATTGTCAAAAAAAAATGTTAGAACGCAACCTTTAGTCTTTTATTGCGTCTATAGCAGGAAAATAACCGCTAACTATTGGTACTGATGTGCAGTAAGCATTAAAGGAAACACATTTTCAAAACAAAACAAAAATAATGCAATATATTAAACATTTAATATTGCATATGTGTGCGTCAACAAATATCAGTGATTTGAGCTTTTCCTACTCCAAGGAACTCTAAGGTTTGCTACCGATTTAAATTAATTCCGTTTAAAAATTGATATTCTTCTCAGAGGTGCAACTGGCATTTTTCTCAGGGATTATAATTATCGACACCAAATTCAAATGGAGCATGTGCACTATTATCTTGTAATTATTTAAGTATCAATTCTTCTACTGTATCAATTCTTCGCGATAGGATTGTATTAGGTGTGGAAGTAGAAACTCGGCTCTGAAGTTGGTTGCATTAAAATATACTTAAACGCATCCAAATCGAACGCCTTTCTGGATATATGTAGCTTAGCCATTGCTGTTTTTATGACATAAGTGCCAATCATTTACTAGCTGACGTTCCGTGTGCATCAATTTTAAGAGATGGATGTTGATAAGGAACATTTACGTCATTGCATTCTATTCTGTTTTCAAATAAAAAAATGCTGTTCAAGCTACGGAATTGATTAATTCGAATCCGTGTCAACCTCAAAAATAGCTTGCAGAATAGTTAAGAGTTACTCACCAAGCAACATCACTTCGATTGCATGGGAAAAATACAGAAGAAAGGAAAATGGGTTCCTCATAAACTGACCGAAGAAAACAAAAACCGAAATTGCTTTCTTTCTCTAAAAGAAAGAATTTTTTGCACAAAATCATCACGGGTGATGAAAAGTGGGTTTTGCACGATAATCCTAGACACAGAAAACCTTGGAATGATGCAGGCCCGCCATCAAAATCAGTTGCAAAAATGAATATTCATGCCAAGCAAGTGTTATTATATGTCTGGGAGTGTGGGAGTGGAAAGGAGTCCTTTACTACGAGTTTCTGGGACCTGGTTCAACTGTTACAGCTAAACGTTACCAAGCCAATTGATCAAATTAAGTGATGCCCTGGAGGAAAAAAGACCATTTATGGGTCAAGGAAGGTGGAAGGTGATATTGCTGCATGACAACACTCGTCCACACACAGCATAATCAAACCAGGAACTCAGTTTCTCCTTAGGCTGGAAAGTTTTACAGCATGCGGCGTATTCTTCAGACTTCGCTCTCTATGATTTCCACTTATTCAGATAGATGTCATCATATTTGAAAGATCAGCGATTGGCTCGCATTCGTCATCTATCTGATAAATGGCTAAAGACCATAGATAGTAATGGCGAATATTTCGATAATTAATCTTTGTAACAATTATATTTTAAATAAAGTTGAATTTGACTAAGGCAGTTTCTACTTGTACACCTAATAGTTTTGTGACTTTCTAAATTTCCCTTACATTCGATTGCAATACTAAGTGGTGACAGTAAAAGTTTTGAGATATACACTATGTAACGAAAATGATCATACACACTAATTTTTGAAAAAAATTTACAGAATATAAAGATTATAGAATTTATTTTTATTTTGCAGTTTTTTCATTTACAGTTTATAATAAAAAAATAAAAAAATTCAAGGATTTTTTGCAACGAAAATGATCATACTATGTATAAGTGTACATCTTTGATTTTTTATTTTAATATCGAGTTGGCCCTCCTTAATTTTTTATAGCCTGTTTCAGTCTTCATTCTTTCAGTATTGTTTCTTGCAACGTTTTTTTTTGCTGGTAATCCTATATTTTCTTAATTTGGCGTTCCAGGTCATCCCATAAATGTTCAATGGGGTTCAAGTCAGGAGATTGGGGTGGCGAATGTAACTGGTTTGGGACGTTATACAGAATCCATTCTTTCACCATGCGTGCCGTGTACTTAGGATCGTTGTCTTGCTAGATTATTCATGATGGCCCGAACCCCAATTGTTCCACGGATGGTTTCAAATTGTCCTTTAGAATACCCAAGTATTTCCAGCAATCCATATTTCCATTTATAAAAACAAGTTTACCTACCCCACTCGCCGACATTGTACCCGATACCATAACTCAACCACCACATATTTATTAATTCGGACGAAGTGTTTTGGCTCCAGCACTGTAGCAGGCTTTCTCCATATTTTACCTCTCCCGTTGGCTCCGAAAATGTTAAATCTACTTTCATTCGTAAAAACTGTCTTCCAGAAGTTGAAGTCTCTTGTTTTTAATTTTGCTGCAAATTCAATTGTTTCTTTGGAATTGACACCCAAAATTAATGGCTTCTTGCGTGGCACACAGTCATGATATCCATATTTCCACAAAGCCCTTCTAATATTTTGGGGTGCTTTATTAAGTATCTTCTCCATTTCTGAAGTTAGTTTTGGAGCGCTGGTTTTTCGATTTTCTCTCACCAAATCCAAAATCATTCGATCGTTCCGATTGGAAAATAATGTTTTTCGCCCTATTCGTTTTCCGTTTTCAACCGATTGTGTGACGTTGAATCTGGATATTAGTTGGGCCACTGTAGAATGACTTCAGCCAACAAATCTTCTAAGCGCACAGATTTTCAAGTGCGTTTCATATTAATTATTATTTGGCGTTCTTCTTTGGTAGTTTCCTTTCTAAAACTGGCATTTTTAAATAAAATTAGTTTTTATAATGTAAAACCATCGAAATACTAATGTGTAGAGACACAGAGATGCACGTCTCTTTAAAATGAACAATGGAAGAAAACTATTCATATTGTGGTGTTTTGTTTTAGTGTATGATGATCTTCGTTGATTTTTTGTATTATAAACGGTAAATGAATCTTTATTTTCTATTTTTGGATTTGTTAACTTTTAAAATAATTTAATCTAATAAAAAACTGCAAAATAAATTCTATAATCCATATATTTTGTAAATTTTTTTCAAAAATCAGTGTGTATGATTATTTTCGTTCCATTTAAAATATAAATTCCAATCCTTGTTATTATAATTTATTGTTATTATAATGTATTAAAATTTATGATCTCTAAGAATGTAAAAGAATATTTAAGACACATTTTAGCAAATTCTTGGAATATTTAGATTTAAATCGGTTATTACGAAAATATACAAACAAAAAATATTGATTTAAATTTCTTCAATTTACTAAAGTTTTTGACCTACTAGTATAAATACAAAATGAAATCAGTCACAAAAATAATAGAAAAATCTCATATTCTATCACGAACAGTCGAAATTATATCTTTATTATATCCGTAATTTGTTTACCGACTTTTTAAACTAAAAATTAAATTTAATTTTGTTTACATTTTACTATATATCCAATGGATTAATTTTAAAATAAATAATATAAGAACAATGATTCACACAATAAGAAATATAACCTCGGCACATTATTAAGATTATCCCTTTCTACACGGTAATAAAATATGTATATAAACTATTCTTCTGTACTTTATGAATTTTAAGATTACAAACAGCGCTCATGACTAATGAAAATTATACGTCGAACGTAATTTTAGTTAAACAAAACATAAAAATATATTTAAATAGGAAAATACAAAAAAACACTTACCCTTAATTTTCGGATTGCATTTCTAGAAATTAATTGGCAATCATATAATTCTATTCGTTGAAGATTATGACATGATATAAGATGTTCTAATGTAGCATCGGTTATTAAAGGACAATTATCCAATTCTAGGACGGATAAACTTTCAGCTGCACAACTTCCCGCGGCTAATTGTCTAATACCATCATCTGTTATTAATTCACAGTGTGATAAAGTCTGTGGATTTTAAAAAGGATGGTTATTATATAATTAAATTACAATACGCTAATTTCTTACTAGTTTTTCTAAACTAGGACACCCCGTTGCTAGATGTGCCAGAGTTAAATCTGTGATTTGATTACATTCTTCTAAGTCCATCCGTTCCAGATATTTGCAATTCTAATAAAATACATAAAACAAATATTAAGCAAATAACACAAACGGAAAGATAAATATTTTATATCACCTTTCCAAGAGCTTGGAATCCTAAGTCTGTAAATTGACTACAACCGGCTACTTCTAATGTATTTAGATAAGGATTATATTGTGCTAGTGCAATTAATGTTTGATCTGTTAATTCGGTACATTTAGATAGACACAACTGTTTTAAATTGTGACATTTTTCCGCTAATTTTGTTATTGAGGCATCTGTGATTGTCTGTCGGAATAGCAACAAAATTACTCTCTGGTACATTGGTGGCGAAAATTCTAATTACTTACATGACAACTATGTAAATTAACGATTTCTAAATCTCGACAATATTTAGCTAAAAATATAACTGCTCGATCATTAACATCTTTACAACCTTTACTGCTAAATTTTCTAAGTTTATTGCACCCTTTAGCCAGCGCTTCGACGCCTTTTTCGGTGATATTTTTACACCATGATACATTCATTTCGGTTAAATTTCGGCAACCATCGGCTAACTCTTTTAAACTTAAATCAGTTATATTAACACACGATTCTAAATTAATTGAATGCAATTTAGAACAATGTTTACTAAGTGCTGTTATCGAAGAATCTGAAATAATTTTACAATCAGACAAATCAAGAAATTCTATATGTTGGCAGTATAATGCTAAGGTTTTTATTGATTGATCCTCAACTGATCGACAACCACGTAATGACAGTGATTTTAAAAATCCACGACATCTTAATGATATATTTTCAATCACGGGACCCTAATTTGTGCGTGTTTATGTGTGGGTTGTTTGAAATTTAAAGGGCAAAATAAAAAAATTATTTTTACAAAACAACAACAAAATATTTATAAAATAAAATTAAAATAAATTACCTCAATGTCCCTTTGAAAATTAAATAAATCAATTTTTTGCCAATTTGAACCATCTAGAGCTAAATTATTCCAGTGCTTTGATACCTAAAAGAAATAAAATGAAAAAACATGATATTATTAAATTTGCATTTTTATTGCGCTTTGCCGCAAAGCGACGTACTGATTCGTTGATGTCACGTAAAGCAATTAATTGAAAATAAATTAAATGCCTAAATATTAAAATTTGAAATTACTAACTTGTTGCCAGGGGTACATATAAAAGTCCTAAAGATTAGTAAATTGACTGTGAAATTCTTGTAGGATACTATTCCAAGTAAATTTATTCAAATTTATGCTTTGTGTAAAGCTTCTTACAACATTCAACAGGATTTATATTGAAGTAATCCTCAAACCGAGTGGAAATAACTAATTTTTTATTTTAATAGTTTCAAAAACAGCGTATCTATCTATCTCTAAAAAAATTAAAATTAGGTCTCCTCTCTAGTAGCGATATATCCAGATGTAAACTCTGTTAATATTCAGCAATGTGAGAATTGTGTCAGTAACATTTACGTCACGTTAGCCATCGACTGACTAACTAAAAATACAATTCAAAATAGGTAATAGTTTGGTATAGTTGATCCTTAAGACTAACGAAAATGGTTGAAATACATATGGCCTTTAATAGGAGTAGCAAATATCACTGCAAACAATTCTTGTCAGTGTAATGCTTGTTGTTAAAGTATCTTTACGAAAACGTCCGAATTCTGCCCTTACATCTTTCAGCTTTTAAATTTTGAAAATATTGTTCAAGAAAAAATAAAAAAAACTTTTCTCGGTACTGTACTTTTGAATAAACTCACGCCGTGGTTAGGTTGAAATGAGGACTCAAATAAAACGAATTCGAATATTTATTATAATAATTTTTTATTAATTTATTGTGTAGGAAAAATGATGATTTACGTGTGCCAAAATCTACCTCGAAGGTAGACCAACATAATACACGAATTTATTTCGGGCTTAACGGAATATTTTGGAGCACAACTTGCAAGTGCATATTAAACTTCTGCTTATATGAACAGAAGTGGAACATTTAAAATAATTTAACAATACGTTATAACTATAAATATAAAGCATTAATCCATCTGCCAAGCCAATAATGAATGATGAAAATTCTTTCTTAAAATATTTAGGTAAAATACTAATTATAAATGAGGTAATTTGATGGTCACTTTGATAGTTTTTCAAATTGTTTGAATAATCTGTCAACCCCCTACAATAATTAGCGTTCCAACTAAACAGATGCTTTAGGTACCCGATGCTCCCTTAAACACAGTGTAAACAAATTTAATCTATCCACTTTCCACTTCCTGTCACTGTTAATTGCTTAGACCCAACTGGCGAATAGTAATAAAGGGTGAATTTTTTCTTTTTGCTTTTTCGTGTATATGTTGTTAACACATCACGCTTGATTAACGATATCTGTCAAAGTCAAATTGTTTTCAGTTAGCATTGCCATTTCATCTTCAAACAGCGACGAGGTTTTGGTGAGTGGGCCGAAAACATCTAGAGGAAAATCTGTTTTTTACCGAAAAATTGTGTTCAGCGACGGAGCTCATTTTAGGTTAAATGAGTACGTTAATAAGCAAAATTACCGTATTTGGTGTGATGAGCAGCCACAGGCAAAGCAAGAACTGTCAATACGCCCAGAAAAAGCCACTATTTGGTATGGTTTATGGGCCGGTGGAATCATTGGTCCGTATTTTTTCAAAGATGACGATGGCGGTAACGTTATCGTCAATGGCGCTCGCTATCGTTCAATGATTTCGGACTTTTTTTTTTGCCAAAATGCGTGAATTGAATCTGGTCGATATATGGTTTCAGAAAGACGGCGCCACATGCCACACAGCACGCGAACCATGAAGTTATTAAGAAATGAGTTCGGTGAGCAATTTATCTCACGTTTCGGTCCGATGAATTGGCCACCTATATAGTGCAATTTAACCCTTTTTGACAGTTTTTAATGGGGCACATGAACAATTGAAGAATTCGAAGATAACATTAAACGTGTCATTGGCGAGATACCAGACGAAATGCTCGAAAAAGTGGTTAAAAATTTGACATCTGACATGAACTTTAAAACATAGCCGTGGCCAACATTTACATGTAATAATATTTAAAAAGTAAATGAAAACATTGATTTATCGATTTAAATAAAAATTTCATATATTTTTTGCAATTTTACTGTGTTTTTTTGAAAATTATAAACCAAACGCTTAAAATATCACTCCTTACAACACCACATCAGTTACTTTAATTTAGTGAGTTAACACATAATTCACTAGTTCTGATACACGGGTGTTCTACATACTCGTATATATACATATATGGAACAAGTGTGATCATTGTGTGTTGTAATTTCAGTCGCCATGACCTGATGAGATGATTGAATTTTTTCATGATCTTATCAGATCGAAACTGGATATTACTTCTGTTACAACTAGATCAAAAAAAGAAACTTAAGTTACGAAATTTCATAGTAATAGTGTTTCAACCCGCCATGCCAGAATTTATGCCACCATGTCGTAAATTATTTGAAACTTCATGTTTCTCGTTAGATCAATTCTCACACTAAAAATTCAGTTTTCCATTTTATTCTTTATATTCTTGCTATTTTTTGTACCTTAGAGCATTTAGGTATAAACTCGTCAGATACGATGGGCAGTTACCGTTGAACACTGCCACAGTGTTGTCATTATTTTTTTTCTGAAGTATTCTTTAGATTGATAAATCTTATATTATTTAGGAAATTTTAAATAAACATTAGGCGCGATTTGTTTTGTGCCATCTATGAACGACTATTAAGACAAATAGAAAAATCAAAGTGAGGCACACAACAGTATTAGTATATAATTATTTTAGAAATGTTTGCAAGACATTATCATCTTAGGCATCTCATACCGAAAGGTATCTCTTAATCTCTTATTTACAAACGTATGGAGCACAGAACGCAGGTTTCAGCACAGTCAAACTTATTTCGCAATTTCGACCAGTTTGTTGTAGAATTTAAGAAAAATAACTAAATTCTCATTCCTTTTAAGACCTTCTTCCACCCAACAAATGTCACAACTGAAATCGTAGGCCACATAAAACCAGTAGTTATCCTGTAAAATTATAAAAATTTAGAATTTTTGATTAAAATAAAAAAATTAAATATGGCCTACATGTTCCACAATTAAATTGCATTATAACCAGGTAAGGAAATATTGGTTACAGTACAAGAAAATATTTTTGTAGAAACGAAGACGTTAGTGGAAATCTTACAGGATAGATTCTCATCACTGACAAACATAAATTCCAATTTTATAATACCTTTCGAGCAGAGTAGGGGTATTTCTGTAGTTTATAAAAATGGTCATGTTTGGGACTGATTAACTAAGCTCATAGAAGTTTGCAGATATAACGGTACATACCATTTGCTCGACAATATCTATTCAGCAATAAAGTCATATTTCGATATATCTCCAAACCTCTGTGAATAAAAATATCTAATCGCTCAGCCGAACCATTAAACAGCTAATGGCTTGTTTAACATCGTTATCCCCATCGTATAGCTATGAACTTGAGAATGTATTTTATTGGCCATTCAGTGAATACACAGGGCCAAATTTGATTGTATTGTACAACTCGCTCAACCGAACCACCCGTGTAATTGAATTGTAAATTTATAAAATGTTAAACAATTAATGATTTTCACGTAATCTACCACGTAGTTTGAAAATCAGAAAATTAAATTTTGAAATCATACATTCCTGTTTTTCTACTTTTTCTGGCTGAGAGACAATTTGTATTGCATTAAGCGAGAACGCAAACCATTGTGTATTAAAAGGTTTTTTTCGGATCAGCTTCATACACTCGTACATGCGACTTTGGAATATCTACTGGAGCTACTAAAGTCACCTAAAATTGACGTTTGAACATAACATTGCCTCTGAACAATTGTTTACACATAAATTATTTAAGGAGGTTTAAAAGTCTGAATTAATAAAGTTTTTCAGGAGTGGGATAAAAAGGTCATCTTGTCCAAAGATAAACACTAAGCTTTGTTCGTTTAGTGTTTATAGTGCAATATCCATTTTTCTTCTAATTTTTATGAAGTATTTTCCTTACCCAGGTAATATACTCGACACGACCGACTTCACCCTTTTTTATTTAAATAAAAATGTATGATTTCATACCACAGTATTTATCTCCCGCATGGCTATTGAGTCTGGTAAGCTATGGAGAATAACGTCAATTGTGTCTCAAGGATTAAACTTCATGTTTAATAGTTGTTTTATGTCTTGACAACGAATTAAGATATTGTTATGACTTGCAAAAATGAAATGCAAGATGAAGACGAAACTCTAACAACGGTGTAATTTTAAAATTTGGTGCATATTTCAATCCGTTTCAATGATTTTTACCGGATTAGAATAGTTTTACGAAGTTGGAGTTGCGTAACATAAATTCCAAAAATAGCATGATTCTTCAAAATACTTGAGACGAATTAAGCGGTCCTCTCGGTCTTCAGGCATTGCTCTCTTTACCAAAACAGCAGTTTGTTTCATTTGATTAGGTGAATAATTTTGGATGTACTTTATCACCAGTGAAGCATAAGCGATCCATAAGTTGCAAAGTTTTAACTGTCGAACTCGTGAGACGAAAACGTCAAAAGACTACAATGTAGTTTACTATGTTTAAGTGACAACATGAACGATTTAATTAGTTCTATTAAAATTTATACGCAATTAATGAATTCCTTAAACTTTGATATTTTTGTAAGTTAAGCGACATCAAATTAAAATTAAGTGTAATCGCACAATGAACACTAATATCGCACTATTTTGGAACACAAAGTCCGTTGATTTTGTATGTGAGAGCACAATGCATAATGTGCACCGCACATTGTGCAGAACAATAAATTTGTATGTCGATCTGTAGTACATTAAGAAAAAAAAAATCGCGAAATGTTAAAATATATATTAATTTTACATCTAATAAAATGGAATTTGCTTATAAAACGATGTTAAATTGGCTGTTATACAAATATTAGAAAAATAACATCTGGTTTATAAAGCCGCGATACGTGATTAACCCTAGAATCAACTAATTTTTTTTAATACAACATATATACCGATTGAAGAATTTTAATTAAATTTATTCATATAAGATAAGAATTTATGTATATCGAATAAATTGGTTAAATCAATACTTGAGAGATATCACCACCAAAATTAATTTACTTAAGTATTATAAAACTGTTGTATTTCGCGGCTATCTAAATTTGCGAACGCACGAAATGGTTAGAATATTTTTGTAATTTTTCAATTGAATAAATTAAAGTGAAGGGTATCGCCGCGATCAGGGTAGTGTACTAATTCATAAATCAAAAGTGTATTATTACAATTTTTTTTGTATATGACTGCAGATATTAATTCCGTTATAAAATTTTAATTTCTAATTTTTACTAAAAATAATTATGTAATGTAAATAAAACACAGAATATACAAATAAATTCACCACGAACTTATAAAAGTGTCACGCCAATCATATACATTATGATTTTTATCGTGCTTATGGTCTCTAAGCACAAAAAGCTCTGTATGTTTATTTATCGACAATCAACAGATTTTACAATCTTATCAAAAATCTGTTTATGTAATGCATAATTAGAGAAAATTAGATTTGTATTTATTATTACTTATTATTGTTCTTATCTTCCCCTCGTTCCGAATTTATCGAACGCGATTATTATTTGAATTCTGGATCGAATTGATGGTTCATACTTTGCTTATTTTGAAAATTCAGACTGCACAGAATTCTAAAAAGATTATGAAATTTGTAAAAAATATTTATTTCCAGAATTTGGTGTAATTTAAATTTTTACATTATAAAGATAAAGTACACAAAAGATTAGAACCCGTAAAGATTTTGCTAATTAAGTTACGCAAGTAAACAAAGGTTAAGAATCACAGCTGTCAATCATAAGCGTCTCACACACGAAATTAAATACCA
Source organism: Nephrotoma guestfalica (assembly GCA_963691935.1). NCBI lineage: Eukaryota > Metazoa > Arthropoda > Insecta > Diptera > Tipulidae > Nephrotoma > Nephrotoma guestfalica. Next base: position 213,374,730 of record OY829915.1, read on the forward strand.
TGAAACTTGTTTGGGGAAATCCGGGTTCATTGAGCTAAATTACTCAGCGTTTTTTTGTGTTGTACCGAATAACCATGAAGTATGTATACTAAATTAGTTTGGAAATGGGCTATCGACTTATAATGACAGAACTATACAATCAATTATGGATGTGATAAAGAAATTACATTCTACACATACAATTGTGAATCATCACTATTTTAGGTCTTATATGCGCAATATAAAATAAATATACAAAAACAAACTTGAAAATACCGGGAAATTTGTTTAAGTCGAGATAAAAGAAAGACAATTTTTATTTGCCTAACCATTGTAAATTATTGTTATCTTCTCTAAATTGATAATTTGCATTTGTAATCGATTTTACCTTAAGATTTCGAAATTCCAAGTTTAAATATTTTTAAATAATAAAATTTCGAAATTTGCGGATAAATAAATGTGGTATTATCGTAAATTTGTTATTGTTAGAGGGAAAGAGACACAAGCCGGTCGGACGATAAAACACTATACGAATGATAGTCATCTATCGGTTAAATCTAACAACTTAAAATAACGATGCAATCATTTTAGGAATAGAGACAATTAGTGATCTTTGTATGTAATCCTGCTGTGCTATAGGGGCAAAAATAATTAACCGCTTAAACTTAAACTTAAAACCGACAACAACAATTTTAATGGGAAGTTACTAAATTTAGTGATCGTTCAGATCAATGTACGGGGGCTTCGCTTTCAATTCAAGAGACCCAAATTTATATGTAAATATCTCCTCAAAACGGATGGATTGAGGATTTTCGCTATTTAGTATTTCACTAACCACATAAGCATTTTATTGTGCAATTTTGGCAAATGTCGCTCCAACCCTTGAGCGAAATGCGATTAAACGAATCGAAACCGCATAAGGGCTTTTTAATTACCTTCCATTAGTCATTTCTAGAATTTCCTGAAAAGTACTAAAAATTAGTCGAAAGTATCGAAATACTTTTCATAAAGCCGAAGTTCCGGAAAATGTACTCCAGTTCTACGGTATAGATAATACCATCCATGGGGCTATACTGAATTGTAAAATAAATGAATTGAAGACGATTGCCTCACAACCTACTATACCCAACCCAATAGACCGAGGCCCCTCCCTCCCATACCGAATCACTCAAAGTGTTGAAGTTTTCGATTTCATACTTATCCGGGATGTGAATTTACCCGAAAAATCACCAAGTTTACCTTGGAATTGGAATATTGCTGTTTTCTCGTAAATAGCCGATTTGAGTCGAGTTTCGCATAAATGTCGCTTCTTCGGATTATCGTTTTCTCAAAAATGTATTTCCGCAATAGGCACAATTTCGGAATTGTCTTTTCATAGAATGAACGTGCAACGCTACTCCATTTTTATTGAAATTTACTTGTGTTACTTATCAACCTTTTCAGATTATCAAAAATTGCCTTAGTGGACGGTATTTCACGTCCCCATGGCGGGGTATTGGTTAAAGTTTTCAAATAGCAATAATCGCACCTCAGTAGAACTTCATTGGTTACGATATCGCCTCTGCGCAAAGCTAAATTATACTTCATTTCTTGTATCTTTTAAATACAGTAAGGATGTACTCAGTTAGTGAAGTATAAAGAAACGCAAAGTAACGAAAGACACAGTAAGGATGAAAGATAATAAATACAAAGATGTTTTTAATTTCCTTATGTGGGAACTATAGATAGAATAAAAAGAATAACGTAAGAAACGAAGACAAAAAATTATTATTCCAATTTGACATTACGGCCATAGATGACTTGAAAAATTAAGTTCATTCATATATTTTTGTGATATATTTCCTACAATTATGAATGAAACTACAATATTTTTGAGTATAAACGTATTTATATCAACAAATATATGTTTTTAAAATTATAAAAATTGTTTATATGCGATTTAAATCACCACAATTCGATAAATTATTTTTTTAGGTTAGGTTTAGAAAAATTCAATTCTACAGTGTATTGAAAATTATTTCTGATATTATATTCATATTAGCATATGCATACATGAATATTTTATAAATAGAAAAGATAAAACAGACGAATAATTTAAAATTCCCTTATATAAAAAAGTAAATATGCATATTATATTCAACGCACTAAAATTTATTTGAGTTTTGTTGTTGTAGTTATTAAGTTTTTTATTCTTTGGGCGAAAATTATCGCTCGGTTATTCTTTTTAAGTGACAGCAAAAATGAAAAAAAATTAAACGCAATTTCTGTTATTCTTTTTATATTTATTATTCTCAGTATAGTCGATTGCATGTAAATCCTCTCTTTCGCTCTCTTACGTTATTCTTTTTATTCTTTTTATTCCATCTATAGTCCAGCCATTAGTTATTAATATTAACTAGGGTGATCTTTTAGTAGGGTACAATATTCTTATATGTATAGATATGTATAGGATGTATAGATTGCTCTCAATTAAATTTTTTAAATGTTGTTTTAATATGTTTAATCGATATCTTATTTTTCGAGGTATTCTATCTACTTAAACTTATTTAATCGAAAAATGATAAATGTCCGAAATCGATAAACGTCTTATAGTCCCGAAATGATTCACTCGTCATTCCACGGACTACTTTTTATGGAATTAGTGCAAAGTCATTTGGAATAACAGGGGCTAACGGCTTTACTAATTCTCACAGGCTCACGGGAACTAATTGGGACCTTATGTCGCTTAGCCCTCTGATGAGGAATAAATGCAACTACGGAGATGTAAAGGGAAAGGTCAGTAAATATAAATATTTTGTTAACATCGAACCTCTGTACAACATTTACCAATTTCGAACTTTAACCGTAATATACGAGTATTTAATTATATATACGAGTAATATAAACCTCCTGGCTTCTGAACGATTTTGGATTTGTGTGAATACTAAGAACATACGCACACATACAGATCTTGGGATGTGTATATTAATATTTATTAATCTTTCAAGTATTTTAATCGCTGATTGATACATCAATACGCTTAGTTTGCAAGTTAGTAAACTTTAGTGACATTAAACAGTGGCTAGTATCAATTAACCATCAATTGAGTTCGTCGAAAATTTTGACGATTTTGAAAGCACGAATTACATACGGTACAGTTTTTACAATAAAGCTAAATTCAAATTTTAATGTTAAGTAATTTTGGCACTAAAGATGCTTCTCCTCTCAGATAATACACGTGTGGCGAAGGATAATTATAAGGCAATTTGGTTACCAGTACTCAGGAGTACCAGGCAATGTTATAAAGCTTAGCACAGAAAAAGGAAATGCTTTGTGGTGTTGCTCCCTATTTTTATCTTCGAATCCGCTGTATTATAATAATAATCGGCGTTATAGACCATTCCTGTGCAATACCGAATCAACAATATAAGATTTAGATGCTACTGCGTTTTGCTACTGAGCTCTTAATATCCAAGCAAACCAGCAGAAACTATACCTAGAAATCTATCTAAAACGGACCATCAGCACCACCAACAATATCCTCTACATCAGTTTAAGGATTCGCTTTTCAAATCAGCACAAAGAAAATGATCGAAGCAGCATCCTCACTGTTTGCATTAAATCCATATGTTCATCCATATTATTTCATCCATTGGCATTCAGTCCAATACACAGATATCATCTACAATAAATTGGCGAGAACTTGATTGGAATGGTAAAATAACGTATCGTTATTGAAAGTGTTGAAGAGGCCCACTTCTCCAAATTATATACGCAATTGAAAAAGCGCCTAAGATATAGTCTCACCTGGGCAAACACGTGTCGAATATACATCAAGGATCGATTGCAAAAAATTTCGATAGCTTGTTCTTAACTTTGAAACAGATTTTTGACTGTATTGTCATTTTATATTGGTTTACACTAATTTCTTTGATCCTAGATATTCCATAGCGTATGGGTTGGATGTATGGATATACATCTCGAGATATTTTATAATATTTGCTTACAATCTTACGAAAACATGCTGAATAAATAATCGGTTTGTATGAATCTTCTTTGAGTTTCCGGTCATTTCCATCGTCAAATTAGCGAAGCTACTCAAAAGTATAAAAAAGAAACTTATAGCAGCGAAAAGGAAAACAATACATGGTATTAGTAAGATTTGTAGGTTTGAGTTTGCGATTTGACTCATTTAAAAGGCATTTGTTGGATTAACAATAGCAAGCTGTATAATTGCTATTTTCGAAGGTAGATAAAAAAACAATTGGCCACAATTCATTTTCCTGTATGCAAACAAGAAGTATTTAACGGTCGCGTTGTTGATTCCAGATGGCACTTTGAAATCACTCTTAGTTTGATTCATCAGATGAGAAAATCAGAATTGATGAAGTTTGCTCATGTGCAATACCTCCTGAAGAATCCGAACTTTTTGACCTTGTAACAAATTTCCAAAAACAACGTTATACACGTACTTGCAACAAGTATGATCCGCAATTAACTATATGTCGTTTTAACTTTGGTAATAAACTCGTCCAAACTTTGGTAACAAACTCAATCGAGAAGACAACTGCTATAGTATGTTGGTCCAATATATGCGCCATGCCGTACTGAAACTAAACTAATGGAAGGATACAATAACGGATCAAGTTGACTTTTAACAAGCGCATGAATTCCAAATCAAAAAGGAAGCAGCACCAATTGAGCAAAATGAAGTTGAGAGGTACAACATCAGCCATTAGACAATGGGCGCTTTCAGGTCCCCTATCAAGATTAATCGATAAACATAACGCAAAGTCATCGAGTCAATATTGACATCGCGAGAATCATGCCGAAGGATATTAATATAAGTGGAGGACTACTACAACCACTGCGATCTTGTGAAGTGCAAAAGTAATGTTCCGATAAAACATAAACGTTAGCATCGAATTTATCAACATACCGCTGAGGATATTCCATCCGTTCGCATCGTCTGTGCATCTAATCGATCCAATATCAATACAATGGGAACTGCTCAGAGAATAATTTGTCATTGATATTATTATGGGCATCAAAGGGAAACATAAAGTGCAAAGATGTCTGTTTATCATGATGCAGTATACCTAGGAACAAAGTTCTTGGTAACTTAAGCGCCTGCGTTTTATTTTTCTCACCGAATTAGAAAATAACGATTATTTCTGAAATGACTCGATCACCAGTCGATACTTGTTGTCCAATGTTAATGTTTGTGCCTAAAACGCGGATCGAACACAGTTAAGAAATCTCGTACATTATGAACAACAAAATGTAGCAGGTCAGAGACTTTCGACGAGGCCCTACGCGGTCTATGTGCATTAAAATAGTTTGATAAAACTTAATTTTAGTTATAAGCACTTTCAAGGAAGACGGCTATTGTAAGAAATTCGCACATTCTCCATTTCATTCGCTTCATATCAGTCTAAATACACACATACGGTGCCATTTTCCTGACAAAAAGCAACTTATATTTTAGTATAATATAATTTTTTGGCAATATCGGATAATATTCAAATATAAAGATAATAAACTTCCAGAAATACGAGTAGTTTTTTTCTGAATTTGAATAATAAAAAGCATACACAATCGTTGGACGTGTGTTACTCATAAATTAAAAAATTGTCTCTTGTAGTCTCTAATCTCGAGGTAAACGTAATAAAAAAGTAAACATACGATATATTGTTTAAAAAATTTAGCAAAAACCTTTTATATCTTAAATAAGATATTTTTCAAGAGAATTGGTACAACAGAACAAAATACACGACTTCCTTAACATAAAATAAATTATCCTAGGTAATAAAAAAGTGTTCGTTTATATGACAGTCTGACTATATCGCTAAGGAAAGCGATGAATACTAGAACGTGTGTTATAAACACCATACAAACAAAAACAAGAAAAAATGTTATGCTACAGTCAAAATCTGGAAAAATCGTTATTATCTGTGCCTTTGAACTTCAACAAAGTCTTAAACTTTATCAAAAGTTCAGATTAACAATGTTTAGAAAGTTTAGCAAAGTTTTAAAATTTGTAGCTTGACAAAATCAATTAATAAAAAATAGAAGTATAATCAATCAAGTTCCGTTAATATCATCAATCACAAATTACAGTTTATGTCTGGTTTTTTATTTCAAGATACACAATAAATATTCCATTACCTCTAAGTTCTTACAACAAAAACACATTTCTATAAAATTTCCTAGACGCGATAGTTATATCGTCTCGTATACAGTATAAAGCAAAGTAAAAGTGTAAATAATATCTGCGAGTAACACAAAAGGAGTTGTCCTAGGTAAGAAAGAAAATTAGTATACCGATACTGGTTTACAGAGTAGTCTGAAAACTTTCTCCAACTATAAAAAGTTGGGCGTTTATATAAGAAACTAGCGAAACATAAAAAAATGTGTTCTGACTAACCGATATCTGGGACCAACTTTTTGGGGTGTGTCTTAAATATTCTTAAATTTTTCGAAATTCTATTCAAATTAACCTTGTTTTTAAAATTTTGGAATATTCAGAAGCCTACCATGAAGATTCTATCGCCAAACTCTGATTCCTTTAACATAAAAACTATAAACGATAATCACGTCTCGACTTTTACTCTAGATGACCAATTTAATTAACGGCGATATAGTCTAAGTCTAAACTATAGGGAATTAAACAAAAAATTTATTTTTATACGATTTCCTAGACAAAAGTTGCATTCATTACATTCAACATAATACATAAAATAAAAAATAATCGAATCGATCGACCAACATTAAACAGACTTGCTGAACACAAAAGAAGTTGTCCTAGGTAAGAAACAAATCAGTATACTGATTCTGGTTTATTGAGCAGTCTGGAAATTTTCCCCACGATAATTGGAAGGGCGTGTGTTATAAGTAAGAAACAAGCAAAAAAAAGAAGAAAAATATTTTGGTTGTCTAGCCAAGATCTGGAAATAAAGTCACTGTCGAGCGCCTCAAAACTGGGCGTGTCTCTAAAATCTTTAAACTCGGATTATAGAATTAAGGATAAAAATAGTTTCTGCAATAAATTTAAATTTTAGTTTCGCAACAAAGTTAATTTTAATGAACTCCATAGATTAAACTGGCATAGAGAAACGCTTGCAACAAAAGCAATTTTATATAACATTTCCCAGACGAGAGTTTAGTTTGTCCAATATATTCTTGAGAAATTGGACAATTTTTTAAATCCCACTTCCCCGTTTTATTTCGATAGTAAAAACGAATAATTTTATGTAATATGGATTCCAAATGAGTTAAAATAAATTTTGTTGTTTTTTGTTAAAATAAAACAGATTTCTGTAAAAAAAATTTACACAGACATGATAGTTAAATCGACTGGTAAACATAAAGCAAAAAAAAAGTTTAAACGGTTTACAATTTTTCTATAGATAGACAATTTAATTAATGTTGCTGTAGTCTAAAGTTTAAAATTTAGAAATTGTGATAAAAATTACTCTTTTATACAATTTCCTAGATAAGAGTTGCATTGACTCGTAAAACATGATACATAAAATAAAAAATAATAGATTCGATCAACTAACAATAAATAAACTTGCTGAACACAAAAGAAGTTGTTCTAGGTAAGAAACAAAATCAGTATACTGATTCTGGTTTATTTCTAGTCTGGAAATTTCCCCAAGACAAACAGAAGGGTGTGTTATAAGTAAGAAACTATAAATAAAACAAGGACAAAAGTTTGGGTTGTCTAGCCGAGATCTGGATTACAATCACCTTAGGTTGAACGTCTTACAATTTGAGCATGTCTAAAATTTAAAGATTTGCACTTCTTTAAAACGTCTTAATTTGGAATTATGTAAAAAACAGCTCAACATTTTCTCAGATTTGAAGGGTTCTACTAGCAGCATTATCTAGGTATAAACAGTTTAAAGAGTATTATATAGGTATTTAGTTTGTCTAATATATTTCGACATTCTAAATAATTTTGTAAGTGCTGCTTCTCTATCTTGCCTCAAAGTACAAAATGAATAATTTTATGTAACATGGATTCCAAATGTTTTAAAATAAATTTTGGAATTTTGGCTTTGAATAGACGACAAACTAAACATCTTTCCATTACCCAAGTTTTTACAATAAATACAGATTTCCCTAAAATTTCCTATGTGCGATAGTTACATAGCCTCGTAAACGACATAAAACCGAAAACACTGCAAGTAACCCAAAACCAGTCGTTCTAGGTAAGAAAGAAAATCACTAAGCCGAGACTAGTTTATAGAGCAGTCTGATCAATTTCCCCAACCATGAATAGAAGGACATTTAAATAAGAAAGTAAGAAAAGAAATGTGTTCTGTCTAACATATTTGTTGGGTGTTTCTTCAAAATTACTAAAATTTTTAAAAATCCCGTTTTCAATTGCCGTTTTAATTGCAATATTTCGAGGAATGTCCTCTAGATCCCGTCCACAAGCCCCAATCGTTTTGAATATGTGAGAATTCACTTGAAACATGGATTTCTTTTCACAACTTTTTCTCTAAATTTAATTAAGTTGCCTTCGTCTAAAGACTAAACTCTAGAGATTGCGATAAAAATTACTTTTTTTCTTATTTCCAAGACAAAATACAAAAATTAGACTTGCTGATTTGTGTATAAATTGTCCTAGGTAAGAAACAAAACCAGTATACTGATTCTGGTTTATTGGGCAGTCTGGAAAATTTCCCCACGATAAATAACAGGGCATAAGTTATAAGTAAAACAAGAAAAAGTATATGGGTAGTCTAGCCGAGATCTGGTGATAAGTTATCTTGAGATGATCGCCTCACAACTTGGTCCCTTTAAATTCATTTTAGTATGCGAAGACAAAAAGATAATCTTTCTCTATCTTCGTGTCACAAAACATTAAAATCAACCAGCAAGGATATATTGTTTTAACTTTAAATACCTAGTGTCGTCTGGACTTTAAATTCTAGTTTTTAATGTTGTAAACTTTAGAGATTAAACTATTAAAGAAATACTTGCAACAAAAGATATTTTATATAAAATTTATGAAACGAGAGTTGCATTGACTTCAGCAATTTCATACAATGCTAACAATTTCATACAATACAGTAACTAATGCTATAAAGAGTAACGAAACAGAGGATAAATTTTCATCAAAAAAATGGTTACTTACACAATTTTTTATTTTATTTGTATCGAATACACTTTTGATAGAAAACGATAACAATGCGGTAAATAAAGATGTGTGCCCATTCAAATTGCATAACCCATGCATTTGATGACAATTTTTCCTCTGTTTCGTTACTCTTTATAATATTAGGTATTCTTTGATACAATCCAGCGAACGAGATACAACTTACTTTTCCTAAATAATTAAGAAAATCAGTATGATTCCGCAATATATTTTAGAGATTAAAATCCCACTTTTCTATTTTGTCTCGAGAATAAAACTTAACAGCTTCCCATATTTCAACTGGAAAGTAACAAAGATTCCAAATGTATAAAATAAAAAATGAGTTTTGACTTTGAATAAACGACAATGCTAAAAATGTATCAGATCGTTGTATTTCATGTTTTGTTGAAAATCAAGCTAGCAATTAGAATAGCAATGGTGTACTGCAATTTTTATTCAAATTACAAAAAAAATTTAAATAAATTATTACTGTTATAATTTGACGATAATACGAAACTGTCTAAGTAAATAAGTCTACTACTATAGTATGTACTACTACTATAGAATGTAAAGGGTGTTCAAATTTAAGGTATCTTTTCCAAATTCCACCATTTATGTTTTTTTAGTAGAGTATCATATGTTATTCGACAGATGACAAGTACAAACATTTCGGTTAGTTAAAATGGAGATATACGATTAAACGTGTTTTCATTATTAAAACTTATTTTAAATATGGTGCAAGTTATTCAGAAGTTGGAAGAAAATTTCGTTCAAAATACGGTAGAGAAAATGCTCCGTGCTATAAAACTTACCATTGATAAATTTGAAGAAACTGTTTCAGTTCAAGATCAGAGAAGCAGATTTTATCATCGTATTGATCGTTCAAGCGAAAATATTGAAGCTGTTAGCACAAGTGTTGCTGAAGAGCCAACGACATCAATTCGTCGTTGTTCGCAATTAAACCTCAAACCAACAACTTTGTTCAATATTTTACACAAACATCTTCATGTAAAGGCTTAGAAAATACAGTTAACACAAGAATTAAAGCCAAATGACCATGCATTACGTCGGCTATTCGTTAATTGGGCCATAGAAAAACAAGAATATCATTATTTTTTCAAGCAAATTATCTTCACCGATGAAGCTCATTTTGAAATTGGATGCTATGTCAACAAACAAAGCGTGAATTTTGGTGTGGTGGCGTAATTGGTCCCTATTTTTTCGAAAATCAAAATGGCAATGCAATTACTGTGAATGGAGCTCGATATCGAGGTGATTAAAACTTTTTTTTGGAGTGGATTGGAAGATATTGAGTGCAGAATATGTAGTTTCAACGTCGTGAAACATGCCATACAACAACGGAATCAATCGATCTTTTGAAAGAGAAGTTTAATAATCGAATAATTTCTCGAAGAACAGACGTGAATTGGCCACCAAGATCATGCGTCTTAACGCCATTGAACTTCTTATGGGGTTTCTTGAAGAGTAAAGTGTATGCGGATAGTTCTCAAACTGTTCCAACGCCTTAAAGACAACATCATCGAGCAAATATCACAAAAGATTGACAGCCTGTTGAGCTAGCAGAGGAGGTCACTTGAACGACATTCTTTTTCAATATTAACCGGAACGAATGTATTTTAATTTCCAATAAAAATAAATAAAGATTTCACACAATTTATGTCTTTTATTTAAAATTTAAAAAGATACCTAAAATTTGAACACCCTTTTTATGTACTAAAAATTGCACCATCTGAAAGAAGCTCTAAATAGTTAAGAGAAGAAAAACATAAAAATAAAAATTCTCTAAGCTTTCAAATTGCTTTCCAATATTTTCGAATTGAAATGTTTTTAGTGGATTTTGTGTAGTAAAATATTAAATAAAATTAATTTGTTTAACTCTAAATCTTAAAAAGTATAAGAAATTCTCTAAACTAACAAGAAAAAAGTTCTAGTTAAAATATGCGAGGAAATTCTAATCTCGGCATTGTGTTGTTTTTATAATTAAGAAATTAACAATACAAGAAAAGTTATTACAATCACGGCATTTGGAATTATATTTTTTCAAATCAGTTTGAAAAGGATTGATAAAAATAGGAAATTCTAGAAAATTTTGATTCACGAAAACATGAATCAAAATTCAATTATTTGACAGTTTTACAGTTGGCAAAAATTATAGTCAATATAAGGCAAGATCCAATACTGTCCTGAACAAAGGCTAGATAACGTCTGAATTGTAAATTCCAAGTATCTACGAGACGAAATACAATTGTATACATTTATTAAACATAAAATATTATCGCGATTAAATTCAGTAGACCGATAAAAATAAGTAGAAATACCAAACTTGTTGAACACAAAAGAAGTTGTGCTAGGTAAGTAAGAAACACTGTAGTAGTATTATAATAATTCTTCCTAACAGCGAATGCAAAGTAGATGTTCAGCAATTATACCAATTTAAAACCAAACTTGATATGCACGTTATTAATTTGAATCTCAATTAATGGTTCATACACTCCGCTAAACATAAATTAGGACAGTTTACGTCTGGATGAATCCTGCAATAAAACTAAATGTAATTATAGTCTACACTCTCGAGACTAGACAACAATAAAAAAGCGTCACACAATCGTTGCAACAAAAAACTAACGTTATACATAAAATTTGCTAGACGAGAATTGCATCGTCTCATGAAACATAAAAATGCTGTCTAGGTGCGATAAAATTTAATAGAATCGACCGACCAATATAAAACAGACTTGTTGAACACAAAAGAAATTGTCCTAGGTAAGAAAGAATGATTTTAGTTTATAGAGAGCAGTCTTATAAAGCAAAAATAAATTTCCCCTCCAAATATATAAATATAAGGGCGTGTGTAACAGCAGCAAACACAGAACGAATACTTTTGTGCTGTTTTATCTATGTCAATGTGTCTAGCCATTAAAAATAAAATAGAAAATAAAAATTGCATGGAATTGCAATCATGGGTAATAAGGAAAATTACTTAATGATTTTTATTGTTTCAAACTTTTTTTTATGCGAAACAAGGGAAATAATAAGAGCCTTGGTATCAACAGAAATCAATTCAACTAGACAAAAGAGAACAGAGTAATGTATAGATAGTTTTTGCATGCAATACAGTACGATAATTTTTATAGACGGTACATTATCGATTTACTATTATAAAACGATTATAGAATTATAAATTGATCGCTTACCTGTGCACATCGGCATAATGATACAACATCCAAATAAGAAAATATTCTTAAAAGTATCTCTTTTGGTAATCTAAATGATATTTCATCGTATAAAATTGTTGTGTTGTTATTGTGTGTTGGTTGCTGAAAATAAAATGTATAAACAAATAGCTTGATTAATTATTCGTTTCTGCAAATACATATAATATACATATAAAGAAAAATGGGAAACTCTAAATTACAGTACAACACATTTTCATAAGTTGAAATTGCTTTAATGAGCTAGGTCAGCAAATGTGAAATGTAAAATCGCTGGTCTGAAATTTTATTAAACATGGAAACTCGAAAGAAGGTAGATCGTATGATCGTGTTTAATTTAAAATACAGTTAAATGAAGATGATTGAAGGTGTTTGACACTGAGAATTTTTTTTGTTTGTTCTTTAATATGCGATTTGCCGCTTAGGATTAAACGATCTGCATCTTACTACTCTCCGATAGAAAAACTGATTTAGCTATGGCTACACCGATGGATCGCCTTAACAAATTTGAACACCCTTGACATTTTCTAGAGCCAAGAAAATTTCAAAATATTTTATGATCACTGAAATTAAAGTCGTACTTGTAGAATTGAGTACAGCAAGGAACATTATGCAAAATATGTTGTTACACAACATGTTCGAAAAATCACCTGGATAACTTTACAAACCATTCGCCATTTTTTGGAAATGTAGAAGAGGGGATAATTATTGAGGCTTACATCGCAATTTGCTATGTAGCAAGGAGAACCAAAACTCTCAAACAATGGATTTAACATTTCTCGTTCTCTTTATAGGCGTAAAAACCGACTCTATCTACATTTGATGGAAACCACGAATATGGCAGCGAATGTTTCAATTAACTCTTTCGGTGTAAAACTAGATGCTCTACAGATTTCTGCCTATCAAGCTGCGTCTGGGACAAAGTCTTCAGTTTTTATTTTTGTCATGGGAAACATTTTGTACTGGCCCATGTTATAGTACTTTGTTTTTCGTTTGTGATGCTTTGAAGGATGGAGCACTTCCGACGAAATAATTGTCAATAGCCTAATATGAAATAAATTTAGTCTTTTCATTCTAGAAAACGACCTATTAGTCACTGATAAGCTGCCGTATGATTCTTTTTGAAGTGGCCTATCAATCTAAAGATCTATGGGTCTCTGTTGCTTTTCGCAAACATCTGGTTGAGCCAATAGTTATTTTCTCAGACAACTAATGTCAGTGCAGAACTTCGGTTATCAGGGAGTCTTGGAAGCGTCAACTGTAAATTTCGTCGTACTTTTGAAGCTTTTAATTTTCCTGCAGTGAATATAAACATTATTATGTGCAGATAGCAAAGCTGTACTACAAAATTCACCGTTGAGTTACGGTGATGTGGGTCGCTTCTAATGAGATTATAGATAGTAGATTATAGACAGTATGAATTTCTACAGGTGACATTGGAAACAACCGAATTTGCTTCTAAAGGTGTTTCTAAGAAAAACGTAGTTTGCAAGGATTACCCAAAAATCATATTCTAACCAACAGATACATAGATTTAATGCAACGTACTCACGATTTCCATCAAATGCATATAGCGTTGGTATCTATCCCAGGTCGACGAGGTCGACGAGAGTTGTGAAATTCATTAACAGCTTCAATCCCCATTACTCCATTTCGCACAATTTTTAAATCTCAAATACCGCGTTTCAATTACAATCCTGCGAAATCAGCAAAAACCAACAACTCGGATAGGATTTTTAGAGGATATCGTTGCATCTTAATCTTTTGATTCAGAACTCAGACGATTCCAATAAGCTAGTAAATTAGAATAAAAGCTAAGTAGCGGTGAAGGTCCCAGAGTTTCAATCATTTTTTTAGTTGATTTTTTTGCAATATTCAATTTTTAAAATACTTTTAGTATACTTTGAACAGAGTTTCTGTTTTGTTTTATTTTTGCTTTGTAGCTACCATGGTCCATGGTCGGTCGATTTTTGTGCCATGTTTCTTTGGCTTACATAATTTTTAATTAATCGGGAAAACGTCGACGTCTGCATTACAGAGATCTAAAGGAACTAAGTTACTTTTTGCATGAACGTTTTTGAAAGGCTTCTGACAGAGCGAGGACACAAATTAAACAGCAGTTGAATGATATTCAACTATCAAGTCAGACAAAGTTCTCGGACATTTTATATGTAAATCTGCTAACGTTTGGACCATGTGCTCAAGCGGGAAAATTTTTGTAGTAAAGTGATTCACTATTTATTGGCGCATGTTACTACAACCTCCAAAGAATGCCAATTTAAAATGAAATCGAGTTTCGCAAGAAAATTGAGAATTTGGGAGGTTTCTCTAAGCGTCAGACATTTTTCCCCCATAACTACCGGGTGACTGACACGAAGTGTTACCAACTTCAGACTGTCATTGCTGTCAAACTAGTGATGACAGAGCGCTCTTTACACTAATGACAGTTCATTCCATTATTTACAAGCATACAAAAGCATTTTAGTGGGAAATATTCAGAAAAAAAGTTATCCGCAATGGAATTCTAGCGTAATGTTTATGTATCGCACCATAAATCGTTATAACGATACTGGCAACATTGCAAAACGCAATGATGGTGAACCGAAACGCACTGCAACATCGCCCGATATCATTCGGAAAGTGAAGGCCAAATTGGCTCGGAATCCGTGCCGTAGCGGCAGAAAAATGGCTCATGAGGCGAACATTTCGCTCGAAAGGATGCAACACATATTGAAAGATCATCTTGGACTAAAGCCTTGAAATTCCATAAAACGCATGGTCTCACCGATGCTCAAAAAAAAGTTAAGAGTGGAAAGAGCAAAGGAGTTGTTAAGCTTGCACGAAAGTGGCGATTTGCCGAATTTGGTTTTCTCCGATGAGTCACCGTTCGTTATTGAGCAATATGTGAACAAGCAAAACGACTGGATTTACTTGCCCGGCCGTTCTACTGAAAATTTGGACGAATGGATTGTCACGCGAAACCAAGCGCCGCCGATGGTGATGGTTTGGGCCGCCGTAACGGCCGAAAACCGTTCATCGCTCGTTTTTTTGGACCGTGGCCTCAAGATAAATGCTCAAATTTATCGGGATCATGTGTTGGAGGGAGCGTTGAAGCTTTGGGCATAAAAAAATTTCGGCCGCAGAGCCTGGACATTTCAACAGGACGTATTTGTTTTTTCTATATTTTTAATTTTGACTTGTTTTTGTTGTAATACACTAAAATTAAAAAATTTCAATTGACCCGGAACTCAAGGAAAAACCCAAATGTGGTCGCATGTAATAGTTTTAAGAAGGGAAGCTTAATAGTTATTCCAACACAGTGAAAGTAGAATTAGGCGTAAGTTAATGCATAAATGTCTGTGTGATCACAACCAATACCGACCATTCTACAATTGTGTTGGATACCATTAACACAACATCAGATATTGGACCGGAATCTAAAATAATAGGAATAAAAATAAAATGCAAAGAAAAGAGGAAACATTACGAAGGATTTGGAAGAAGAAAACCTAAAATAAAACGCGCGTCAATCAAGATTGACTGAGAAACAAAGTTCCGCGGTTCATTTCCACTGCCCAATGGCCACCAAATTCACCGGATGCAAATCCGCTAGATTTCTCGGTTTGGGGTATTTTGAAGAGCAAGGTTGGGACAAAAAAATACCAAAGTGTTGATCATCTCAAGCAAGCGCTTCGCCGGGAATGGGCCAAAATACCGCAGTCACTTTTGTGCTGTATGCAATAGATTTGCCGGCCGTTTGAAGGCCATAATCGCGGCTAAGGGTTGCCAAATCGAAAACTGCTAATGCAATTCGAAAATTTAAATATTTGTGAACATTTTTTACTTTGATTCAATAAAATTCAACAAAAAATAAAAATTCTGTGGCGTTTTGTTTTGGTAACACTTCGTATCAGCCACCCTGTAGTACAATAAATACGCTCTATTTGTTTTAGCAGTTGGCTTAGTTTTAAAATTTGAGGAATTTAATAATTTTAAAGTAAATTTAAATTATAAATAATAAATTGTTTAAATGTTTGTTTTAGTGTATTTAAATAATTATTATTGGTTTTATATTTGACGAAATATTTTATGGCATTTAATGTTATATTTGGAAATAAGGTACATCTAATTTCAAAACACAAAATCAGCAAACGGAATGTGGGGGGTGTTAAATTAATAATTTTTAGACTAGATGCAGTCTTAAAATGATTTGGTGGCAAGTTGTAATGGAAGAATTGTACAATCGTGAAATCAATAAATTTTATTGAATAGGAAAATATGTATTTCCTTCTTTGGTGGATGATTTATTTAAAAATATTTATATTTTACAAATTTAATAAGGACTTTCTGAGTTTTAAATTCTTTATAGGACCGGCGTCATCCAGAATACTTGTCTATAGTTGGCTGTAGAATTTTTTCTTGGACAATTGATTATTAATCATCTCACCTCGTTCATGTAAGTTCGATTATAAATACACGAATATTACCGAAATTGGTTTGGGCCTAGACATTTAAACTGTAAATCGCAGCCAAATCGATGGCTAGAATAAGGCTAAACAGGGCGACGAATTATTGAACGACGTCTTATTGAATTACATAACGAGGTAAGCTAACTAACTAACTTTAGAATAGAAGTGGGATGAGAGACAAGGAATAGGGGTAGCCTCGCGCGATGCTCTATCTTGTAGTATTTCAGAGTTTTCATAAAATAAAGCACTTTCGAAATTTAGAGAATATTATCATCACTGACACTCTATACACTATCAAAACCAGGGATAGTTTTACAGTATTACTTTGCGAATCAGTAAGCATTCCAAAGAGAGGTGTACTTTCGAAAATTTGGATTATGATACACCTATGTAAGTCGATATATTATGATTAACTCAAACACAATATTATAGAACTAGAATAACGCGAGTTTTCTTATCAACTTCTTAAAATCTTAAACGAATAGAAAATACACTTCAAAGGAAGTTCCTCCAGCATCGGTAACAACCAAGGTGATTATGATCAATACAAATAATTTAAAATCAGAGCATATTACAAAAAATTTGTAACATTCGATGTAACAACAGAAACATATTCAGAAGATCGTTAGGAAGACAAGACAAATAAAGACACTGAAATTTAGACAGCTAAGAGACACCATTGACGTAACCAAAATGTTATTAAGATTAAATCGGCAAAAAGGAATATTAATAGACGTCCAATGACTTCAAGTAAATGATGTTATAAGAATTGAAACAATTTGGAACTCTTAGGAGCAAATGAAAGAAAACACAACAACAGAGCCTGGTAGATCATCCTATTCTCCTAAATTGGAGATAAAGGAAAATAAAAAAAAACGGTTTATTTTTATTTAAAATGAATGTATGTATAGATTACATAATTAGAAAGTTAACAGTCCCATAAAAAGATTTACATTTACATATGAAGACGAATGATCATCTGAAGTGTTCAGCATTTGGGTAGATGGGTGACCCAAAGGCAAATTAAAAATTAATACTAGTCATTAAATACTAGAGTTTAATCAAACCTAGCCAATTTTAATCAGACAAAAAATGACAATACTCTATAAATTAAATAGTGCACTATGATAATAAAACAGTGAAATTGCAGGTAATAAGTTATGTAGACGGACGCCAAGAAGTAAACCTACGCAAACCCACTCCTTTTTATTTGAGAATTTAAATTCTCAAATAAAATCAAAAGCTAGTTAAGGTTAGCTTGGGCCTAAATCTAAGTTGGTTTGAGCTCAGGAAGTATATAGGTATGGAAAAAAATGAATATTCAGTTTTATCTACCTTTTCCAGCAGTCTTGCAAACAAAAAGAGAGATCCCGATCTCTGACGATCATTAAGTATCTTTAGGGACTCAGAAAAAGTGCCATTCAACCATAGATTATAGATACGTTCCAATGGACCAACACCTTGTTAGAAATTGTATCAAACCCGTTTCAGCCGGTTATTTAAACCAATAGCCATAGATAAAATTTCAGTAGCATTCACAGCCTCAAGAAAAATTAGTAACGGCAGCATACTAGCCCACTTCCTGCGGCTCAAGTCCAAGGGGAGTCATCAGACAGAAGAACTTTAAAGGCGTCAGAGATACAATTAAATGATGGTTATTGCAGTTAACCATGAACGGATTCCGTCCCATCCTCCCTATTTGACCTTGGAGATTAGATGATTGGAGTTGCCTCTTTCTCAATCAGCATTATTCTTGATTAAAATAATATTTAGATAGTATATCACTCTTATCGTACTGTAAAATTGAAAGAAAGTTGGTTTTCGACACAATGTACTTTCGATAAATCAAACAAAATCCGTGTATATTCTTGCGTTTGCCACTGTTTAGGTACTATAACGGTAGACAAAATAATAAAGTAAAAAATTACCATTTTATAATTTTTTTTATATAATTTATCGAAAATATGCAAATATAATAAATATTTATACGATGAAAACGCGTAAACACACAGAAATTTTCATGAAACCCAGATTGAGAGATTTTCTTGTATGTATCTAAAAATATACAATCCACGAAAAACTTCCACTTTTTTTTAAGTTTAATTCACTAAACCATTTTTAATTTATTTAACATTAACCATCATTTTTTAGTTAGGTATTTAGTTTTTTTTATTAATATTTATGAATATTGACACTTAAGTAATTTTTTGTTTTTTTTATATATTAAAACGAATTGCGTCTTAAAGCGATTTTTTAAACTCAATTGACAGCAAACACAGAACAATGAAACGCGACGACACAACCAACAACGATAAGCAACAAAATCAGCTGTGAATTTTTTTTGGTCAAAAAAAAAAGTTGGAATCACGCACACACACACACACAGAGGAATAATAATAATAAATACAAAAACAACAAAGGCTAGAATTTTTATTTTCGTTTCAATCTTCGTGTTTTCCAACAAGAATATGTGAACGCAATTTTTTTTATTTGATTACCTCGAATTTATTACGGCCGGAATGGCTCATTTTTACACACTAATGCTGCACTTTTAACTTTACAATTAAAACTAGTACTTTTGCTACGATCAAATCTTATTCAACTTTATTCTTATAATTTAAATAATAAATAAAAAAATCTCGATTTTCAAATGGGAGAGATTGCACTTGACTTGTTTAACGACGAGCAGTCTATTCCAATATGGAGGAAAATAATTTTGTTTGTGGTTGTGTACCCGAGAAAAGAAAGAAGAATTTTTAAAGGGGTTAATTTTTGCGTACAGTGTTGTCAATTGACAACAGAATTGACAGTTCAATTTTATAAGTGCAAATTTTAATTAAATTGCTGGTGATTTTTCTTTTTAGTGCGATTTCATTACAGAACTTATAGAAATGTAAAATTAATAAAACTATTTTATTTAAAATTCATTTAGGAATTTCTTGTTCACAAGTTTTTTCTTCAATAATATTGACTGAATAAAACGAGATTGTGAACTGTCGAATATATTTTAATTTGTAAAGTACCCTTACCACTGCTCTATTAAACTGTTGGAATATTCAGTAATGGAAATCGAGTGAAATAAAGCACGAGTATATGCAACCGCTCCACTCGACTCGATTTATTTAAATTCATTCCGCCGTTTTACACAGTGCTTCAAAGAAGCAGCTTCATCTTCGTCTCGTTCCCCGTTTACCTATAAAGTCGGTTTTAATTGCGACTCATTTTTCAACCAAAATTTTTTCGGTGATGCTCTGTTTATATTTGCGGAAAATAGTGCGGCTTATTTATTTATACCTGCGGCAGCAAGTACGATGTATAGTGCCGCAATATTTTCTGCAAGTATAATGCTGCGTACATACTTGCAGAAATAAAAATTGACCCACTCGCTTCCGCACTCTAAACCAATCAAATTTCCTGAAATGCTATGTCCCTACTAGTTCCACACTCGAGTTGAAATATTTGTAACTTTGTGTTGTTTTAATACATTAATGCTGCGTATATACTTATGCCTACTAAATAAAACTATAATTACTTTATTAGCAGACATTTTTCATAATAAAAGTGCATATAATCTCTATACTGTGTAGCGATTCAGTGAAATTTAGCAAAAACCTAAATAAACTAAATTAAATTCTTGTCTATTGTTTCATTTCTTCACTGAACAGTTTAAATTAATATTCTGAGTGAAGCGCTAATAAGTTAAATGGCAGTATATTAATTATTTTTGATTATTAAATGCCTACAATAAATAAATATTTTATTAATTTTAATAAAATTGGTCCGACCAAACACTGGAATTAAAACCAAAAGTTTTTCTAAAAAGAAAAGTTGCTCTATTTAGTCATAATTCAATAGATTTAAATGCGGTCATTCTATTAGAGGAGTTATCTCCGCTTTGGCAAAGACTTTGTTCATAGCTGCACGACATTTTCAAATATTAGATGCACCAAAATAAATCAGTCAAGATGCTTCATTAGGCAGATTATCTAGGTAATTAATCCAACCGACCAGGTATGAGTTTTCTCCGCTTCGACAACGGCCTTGTCTATAGCTTCACAGCATTTTCAAATATTAGATTCACCGAATTCAGCCAGGCAAAATACGTCATTAGGCAGTCCTATGCTAACATTTAGGACAATTTTATTCCAACATTTTACTTCTGTAATCACATTTAGTACTGCGTATTTTCAGATTCTATCAAATTAAATAATTCAAATAGGAACTAAATTTTTTGTGTGGTTTAAGTTTATTTATATATCAATAAATGAGCGTCGAGTCTCTCGTATGCTATCTATATTCTTCCAAAAAAGATTGCGGAGTCTGTGTGATCGCGCACTAATTTTAAATTAAGGAGCCAAAGAAATTCAATTCTTATATATTTTCGGATCCCAACTACAGAAACTGGATTAATCAATAGAGAGTGAGGTAACACAACAAATTGAAAATTCCTATATAAACTGTATTTTCTTAATAGGAAGCAAAGCCATAAGTCATGCTTATAAAATTCTTAAAATTGATAGTTAATTTCCCTATTATAGTTAAAAATAACTAAGGAACATTCATTCTTATAAAAATAAATCTAGAAATTGAATCGTTTGTTTTACCACTAGGTTTAAGATAAAAAGCGGCAAACAATTTTTGTGTAAACTATACTTATTCAAATAAAGGGACGCGTCTTGGAAAATGATTGCATAATTTGCCCAGAATACTCGAGCTGCACTGATTAAGAACATAGTTAAACACTTTTTTTGAGACTTATATGTTTCTGCCTCTATTTATCTTAAGTTAGAATTGTCACTTTTGTTTGGTCGTTACGAAATCATATTAATTTTTACTGTGTGTTTATGGGACCGAAGTACTCTAAGTGTTTTCCTTGATTCGGGTTTTCGAAACCAAACTTGTTACGTCAAGTTTAGCAGTGTTAAAGTTTTTTAGATTACGTTTAGCTGCTGTAAACTTCCATAAAGTTAAGTTTGAGCAAAGTATCCGAAAAACGTCCTATGGGGCTATAGTTGGTTCGTTTAAGTCGCGCAGTCTACCTTATTTTCTGGTTACGTCAAATTCCTTCAGTGGTACACTGTGTTACTAGAATATTACATTGCTATGCATAATTTATTGAGTGTGTTTATTAAAAACTAACTACCAGAAAAGCTTTCAACTACTTACTGAAACTCTGAAAAAAATTATTTATAACCAAATGCTCTGCTACGGTCTGTAAATGGAAAATTACAAATCAAATCAAAATTATTATGATAAATCACACCAACGCACTGGTTTGAAGGATACTAATTAATCTTATGAAAACTGTTTTAAAGTACAAAACACAGTATGCAGCTTGAGTTAAACTAAAATTTAACATGTATTTAGCCATTGAATAAGGCAAAAATTAATCAAATAGTATTCTTAAAGATTGATTTAATACTTTGATTTGGTATATTAATAGGTAGTAGTTAATTGGTTATAGTTATCTGTTAGTAATGCAGTTTTACAATTTTGGATAAAATAACCGGTAAAACTAGCGGTCAAAGACACGACTTTTTATTTATTTCTTTTATTAAAAGTAATTGGAAGGTCAAAGATAGTAGTAGCTAGTAAATCGGACAATTTTAATTTGGAATATCGAGACATTTCAAATTTTCTTGGTTACGCTTAAGTATCTCTTGCTTCTAAGCCTCTAATAGTGGTGCCACCGGATTCTATATTATTTCATGTTTATATAATAATCATCCTAAGCCCCAGGATTAGACGACTTGAATAATATTCACTCGAGAAATAATACTAATAATCATAAAATAAATAATAATAATAATAATATATATAATTGAATAGATGAAAATAATACAAATGAAAATCAGGAATATTTTATACAATAACTTCTTAGCATTCGCTCTATGCGTGCAATAAAATAGTAAGTCTTAAAACCAACTTTCTCAGGAACTCGGTTTTTTCGGAATTTTCATTTTGGAAGTTCACAGTCAACGCAACTGGTATGGAAAGTCCTTAATATCACTACTTCAGGTTGATTTAAGAGGATAAACGCGCAATGAAAAAGGAAAACCAATTTATTTTGTACGAGGAAAATGTTTATTGTTTTTAACTTGGCCATTCTTTAAATTCATTAAAGATTTATATTGACTCGACGAGCTCGCCGAATTTGCGAAAATGTTATGAATATCTTCATAATATATCTTGTAATTATTACAAGCATAGAAAAACTGGCCCTAGTTTACTATCACCGAATTGGTTCGCAGTTAAGTTCTGATTAATTATGCAAGTAATAATTGTAAAACTAACATAGTTTAAAATTTTTCTAGTTTTTTCTATAAAATTTAAATTACTCAATTTTAAAATGAAAAACGTTAAATCACGAATTTCCTTTTTGGAAATTCAAAGTCAATGCAACCGGTATGCAAAGTTCTTAAGATCACTACTTCATGTCGGTTTGTCTTCGCCTCGTAAGTTTTGAAGTTAGTTTTTTGTGACGTTAATGAGCATTGGATAGAAAAGGATATTATCGATTTATTTAATGAAAATCGAATGTTGCTTTTCATGTATAAGAAGCTGTTTCTTATTAGTAATAAACATATACAAAGGTAACGGACAAAGTTAAGAAATATAATCAAATCCCACACTGTCACTTTTTATAAAATAATATATTGGACACGTTTCTGGGAGCCGAAAATTTTATGTTACTTTTTTATGTTATGAATTTCTAAAATGGCATAACATAGAATTTTTCTCAATTTGGTTTCTATCTACCTCATGTTATAGAAAATTTCATAATAAAATTGGCTAGCAAAAATAACACAACAAAATCTAGTACTTGTTTGATTTTCCTATTTTGAAATATCTTCGTTCCAAAAACAATTCTAATTTTTTTAAAAATATAATTGAGTATATTTAAATCATCGAATAATTTCTTGTTGTGATGTTCTTAAAATATGTTTTAAAGTTATATTTTAATGTATATGCCAAGAATTGGATAGTATTCTTTTAGTATTGTTCCAAAATTTTTAATAAAAAACCACATATTTCTTTTCTTTTATTTTGTATCAACATAACAAGAATATAATGTATCAAAACAAATTTAAAATTGTCTGGGATACCAAAATAGATTTTTTTATGTTATATAAAATATTAAAATAATACCATCATAACAAACTACCATTATTAAATTTTCCATCGTAAAAGTTAATGGGGCGTTACACGTAAAAATATTAAATAAGCGAGAAATAAATAAACATGTATTATTAATTTTTTTTTAAATTAATTATAATACAAAATTTACATTTTTGTCTATGGCGTCTGATTTTATTATGAATCCTTAACATTTATAAATATGAAATAATTTTTTTTTGTTAATTAAAACAATTTAAAAAATTTTTACCATAAAAATGCTCGGCTCGAATATGTTTTATGGTAACATTTTCATTTTTATAGTGGTTAAAGAGTGAAATGTGCAAAAAGCCAATGGTATATCTCTTTCTATTTGCAGAAGAAAAATGTTGGTCGCATGTAAATAGGGTATAATTATGTATTTTATAGGATTTGTATGCTAGTATCGAGTAGCTACTCCTAATTTCAGTCGTTGAATCGTCAACAAATATAAGACGTGTATGCACTGCTATAACTCAAACCAATTGTTCAATATAATATGTACAAAATAGGTCCATATTCTCGCGCAATATTTGCAGAAAGTGCTAAAAATGAAATAAGTGGTATTCAATTTAACGTTTATATTATTAACGTTTGAAAACCTGTCAAATATTAATGATAATTTGTATAAATTATTTTCTATATTTAACCGAAATCATTTAAAATAACAATATATTGATAAGGCTAAAACATGTAAAATCAGACTGTCAAATGCACTATCGTGAAGTTATATATAATTCGGGTTTCCTTCATAAAATCGCCATTTGTTATTTTTTTGTATCAAGACACAAAATACTTCAAAAAAGGTAGTGACATCGCCCCAAAAAGTTTGCTAAGCAGATAAAAAACTATTCGTATAAATTAAATAAATATATAAAAATGGTAAATAACATATAATAATAATATAAAATGCGTTATTTTATTATTTCTTATTGTGGTTTTAGGCAAACTATTCCGAAGATCAATTATCAGGTGAGTTGACATAAAGTTTTATTGTTTCGTCGATTGATTGTTTTGATAATGGAATGTAATAAGAAATCGGGTTTAACATTAAATATTTTCCACGTTAGCACACACAATCAATACATATTTAAGTTTAATCACATTATTGCTTATCTTAATAATTTAATTGTTAAAATTGCGTTCTGTATCAACCGATATCATATTCGTGCAAACGGTATCGATGTGTTGATGACGTAAGGTATAAGTTATTTACTTTTCATTTTTCAACGACCGATTTTTTTCCGTTGAACCGAGCTCTGTAATCTGATTAATAAAACCGCGTTTATGACTCATTTCTTGTGGATAGATGCAAGTAAACTAAATTACAAATCGAGTTGTTTTATAAATTTATAGTATTTTTGTCGTACTTAAATTAATTGAAAGCCTAAAATCAAGTTTTATTTTATTTTCTTCTTTGAATTTCTCGCTGTATTCTTGCGCTCTCATGCATTGGGATGATTGCGCTTATTGAATGAATATTCAACAGCCGCGGCCTACTTTCCTTATTTAGGGCTATCAAAAATATTTATTACTTTTATCGTTACGGTAATTTATTGGGGTGTCTCATTATAATAATATAGGAAAGGCGAGATAAGAAACATATATAAATATGTAAATTAGTCAGTGACTACCAGGTCACGAAAATTCCCATGAATTTGTACGAATTTTACAAGAGTCATCGGTTGGCTTACCCTAAAAATACCAATAAGTATTTCAATCGCGAATGAAAGTGATCACTAAAGTTAGTACGTTAACCCATCGAACTACATACTTCTTGTAATTGGATACATTGGCGCAATATCTCGTGTATTATGTACTAGTTTTGTGCTCAATTTTCTTTGTTAAATGTCTTACCAATTATGGTCACAATGTTTTCTTGCTGTGTTCGATTACAAATACATTGTAAGTTTAGTTGTACGATGGTTGTTCAAGGTGTTTTCGACAGCTTCTTAAATTACTATTTTTTTTTTAATTTATTCATAAATTTTCGTGATGTGTCATATCCGAAAACCCAAATTTTTCATCAGAAACTAAATATAGATTTCCAAAAATGGGATGTATCTCTCGCTTTTGAATTTGTTTGTATATATGTAAACCATACTCGTGGTTAATCATTAATCAGTTTAAAAATGTAGTCCGTTGACGTTGTTCAAGGCCGTGGACTTGGTTTGAAGTTTTTTATAGTCCACAAATAAAATTAAGTTTCTAACTATATCTGAAGATGATGCCATGTTTAAAGCTTCCAAAATGCGGTGATTGAGTAGAGTTTCAGGAAATATAATAATCCAAACTCAACAGGCAGCCAGTTCGCAAACTACTTATAATTCAAATCACATTTACTTCACAATGAATTTTATAATTATTTCACATTCGAACTTTTTGTTCAGAATAGAAAACCACTTTGATTTTTAATGTAATGCGGTGGAATTTATTAAGATTTTCATTAAATGCAATTCCTCCCTAAAACTAAGTTAACATTTCGATTGTATTTAAGCTTCCCTTAATTTGATAATTTTGGTGGAATTTGGCGTACAATTAAACGGAAAGTTTTAACTAAAATAAAAGGGCCAAACAGCCTTATACTGAAATAATTTGAATTCTGTAGCAATATTTGATTCGTTTATCATTGTTCAATAGATTTGCGTTTCCTTCCCATTTGGTAAATATTTTTCTCAGTGGGCTCAACACTTGATAAGCGGTATAGTCTCGTTTGTCAAGACGTCCTCATGTCCATGGCAATACAGCCTACTACTTCATCTTTCTTGTTTTCTGGGCTTATTAAACAAAACAATTTATAACTAAAATGTTTATTATATATTTTTTATTATTAATTTCTTTTGATCTTACAAAATCCGATTTCTGCACCTTTATGACTGACTACCTTAGTTGTAGTAGCACATGACTATACTATTTTCAAAATCCACTTACGACGCAGAGAACGCATTGATTCTATGAAACGGTTAGATTCCGAGATTTTGAATTAAGTATGCAGTTTCTAATTACGTTTCTGATTAGGATTTTATTAGCTTTCTGGGTAAACCGCAACCTTTCTTCTGTTAAACATACTTCACCCAATTTCGTATAAGTTCTCTTTATCCAAAAATATCCTAATTGTGACATATTACAGTTTACTCTGAATTGTTTTTGGGGCCACAAAGCAACTGTTTACAAATAGATTTTATGCAACTTCCTTGTGGCCCGAATCCAAAAGACTGTGCACCTGGCGAATGTTTTCATACTCATTACACATTATCCGATGTTCGATATTCCAACTTATAAACTCTTGCAAGCAAAAAGACTCTTGCAAGCAAACAGACAGCCCCGACCGAACTATCTAACTAAATTGTTTGATAAATTTTTTTGATCTTCTATTTAGACGCAATGGCGTGAACTAAAGAGGACCATATTAGTCTATTCGGTGATACTGCTTTGAGTTTGTGTAGCTTCAATCAACCGGGTTTTTCTAGCTCTTTCTACATTTCTTTTCTCTTGCAGATGCCATTCAAAAAACGTTCTAGTGTGTAGACCCTCCTTTTATTTCATGCTCAATTTCGGTTAATCAGGACGGATCTTATAAAGCATACTAGGTAAATGTATATTTAAAAGTTGTGATGAAGCGTTGGTCTCTTTCTGTGCTGTCTCGTCTAGTATTCTCGGGAACAGTAGTGTATATTATTCACATGCTTGTCTAACTTCTCATGTTATGTAGTATTTCTCGTTCTTTCCGATTAAATTAAACTCCGTTTCGAGTTTGATTATTTTTGTGAATGCTATTGAATTCCGCAGAATGCCTTTCAGATAGCGTGCGTGAGGTGGCGGATGCTGCACATCTTCTTCTTTATCTGAAATCAGCTTGTTAGTATTATATTTTGATTGGCGATATTCCCTTATAGATTTTCATTATTTTGTTGAGGAGGAAGTTGTTTTGGCATTTCTTGTATTTGCTCAGGTCGTCTTGCTTTGGGATTGTTATGGTTTAGCGTCTCCGTTTCAGTGAAATTGTAGTCTAGTCTTGATAGAACCGTGTTAGGTAGCCGTGTTTACGTAAGATCTATTTGATTCTAATTCGTAAATATTTAACCGTATAGCCATATCACCGTATAAGTACTTAATCGTAAAATCAGTATAAACACTTAATCGTCAGACGATATATAGTCCAGTAATATTGATTTAGATAATACTATTTCGATGAAATGCAAAATATCCATAGGAAACCGTTTGGAAACTAATAAAATCGTTGGTACGATTAATTGTCCATACGATGAACTGGTCTAACGTATAACTGGCCTTATGATTAAGTGGTTTCTCAATTAACTAGTCTTACTGTTACTGGTCTTATCATTAACTGGTCTTACGATTAACTGGAATTATGATTAACTGGTGTTGCGATTAACTAGTCTTACGATTAACTGGTCTTACGATTAAGAGCTTATTCGATGATGTGGGTGTACGGTTAAATATTTACGATGAGATGGTCTACGATTAAACGTTTACGAGGCTGCGTTACCTTTCTTTGAGGAAGATTTGTGTGTACAGATTTCCCAATTTCTTGTGTGTCAGGATTTATTAGTTCTATTGAATTTTCCAATTAATCTTATGCGTTTCACCGCTGCTGGGTTTACTTTGAAATTTGTTATAAATAAAGATCGCTGCCTACATCTATCTGATATTGCTGTTCATACTTCCTTACTCTCATATCTTATTTATCGGGAACTTCTGGCCCCTCATAAGTCGAGAACAAGATTAATGTACAGAAGGCAAAAAGTCTCTCTCGATTGTTATTTTATGGAGAAAATGGGTCTTGGTTTACACAGAAGCGACTTTATGATGGTGATATCGATCAAAATTTCTTTGTGTTAAACCCTCCTTGCACAATTCTGATGTTGTTGCAGTGTAGTTTAGGATATTGTGCCTGCTTTTTCCTTAGATTCGTAGAACGTATGTTGTTTTTTCTTGTAGTATTCGTTTCTTTGCTAATCTTAATTTCAGATTAAAGAATGATTGGTCCATTGAATATAGCCTGATGCCTGTGCTACTGGATTAGGCTTACTATCATGCGGTGATTCAAATTTATCTTATCTTATTTTATTTTATCACTCGCCTCCGTTTGATAGAAACGAAATGTTAGAATTATTTTTGTGTTTTTATAAGTTCTGCGCGAAATAAAACATTTTCCAGCGATGCACTGGAATTACAAACTCTCCCATGATTCCGGTGACGTATGTAAAAATTTCCAAATTCATCAATCGAAGTGGATTATTGCTTCACTTAAATGGAAATTGGATATTGGAAGAATATTTGAATCTATTCATTTTTCCTAACTTCCACGAAGTCATATAAAACTCAGGGATGTGCAAATGTCGAAAACATTATCAAATTAAAAAATTTGAATTTTGCAAAAAAATTCAAGTAATAGTTAAATGCGTTTCGCAATAAAAAAAACTTGAATACAATCAGTTGCTTTGCCAAGTGATGAGACGAAAGAACTAATTTAAAGTGTCATTGAACCGGTTTTTGAAGAGCTTTCTTCCAAATGATTTCTTTATGTATCACATGATTGGCTCTTTACGTATCATTTCGACTGAAGCAAAATGAGGTGACTAGAACAAACCTAAAATACTAATTATATCGTTTGCATTAAGTGACTTCGATAATATACATATTTGATAGCTTGACAAGGCGGCCGTCTTCTGTTTCAAAGTAAACTGAGTCACATGAGACGACAAGCGATATCGGTGTGTTACTGATTTTTCAACTAGGGAGAAACTAACAATCTACAATACTTATAAGTTTTTGTCTAGCTACGAAGATTACGAAGCCGAAATTCCAGCTCTCACGAGAATAACTAAAGACTCGGTTATT
The DNA here is from genome assembly GCA_963691935.1 of Nephrotoma guestfalica. Lineage (NCBI taxonomy): Eukaryota > Metazoa > Arthropoda > Insecta > Diptera > Tipulidae > Nephrotoma > Nephrotoma guestfalica. The sequence continues at coordinate 213,404,558 of OY829915.1, forward strand.
TCAGTAGGCACAATCATTACCAACCATAACAATTTAGACTGTTTCGTGGTCAGATGACGAACTCTTCTGTCATCTGATCACCAAACAGTCTGCATCATAATTGATATCCAGCATCACCAATAGCAATTAAGAATTTGCGCAGTGAATCTTAACTAATAGCTATACTACTTCAAAAAACTGCAGATAACTGAATCCTGGGAGTCTATCTTCCTGAGCCTTGAGCCATATTCTTGGTGTATATATCACCTAATTTATTTGTGTTCTTCCTTTTTTTATAACTTTACATTTGCGAAACAAATAATAACATTATAATGGAAGAGCAATGCAAATTCACTCTGGTTAACACTCGATCGGAAAAAGGAAACCAAAAGGTTTTTGTTACACCCTAGGTTTTTGGTTCATATCGTTCCATTGTTATCCATTCTTTTTTGTGTTTCCATGCGATCATCCAAATTTGTATTACCACCTTCACAATTTAATTCGGCTGGATTGAATGAATCCGATAATATCGCCGTTTCTGAGAATTCACATTATCTCATGGTTCATATAAGCATACGAACCCGATATTCGTTTTGCACAACTTTAATTGAACCAAAAATGGAGCGAAATAACTTCCTTTCAAAAGAAGATCGCATTCTACAGTCATTAGATGTCAGGACCCATGCTTATTAAAATTATGATACCGATTCCCATGTTTGCCATGGAGACACGCCTGGGTGATGATATGAGATTTGGTTTACTGTTGTTCATTTAAAAAAGTAAACCTTCTTGCGTACCGATCGAGCGGTCTGAAACTGCTGTTAAGCCAAAAAGCACATCACTTGCATATAAAAAAATTGCCCTGATTTACATGAAGCGCAAAGTTTCGATATTGCTTTCCTAACTACATTCTTGAGTACCAGATTGAACACCCTAGGTGCGAGTGCACCACTCGTGTGAACTCCTGATGTTATTTCGTTTTCATCAGATATAGTTCCTTCGACTACGGTCCTATATGTAGCCGCAGACGTTAATTTTAAAGTTTCTTTGGAATCCCAAATTCGCTTGTTGATACTGTTATGTACCTGCTGGAAATCTATGCATAGTTGATGTATGGTTATATTGTACTCCCAACATTTTTCCAGAATCATTCTAATTTTAGAGCCATATTGGTCAGTTGGTTGATCGGTTGGGACGACTGATAGTCGCCGAAAATATATTCTTACAAGTACAACATTAACTAACACTTTACAGCTAGTGATGCCACGAAAATTCTATAATAAGACGGTCACCGTTTTCGTGTAGTGGACATAACAGCGTCGTTTCCTAATTTTCCAGTAGCTTTTCTCGGTTCAAAATAGCGACGAGACGTCGTATAAATTTGATGGTAAAGTAGGGCCTCCATGCTTAATTTATTATGCAGAGATGCAGCAGAAATTATTTTTCCATTTACCAATAGCAGCTAATTCCTCTACTGCGGTATATTCGAAAAAAGACCTCCTCACTGGGCGAAGCAATTGCTCTTTGATCACTACTATTATTTTGAGATGAGATGGGATTTTTTTAAAATAGTATATTAATAATAAATAAGACTAAGCACGTTCCATGTTCTGATTTTTAAAGTTCGTGTATGATTACCGTTCGTTGTTCGCGTATTTTTTCCAAAGTCTTTGTGTAGGGTCCATAACTTATAGTTGTTTTTGTGGGGGAGGGTTGGTAGCCTGCCGTCTTTTACCTGCCTGTTAAGTGTGTGAGCCAAGTGACCTTTAAGATAAGTAATCTTAAGGCATGCGGTTCTACCTTGGAAGAACGTTTATGGCAAGCCGGTTAATATAAGAGAGATGCCCATTTCAGCCGCTCCTAACTTGGAGAACAGACGCTGATTTGGTATTGGTTTTAGGACGATAATCACTTGCCGTGCCGTATATTCACGCTCTATATAGATTGATTAGTCTCAGCTCATCACCACTACACCAAATGATTCATGTGAAGTTATCGAGAGAGCACCGGGAGGAGGTATAAATCTCGGAATGCGCCCCTCATATTTTGCTTCGCCGAATCCTAAATAATCGCGATTCGCCTATTCTACTAAATTTGAAGAATTATTTTATAGATAACACGTTATTTTGTGATTATGAACAAGGTGCAGGACAAGACGCAGGTAAACTAAAGATGATTTCATATCTCCGTATATATGTACATGTTAGCAACCGAAGGCAATTCCAAAAATTCCTCGGGTTACATTTGATTGAGTCTCTGAACTGGTCCAGCTGTATTGAATATGTAAATTATAAAACCAAATCACTTGCCTTTACATAATAAAAGAGTTGTCCAAAACGTGCTAAAAGTTCATATGGGCAAGGCAGCCTGTGGGCAAGGCAGCTTATTTTATGTTAATTCTATAGTGGCTTATAGCATTGTGTTCTTCGGTGCTAGAGCAGAAACAAGTTTTCTTAACCGAATGTCTACGTAATATTGTAGATTCACTCCAAATTTTGATAGTGCGAAGAGAACTCTTCGTACTAAAGGATGTCCCAAAATTCAGCACGAAAAGACAGCGTGACAGTTGACATTTCAGGTTGTTATCACGGGACGACATCTAATTTCATCAAGACGATGCCACATGTCATAGAGCGCGGAAAACAATTCAATTATTGCATGAGTCATTTCCTGGTTGTACTCGTATAATTTCACGAGAATTGGCAGCCAAGATCACGCAATTTAAAGACGTTTGATTTTTCTCTTTGGGGTTTTTTGAAGTCAGGTTTATGCCATCAAGCCCACGGCTACCTAGGCCTTGAAGGAGCAAATTGAGCGCTATATCAACGAAATTCAGCCAGATTTATGCAAAACGGTCATGAAAAATTTCGGCAAAAGAGTGCGTATGTACCAGCAAAGCTATGGAGACAATTTTCCCGGTGTGCTATACAGTATAGTTATGAATCAATAAAAATTCAGTTTTTAATTAAAAACGTTTTTTTTTTTCAAAATTAGTTCTTGTGTGAATTTTGGAACACCTTTAAGAGCGGCCCGTCATCATATAGCGCCATTAGTACTTTGTAAATCGCCATCAATACTTTCTTGAACTTGGTTTTTCATTTCGATTTTTTACATTTTCTCCCGTAATCCTCGAAATTTACCGTTAATTATGTTTTGAACTAAAATTGAATTGTTTGAAATTTTACAAGACTGCATGAATACTGTCGCCAGTAGTAAACACAATATTTAATTGTTTTATTACTGTCACTTTGAGAAGTTGCCAATAAATTATCGTCGACAGTTTTTCGTTCTGGCATAATTTTTTTAGGTCAAACAAGCGAATGTTGTAAAGGAAGTTCAAAAATATATTAGCTCTAATCCAGGCACAAATAACATCTTTGGAAAGAAAATCTTCGAAACTTCGGAACTAAGATTTCCAACCAAAAACTTTGAATTCAAAATGAAAACTTGGAAATCTAGTGTGGTAAATGCAATTGCAAATAATAAACTTTTTAAAGCACCATAGTATTACAATAACAAATAGCACTTTCAAACACGTGATTCATTAATCGTATGTGAGTCTTGGCAGTCTACCAAGTTTACCTGCGTTATTTTCACACGTTTTAAACATTCTAGAGCAAAATTTCCAGCCATTTCACAACGAACCACAGCGAAAACAACTCGTTGCTTTCTTATTGCATATACTCGTATATCATACATGTACTTGAAATCCATAAATATATTTCTTCAATTTAAGAAATGAAAATAAGAAAAGCAAAAAAAAAAAATTAAAACAACGAATTCCTTAGATGGTATTAATAATAATATGTAACTTTTTTCTTCTTACACGTATTTGATTATTACTTTATGTTGTGAGACTGGCGCGCTCGGTTTAGTTTTGAATTGAAGTCATAAATGGGTTGCGATTTACTTGCGTGAAAATTTATGTAATTTATCCTTCGATGGTGGTCAGTTCTGTGTTATTCGTCGTCTCATTAGATTGAATAGTTTTTTTAACGCGTTAAATAAAATAAATTTTAACTTGCTGCTGCTGCTCCTGTGTGTCTTTTTGGCTTGTTTTGTGGCCCTTTATTATTATGTATATGTACGAGGCGCCTAAAAAAAATAATTTCACTTCTGTTGAAGGTGCGGTGAACAGATTTAATACTATTTTTTATGTATAGGATTAGTAAATAATTGTGTTACACATTTAATATAATTTATATTTATTGTTTTCTACTAGAATTCCAAGAAGCATTCAACCTATTCGACAATCGTGGCGATGGTAAAATTCAACAAAATCAAATTGGTGAATGTTTACGCGCCCTGGGTCAGAATCCAACCGAAGCTGATGTAAAAAAATTCACCCAACAGTTGAAACCAGACGATCGTATTTCATTCGAAGTCTTCCTACCAATTTATCAACAAATATCACGTGCCCGTTCTGGGGAATCGGCTGAGGATTTTGTCGAAGGTCTACGCCATTTCGATAAGGATGCTAGTGGTTTTATATCAACAGCTGAATTACGGCATTTACTAACGACACTGGGAGAAAAATTGAATGACGATGAGGTCGAACAGTTACTCCAGAATCAAGAAGATTCCCAGGGTAATGTGAATTATGAGGAATTTGTTAAAATGGTTATGAGCGGTTAAAAATGTTTACCCAAAAATTGCATTTAATATAAATTTATATTTTTGGATAAAATTTCTACGTCTTAAGTATTAAAACAAGCAAAAAAAGCATATTAACTTAAATAATTATTATAATATCAAGAATATAATGTGTATTTTATTCTTTTTTAAAGAAAATCAATTTAATTTTTGTTTTATTAAAAAAAAAAAAATAAAGTTTTGTTATAAATAAAATTAAACAAAAAACTCTTTAAAATTTTTTAAAGAGCACCAAAAAAAATTATTTATTTTAATTAATTACGGTTACAAACTTTTGTCAATTAAAAGAAATGTGTTTTCTCCACAAACAAAAAGCATAAATTAGTTTTTCTATTTTGGGATGGATGGGTGTAGGCTGGGGTGGTTGATGTTATGAAAGGGTTTTTCTGTATTTTCTGCTCGTTCTGTATTTTGTTTTATTGCATTGGTTATCGACCTTTTGACCATGTCATAAATTAAAATGTGTATCGAGCTATTTTTTTGAACAGAGTTAAATATTTTAATTAAATGATCAAGTTTTGTGATTTAATGTTTGTATAATAAATATTTTTATGCTGCCAAAGTGAAAAAAATTATTTATCGATGTACATTTTTAATATTTGTTTTTTTAGTTGCTGGGCCCAATTTTATAAGAAATGGAATTCTGTGCAGGCAGAATATTCTATAATACGACATTAATAAATATTGGGTGGAACATCAAAAGTACAAATCATTTTTTAAATTACAGAATAGCTTTTGCCATAAAATGAGAGAGTTAAGGCAACGCTTCGATTAAACGTGGTAACCGTCCATTAATCCGAATAAATTCGGAAATGACCGGAACAGCTAAACATCAATATTTGGCTGTCGTGCTATGCCGTACTCGGAACAGGAAATTAGATAGTCAGATTATTTAAAAACAATGCGGAACATCACAACTGGAACGGGAACGAGAGGAGAAGTAAGGATCAACAAGCAGCGTTACCTTTGGTGTTGATTGGCTTAGGAATACTTACAACCTAAGCAGATTAAAATTGTCCGAGGAAGAAAATTGGAAACAATACACATAAATACATCTGGACACCTATAATGAAATGGATCATGTACTGGTTAGCAAGAAATTATTTTCCTCAGTATAAGATGTTCGGATCAATGAAAGGAGTAGATGTTCACAGTGATACACTGAGATACTGGTGATTATATAAGACAAACTCTGTAGAATACAACAATTAATGGGGTAAATTTGTCGTTTGTAATCTACCAAGTGACGATTAAATAAAGCGCCCGCTCTTTCAATGTGTAAAAAATGTTTCTGGACACGTCTTATCCGCAAAATCAATAACTAAATAAAGGCAATAATTTTTCGAGTTACAAGCTACAATATCTAGTACACCCAGATATGCCATAAAAATTGTTGAAAGTGATCAACGCGAAAATTCGAATCGATAACACCGGTATGACGTCAATTATGGCTAAACACGCACTAGATACTGCAAGCAACAATAATGAAGAAATACTCACCGATTACTGTGTCACAAATCAGCTATTCATAGGAGGCAGCGAATTCTCACACAAAAATATACACAAATACACTTGGGCATCACCAGATGAAAGAACCAAAAATCAAATTGATCATGTACTGGGTAACAAGAAATTCCTATCCTGCTTACAAGATGTCAGAGCAACGAGAGGAGCAGAAGTACGCAGCGATCACCAACTGGTAATAACAAAATTCAAAATCAAACCAGCGAAGCATCCAAAGATTAATAGGAGGAAATTCAACATTGAGATATTGAGGAACACTGACACCAAAGGCTCATTCAAAGAAACGCTCCAACTCAATCTTCTAATTATTGAAACCAGCACTATCGATCAGAAACGGGACCAAATAGCATAAGCCTACGTTAAGACTGCTACCAATGTGCTCGGCTACCAAAACTACACCAGGAAACCATGGAATAGAGATGATACATGGAGGGAAATTGAGGAACGCCGCCAACTAAAGTTACAGCTCTGTCATGAAAATACGGCGGAAAATCGAAACATATATGAAGATACTGCTAAAAAATAAAGAAGATGACAAGAAATTATCGCATAAAATATACTCAAAACATTCTCGAGACTGTAGAAACAGCAGCAGCAAATAGAAACATGCTCACACTACATCAATGTGTAAAAAGGATCACCGAAAAATCCAAAAACTTACCACCAATAAAGGGTTCTTCTGGGCAAGTCTTAACCACATAAAACCAATAGCTAAATAGCTGGAAAGAGATTTTCGAGGACAATGGAACAGATAGCGAACAAAATGATGAGCTCCCTGATGGCAATTATAAAGGAACTATGAACATCCATGCCGCCGGAAACAGAGTGCAATACATGGGGAAGCAGAGTGATAAATATTACAACACACGAGGAGCCAGACTTTTAATAGTACTAGATAACGTAATGCGAAAATTGGGCAACACATCACCAAATGGCATTTAGTGGGGTCCAATAAATCGACTCAATGACCTGGAATACGCGAACGATATATGTCTACTAACCCATGAACACGCGAGCAGAAAGCCCAGAAATTAGCTGATTTGCCACAGGAAGTCGGTCTCAAAATTAACATCAAAAAGAAGGCTATGAGACTAGACACGAACATACATACACCCATTACCACCAACCAAGCAACCATCAAGGATGTTGACAAGTTCGGATACTTTGGATATACTATATACTACAGCGAAAACAGGTGTAACTGAAGATATCAACCATCGCATCAACAAAGCATGAAATACATTCTATATGCTACACAAGATCTGGAATGCGTCCGTCCTCTCACGAACTACAAAGCTACGAATGTTCAATGCCTGTGTGAAATCAACACTACTGTTTGGATCAATAGAATACTCCAGGTGTTTTTGAATAAATGCCTTGGTGTCTAATAAAATGCTTCTGGCCAAACACGATCCCAAGCGAAGAATTTCTGCGGCAGCGGACCAGGCAAATTGAAATTGAGCGCAGAATTAAGAAACAAATGGAGATGGATGGACACTAAGGAAAGGGACCAATAATATAAATAGAATGTCATTGGAATGGAATCCGCAAGGAAAGAGGAAAGTAATAAGACCAGCAATGACCTGGAAAGAACGGTGTTAGCCGAAGCGAAACAACTCGGTAAAACATCGGGAGAACTGAAAGCAATAGTCCCGAATAGAGGAGTAAGATGATCCAGTCTAGTAGACGCCCTATGTTCCTAAATCGGAGATAAAGCAAAAAAACTTTCGAGACCGATTGCATGGCTAGTGCACCAAAATGATAAGGTTCCAGTAGCATTTGATGCAATCAATATTCATCGACCGATAATATTTGATTTCTATGTGTCTCTTCTCACTGAAAAATCCCGTGATAAAGATTGAATAGAAATAATAATTTTTTTTCGTCACTTGAAGTCCAAGAGCTTGTAGTCGCCATATGCAGTGTCAGGTGCAAAGGCATACATTTTCATTTGATGTCGCTTCGCCTGCTATCAAGAAAATGTCATCCAGTTGATAGAAATCGAATCAATTGATCGAATCGATCACTTGACCATCCGTTGAATTATACCATTCCATTTTTCCAATACCCAGAATTAGGACCGGGAAATATACACGTGTTGGATTGCTATTAGGTAGCAACGCTAGAAGTTTGGTTTATGTTATGGAAATAACCTGAGTCTGATCGGCGAGGTTTTATCTCTTTGCTCCATATTAAGAAAAACGAGTTTCTGTTTACAAGAATTTACTTTACTTACTTTACCGTTTACTAGAATTTTTTAATAAGATTGCCTATTTGAAACCTTAAATTGCCTATCAAATCAAAAGTTGTGATCTAAAACAAAACATGGATTATGTTTTTCATACAAAATTTGGTCTGATCTGGATCGTTACTAGTAGGACATTAATGCAGCATAAATTGGTTAAGGGTTCAGAATGTATAGCATTTATGAAATAGTGACATCTAGATTTAAGCATTAGAAATAGTTTTGTAACAGTTTAGTTGTCTAATTCAAAATTCATTGATACGAACCGGATTTGAAGGGCAAATTCGTAACAATTGATGGCAGCAGTGGGGCCGTGAATATTAGAAGATGGGTCTAAATGATTTGACGGTAGTTTACCGACTGGTGGACACAAAAATGAATTAATATTGCGATTACGTGAGGCTATGAAGAAGCAAGGGTTAGACATGGATAATCATGAGTTCGAAGAGGTAATAGAGGAAAATCTTATAACTCAAAAATTTGATCTAGAACAAATTGTTCAGGAACTCAGACAGCCAATTCAAGAACTCGAGCAGAAATTGAACCAAACGATAGAAAAAATATTTGGCAAAATAAATGACGATATTGGAGAGATATGAAGCAGAAGTTTGAGCATTCAGTTAACGGTGGGAAGTATATGTTGGAAATGACTTTCAGTAATTAGGTAATCGGATAATGAGATCATTGTCAGAAGGAACCATTGGCCTTTGTGGAATCGAGTGGCGTCAAGGAGACAGCAGATAAGGAGAATCAGCTGTGCTAATTCGGGGGGACATATTTGAGTACGCTCACGTTTATCATCTCACGTTTATCATCTAGTTTTGCTCTATTACCTTTTCGAACTCGAAATTATCGAATCTCTCAGACCCGCTTATCCTTGCTTCTCCATAGCCTCAAGTAGTCGCAAATCTCGCTGCTTTAACTGTAATTTTAATTTCGCAACCGTCAAATCTTCTATACTCATCTTCTGATATTTACAATCTAACCGCTGCCACCAATTGTAACGAATTTGCTAAATCACACAATTTGTTTCACTTTAAACACCAATACCAATAATTTCGTTTTTAAACTATCTCTTACCGAATCTGCTCAGTGACTAACTTGTGTTCACTCCCATCCGTATTTATGCCGCGCTGAATATTCCAGATTCTACAAGAATATTCGGTTCTATTCCTCACTAATCTACTATTCAACTAGACTGTTATAAAACTATTTTAATGTTTAAATGTAGATGTCACTATTTTTATATAAATATTATTAAACTCTTAACCCTTGATTAACCAATTTACTCCGAATTAACCAACCCAACTGACCAATATACGTTGAATTTGGCCCAATAAGCCAAATCCTAGACATACAAATATCTTCAACATTTACTATAGATTTAGGAATGGACATCAACAGCGAACTTCAAGTGAGGCGAAAATATTTTTCCTCTCTATCTTCTGCTGATCTGCACCACTATCTTCTCAACACCGGTGAGAACACCAATGAGGAGAAGAATGACGAGAATCACGACACCATGTCAACCTTCGTACGGTGAAGTACATAACGTGATGTCAAAATTGAAGAATAACAAGACTCTTGGTGGAGGTAGAATTTTATGTGAAATCAGCCAGTATTAACAATACGGTCGACTGAGGAAGCACCAGAAGTGTGAAAGACCACTCTGAATAGCTTTGTTAAACACTGAAGTTATTGTTAGGGATTGATAATGCGCATTCTGTATATGCAGCCGATTACTATACTAATAGAGTAGTACATACCCCAGGCTATATCCGGTCTTGAGTGGTTCCTATTAAACCAACTTCATTTATCACATGTGTGGCAGTTTATGAGAAACGAAGGGCTGTCTTTGGCTGACCCAAGTATCCTTATTTAATAAATAAGTTCTATATTAACAAAATTTTATTAATTTTAAATCGTAAGGTACAATTTAAAAATATTTTCCAAGCCCTATTGATTTAGCACGTAACTAATTTAAATCCCTAATATATGCGATCTAAAATCTACGAAGACCGTATTTTACAAGAAACAGGACGTATAAAAATAGGGTGGAAAAGGGTAGAATTTAATATTCCAAAAAGCCTTAAAATACATTTTATAAAACAGAAAGCACAAATAAATTTATTTCAATTTTCACAAAATGAAAAATAAAATCACAAATCCAATTTTACCTTTTGTTCTAAACAACAACAACAACAACAACAGAACGAAAATTATTTTTCTAAACACTAAACAACAACAGCAACAATAACAACAACGTAAAAAATCAAATATTTTATTAAGTTTCAATAACAATACGTAACAACGTCGTGTGCCTACCAAAAAAAAACTCTGTAACAGCAAAAAAACATGGCAAGATGGAAAATAAACAGCAACATCAACATCAAAAATTGACTTTGTGAAAAATAATCATAAAAAATATACTCTCAATGACCTATAATACCACCAGCACTACCCATCCTTAAGGGCTCCGTATTATGTTTGTTTATGTACGTAATGTATAAAGTAGGATCGGAGAAATATAAATTGAAAGGCAAAAAGAACAAATAGAAGACCCAGACCCCCATATATGCAAAAACATAAAAATGAAAATATAATATTATTTTGTTGAAAGATGAAAATTTAAGATAGATCCTTAATAATTTGTAATTGAGATAAGAAAAAAAAGGATATTTTTGTGATTATCAAAGACATAATTAAAACGATTTGGAAACATCAACCAACATATGCCGACTGAAATTCTTATCGACTCGATTTATGTATACGACCGATTTTATCGTTACCAAAAAAAAAAAAAATTGTAATGCTAATTGGTTCTATTCAATTTTGGAAAATATGCCGGAGTGGAAAAATTCTGTTTTAAATTGAATGGGATGATTTTCAGTTCAACTGGTTTTATAAATTGAATAATCTTTTTTATAGGATTTGATGATTGCCAATTTGCAAATGTTGTTGAGAAAATGATCTTACTACTATTATTTTGGAACTTGAATTACTATTTTACAAAATAGTTGGACAAAAAGGATTTATGTGTTAGTTTTTGAGAAGTTCTCTACGTTTGTAAACGTGAAGGAGTAACAAAATGGAGTATTTAATTGTCCAAGAAAAAATTGAAATAGTCCTCTGGTTTATGACAAAGCTGGCCGTAGTCTTGATAATCCGCCACTCTCTACGCTTCTCGTTTTTCGGATAGGATTCGGTCACGTGCTTCATTTTATCGGACTGTTAAACAATTTACTACTAGTATAGTAAGGTACTAGTAGTTTTAATATCGTTATTACAGCGCCGTCTATCATGCATCGACAAAAATGTTTCAAATAAATATTCCGTACTTTAAGCCATAGAATCCAAATCTACTCCGCCCCATTTACAAGAAGGGGAGGAGGGGTACTAATTTTAGCACTAATATATGTTCCCGTCGGAATGATTAAATTAATAATGGACATTTTTTCGTAGAGCGCTTATTTTCCGTGATATATGAAAGTTACAGCTTAAAAAAATCACCCGGTATAAATACGAGTGCAATGAATACAATTAGTCAGTCATTCAGGGGATAGGGTAAAGATTAAAAGTGAAATGAACAGCGCTAAATGTGGGTTTTAAGTGAAATAAAATCTTGTGATTTATTATAAATTGTGGAAAGTGAATAAATAATAGTGAAAATTATTTATTGTTGTGTTTTTAAGAGTTAGGCAAATATTTGGAAGTATTTTCAGGAATATTCCGGAAGCGGTGTAAATTACGAGTATTGTTGTAAACTGTCAAATCTCATAATATTATTCATAAATGTTGTTCAAATGTTGATTTCTATGCAACGAATGATGTTGGAAATGAGTTAAGATTTGCTACAAAAAAATCAAAAATTTGATCAACAAAACCAAAAATTGGATTAAAAACTTGATCAACAAAGTAAAGAGGCGCAACAAACAATACAAGATTTGGCGCAACAAATAGACCAAAAATTTGATCAACAAAGTTAACGCGGGAAATTAATGAAATCAAAATAGTCAACGAAAGATTCAAGAGAAGAAAATAGGCAAGAAGTTTCTAGAGGTACGCGTCGAAGTAGAGAAAATACAAAACGAAGTTCAAAAGATGCAGTTGAATGTGCAGAAAGTTGAACAGAAAATGGACCTGGTTGAGTCGAACGTTCAGGATGTTGAATAGAAGTTGCAGTTTGAGGTTCAACGTCTAGGAAAAGATCTTCTTTGCCTGAAAGCAAATGTAACAACTTCGCAGGTACTCCAGGCAAAATGGTCGCAACAGTTACTAATGAGGTAATAAAGGCGCTGTATTGGAAATTCGGAAGCGATCACAATCGCGCGTCGGTACGAAATCCCGAATTGCACAAGACCAAATTAACAAAATCCCGACAAAAAAAAATCTGAACTTTCCAAATTCCGACTTTTAAAATCCCGACTTTCAAAATCTCGACTTTCAAAATCCCAACTTTCGAAACACCGCTTTTGCTGAAACCGATTTTTTCAATTTTTTGAAATAACAAAATAAAAAAAAAATATAATAAATTGAAAAAACCAGGCTGTTGAAAATCTGGATTTTGAAAGTCGGGATTTAAAAAGTCGGGATTTTGATTGAGATGGTCTTCAAGAGTACGCAACAGATATTGGGCGACTAGTTGATTTAGCATACTGAAATATGTCCGCCGATTAAATGAAAAGAGCCAAATTGGATGAGTTCTTGACGGCATTCGGGATCCACAGACACGGTGAGCGGTAGTTTTGTCATCAAAAGCATCTTTCACTGAAACCGTTGCTTGTGTTTTTATTAATGAGACTACACAAGCTATTATACCGAGAGGAATATCAAGCGGGTGAAACCCAGATTCTGTGAAAGTAAGATTACTTGTTGGACATGTGACAAGGTGGGTCACATCTAGCTGGACTAAAATTCAAGGAAGGAAGAGCGTTGGTAAAGAACCAGAACCCAAGTAAAGGGTTGTTAAACTCCACCAAGGCAGCTTAAAGGGGCAGAACCTGGCTCCCACAACTGATTGCAGCATAACCTCTATTCCTATTTCCAGATTAGCACGAAGTGGTGACAGCTTAACAATAAGAGGCAATATTGATGGGAAAAGCTGTGTGACTACTTTAGACACAGGAGCAGCACACACAATTGTTCGAAAGGATCTCATCAGTTGAAGCAGACAACCAGCCAACAGGTTGAAGTTGCAAACAGCGACTGGCGACAGTGCATTCAATACGATGTACTGGCCGCCGATATTGTCGATGAGGTCATTATAGAGGGGGGTATGAGCTACGGAAATGTCGCAATGCAACTTCGACTCAGCGGTTCAAATGTAACAACCATTAGGTGAGTTATAATTGACCACCAAGAAAAGCTGTTACCAAACAGAAACAAATATTTGGGGAAGATTGCAGGTAGGTTCTTTATCACTAAATGGTGGCTTGTAAAAGCTAACGATTGTGCCAAATAACGACGATAGAGTTCTAATTAGAGCTTTAAATCTCTCGAATAAGGCAAAAACGTTAAAGAAAGGATTAATCATCGGAAAATGTAAAGAGGTAAGTACCATAGTGAAATGTGAACAGAAAAATCCGGTGAGAAAAGTCAACACAGCAGAACAAAAGGAAATAATAGGACAACTTATGCAGAACTGAGATCTCACTAGGAGTGCGCCGAACATAGTGGGTCAGTATTAGTGAGTCATTTGGGAGATTCGGTTACGCGAGAGATTAAAAGCGAAAGTGAGCAGCGGGAAAATAGTAAATGGTAAGTGAAAATTGTGCAATTCAAAACTGTAAATGGTGTATTAAGTGAATCAATAATAGTTGTAGAAATTATTTGTTGTTGTGATTTAGTGTTAGTGAAATAAGTGTGGGAAAATTATAGTCGGAATATTTCGGGAATACTTCAGTAGTGGCGTAAGCGTTAGTATTCTGATAATATTTGAAAATTATTTTCGCGAATATTCCGGAACTGTGTAAATTATGAGAATTGGTGCTGTAACTGTCAAATGCTATAACGATATTCACAATTCAGTGATACGAACCAGATTTGATAGAGTAAATTCGAAACAATATACATATACATTGACAAGACAGTCAAAGGACCTTTGACTGTCTTGTATTGGTTCCTAATTCATTTTACTTGGTGGTCTCTATCTATCTTGCAAGACGCGTTTGTTGGGAAACTGTGTATACTTTACTCATAATTTTATTGTTAGTAAAAATATTAATTATTTTGTTTATAAAAAAAATCAATTTTTAAACTCAAAAAATTACCAATTGACCGAATGCTTTCTTTAGGATGAACTTATATGTATAATTGGGGGATTAATACATGATTCTCCAAAAAAAATGTTTAGTTTGTCTTTGGTTAGGTTTCAAAGTTTATCGTTTTTTTGAAACGCACAAATCAAATTTTTCAATATTTTCCCTCTAAACAGCGAACAAATTTTGCATCAAGGTGTTAAGAAACATAAAATCGGGGGATAAATACATGATTATTAAGATTAGTTTTGAAATGACGTAGGAAATGGAAAATTTAGTTTAAAAATATTAAAAATTTCGATTTTTATCAAGCGAAAATTACGTGAAACGATAAGTTTATTTGTTTTACGCCGCAATGACGATTATTTTTGGATAATTTACTGTCAATAGATGGCAAATTACGAAATAAAAAGTGTGTCCAAGATAAGTGGATATTAATTTACTATAATATGCAGTGTTTAGATCAGCAATAGTGAAAAATAATTCAGCAATAGTGAAAAAAAATAAGTAAAGTTTAGTAATCAAACCATACGAAATTAAGGTACTCAAACGTATTATAGAAACGAACCAGCACATACATTTAGGGGCATGTATAAATCTGTACTAAAAAATAAATTTGTTTTTCTCAGTACCATACAGCCTTAAACAAAAATATTATTTATTTGTTCTACGTTTGAATACTGACTTACTATTCTAAGATTGGAAACTACCTACATCTGTTAGATTCTAGTAAAACTAAATGGTAATAATATTATGCAATTTTGTGATTGCTTCTTTGGAAAAATTTCCAAAGCGATTTGTTTGTTTTACAATTTTTTCGGTTGCTACTTAAAATTTAACAAAACGAACAGAGTCAATCATCTCAGATTGTTGACTGATATCGTTGCAATGGTACCAAAATTTATGCGTTTTGTCGAATACCGCTTGTTTTGAATAAACGTGATTCGGGGCCTTAAGTGTAATATAAACCCTACGGTAGCAAACCCATGTAACTGGCATACGGATATTCGTTGGTTCATAATTAATTTTAATAGCGAATTTTCTACATTACAATACTTTATTGACTTTGGTAAAACAATATTTATGTGCAGAATGTCATATCCATAAAACGAACACATCGGTACTTTACCTTCGGTGATAAAAATTGTTTTGTTTCAAAAATTCACGGAATTTTTTCAACACACAATTGTATAAAAACGAACAAATAATGCGAATATTCATTCAGTGTTAAGTCATTTGAAAAGCATTCCACAACGATGAAGCACATTATTAGCTTGGCAGGTAAATATTAACAATTATAACCAAAAATTTTTTATTAATAAATTTTATAAAATTTGTAGTGGTCCTATTGGTATTAGTATCCATTTCCGTCCCGTTTTCGGATGCACGATGTGACAAAATTTGTACATTGGAGTATGAACTGGTTTGTGGCCAGTCAAAAGATGGTTCTATAAGACGCTTTTCTAATCGTTGCGAAATGCGGGCGGAAAATTGTGAAACTGGTCTCGGTGCGCATAAAATATCAATACAAAATTATTTGAATGCGAATTATGCTAACAAATTATTTTGGAATATTTCTAGGTTACGAAGAGGTTAGCAATTCTTTATGTCACTTTTGAAACTGAAGCAATTAGATTTGAAACGCCATAGATTGCCAATATCTACCAATACACTACAATATATAATTTTTGTTTTTAATTTTGATATATGAATTGTTTATGCATGTAATTGAAGATTAATTGTATCTATTAAATCTATTAAACGTGGAGCACGCCAGAAACTTTATATATAAGAAGGATTCATTTTAAATATGGACGAAGTGGTAAGATCTCCAAATATAGAGGTACGATCTTCAAATTCTCTGCAACCCAAATCCTCGAAGCACACTTCTTCCAGTGTTCACACTCTGCCCTGTTATTCACCATGTATCTTCGCATCTTATGGGCAGTGCAGGCTTAGCATAAAATCATCAGCAGCATTCGTCTTACGATCGTTCCGAAGTTAAGCACAGTGGGAAATTAACACTTCTCGACTCGATGTCAATCCGAATAGACGGTTGATCAGTGTCGTACATCTTATCACGACGGAAATAAGACCAAATGATCTCTGTTATATTTCCAATCGCTCCGTAGATAAGTCCTCTATCAACATTTATGTTGGATCAATCAAGGATTTTCTTATCCAAAACGAAGGCAGCCGTCGTGTCGGTCAATTTCTTTGACATCGACAAGTCGAAGAGAAATGCTGTCATCTTGCCAACTTGTACGAGTATATCATTGATGAGATCAGCAAACGATGTGTCAAAGCAAATCTACTAATCCGAGTTCTCTCCAGAGGTTAGTAACAGGGAGAAATCGTAATGGTTGATTGAAGAGCTGGTTTCCTCTTCCTGGTGGAAGTTGAAATAGTTCTGAAAATTTCAGTGATTTTTCCATTTTTATCAATTTTCAGACATAAGTTGGTTACCTCGTTAGGTGTCATCCCTTAGTATTTATAAATAAAAATTCAAACTGAGTGGGGGTGATTTTTCAAAAAATTAAATTAAATTAAAAAATCCCACAATCCCACAATTCGGACACAGCCATATGTGGACTATCTCTTCTCTCTCTCTCTCTCTCACACACATTTTCACTTTCCACGACAGGATTTTCCCGCCTGCACATTGGTTTTCTAAGACCCAATATTGAATTTGGATTTATTTTTCTTCGTTTTTGAGATTTGGTGGCAGTTATTTTTTTGTTAGGAGTCTCCAAAAGTCTCCAAAACCGGACACATTATATAAACAATCTAGTACAAAATGATGGCTTGATACTATAATTGTTCAGTGTTTTAATGTATGAAACTAAACAAATGTAAAGCATACGTAATTTGTTTCTTTACTTTTCGATATGTGTAACGCAAATCACCAAGGAAGGTTGTAGTGTTGAACAACGTGTGCAAATCATCAAACTTTATTTTAAAAATCAGTGCTTTGTTTGAGAAACGTTCCGCGCATTCCGTGATTTTTATGGCCTCGCCATAAATAATTATCCGACACTCGTACGACAGCGAAACGCAAAGTCTGCTTTGGACATCGCTGCTGTGCGCGAGATTGTTTCGTTTCTGACCTTTCTACGACTTCAATTTGTCGAATTTTGCGTCGAAACTTTGGTCTGCGCACAAAAGTCCAACTGACGGAACTTAAGGTAAGCGACTATCTACAAAGTCGTGAAAAACTCATTTTCAGCGACGATTCCTTTTTTGGATGAATCGATGGGCAGTGTTGTGCGTCTACGAGTGTAAACAATTGATTTTTGAGTAAACAATGTCGAGAATTGGTAGAGTATGTAGATAATTCGTTGACAATGAAGATTATAGCTTTTTTGAAGACAATGAAGATTATAGCAAACAAAAACATCAATTTTTCCGAATCATTCCGCTTTCTGAGCCGTATGCCGGGTCTCCACCAAACGAACAAAACAAAAAACACAAACAAAAACTGTTTTTCTCAACAAAATCTGTAATGTTTTGTAAAAAATAAACAGTTTTTAAAATTTTTTTCTCGGAGAACAGTGTTTTTAGTAAACAAACATT
This sequence comes from Nephrotoma guestfalica, assembly GCA_963691935.1. Taxonomy (NCBI): domain Eukaryota; kingdom Metazoa; phylum Arthropoda; class Insecta; order Diptera; family Tipulidae; genus Nephrotoma; species Nephrotoma guestfalica. The sequence goes on from OY829915.1 coordinate 213,422,789, forward strand.
TTCCCATGCCGTTTGTCTCCATGCTCCTTCTAACACAGTTCCAGTTTCAAAATCTTCCAAGTCAAAATAACCTGATGGACACTATATATCTCTTGATTGTGAATCTCTGCGTAAGAAGTTATGTAAACATGAACATGCAAGAACTATTTTTTCCGCCTTTGCCGGTTCTAACAGTATAGGCTTATGCAGAACTCTAAATACGGAAGCTAAAATACGGAAGACATTCTCTACCACTCTTATTGCCCTTGAAAGGCGATAATTAAATATTCGTTCTTTTGATCCACGTACGTGATGGCCTGGAAATGGTTTCATTATATTTAATGATAACGGGATCGCGTCGTCTACCACTAAAACGTACGGTACAGGTTCTGTTCGTCCTGGTATGGATGATTCTGGAGGTAAATTAAGCTTCAAACGTTGAAGTGCCTTTGCGAACGCGGTACTTTTGAAGACACCTCCGTCTAAATCTAATGCTGTAGCATCGACTACAGCCAAAGAACACAATGCTAAATGTTCCTTTATAATTAAAGAATTCACTGCCGCTGAATTTTGGAGATTGCATAACAAGCTTCCAAAGTACATAGGAAAATTCCACATAGTGTTGTAGTCGCTTGCAATTTTTCCCCATCCCTGTGGATTTGTGGGTGCCTAAAATATATTGGCAACTATTAGTTATTTCTATTATTATTTATTATCAAAGTATTTATGTTTTCTTCATATTTTTTAACTTATTTTTAGGACAGTGCCATATCATCAGATGATACTTCTAATGACGGGCCGATTACAACTGACCATGAAAGGCCTGACCAGGAAAATAATGAAAATCCATCGGGAACGCCTTCACCAACTCCAGAAAAGACAATTTCATTGACTCCCGACCGTACTTTTGCTATTCCCAAAGCGACAACCAAACAAACAAAACAAAAGCCGGCTGCTACCAATATTCGTCAAGAGGCATTTAAAATGATGAAGTCAGTCTATGATGATCGGAAAACAAAACAAAACTTATCGCGCGATGACTACGAGGTGTTTGGTGAACTTGTGGGTCGGAAAATACGAAACACATTACGCAAAAGCTACTGTACGGCATTTAATCAACAATATATTGTACGACGCAGATTTAGGAAAATATGATCTACCTATAATCACATATAGCAGCCCATTACAATCATCAAGTCCCACGCCATCAGATATTTCAATTAACTCGGTTAATGAAATTGTTATTTGTGATCAAGAATTACTGAATAAAGAGTTAAACACTAGCGCTCGTCAAGAAGAAGTGGTCAATCAGATTGTAGAAGAAACTTTGGCGTGGGCTGTAGCTACCTCTTTTGGCCTGAACTCCAAAAATGACTAACAAGAATAGCTTTGCTTAATTTTATTTTGATAATAAATAATTGGATATTGTACATTGAAAACCCTTGTTTAGTTTGCCTACTTTTGCTAAATATAATTATCAGACCCTATTGATATCATTAAACTACTAATACAGGGTGTCCGCCGGGAAGGTATACTACTTTGTTTGTTTATGATTTTTGATTAAATGAAAGAGAATGGATCTTATATTGACAAATGTTTTATTTAGTGTCGGTAATTATGTATGGAATACAATATCAGATAAATGGCCGCCTCTGTTAGCGTCACAAATGCGAGCACATTTTTCATTACATTCTCACACATTTCACGCGGTATTTCATTAATTTCATCACGAATATTTTGTTTGAGTTGCTCAAGCGTTTCTGGTTTGTTTGCATAAGCCTTGCTTTTTAGATATCCCCACAAAAAAAAGTCCGGAGCAGTCAAATCAGGCGACCGTGGATCCCAATCAACATCACCATTTCTTGAAATAACTTGTTGTGGAAAGAGTTCTCGCAGTAATTCCATTGTAATCCTGGCTGTATGCGATGTGGCACCGTCTCGTGATACCACATGTTAATCAAGCCCAAAGTATGCAGTTGTGGCGTTAAAAAGTTTTCAATCATATCACGATATCGCTTCCCATTCACAGTTACCGTTACGCCGTTTTCATTTTCAAAGAAGTAAGGTCCAATGATTCCTCCTGACCAAATTGCACACCAGACTGTCACTTTTAATGGATGTAAAGGTGACTGATGAATAATGTGAGGGTTTTCCATTGCCCAGAACCGACTATTCTGTTTATTCACATATCCATTTAAATGAAAATGTGCCTCGTCACTCATTATGATTTTTTCATGAAAATCGGGGTTGTCATGGGCGAGCTGTAACATCCTATTGACACGATGGTTTATCGAATATTTTTCCATAATAAATTTGCCACGTGTCTACTTCACGACTGTCAAGTATGAACTGTCAATACTAATATTCGCCTAAATGGCGGCATAACAAAGTAGTATACCTTCCCGGCGGACACCCGTTACATATTAATTGATCTTACTTTAATATAATGTTGGAGAACATCCTATATGGCTTCACATACTTCCGGTATGATCCTTGATACAGAAGAAGTTGAAACTTTGAATAAATATTTTAAAGATTGAAAACTATCTCCAGTGGCCAAGTATCTCAAAGTTAATGCCAGACGGTCCGTCACTGCAATTGCATCCCGGTAATTTGTATTTTTCTTGGCGATTTTTGGTCCCAGCATATTAATTAAAAACTCGAAATCGGTACTAGAATGTCAATTCTATTAAAATTTCGGAAAGATGATCTAAATTCTCCGTTTAGTCCTATGTCGACAGTACTTAAATCACATAACAATTCTTCTGTGCCGTAATTAACTCTCCGTTTTAATAAAGAACTAACCCAATATCTCGGTTTACGTTTTCGGGTCTTACTAATTAAAAAAGATCCGCAACTAAAAATAAATGTCTCGTCGTCATCTGACATTTTTGCAAACTGGAACATGCGGATACACAGACCAAACACTCAATAAATAGAACAAACAAATCTTATGGAACAGTTTGTTTTGAAAAAAGGAAACTGTTTGTAAAACACAAAACATGTTTTTGATTTGCTTTCTGAAAACAGAACTGTTTTAAAAACTGTTGGTTTGGTGGAAACCCGGCATTATAACAAATATTTAAGTAAACCTGGTCAACGGGAACCGTATTGGTTAACAGCCGACATAACTGTCACGGGCACGCGGCATGTTCAATTCCCCCAAGGTGTATAAACAATACAAATGATAGGTGAACGCACATTTAACGGTTTCACAATTTGACCGTAACATATACATAAATGTGCTTGACTACCATAAACAAACTTGGGTGGGGAAAAAATTGCAATTCCTCTTGAAATGGTTCCATTAACAAAGAAATCATAGGGCTTTAATGTTTGCTAACAGAAATAATAATTTTCGACATTGTCTACATTCTCCACATGGCCGGCGCTATTTTTTAAATTTTCTACATACATTATCTACACGTGTAGAGTATTAATTGTTTGTGCGGTGTAGACAATACGATAAAACACTGTGGATATGTGAACAAGCAAAATTATCGGATTTGGGGCGATACCAATCCACACGAGATACACCAGCACCAAATGCATCCCGAGAAAGTCACTGTTTGGCGCAAATTCTGATCTAGCGGAATCATCGGTTTGTACTTCTTCCAAAACAACACTGGCATTGCCATAACCGTCAAGAAAACCCATATTGTAAACGTGGTTCATGATCGTCATGATCTTTTGTGATTCAGCTGCATTAGACCGGACATATCTTTCGATTGAAATACGGAACCAGACAACCAGACCTACGGTACACGAGTATATTCAACATTATAAGTATACTCGTACATGAACATTAAGACTACAAGTCTAGAAGTGAAAAATAACGAAAAGGCAAAAATGGCAAGACGAGAGTGAAACGTTTGGCTTTTGGCAGAAACTGCATGCCACATTGTAAATGAGCTAGTAAGCTCAAAATTTGGTGTGCGGTTTATAAAACTATCGTAGACAAAATAAATAAATAAATAACAGGACGGTACTACGATGAAGATTCTGCAAGTGCTATTTATTTATTTAACTGTATAATTTTTCAGCTGGAACCTTCTAAATCCAGCACTATATGATTTTTCGGTAGAAACCTTATAACTTAAGCCGGGATAATACACTCTACAGCCAAACTAACTATATCTATAACAAGCAACACAACGGATTGTGTACTATATGCTTTCTCAGCCGGAACCTTATAATTCCAGTCAAAACCTGATAAAGCCAGCCAGAACCATACTACAGTCAAACCAACTATGTAGCACACAAGTAGCACGATGCATTGTGCATCATTGTTCACTATATAATTTTTTAGCCAGAACCTTATAAATCCCACACTATATGATTTTTCGTTAGAAACCTTATAATTCCAGCCGGAACCGTTGGTATGGTTATTAACAGCCAAACTACTTATGATAAAAGGAGTACAATGGATTGTGCATCAATGAGCACTATATGCTTTTTCAGCGGGAACCTTATAATTCTAATGGAAACATAATAAAGCCAGCCGGAGCCACACCACAGCCAAACCAACCATGACATAGGTTTCAGTGGTTGCTTACTGCACACTTAGGCCAATTTTTAGGCCCATTGTGATACCACTCATTCACTCCACATCATTAACCCACCTACTTCACCTACTCACACAACTACAGTATACCACCTGCACATTGCAAGCTCCATGTCAACCTGTACATTGACATGGAAGGTGGGTCGGCGCGTGACACGGAATTCTTAACTCCATCAGAGGGTCTTAGTTGTATTTATTAGCATCACCGATCGTAATCGATGATGAAAATTCGATTTGCATCTAGCCTCTGATGGGATTCGAACCCAGCACCTCCCGGTCCAAGTGCCGAAGCTTTAACCACTGCACCACTAGTCCGGTAACCATGCCATAAGAAGCACGATGTATTGCGCATCGTTATACACTAATTGTTTTTCCACCGGAACCATATAATTCCAGCCGGAACCTAATAAAGCCAGCAAGAACCATACTACAGCCAAACCAAACGATGCATTTTGTACTACACAATTTTTCGGTCGAAACCTTATAAATCCCGCACTATATGATTTTTCGGTAGAAACCGTATAATCCCAGCCGGAACCATACCCTCTACAGCCAAACTAACTATGGCTCAAGTAGTTTAACTATGATGCAAGAAGCACAATTGATTGTGCATCATTGTGCAGTATATGCTTTTTCACCCGGAACCTGATATTCCAACCGGAACCTAATAAAGTAAGCCGGAGCAATACCACAGTCAAACCAACCATGCCATACGAAACACGATGCATTGTGCATCAATGTGTCTGTATAAGTTTTCAGCCGGAACCTTATAAATTCAGCACAATATGATTTTTCGGTTGAAACTTTATAATTCCAGCTGGACCCAAATTAACTACAGCCAAATTAACTATGGCACAATCACTAGGTGCACAACTAAATTTCCGTTTTATTTTGAAAAAAGGTATAAAATATAAATTCAAAGTATTATCCTTCGCTATCAACACATTTTTTCCACCTCTCTAGCAATACATGAATACTACGACAATTAAACGATGCTTCTTTGGACCGACATCAATTTTGCACTTCTTCGAACCTGACTAAGTATAGCTCTGCTAAGCCAAGCACCTTCGACCGGAACAAGTGATAATGATAGCAGATCCCATCTCAGCGTTTTGATGATGTATTTTGTGAATAACGTTAAAGAAACAGGCTTGCTAATTATTAAACCAACACGAACCAAGCAGCCAACCAAGCGTACACCAGAAAATGTTGATGCTGTAGCCGAGAATGTGCGTGAGTCGCAGGGAACGTCAACTCGTCATCGTGCTCAAGAATTGAACATTTCACGCACAACATTGCGATGAATTCTGCATAAAGACCTTGGTATGACACCGTATAAAGTTCAATTGGTTCAGGAATTGAAGGAAAGAGACCACCCATTGCGTTTTCGGTTCGCTGAGTGGGTTTGCGATCGACTTGAAGAAGATGCCGATTTTGGCAAAAAAATCATCTTTTCGGATGAGGCGCATTTCCATCTTGGCGGCTATGTAAACAAGCAGAATTGTCACATTTGGGGCACAGAGAACCCGCACGTGATCGTAGAGAAGCCGATACATCCTCAACGAGTGACTGTTTGGTGCGAATTTTGGTCCGGTGGCATCATTGGGCCATTTTTATTTGAAAATGAGCAAGGAGCTGCCGTTACTGTCAATGGTGAGCGCTACCGCACCATGATAAACGATTTTTTGTTCGCGGTACTTGAAGAGGAGGACATAGGCCACATTTGGTTTCAACAAGACGGCGCTCCGTGCCACACAGCACCCGTTTCAATTGATCTTTTAAAAGTAAAGTAAAAGAACCGACTTATAGATGGAATTCAAATCGAGTAAAATAATATTTTCAGAAAACCCGGTAAATGACATGTCAAAACGATCAAATTTTAACCCTCACGATAGTGACTTCTGGGCTTTAAGTCATACTAAAGAGAGTTTAGAAAAATAATTTATTGCGGTAATATTTTTTTTGTCGTATACGTGACATACAGGGTTTAAGCTATACAAATAAAAATTATTTTATTATTTAACCCTCACATTTGTGATATCTGGTCTACAATTAGTTCAAAAAGTAAGTATGGTTGGAGGGGAATCGAAAGGAGGAACTCGAAAGGGTTATAACCTCACATTTTCGATAATTTATCGAAGTTTGTGTCTCGCTTCTCTAGAATAAAATGGGACACTGTTTCATTTTTCATAACATATTCCAGTCTGCTAGATTTGTGAAATTGTGATAGTCTACTCCGTTTCTATCACCAAATAATTTGTTTTCGATACTTGACCGAAATTGGAGAGAAAGGTGCTGCTCATATTTATCCTAATCGTTTGCGATAGCAATACAACAGAAATAACTCATAAACGAAACAGCCGCCAATTTCAGTTGAGGAAAAGGAAACATAACGTTCGATAAAGTATCGAAAATGTGATGTTATAGCGTGTCACCCCCTGGTTACCAGTTAGATACGAACTGTATTTTGATTGGAAGTAGGCGTTGAATTCGTTACTGTACTGTAGAAATATTTGTTTATCCGAATTAAAACCACTTTTAATCATTTTAGTATACACCGCGTACTCATTTCCGCGAATATTCCGGAAGTGTGTAAATTACGAGAATTGGTGTTGTAACTGTCAAACGCTATAACGATATTAACATTCTGCGATACGAATCGGATTAGACCGGCAAATTCGTAAAAATACATTTAGTTGTCTTTTAACTGCCTTGTGTTGGTTACCAATTCATGTTACTAGGTGGTCCCTATCTATCTTGCAACATACGTTTGCTGGGATACTGTATATATTTTATACATAATTTTATTTTTTGTTAATTACAAAAATATTGTTTATTTGTTCGGCGTCTGAATACTGAGTTACTACTGTAAGATTGGAAACTACCTACATCTGTTAGATTCTAGTAAAACTAAATTGTAATTAAATCATGCAATTTTGTGACGTGGGTATCTGCAGCAGGGAAACTTTCGAATTTCAAAATGAAACTTTGCATACCGATTAAGCCCAATTTGTGCTAATTAGTGCTCACGGGAAAAAATTAGTGCTAGTCCAGGAGCCGAAAAAACGGGAAAACATAATTTCAAATTTCGCCTAAAAGACGGAATAAATAAAACCCGATTTCTAGAAAAAACCAGAAATAATTTATGCCTAATTTTATTACTTTCTAAAGGCCGCTAAACTGATAAAATTTGTGCTTATCATAGAAATATAATTTTCATAAATTTTCATTCATAAATCGAGGAAAACCAAACCAGCCCCTGAAAGATACTATATTTTTAAAAAAAGGTGATATATCGTTCAATAATATTTGTGTTGAACAACAAATAAAACAATAGAAATAAAATGTTCTAAAATCCAAGGCATAAGCAATCCAGATAGTATATTCCTGTCAGGTATGTTAATTGCCATCCCAAAAATATAGTGGCTGAATTTGTGCTAATCCAGAATTGGCCTAAATCCATTGAACAACAACGACCGTTGAATGAACAATTTTCTGTCAAAAAGTGTTCTCGAAACCAATGAAGTTGGCACTTCTGATTACATATTCCTATCAAGTATGTTCATTGCCATTCGAAAACTATAGTGGCTAAATTTGTGCTAATCCAGAATTGGCCCAATACCATTGAACCAAAACGACCGTTGAATGAACACTTTTCCGACAAAAAGTGTTCTAGAAACCAATGAAGTTGGCACTTCTGATTGCATATTCCTATCAGGTATATTGATTGCCTTCCGAAAAATATAGTGGCTGAATTTGTGCTAATCCAGAATTGGCCCTCAGAAGTGCCAACTTCATTGGTTTTTAGAACACTTTTTGTCGGAAAAGTGTTCATTCAACGGTCGTTTTGGTTCAATGAAATTGGGCCAATTCTGGATTAGCACAAATTCAGCCACTATATTTTTCGAATGGTAATGAACATATCTGATCGGAATATGCAGTCAGAAGTGCCAACTTCATTGGTTTCTAGAACACTTTTTGTCGGAAAAGTGTTCATTCAACGGTCGTTTTGGTTCAATGGTATTGGGCCAATTCTGGATTAGCACAAATTTAGCCACTATATTTTTCGAATGGCAATGAACATACTTGACAGGAATATACTATCTGAATTGCTTATGCCTTGGATTTTAGAACATTTTATTTCTATTGTTTTATTTGTTGTTCAACACAAATATTATTGAACGATATATCACCTTTTTTTAAAAATATAGTATCTTTCAGGGGCTGGTTTGGTTTTCCTCGATTTATGAATGAAAATTTATGAAAATTATATTTCTATGATAAGCACAAATTTTATCAGTTTAGCGGCCTTTAGAAAGTAATAAAATTAGGCATAAATTATTTCTGGTTTTTTCTAGAAATCGGGTTTTATTTATTCCGTCTTTTAGGCGAAATTTGAAATTATGTTTTCCCGTTTTTTCGGCTCCTGAACTAGCACTAATTTTTTCCCGTGAGCACTAATTAGCACAAATTGGGCTTAATCGGTATGCAAAGTTTCATTTTGAAATTCGAAAGTTTCCATGCTGCAGTTACCCACCTAATTTTGTGAATGCGTCGTTGAAAAAATTTCCAAAGGTATTTTTTACAAGTTTTCCGGTTACTACTTAAAACTTAACAAAACGAACAGTCAATCATCTCAGATTGGTGACTGATATCGTCGCAATGGTACCAGAACGCAAATTTTGTCGAATGCTGTTTGTTTTGAAATGACGTAATGGACATGCTAAGGGGAAAATACGAAAAACATAAAAATGCTGGTGATAGGTTCTTTAGTTTTTATGCTATGGTACCACCAATAAACGTGAATCGGTGCCTTAAGCGTAATATAAATCCTACGCTAGCTAACCCATGTAAGTGGCAGACAGGTGTTGGTTGATTCATAATTAATTTTGCTTAATTAGTTGCTTATAAATATAACAGTGTTTCCACGAACTGCCGTTCACATCGGTACTTTACTGTCGGTGATAAAAATTGTTTTGTTTCAATAATTCACGGAATTTTATCAACTAACAGTTGTATTATTTAATGCGAATATTCATAATTGGTCAGTCATTTGAGAAGCATTTCACAACGATGAAGCACATTATTAGCTTGGCAGGTAAATATTAAAAATTATAACCAAAAATTTTTTATTAATAAATTTTATAAAATTTGTAGTGATCCTAATTGTATTAGTATCCATTTCCGTCCCGTTTACGGATGCACGATGTGAGATAGCTTGTACAATGGAATATAACCCGGTTTGTGGTCAATCCAAAAATGGTTCTGTAAAAAAATTTCCTAATGCTTGCGCGATGCGGGTGGAAAATTGTAAAACTCGTCTCGGTGCGCATAAAATATCAATACAAAATTATTTGAATGCGAATTATGCTAATAAATTATTTTGGAATATTTCTAGGTTACCAAAAGGTTAGCAATTCTTTATGTCACTTTTGAAACTGAAGCAATTAAATTTGAAACGGCATAGATTGCCAATATCCACCAATACACTACAATATATAATTTTTGCTTTTAATTTTGATATATGAATTGTTTATGCATGTAATTGAGATTCATTGTATCTATTAAATCTATTAAAGGTGGAGCACGCCAGAAACTTTATATATAAGAAGGATTCATTTTAAATGTGGACGAAGTGATACGATATCCAAATTCTCTGCAATCAAAATTCTCGAAGCGCACTCCTTCCTCCAAACAGTCGTCCAAGTAAACGACGGCATGGTCCACCGTGTACCCTCGCATCTTATGGACAGTGCATGCTCATCATAAAATCATCAGCAGCTTTCTCCTTTCGATCATTCCGAAGTTGCGCACAGTGGGAAATCAACACTTCTCGGCTCAATGACGTGGATGTAATCTCGACCCAAGTCAATGATCTGTTGATCAGCACCGAACATCTGATCACGATGACAAAACTCCTTGGGCATGCCACCTGGTTTGTTCACATCATTTGAGACGTTGTTGTTGATGTCAATGTTGGTGATATTTCGTGTGGCATTCGAATCTTGATCTAATCGATATTGGCCTCTAAAGTGTTCGTGGACAGCACTGTTGTGTTCATCAACCTGCGGCCTGAGCGAGTTATCCAAAGAGAAATCACCCGTCGTCTCGAGAACTGATGTTGTCAACTGTCACTCCCATATTCTCCGTCACTAATCCGAGTTGTCTCAAGAAGTTAGTAACAGAACAGGCCAAGTGTGGTAACATGAAGAAGATAACTAATCGATGTTTATTCACGAGTTACATACGATATTTACGTACGTCAACTCTCTCAGCAAGTGCAACTTGATGTCGATAAGTTTACTGCGACGAGTTTTAGGAGTCTTGGAAATCATAATCGTGTCCAAATTGTTTTCGAATAACAATTTCCGCTTCACACGTTGAGAGTGTTACTACAGACCTTGTTTTTCGGTTTCCCTTTTGACTACGCAACCAAAAACTTCGAGTACATATCCACTAGTTAACCTTCGATCGGCACTATCATTCGTCTAGTCAGCGTCGGCATACGCAATAAAAACATCGTCATCATTTCGTGAAAATTTTAACTTAAATTCGGAGGTGCTTTTTAGATATCGAAGCTGTCGTTTTAAGTGTAGGTGATGTTTGTCGGTTTCTCATCAGTTTCAAGTTTTTGATCAATCATTGGTGTAGGTGTTGAATTACATTCCGTTCCATATCGAATACATCGAACAAATTTATCTTAATAATAAATCAGCGGTCTGCTCGTCAACTTCCCCAGTAATTATGATGTCGTCAACGTAGGTGATTAGAATGATCGTAGAATGTGCACACAGTAATCAGCGTTTGATCATTCAAATTTCAGTTTAGTGATGAATAAATGAAAACGGTCATTCCAGCACTTTGGTAACTGGTTCAGTCCGTACAAGGATTTCTTCAATTTCAGAAGTCCATGAAGAAAAGCAGTGACAACATCTAGATGATGTATTTTGAATTTGAATTTAACAGCCACATTATTTGCTGTAACATCCGGCTTAGGTTTGAATATCCATTTTCATCTTATTATCTTGCACCATGTTCAGGCCTATAACAACAATGCAAGTTCCATTTTCTCCAGTGAAACGATCTTTTCTTGGTTGCTCTGTCTCATGAAATATCGGTCTTCGGGGTATTCGTTTGTTCATATCAGGACTTTCACTTAACACGATAGCACACGAAATCTCATGTTTTGTGGATTTGTGTATCTTAGAATTAAAATAGGTTTAAAGGAGGCTGAACCTACTTAACAATTTTAACGTTTTGGCCTGCCGGTGCTTTAATCCGCCCATTTACAAATTATCCACGGATATCAAACAACCGGACTGTGGCCACGTTTCAGCAGCCGAAGTAACGACTGCCTACTTAACCAGCCAGTTTAATTTATCAACGACCGTCGCTTCATGTAATACCATCAACGCCTTCACTTCTATCTACTATCACAGTACTTCTAGTACCCGCGGTAAAACCAGGGATTTCCGCTTATGCATATTTGACGTGATGATTGTGATCAAATTATCATCGTAGGTGACTTTAACTTACCCGGTATATCTTGGAACGATATCGACGGTGTGTTCTCTTCATCCTCAACCGACGAGAAAGCATTGACTATCATCGATTACTTCGCTTTCATATCAATACCGTAGCTTAACCGCTTCAGCAACAGTCGAGGGAAATTCCTGGACCTGCTATTTGCCAATGACGTCTTGTATGCCGATGTAATTATTTTTGTAACGATCTTGACTTTAATTTTAGAATGGCCGACTACGCTTCTTTGAATGAATTTCTCAGCACTACCGATTGGGACTTTTTACAGCACGGTGTGGATTTGAATGACACGGTGCACAGATTCAACGAGCTTCTCGGGAGTGGTATCGAGAGACACGTTCCGCGAGTTATCAATAATACATCCGGGTATCGGGAGCCACGGTATAATACCGAGTTGATACTGCTCGAGAAACGACGTAACAAGTTTCCTTCCCTTTACAGGCTTTACGGCGTATAATACAATCCCGATTTCGCTAACGCCCGCAGACCTCCACTGCCAGTCAGCTATCCGACATTTGCAATTTGTTTGCCAATCGGTTTACAAGCCACTTCGGTCAACAGACACCGGGTCTCCTACTACTTCCACCTCCATTGTACTCGATCATTTCAAACTTACCGAACAGGAGATTCTGCATCAACTGCTCCTTCTTGACGTTATGACGGTCTTCCACCGATCCTATTCAAACGTTGTGCTGTAAGTCTGGCCCCAGCAGTTACCTTCTTGTTTAACGAAAGCCTTCGTCGTGGTATTTTTTTAGATCCCTGTAAAATATCATGCGTTCATCCAATTTTCAAGACGGGTAATAGAAGTGAGGTAAGTAATTATCGTGAAATCGCTATTCTCTCTGTCTTACCCAAACTGTTTGAGTCCATGGTTCGCAGAGTATTGCACTTCCATACCAAGAGACTTATTTCTCCTTTTCAGCATGGATTTTATCCCGGTAGGTCTACAGTGTCTAATTTGTCCTTTTTTGTGGTCATCTATTCGACAGTTTAAACTCCAAGCAGCAGCTTGACGTTGTTTCAACAGTCTTCGCAAAGGCTTTCGATGTGATTGATCACTCCATTCTTATTAGCAAATTGGAGAGTCTTGACTGTGATTTCATTCCCATCGACTGGTTGCGTTCTTATCTCTCAGATCGTTGGCAATCTGTTACAATTCTGGATTTTTTCTCCCCATGATTTCGGGCGCCATTCGGCGTGCCTCAAGGTAGCCATATCGGCCCACTGTTATTTTCATTATTTATTAACGACGTTGTAAAATGTTTTAAGTTTGCCAACTTCCTCCTCTTCGCAGATGTCATGAAGATTTTCGCCCGGGTCTCTAGTGTGTTAGACTGCGAAATATTACAAGACGACTTAAACCGTTTTTGCAGCTGGTCAATTAACAACTTACTGACTTTACACGTGAGTAAATGCAAGACTATTTCTTTCTTCCGTAATCGCTCGCCTGTTTTTTATCAATATCAACTGTACAATGAAACCATTGATCGGGTTAAGTTTATTCCGGATCTTGGTGTGATCTTTGAATCTGACGCTACATTTACCAGACATGTTAACGCCATTATTACAAAGTCGTCCATTATGCTTGGCTTCATTAAACGAAACTGCAAGGACTTTCGTGACCCGTTAACTTTGACATCATTATACGTATGCTTTGTTCGGTCTATTTTGGAGTATGCATCTCCTGTTTGGTCACCCTCCTACAGTTTATTTTGTCCTCGCTATGACGTTTACCATCCAGTCGTGCCGTGGACTACGTTCTTCCGCACGTTCAGAATCGATCTAATCTTTTAAAACTGCAACGTCTAGACAATCGCCGAGATGTAGCTTCCGTGCAAACATGTGCGTGATATTATCAATTCCCGTGTCGATTGTATCGAGTTACTAGCACGTATCGACTTGTACGCTCCCGAACGTCGAAAGCATCAACGCGATGGAGCTTTATTCATCGACCGAGCGGTAACGAAATACGGTCTTTCTGATCTAATTCCGAGAGTATCGCGGGTGTTCAACAAGGTCCACGGAGCTTTCGATTATCACTTGTCGAGAAATTCATTCAAGATTTCTTCCATGTCCAGTACTATAGGCCGGCATGGAGCTATGCGCAGATGGTAACTTAAATCGGTCCTATAGCCGTACGTCTTCGATTGGATTAAAACAAAAAAAACAAAAAAAAAACAAAACATCGGTGTAACTTAAAATTTGTCGGTGATTTTTCATATCATCTGTATAAATGGAAATTGACGAGTTTTTAATCACGAAATTGATGTCGTTGATGGAAAGAGGAGCAGATATTGATGGCCTAAAGATCACCTGATATCCACGTTTCTTCACAGGCAAGTTCACCCATAGTAAGAGTTGAGGTGCGAAACCAGAAATGAGAAACTCTGTCAATTGCTTTACTGAAGTTCATGGTAATAATTTCATGGTAACAACCTCGTTTCCACCCTCCATAACGTTCAAAGTATGAGATACAAATTTGGTTAAATTGGTTGTAAAAGATGGATGGTTGAAAGTCGTGGGAATCATATATATACAATATTTACAAATAACTTAGGAGGATACTTTCGCAATTGGCCTACAGTTGAAGACACCCGACTCACATCTCTTCTTAAGGATCGTAACTATAAAAGGATCTTCCCATATTGATGGAAACATTCCGTACGAGGTTGAGTTTTGGAACAGAGCTGTAAGTGGTTGAGCTACGTTACCAACATAATTTTTTAAAAGGAATAGGATGCAAACCATCGGGGCCAGCGGAAAAATCATCTCTTAGCTTGATAATCCTCCTAACCATGATACTGCGGTTCAGTTTAATTGGAGACCAGAGATGTTTCAGTGCTGTTATTCATGCAATTGAAGTAGTCTGCATCGAGCTCAATATCGTTGTTGGAGCAGACCGTATTTAAAAAGTTTGCGAACAAGTCAACAATGGTTTTGGATCATCAGAACAATGATCACAGAATTTCATTGTAGACGGATATCCATCTGATTTCTTCTTGGAGTTTATGAATTGATAACAACGATTTGGATCAGCGATTATTTCCGACTGTACAATACCAATGTAAACGTACACATAATTTAAGTAATCCGAGTCTACTCTTCCCTTTAAGAATTTTTACCAGTTTTTATTTATTTGATTACGCAATGATCGGTATTCCTTGTTGTACCATGGAGGAAGATAAAAATTGGAATATGGGGTTGCTAGGTTGTGAACTGTTAAGCTTCTTAAAATCGGCCTTACGAAACTTAAAACTAGGTGAAGTTTTACAGGTAATGTTAACTCTACATTGTGCGTTGGAAAAAGTGATTAAAACATGTGGATAAAAGTTTCATGGGTAGATCGTACATTCGCAGCAATATAATGGGTATTATCCTACTGAGCACCACAGAACATAACTATGTTTATTCGCATAACCCTTGTTGACTTCAAACACAAATCAATATTGTCGGTATTCGGGAATATCAGTACTGAGCAGTCAAAGTTAACAAGCATCGCAATTATTAGAACGCCTTTCAATAGCTCATCAAAAACAGAACCAACTTTGTGGAAGACAATATAATCTGACGTAAAATATTCATTAATGTTGAGTACAAAATTGTCCAAAGAAAGTGCTTGAGTTTGCAAAAATACTTCGCGGAATTTTGTTCGTAGTTCCCCAATATTCTGGTAATAAAAAGACAAATAATTCAGTTTTTTTGGTTTGTGTATGATTCTTAACCCGAAGATTAACAAATTCTTGCAGGTACGTTGACTCAGGCCATGATGCTGGAGACATTAGTAAGTCAAACATAGTTTCCAAAACCGTCTCATTAAAGGAGGAAACATGACAAACTAGGTTCCGATCACCTGGAATATCTGGCAGTTTTAAAATGGAATTAACGTGTACAATAATATTTGCGTTTGTCGTAAATATATTGAGCCTGGGAACGAATATGTTCTTATGTTTAGAATCTACCCTGAGGCGACAGGGAGGTCTGATGCTACTGATATTTTCAGAGTTATAAGAGAGTTGTAACTGTAAAATGCAGAGTGTTATAAGATTCATGGGCTCTGCCCGCATTACCCGTTATTTTATTTCGTACCACACTTTTCTTCCAGTAAGCTTTTCACTATGTCTGCAATTTTATCCAGATCGTTTAGGTTATTAAGATATCTGGGATCTATTTTCTGATCCACTTCTATCTTATTATTGAATGTAGTTGTTGATTCTGGGTTATGACTATTTCTTGAATAATATTTGTGAATTGGACGTGATCAAAGGTGTTTGTTGTACCTGCAGTGGATATTGGCTGAGATTGATCGTTTCTAGTTAATGTCGGAGGATGACATTAACTATAAACGATCAATCAATATTTTTATTTAAACGTAAAATCAAACACAGCAAAATTGAATTAGATTTTATCTATATGTGTTCAGATTCAAAGGAGAGAACAATCGTCAAATGACTGTGAATTCCGTTCACCACACAAAAACAAAAATAATAATTTTGTGCATTTTGGAACGCAAACATGATTTGTGTTCGTCAAGTTCAAGGGCAGTTTGTTGTTTATTTTGCAATCAGCTGTATAAAAGACGATCCCATTATGGTGTAATTTAAAGCACGCAATCGAGATACGGGGATGCCAAGTAGCCATCATCCAATTAGGAAAGGAAGCATCAAAATGGAATAAAACCACACCCAGTTCATCGAATACAAAACCAAATTGATTCCATGTATCCAATTCAACTTCAGCATAGTGTCTACATTGCAGAGAATCACACATTTTGCGAAAATGTCTATCGTTACTCAAACTGTTCGTACGAGAACGCAAAGAAATAGTCGAGAAATCTAGGTATCCAATAATGATTCGGCTACATCATCATCCGTGCCTAACGCTAAGACTCAAATTCCAATGTGTAATCACCTAATGTGTAATAGCTACTGCAATTGTCCATATTCGTGTTGATAATGGTCAACTCATTCCATTTCGTGCTTTAATTGATCGAGGATCACAATCCACCTTAATCACTCAATCAGATGCTCAACGTTTAGGCTTACCCAAGATATTCATCCGCGCTCAGGTCAATGGTATATTGGTAGCTCTCAAACGAAACAAAGCTAATCCACAATTTCAATTGCCATCAGATCGTGTCATGACGACCGTTTCGAATGTCACACTAATGCATTGATTCTCGTAAGTTGACAACAAAATTGCCTTCATATAGCGTCGAGTTCACTAATTGGGATCATATTCAAAAGTTACCTCTAGCGGAACCACATTTTTCCCAATCGAGCCATATCGATTAGCTTCTAGGTGCCAAACTGCATGCTTCAATTCCATGACCAGGTCTATTCCGTGGACAAATTTATACTCCAATCGCTCAATATACTGCGTTGGGATGGATACCGTTAGGTGAGATCATTCAAACTCATTCTGTGACCATTAATAATGTATCCAGCTTTCATTCTCAAATCGAAATTGATTCACTTATACGCAAGTTTTGGGAAATAGAAGAAATCCAAAACGAAAAGACTCTGCCCCAAAAAAAAAAGTGGTGCGTGAATAGTTCTTTCAGAAAAGACAAAATGCCACTCAAGTCAAGTTACGATTCGAATGCAGTCATCGGTTCGTCTTACAAAATGGCTTATGATCGATTTCTACAATTAGAATGGAATTTCCATCGAGATCCATCATTCCATTCTGCCTATTCTGCAGTCATCATCGAATATCTCGAATTAGGACAAATGGATTTGAAAAATACTCCCTAGTCGGACTATAGAACCATCAAAAATAACGTCTCTTAATTTCAGTGTTGTTATTTACCCCATAATCCAGTGTTCAAGGCTACGAGTTCCACCACCAAACTTCGTGTAGTGTTTGACGATTTTGCGAACACGTTAAATCAACACTCAATGAAGGATATTCTACTATCGGGTCCAACACTTCAATCAGATTTGCCAGGTGTTATCATCAACTGGAGTTTCTTCAAGTATGTTTTACAAGTGACATTGAGCAGAAGTATATCATGGAATCGACACGTATCCTCAACACACTCAATATCAGCGAATTTTAGGGATAGTTAGCGCTCCATACACCGTGATTCGTGTAATGCATGTGCATCAGTTAGCTCAAGATGAAGAACACAATTTTCCACTAGCTGCATTTGCTTATAAAAACCAAATGTATGTCGATGACATACTTTCTGGAAGTCACACCATCGAATCGACTATTGAGCTTCAACAGCAAGTCATACAATATCTCCAGTCAGCCAGTTTTGAATTAAGGAAATGGTCAAGCAATGCATCACAAGTGTTATCATCAATTCCACTGGAGTATCGCGAGAACAAATCGGATTTCTTAGTCGGGCAAAATGACTCGATTAAAGCACTCGGTACAATAAATTTCGATCTAGAAACTGAGAATCACACAAAATGCACAGTTTTGTCTATAATTGCTCGCGATCCGTTGGGATGAATCAATCTAGTTGTTATAGTCGCCAAAACATTCCTTAAACGTTTGTGGTGCGAAGAACTTGATTGGGATGATCAGCTTCCACACAATCTAGCTCACGTTTGGCAATCATTCATCGAGATTTTGAACATCATCATCCAACAGTTGGTTACACACTGACAACAGTGAAAAAAAAATTTCGAATTACAATACGTACGAATCGAAACAGATCACCGAGCAGTTTACATGCATTTACTATTCGCCAAATACAAGGTAACTCCAAAGCGGGCTCTTACAATTCCATGGATTGAATTGTCCGGAGCAGTTCTGGCAACGAAATTGCATCAATACGTCAAGCCAGCACTCAAAATTTCGTCTAATCAAATAAACAAATAATCCTGCCTATGTTTCAAGTCGCGGTCTAACTACTGAACAGTTCATCCATAAGGAACTATGGTGGCGTGGACCTCATTGGTTCAAAGGGGATGCTTCTAAATAGCCATGTTTCCATCATCAGACTCCATCGAAAAAGACAGCGACTCAGAAATGAACAAAAGTTACATCACTGCATTGATTACTATTGATCCTCAAGAATGCATTAGTCGTCGCTATTCATTGAATTTTAGTTTTCATCACCAATTGAATCGTGAAAAAAAAATCGACAATCGAATCACTTCAGGTTACTTAATACTTATTGAATGGAATCAGAGTGTTATTCCATTGCATACGATCGTCCAGTTTGAGAAATTTTCAACAGAAATCGCAGCACTTAAACATCAACAGCTGTAAAGCAGACTGAGTGGTCTGAATCCATTCATCGATCACGATGGCATACTGAGAGTGGGTGGCCGTCTTCCGTCTTCGAAATTCATTATTACCATTCGATCAAAAACATCCAGTCATCATTCCATCAACGCATCACTTCACAAGCTTACTAATCGATTATTGTCACATTGTTTGTTTGCATGGAGGTATCCCACTTACATTGAATCAAAAACTTATTGGATTTTACACGCACGTCGAATTGTCGGTTTCCAATTGAAAACCTATCATGAATGTATCAAAGTGAATCCAATATCACTTTTACAGGCAATGGGTGATTTGTCTCATGTAAGAGTTCGGCCTATTTTTCCATTCTCCGAAACTGCGGTTGACTACGCCGGTCCGTTCATCTTTCGAGTATCAAAAGACCGTGGAATCAAATATACAATGCAGTATATATTACAGTAGTGTTATACAGTATATATACAAGGGATATATCGCTGTCATTGTTTGTCTCAGGATAAAGGCAATCTATTTGGAACCAGTGAGTGATCTCACTACCTCAGCATTTTTAGCAGCACCACTAACTCAAACAATCAACTCAAAGTAAATGAAAATGCTATACCCAGAAACTATTCGAAAATGGAATTCTGCCAGACAAGGAATACGATTGCACTTTATTCCACCCTTTCCACCCTTCAAATATAGAAGTAAATTCAAACATAGAATAGATGACACGAACATATAAAAACACAGTTGTTTTCATCAAGGTACTTGTACAAGTTCATTTCCTTGTTGATCTCCAGGATCAACTACTGGCCAAGTATGTGAAGATAGCCCAAATTCCATCCCCGAAAAATGCGATGGCAATACTACATGTTGCTATCATGACACTTTTTACTCTCAGCCCAAAAAATCTTCACATTTTTACTCTCAGCTCCGAAAATATTTGCTATCACGATAGTAAAACACTGTCATGACAGCTGACATTTTCAGGGCTGAGAGTATATATAATATGTACTTATAAAAACATGTTTGTGAAGTAAGACCAATTTTCAAATGTGTGTGAAGATAGGCTAAATTCAGTCCCAACGAACGGGATGGCAACAAAAGTATTGCTATCATGACATTTTCTACACTCAGTTTTTGGGCTCACCGCATTTTTACTACCAGCCCCGAAAATTTTTACTATCACGATAGTTAAAAACTGTCATAACCATTGGAATTTTCGGGGTTGAGAGCAAAAATGTAAAGATTTCTTTGTGCGGTGCACATCGTTTGATAGATGATTGTTTAAGGAGCACGTGCGGTTCTCTTTACAAATTTGCTATGTCTATGAGTTGAGATATAGTCCATAGAAGTCAGGAACTATTCGTTAGCCAACTAGCGGTGCACATCGTTTGATAGGTGAATGTTTAAGGAGCATGTACGAATTTTTTTTTGAATTTTGCTATGTCGAGGAGTTGAGATATACTCCATAGAAGTCAGTTCGTGATTTCGATGGACTATATCTCAACTCCTAGACATAAAAAATTTGTAAAAATAATCGCACGTGCTCCTTAAACATGCACCTATCAAACGATATGCACCGCTAGTAAGACCAATAAATAGTTCCTGACTTCTATGGACTATATCTCAACTCCTAGATATAGAAAATTTGAAAAAGAAACGCACGAGGTCCCTAGATAATCACCTATCAAACGATGTGCACCGCTAGTTGGGCCAACGACTAGTTCCTGACTTCTATGGAGTATATTTCAACCCTATACATAGACAAATTCTAAAAAAATCGCACGCAGTCCCTAAACAATCACCTATCAAACGATGTGCACCGCTAGTTGGACCAACGAATAGTCCCTGACTTCCCTAAACAATCACCTATCAAACGATGTGCACCGCTAGTTGGACCAGCAAATAGTTCCTGACTTCTATGGACATCTGAACTCATTTTAAATTCAAATAAGCATAGAAATTATGATCAAATAATCCTCGAGACTTTTATATTGTTAGTACAGTTGACAGTAATTTTCTTATTTAATGTAATTTATTTAGGAGCTCAAAACGTTGTACATGATTTGAATGACGAGTCTAGTTTTATTTTTAGAATTCCGTATGCAACCTTTTATCACATGTTTTTAAATTTTTTATAAGAAGTAAGTAAGTATAAGGAGAGAGCTATAATTTTAATGAAATGTCGTAATAGTATAAATAGAATTAAATAGTATTGCCATACGCACCTTTTTTATTTTCGGGGCAGAAATTTTGGGCTATCTTCACAACGGTCTACTCACCTGCCGAACAACTACTTCAATGGAATCCTGATTAAACCATTCCTTTAAGAATAACACAGCTTCGAGAAGTTCTACGAGATACACAGTAAAAGTGACTCTTTGGAGGAACATAATATAGGGTACAGGGTATTTTCAGACATGAAAAATGTTTTTTCATCATTCCAACGACGAAACCCACATCTCTACATATTTGCCGAACGACAGAAATAAAATGTGTTCCAATTAAGAAAACTAGAAAACTAACAGGTAACATAAAAATGTTCAGTACATTTCCTTTGACTCATGTTTCATTGTGTTAAACGGAAATTGTGTAATTTTTTATTGATATGCTGCCACCCCAGTACGTGCAATTTATACCGCTACACAGGCTACGTCTCATACACATGCAAATGAGTTTCCTTGTTTAATTAAATACGAAACGGTTGCAATTTTTCATTTATTTATTTACTTTTAGTTTTTACGTCTGTAAGCCATAATTTAGTTAAAGGCATACAAATTACATATTTATCGTATAGACAGGAAAAACTCCCTCACATGCACACATAAAAAATACATATCTAGAACAAATTTTCTTTGCCTCGGAATACAAGTGAACTTTCAAAGTGCCAAGTCAAAAAATGTCAAACGCCATATAATGGCGTATTTGAAGTACATTGGAGGGCCGGAAACATTTAAAATTATTACGTTCTCATTTTTTTTTTCACCAAACTCTAATTCATTTTCCTTTTTCACAGCAAATGCGAATTTCGGTTTCACAATAAGGGTTGATGTACAAGAAAAACAAAACACAGTCACATGTAATAATGCAATTAGGGTTAATAATAGAAATGTGATTTTCTTATCCATTTTTCCATGATTTTCTTTTATTTAATTTTCTTTTGAAAATCCGTGTCCTATATAGTATGTAGTTACGTGTGTGTGTGTGTATAAAATTTCCATTTATATCTAATATTCTCATCTAATTTCATATGTATGTTACCATGAACCGCTCTCATGCTTAATTTTGGGGGGAGGGAAAAATCAACAATGGAACAATCATGCAGGCGCGCACAAAAAAGGAAATCATATCGAAATTTTCTTCCTTCTATATTTTTTTGCTTTTTTTTTTGTTGCTCGGTTCATGGTTGATTCTGTGAGATAATTGACGAAAAATTCTTGGTTTCGAATTTGAACTTTTGTTATGCTGTACGAATGTGCGCTATTGTTTGTGGTTATGCTTTTAATATTTCCCAGCGTTTTCTTCTTGTGTTTTTCTTGTACGAGTATGTAATAAATAAATCAAGCAGAGTCGATAATTTATTGCTGTTAATACTTATGTACTACATCCATATATAATACCATTATGTAGTTATAGTCTCTAAATAAATCGTGGTAAGGTATGGAATCGTTGTGCTTTTATTCGATGTTGTTGTTGTTGTTATTTCTTATCGTTGTCGGGTTGGTTTTTCGATGCGAGGGTGGATTATTTTTTTTTTGCCGCAACTTAAGGGATTAAATATAAAATATATAATAATGAATTGGTGTGTTGTTGTGGACAAACATATACGATATATAGGTAGGTAACACTAACATTATCGTGGTGTATAAACCGCAGAAACTAAATTATACCACTTGTGGATTACTATCGTGATAACTTAATTATTTTGCGAGATGTGATTACCTACAAAAACACTTTTAGAAGTTAAATCATTTACTGTAGGACATGATTAGGGTGTGTGCTTCAACATCTCTGGTATCGTTATTATGTTAATGATCGTAAATTCTCTTCATTGTGAATGAAGTTCGACCCCCAAGTACATGTCGTAAGAGTGGGGTGGAATTATGACCTTACATCAATGAACGGAAATTGGACCATAAGTGATCACAGGAAAATAATGTTTACTGTTGAGGCGGCTTCCTCATTATATACAGGTGAGATAAGCGGTAAGAGTCTGGTGTCTTTGATGATATAGACAGAATAGAGCGGGTTATGACTAAAACCTAACTAGTATCTGGGACAAGTGTTTTCCTCGAAATTGCGCTAGAACAATCTAAACGGTCTTGTTGATCAAACGATCTTACCTAGGAAAGAAACCCTTTGTTTCGAGCAAAGGAGACGACACTATGTGTCGTTCCGTAATGAATTTATCAAGTCAAAGCAGCTTAGAGCAATTCATTACGGAACATAGTAATGCAGAACCGTAGAGCTTAATATGCTGTATATAAGATTTTACGGGGTGGTTCAACAACCACTGCGCAGATGAAATTTGAGTGTCCTTCCAGCCTGCAACTATGGAACCGATACGAAATGAGACTCCTCCTCCCATCATACCAATCCGACAAATATAATAATTCATTTCATCAATAAAAAACACCTGATTCAGATTCAAAAGATGTTCTGCCGAAAGCCAATCAACCAAAAGGTAGTAAACCTACCAAGAACATTACACCAAATTTGGTGCAACCGAAAAAAAAATCACCCCCACCAATAAATAATGTGAGTGTAACCAGTTACCCAAAAATTTAGTCACTGATGAAATCGGTTACTGACAAAGACTATAACGTAACAGCGTTAAACAATGACGTTTGGAAAATTAATACTCTGGACTCAGATATTTATAGACCTTATCTATGAAATTGAATGCTGAAAAGTATCAGTGGTTCACTTACGAGAACAAACAGGCCCGACCTATAAAAGTCTTGGCAAGAGGTTTGCATCACACTTGCTCAAGCAAAGAAATAATGGAAGACTTACAAAATAAAGGTCTTAAAATACTAGATGCTGTGAATATTGTTAAAAAAGAGAGAACAGAAATCCAGGAAGGAAACCAAATGATCAGTAAAAGGGGACTCCTTCTTTTTGTGCTGATATTTGACAACAAGGAGAATGTTCAAAACATTTATGGATTAAAAGGAATCCTTCACATGAAGGTAAAAATCGAACCAATGAAGAGAACCACAACACGCTTACCCCAATGCAAGAAATGTCAGGCATTTAATTACACCCAAAGATATTGCGGCCGGGATTCAAGATGTGTAAAATGCTCAGGTAATCATTTTACCCAGGCATGTACAATAGGGAGAGATGTGGCAGCCAAGTGTACAAATTGTAAGTGTACAAATTGTACAAAACTTGAGATAAAACAAGAAATCAACCGCAAAATCACGAAAATCGAAGAGTTCAAATATCAATTCAGATGGATCAAAACCCATAACCAAGCAACACAGAGCAAAGAAGTTCATTTGCCCAGGTAGTGAAAAGTTTGGGTTCAACCAAACATATGGGCTCTGAAAATAACTAAATTATGGAAAACATTATGAACAGCATTGCAGCTATTACAAAGCGGCTAGATGATCAAAGTAATCTGAACAACATGATACTTGATCAACTGAAGAAAATGCGCAATCCAACAAAAAATGTTAAGTAAGAACACAACTTTCAAAATAGCAATCAAGAATGCGAATGGCATTATGCCAGAATATATTCCATATATTCCAGAAATAGAAATATTTTAAAATTCAGAAAAAATCGACATTTTCTTAATATCTGAAAGCCATCTAGGTAAATCTTCGTTTGTTAAAATACGGGGTTATAACTTATATCACCCCATTCATCCAGCGGAAAGAGCAAGAGGTGGTTCGGTATAACTACTGTAAGGATCCAAATTAAACACAGCCAGCTTACAGTCTCTGCAATATATTGTCCTCCCTGCCATATCTTGAAAAGGGAGGACCATCTTAAACTTAACGCTTTGACATGATTTTATTATTGGAGGTGACTTTAATGCGAAAAACACTTATTGGGGATCTAGACTTACGACGTCAAAAGGTAAAAATTGTTTCAAGCAGGGCAGACATCAAAAGAGAAATTTTACTCTGGTGGTTCCCCAACATACTGGCCCAGTGACGGAACGAAGATACCTGACCTACTAGACTTTTATGTAGCAAGAGGTATATCCCAGAACTAATACATTGAAAACAGTAATTCTCTAGTATCGGGTCATTCCCCGATTATCATGACAGTCAGTGAAATGGTAATTCAAAGGGAGAGTGTACCCAGATTAACAAATTCATAAAAAAACTGGAATCTCTTGCGTGAAGTATTGGAGAAAAAAATCAATCTTCAGGTGCCGATAAGAAATCCCCGCCAGTTGGAAGATGAATTAGAACAACTCAAGGAAGCAATTCACTATGCCGCTTTGGCAAGTACCCCCATTATACAAAATAAGAAAAAGCTTAACATATCTTACCCAATGCAAGTTAGAGAGTTGGTAAGAGAAAAAGACGGGCACGTAAAACCTGGCAAATTACTAAAGGGTGTTTTTTTAAGAGGTTGCCGATTTTTTTTTTGAATAAAACACATATAAAATTATGAAATGACCAAAATTTTTTTTTATTTGGTAGATAATTTTTTGGCATTTAACATTTAAACACAATTTCTGGCATATGGCTACCACGACTATTTTTCACAAATGTCATTCTGGAGGTCCAATTTTCCAGCACTTTTTCAAGCATTTGAGGGCGTATGTCAGCAATGACACGTTGAATATTGGTTTCCAAAGCGTCAATCGATTGAGGTTTATCCACATAAACCAATGACTTCACGTATCCCCACAAAAAGTAATCGAGTGGCGTCAAATCGCACGAACGCGGAGGCCAATTCACCGGACCATTTCTCGAAATAATGTTGTCGTTGAAAGTTTCTTTCAATAAGTCGATTGTTTCACGTGCTGTATGGCAAGTGGCACCATCTTGTTGAAACCACATTTCATCCATATCCATATCTTCAAGATTTGACAACAAAAACTCATTTAACATGGTTCTGTATCGATTTCCATTCACGGTAACGCGTCGTCCTTCCTCATTTTTAAAGAAATATGGACCGATGATCCCACCAGCCCATAGACCGCACCAAACAGTACATTTATCAGGATGCATTGGTAATTCTTGAACGGCGTGTGGATTATCTTTGCTCCAAATGCGACAATTTTGTTTGTTGACGTATCCATTTAACCAAAAATGCGCCTCACCACTGAAGAGAATTTTACGGTAAAAAAATGGATCTTCGTTCAATTGATTTAACGACCAATCACTGAATTCACGGCGCAAACGATGGTCGTGTGGCTTTAATTCTTGCACCAATTGAATTTTGTATGGCACCAAACCCAAATCTTTACGTAAAATTTTCCATAAAGTCGATGGACAAAGTCCAATTTGCTGAGCACGACGACGAATCGATAAATTGTCGTTTTCTTCGACACTGGCCTCAACGACAGCAATATTTTCTTCTGTACGAACTCTTCTCATTCTTGTCGGTGGCTTGGCATCCAAAAGAGTGAATGTAGACCGAAATTTGGTAATTACGTTCTTTATGGTGGTCTCTGACGGACGATTATGTGCACCATAAAATTCACGAAGTGCTCTATAAACATTTTTAATTGAACACTGATTTTGAAAATAAATTTCCACGATTTGAAAACGTTGTTCTGGAGTTAACCTATTCATAATGATTTGCCAAACAATACTGAGTAGAAATGCCACTTTGAGCTGTCAAAACAACTGTCATAAAATAAAACGACATCTATCGGAAAAACAAACCTCCTAAAAAAACACCCTTTAGAACATCGGAGAACAAAACAATTCTTAACAAATTAGGTAACAGTCTCAAATCTCTTCTTAAAGAAGTTAAAAATGCATCAATCAACAGATATCTAGTTAGCCTATCCGAAGAAATTTTTTTTTGATTATTCTCTGTGGAAGGCGGCGAAGAGACTCAAAAGACCTGAAATGCACGTGTCTCCACTTAAAAAGGATGAAACCTGGTCAAGTGGACCTAAAGAGAAGGCTGATCTGTTTGCAGAGTATCTCGGGGATACTTTCCAACCACTACCAAGGCAAACGGCCAAAATATAATATCAATCCAGATTTCAGATGATTTTGATATACGCCCAGTAGCTCTCAAAGAATTAAAAGAAGAAGTTAAAAGCAACATAAAGCCCTAGGGTATGACTTGATTACTTGCAAAATAATCAAGACTCTACCAGGTAAAGGATTTTTATTACACATAATCAATGCAAGCTTTCGGATAAAATATGTTCCGTGGCAAAAAAAAAAAAAAAGAGTAGCAGAAGTAATCGTGATAGCATAATCTGATGAACCACCTAATGATAAAAAATTATACAGGCCAATTTCATTGCTGCCAATTATGTCAAAACTCTTTGAAAAGTTATGACTAAAAAGACTTAAACCAATAATTGAGGACCGACAACTAATTCCTCCAAATCAAATTGTATTCAGGGAAGAGAAGAACAATTGAAACAGATGCATAGAATCACCAACATTATTGAAAGAATGTTAGAACGTAAAATAGCATGCTTCAGCATATTTCTGGACGTCGCCCGAACATTCGATAAAGTCTGAGCACGGAGATCTGCCGAGGCAATTATATGCCATACTAAGATATTATTTATCCAATAGACATTTTCGTGTGAAATATGAGGATGAATACTCCGAACTAACGAAAATCTCTGCCGGTGTCCCGCAGAGGAGTGTCTTAGGACCAATCCTGTATTTATTATATACAAGGGATATTCCAACGACAGATGAAGGAACCATAGCCACCTTTACAGATGACACAGCAATCATGGCCATTGGAAGTAATGTCGCTGATGCAACGATCAAACTCCAGAAGATTACCAATGCGGTTTGTAACTGGACTAAGCGCTGGAGAATCAAGCGTAATGAAACGAAATCCACGCATATTAACTTTACATATCAAAAGGCTTCCCATCTACCCAACGGGTAGAGAAAATGGATGCCCAACTTGAATAATAACGTAACGAAGTCAATGTGCACCCCCTCGCGCGTGCAATGCAACCGCTATGGCACTTGATTACACCAAAGTGTATAGTGAATAAAAATTTGAAAAATTGAAAATAAAAATAAAAAATTGAAATTGAAAAAATATAAAATTTTGACTCAAATAAAAAAAAATTAGTACCTTTTGACCTTCGATTAGGTCCCGCCAAAATAGGTTGCGGCGTCTCCTCACCGTTACTTTAATTTACAAATGGCCACGATTTTGGCCACCCGTAAACCATAAAATATCGTTGGGCGTCTTCCCGCCGTTAAACCGTAAAATATTCGTTGGGCATTTTCCCGCCGTAAACCAAAAAATGAGAATGACCACGTTGTTGGTCACCCGTAACCGTAAATGTAGGACGCCTTTCCGCCGTTAACCGTAAATATTCGTTGGGCGTCTTCTCGCCATAAACCAAAAAATAATAATAATTCGAATGGCCACGCACACATTGCGGCCCTACCGCCGGTATACGACCAAGCTCAACCGTATTTGAATTTACAGGGTGGCCACCATCCTAAAATTTGCTCCCACGTTGCGGACCGTCCGCCGTTATACACGATAAATTTACGACTGCCCTGTGATTGGCTACTCGTTGCGGTGTCTATCGTTTTCACCGATAAACCAAACAAAATAACGAAGGGCCGGTTGGCCACCCGTACG
The DNA here is from genome assembly GCA_963691935.1 of Nephrotoma guestfalica. Lineage (NCBI taxonomy): Eukaryota > Metazoa > Arthropoda > Insecta > Diptera > Tipulidae > Nephrotoma > Nephrotoma guestfalica. The sequence continues at coordinate 213,451,866 of OY829915.1, forward strand.
TTCGTTGTATTTTGCGTAGTAAACTTAAAGACAGTTTCCTCAGTTAAATTTTACACCACGTAAGCAAAGATGAATTATTTTAAATTTTATTTTATATTACGTAATCGAAGTGAAAGGCAATCAAATAAAATTGATACAACTGTTGTGTTTGAGTAAATCAATCAAATTTGTACACGTCTTTTATTATTAAAAATGTTTATATAACGTTTCTTCACTTTTATAATAAGCCAAAACTTGATTTAACAACAAATTATGTTATAGAAAAAAAATAAATCAGAAGTTATTAGAAAATTAAACTTGGTCTAACCCCAACAAACTCAAACTTTATTTTACCAAAGTAAAATTTCAAACTCGACTTCTCACAACCAAGAACTCGATGCTAACTCATTTTTTGAAATCCAAAACTAGACTAACTCAAAACATTCTCATACCAAAAAAATCTAGAAGCATATTTTCTGTTTTTTGTGCGCTTCACTCCCCCGCTCACTCTCACCACGCATCAACTACGCACAACAAAATGTGTAAAATACAAAAAAATATTCCTCTATATCTTCGATGTTGCACACCCGCACACGGTGTACACATTGGTCTCGCTCTCACAATTATTCGAAGTCTACGTGATCGGGATGGATACAGATGATTAAGGCTAGTTCACAATAAAACAACACACTTTAGTGTTAATGCCAAAGGGTAGATGGTAATGCCATCAGTAAAATGCCTCAATCATTCGATTGCAACGAAATTCAAAATTCAAAATCAAAATTCCAATGAAATGATGTTATGACACCAGAAGGAGTCGTAACAAAGTTAGCGGATATTTTACAGCGGAAAATAAGGGATTTCGCTACTCGCCGCAAGTGGGAGCACTATCACACCAGCTAAATTTTTTTTATTCATTTTGTATCTCATTTTTCACTAAATAAAAATAAAATAATCCTTAAAATGACAAATTGATAGATCTCCGAATCAAAGGAACACGGTAAATGAAATCTTGAAACTTAACAATATTCCGTTTTTCCGTCATTTCTTAACGAATTATACGACGAAATTTGGATAGTAGTATTGATCAGGGATTTTAAAGTGAGTTTTGGACAAAATTCTAGGATCTGTTGATGCTGCTCAAACTTGGCCATTTCTTAACCGATCCTTATGAAAAATGATTTCTAGATTGATTTTTGATTGAAATATAAATTTTAGATGAAAAAATGGTATCTGTACATTCTACACGATTTAAATGGATTTTGAGCTGGAAAGAACCATATAACCATATAAGAACCATATAATTCGGACAAAATTTATAGATTAGAATTTTTACTATAATTTTTTTGATTTTCTGCGGCCAAATAAGTGATTCTCAATTTCTGGCCAATATCTCAAAAAGTTCCGCTGGTAGATCAGGGATAAGGAACCTTGTGGCTTTATATTGTTTTCAGTGCGGCATAAGCGAACTTATTATTGTTTGCATTATTTTTCAAACTTTCTGAATATTTACTGAACTCATAATCTGAATTATAATCTGATGAGTATACTGACGGGGCGCCGTCTTCGTATCGCTAATCAAGAAGGACCACTTTGTGCTAAATCAGCTGCCTTGTGCGACATTTTTGATAAAATAATAGGAGCTGCAAATTTTATAAGCCAATGCGACACGACATCGCCAATTTCTTGATATGATTATGTCAGACGTTCAACACTAAGAATTACCTCTCATTGCAAAGTGCATTGAAAGAACGATTCATTAAATGGCAACAAAGAGTTGTCTTTGAAAGAACAAATCATTAAATTTTATGGATCAAAAACAAAATTGCGAATTTTTAGATAGTTTTGTAGAAATGCAGCTTTTCTTTGTCACATCAAAATAATTTAAATACATCTCGAAACAAGAGAAGGGAAAACATATACGGCAAAAAATTCAAGCATTTCAGAAAAACTTTCATTCTTTAAAACACTTCTATCTAAATTAGATATCTCTGAAGGACATGTTCCGCATTTATTCAATGCCATTAAAGTGCAAGAGTATGTATATAAAACTTGTCAAACATGTCAGGAATATGATGAACAATTTTCCGACTTTGAAAAACATAATCTACCACTGCACCTAGCATTCGAACCACACTTAGTACATATTTCCATGGCAGCTAGTGAACCACAAATGAAACTTTTTGAAATATGCGAAGATAACAATGTTAAGTTCCTTTTTGATGCCAAAAAGGATCAAATCGAAATATGGAAAAATGCAACTGATTACCCACGATTACGGCAATATGATCGTTAATTAATGTCTTGCTTTGGAACTTACTATTGTGAGACGAGAGTGTAAAATATCGTTAAGCAGCCAAATAAGAAATACCCAGCTAGAAGATCAGCTTAAATTACGAATTACTAGATTAGAACCCAACATTGACTTTACATCAAATAAATGAAAAAAATCGCCTCAAATAGTCATAAAGTTTGTCCGTCGCTTTGTTACTATATAAAGGTTGTATTATTATACTTCTACTTTAAACAAATCAAAAGTTTGAAACTATGTAGTTAAGAAACTGAAATACTATTATTTATTTTTTTCCATTGAAAGTATGTAATTGCTATAAAATTAGCAATAGTGGTGAACTGATAATTTACAAAAAATATGTGTGAGGCCTAATTAAATATATTGGAAATGAAAAGTGGATTTTCTTAGTAAAAAGGTTCCCCACGTCTGGCTTCGGTCATACTGAGACTATATGGAAAATTCGGGGCAAAATTTATGAATTATAATCTTCACTATAAGTTTTTGATTTTTGATTTTTTGATTTTTTGCCCCAATAAATTTTCCATGTAATCTCAATATGACCTAAGCCATTAAGAAACCAACCGAAAGCATTGATTACTACTGGAAGTTTTTGAGATATTAATCAGAAACTAAGAAGAATTTATATGGCTGTGGAAAATCATAAAATTATTGTGAAAATGGAGGAAAGATGGAGTATTGTTAAATTTCAAGATTTTATTTAGCGAGCTCATTTATTTCAGAGACCAATCAATTTGTCGTTCTAAGGATTATTTTATTTTTATTTAGTGAAAAAAAAAACATACATAGAGATAAAGATAAATTCTCTTTTGTAACAGTGCTGCCACTTGTGGCGAGTAGCGTAATTTCTTATTTACCGCTGGCAAATTTCTGCACTACTAAATGTCTAGTGAACACTTTCTTGCCTGACGATTGCGAGGAAACATACACAAGTGAGCAAGCAATATGCCGTGCTCAACGAAGCAGCCACCGAAACACGAATCGGATGGAACACTACAAGAATGAAGAAGCCACGATTTCCTTCATGTCCATGAAAAAAGGTAAAGCACCAAGCCTAGGTAACATCGAAGTTGAGGTAATACAAAGATCTTGGCCAATCATTGGACCAAGTATTACTAGCTTCCTGAATGATTGTCTGGATAAAGGAATTTTTCTAATATGCTGGTAAAACGGCAAAGTAATAAGCATCATAAAAGGCGCTGATAGATGACAGGTTCGGCTCCAGAGAAAATTAGTCCACAGAGGACACTATGGTGAAACTGGTCAACATAGTAAAGAAGTCTGAGTAAAACTATGCCTTCGAAGTATTTCTGGATGTATCTGGAGCTTTAGATAATCAGTGGTGGTCTACCATAATAAAAGAGTTGTGTCAATGGACTGTCCATTTACCCGTTGTGGCAAAGCAAAAACAATTAAAATTTAATAATTTTTAATTAATTTTTCGTTTACAAAATTTCAAATTATTGTGCATATTTTTCATATGGACATTAACACATTTTCCAATGTGGAATGCAGACGTACAATTCAAAGAGACAGTTGCATAGAATCGTGTGGGTTTCAGGAACACAAATAACGTGGTGGATCAGATTTGTTTTAAGTTAAGAAGGATTAAAAGCAAAAAGATGACAACGAACTCTTCGAATAAGAGCACCACTGCGAGCCAAAAATAACAGTAAACAATCTTTTTGGGTACTACTTCTAATATCAGCGCAATCCATTGGTTGATAAAATCGGGCCATGGATATTTTTTTTCAAATTATGAAATTATACGGTCCACCTCAAACCACTTACTCTGTTGTGAATGAGCAGGATTTGCTTAAAATAGAATAGGCTAGAATAATTAGATAAATAAGCACCAAAACCATGACCAGCTTTCGAAAAGCGTAAATAAAGGTTGTTCTCATCTCTGGAATGTAGTTTTCAACAGTAGTATGCAGCATGATCCCAAGAAGCAGCAGTAGCGGACGATAAGGTCATGTTCTTTGCCGGCAATTCAAGACTGAGCAATGAGCAACAATAGCAACAAAATGGAGCTATCCTCCTTCAAAACCACTATGATACAACTCAAAGGTTCATTTGATATTAGGGGACCACCTTTGATGGCTGTCAGTGTAATGAGAATACAGATGGGGTCATGTTTAGGAGTTGATTTTGATGAAAGGTTCGGTGTAACTTCGCACGTCAAAAGAGTTGCAGAGAGAGCGGCTGCGCTGCTTAATGAGCTCACAAAGGACGATTCTCCATGGTATTACGAAGGTGTCCTACCTGATTGTTGAGTGAACGATTTGCTAGTTACAAAATAAGGAAACGGCAAGATGGTAATTACGGAAATGTTCAAATTCTAGGTGATCAAATAAACCGAGTAAACTTAAAAATTGATATTTCAGAAAAGTACACAGAACTGAACGTATCGAGCACGGTTAAGTCGCTGTCTACATGAATAGATTCGGACTATCTGATACAAGCAGTTAGGAATGTGGTAATCATAGCTTTAAAATGGCTGACCATATATTCGACTGTGATATCGTCAACAGTGCTAGAGATCAGTTAAGTAGTGAAACTAATTTAGTCTGACCATCTCGTTCAGGAAACTCTGTGACAATATTTTAAACGCACAATAAGTCAACGACAAAACAGATAATTATATCAGCAACAGATAACGACTCCAGCCTATTCACAGAAGCGATTACCAAGAAAATCAAGGAAGTCATACGTCCCATAATTATTCACTATGTAACGAACGCTGGACCAAATGGTGTTGCAGTTATTATTGATTCTTTCATTTATTCAAATAACTTGGTGTTTTAGGTGCTAGCGATACGGTCATATTGCTGCCAGTTGCGAAAGCTGCATTGAAATGCAAAAAATACATGATCACCAAGTAGGTAGCGCTACCTGTAACGCATACAAAGGTGCTGTGCAACTTCTGAAAAATAACACTAACTATGATTTTTAGGTCGCTAAAATAGGCGGATCCGAAATATGTGAACGAATCACCAAGCACGACGTAGATATGTATAAGAAAAATATCCGGTCAATGGTGAAATCAGCGGCATGTCTGCTCAGCCACAGTAGCCACAGACTGCTCTCAGAATCTCAATTCCACAATTAGTATTCACAATATAGGCATTGAGTACCAACTGTGCAAAATCAATAAAAAATCAGTAAAACATGGCCAAAATAGCATTGAAGTCTCCAGTGATCAATACCTTTTGCTAGACGTTAAATGTGGCGTGACCGTCTAGTTGATGAAAACGGAATAAAATTAAAGGACTTTGTGTTTAGGAGTGACCTTTTCATTATAAACAAACAGGGGAGCTCAACGACGTTCTCGTCTAATGTGAACTCTAATATTGACCTAACAATTGTCAATGGAGCCTTTTTGGGCTCGATAGTTGAGTGGTGTGTGATCGACGTTCGATTTATGAAACTTGCCACACATATACTGCTCACAAGTAGCAAAACTCCGATATTTTCCATTAAGATAAGAAACTTGGTTGGCGTCTGGGACAGTACATAGTTTTGGGATATCGAGCAGCTGATGCAGCAGCTCAACACCAACCACACCTACTAAAATTATTGTTTTAATAAAATTTTATTTTGTTAATTACATGAATTTAAAACAATGTTTTTTATGTAGACTTATAATTATTATTATCAACCTACACTTAACATCTGGAAATAACTAAAAATAGCTACTATTCACCTAAATGAACCAGCAAAGAATATAAAACTGTAGCTTGTTCTGAAAATATTCCAAAATATAAGATTTGCACGTTCCTCTGCTTCCAGACAATATTTGCTATTTTACTAGGTGAAACGAGGCATCACAAATTAGAATCTCATTAAAATCACATTTTATAAAAAAAAATTGTAAAACAACAATAACATAATTAAGGACGGTATAATCTACATATCCCACCTGAGCACAAAATTTAATAAATCTTCAATTACCACTTGTTGAGGAACGCTATTTTCCACTCCACACAAAAAAAGTCAAGGAAACTTTTTCAAAATCAAAAAGAGTTTCCAATTTTTTTTGTGTTTGTCGACAATCAAACCGTATTTGGATCTACATAAAACTGGAAATGAAAATATATAAAAAAAAAAAATAATTTAAATAACAGAAATATGAGAAGGGTTGACATATTTTTTTGATAGAAGGTAATTTTCATTTATATAAATTTTCCAATTTTTTTGTTTGCCGGTGTTGTTGTTGGCGTTCTGGCTCTCGCTCTCTAAAAATCCATTTATTTCATTAAAAACATTTTGTTCGAATTTTATTTCCATCAGGATCAAAATGATATGACTTTTTATGTATGTCATTCGTTTGTGTTGTTAAATTGCCATTTGCCATCATAATATTTTGTGATGCAAAATCATTTTGATTGAAATACGATCGAAAAAGGGATTTTGATTTATATGTAGACCGCTTGGATGCTTACTATATATGAGTGTATACAAGGATTAGCTGCGCTAAATATTATTAGGCCAATCGATGGCTATTGTGTGCTAAATCGATTTGATTGAATTTTCGATTATTCGTTGTAGGTACATTTGAGGGATTTATTCTGTGTGATGGTTACTGGTTTCATTAACTCATTCGCTGTTCGATAGTTCTGATGAATAAAAGTAAAATGTATTTGTGTTTTGTACGTTGAATGCTTTGAGCCATGTACTATTTACCGAGGGTCTAATTCAATGGTTGCTTTAAATAAGATATAGAGCGCAATTTAAGGAAGGTTTGCTCATGAATAACTACTGCTAAAATAAATCAAAATTCGTTAAGACCTAAGAAACCACGGTGTAACGAATGGCTTGGGTCATATTCGACGTCACATACCACACCTCATAATTCGGGTAGTTTTCACTGGCTAGGGAGGGATCTTGCCATGCACCACCGACAGCCACTGAAAGCTACCCGCATTATGAGGTGTGGTATGTGACGTCGAATATGACCCAAGCCATTCGTTACACAGTGGTTTCTTAGGTCTTAACGAATTTCGAGTACGTCTGCGAATTTTAGTTCATTCTTCAATTATTACACTGCATATTTATATTATTGTTTATTGTACTAATACTTCATTATATTGTGTTTCAAATTTTGGGTCATTGCATTGAGCTGGTTAAAGTTAGACCATCAGTCTTTAAAATCGCCTACCCTAGTTACGTTGTTCGTAAATTTCATTTTGAATTGCGAGAACTTTTTAAAATCTAGAATTTTCACTCCATTTCGCTGTAACAATATGGAACTTAAATTTCTATCACAAAGTTTATCTGCAGAAGAATTAGAAATTGAATATCTAGTCCGTAGGCCATCGTCTGTGGAAGTTGGTTCGGAAGTTAAATTTATAGGTCTTCTCCAGATAGAATCTGAAAATTCGAACCTAAAACTCAAACTGTCTCACCTTACCGATTCTCTCGACGAAGAATTTAATCTAATTACGGCTAAATTTGACGAATTAGAATCGACCCAAACACATTCAAAAACTACAAAAAATAAACCTTCAAATTCAAAAGGTGCTGAACCTTCGGAATTAATTAAACTTCGCGACCTAGGTTCCGATCTTGAGTGTGATAACTGAGATAATTTAGGCCTTAATGCTACTTTTGAAAGCAGATTCTCCAAGAAGATTGAGGAAATGACGACGAATTGTTTGCATCGGTAATCAAAATTGAAAACATCAACAAGCGGTGATCCGCTGCGTCGTTCCGAAACACTCAAATCTTTAAATCGTGCCAACGCTGTAAATCAAAGAAGCGAACATGAGAGTAATTCGGAGTCTTCTTTGGATAATCATGCAAGAAATCGTCGACGAAATAATCACGAGTTTTCGAATCGGTAAACTTTCCTTTTCTGGTAAAGACAGAGGTTTTGATAATATCCAGGATATCATAATGAGGCTTGAAAAGCATGCCTATCAATACGATGTTCAAAAACGAGAATTAGTTACGTTAATGTGGAATTTTGTTTCCGGAGTTGCTGAAAAATGGTACTACGTCTTTATAAGGAAAAATAAAGATGCTTCTTGGAGACAACTCAAATCAGCATTAATGGAACGGTTTAGTAGCACTGAGAGTGAGCGGGCACAACGGCGATATATTCGTGGTAGAATGCAAGAATCGAGAGAAGGAGAATAGAGAAGGAGAATGTGAGGCAAAGTAGAGAATTTTATGATATAGAAAATATTAGAAAGGTTTGTTTCAACTATACGAGAAGCTTTGGTCCATTTCAGGCTACGAGCCACGAAAACTTCTCGATCCAAGAAATAAACGAGTTCGTATATTAGAGGAACAAAACATACGAAGGAATATACTAAGTGTACTACTGAAAGCGACACCTTATTCCATAGTGATCAAGACGATAATGAACATCATGTCAACGCTATTGAACGCAGCGATAATATTATAATATGCTGGAAATGTAAGGACATTGGACATGTCCTTTCCAAATGCCCCATCGAGAAAACCCATATTTTCTGTTTTGGTTGTGGTTGCATTTGGAGCTGGCAAAAGCGTTGACCATTGTTATCGATGCCAAAAGGGACGATCAGGAAATTACCATCCGAAGGCGCTCAAACTTGGGGAACCGTGTTCCTTAATCCTCAAATCCAAAAACCCCAAAAATCATCAAATGCATCAGAATTCACAGTCGACCAGCCACGAATAGAGTCGCTACCAACAATTTCTCCAGTCAACAAACGTCTCATAAGAATCATTCGTTATTGGAGGGAGAAAAGGAGGATAAGTCACAATTGTTCTATTTTAACATTCACTGAATTTAAAGAAAATGATCCCCGCCCGTATTGTAAAGTTTTCATCAAAGATAAACTATTATTCGGACTATTAGACAGTGAAGCAACGTTAAATGTCTAGGGTAAAGGAAGCACGGAGCTAATAAAACATTTTGATATCCCATTCAAAAAAGTAAATTCGACTATACGCACTGCGGATGGTTCGACGAATAAAGTTCTAGGGTATATTACCTTACCAATTATCAACAGAAGTAAAATTGAAGCCAGTACCTTTTGCATCGTTCCTTCTCTTCAATTGGAAGTATATTTGGGTATAGTCTTTTGGGGACAATTCGAAATAGCTCCACAAACCGTTTCCGAAATCGCAACTATATGTGACCCTAATCATATTGATAGAGTACATCACAACTTAAATAGCGACCAACGAGGAAAACTTATCCAGGCTGTCGAAAAATTATCATCGTTCGCTGTCAAAGGGTTAGGTAGAACCCTTCAAAAACACCTTCTAGTCCTTGGAGCAGTCCTATAGTGCTCGTTCGTAAGTCAAATGGTAAAATGAGGCTGTGTCCAGATTCCAGAAAAATCAATTAAGTCACAAAGAAGAATGCGTATCCGTTACCCATTAGTGACGGTTTATGAGGACGACTCCAAGACAGTAAATATATTAGTAGCATAGATTTTAAAGACGCGTTCTGGCAGATACCTCTTTCTGAGAGCTCAAAGGAGATTACAGCATTCACAGTTCCAGGCCGTCCTTTCTATCAGCTCTGCGTCATGCCGTTTGGGTTGTGTAATGCACCCCAAACCATGAGCAGACTGATGGATCGAGTTATTCCGCACAGATTACGAGATAGGGTGTTGTCTATCTTGACAACCTACTCGTTATCTCTGCGGAATTCGACGATAACCTGGAACTGTTGAAAACAATTGCTGATTTATTATCGAAAGCTGGACAAAAGTCATTTTGCGCTCAACGAAACGAGGTATTTGGGGTTTATTGTGGGTGAACATGGGCTTAAGACGGATCCATCGAAAGTAGAAGCTATCCGCAGCTTTCCTTGTCCTACATCTGTAAAGCAGCCACGGCGATTTCTAGGTATGGCCGGTTGGTATCATCGGCTAATTCCCAATTATGTTGAAATTTCCGCCCCAATCACGAGTTTACTGCGAAAAGGTGTATAAATTTGGATGGACCGATGATGCCGAGATGGCGTTCCAGACATTGTAGGATATGCTGTGTAGTGCTTCCGTTCTTCATAATCCCGACTTCTCGAAAGATTTCTTTATCCGGAGTGACGCAAGTACTCCAGGGTTGGGCAGTGTTTTTTTCCAAAAACACGAAGACGGTTATGAAAAACCGATTATTTACATGTCAAAAAAGTTAAATTTGGCTCAACGAAATTATACGGTAACCGAACTTGAGTGCTTGGCAGCCGTGGTTAGCATAAAAAAATCTGACCGTACATTTTGGGGTACCGGTTCACAATTATAACAGACCACGCTAACCTTAAGTGGTTGATGCAGCAGAAGGACCTAAGCGGCAGACTCGCCCGGAGGAGTCTGACATTGCAAGGCTATGATTCTGATATTGTTCATCAAAAGGGTTCTGAAAATGTTGTTCCAGATGCCTTATCTAGGGTGCATTGTGAGACACCTGGAGAATCGCACATCGACCTGAATTTGATAGGTGGAGATTTGTTTGATAGCAGTAAGATCGTAGACCCAGCATACATTGGGATAAGACAGAAGATAGAGGCAGACCCTAGTTATTATCCAAACCTCAAAATTCAGGACAACAAAGTTTTTATTCGTATAGAGCCTAAAAACCACGTACCACTTACTAACATACCTACATGAAAATTGTGGTTCCCAGCGATGTGACTAAATCACTCATTACAAGAGAACATACTCTTCCAGATGGTGCGCATTGTGGGATTAAAAAGAACCATTGAAAGATTACAAGATATGTATTACTGGCCAAAAATGTCTAATGAAATCCACAATTTCATCGTAGAATGTGATACCTATAAACAGTCGAAGGCCATGAATACGTGTGGTCCCCCTCCTCTCGGTAAGGAGATAATATCGCAAAGACCATTCCAAAATTTTTTTATCGAGCTGTAATGTCCGTATCCACGAACTGTGAAAGACAAAACGGTAATACTGATTGTGTTAGTAATCTTATGAAATTTGTTTATTTTAAAACTTTTGCAAAAGCTTGGAAAAGAGTTTAGTTGTACGGGTAAAACGTTAGGCATCCAACATGTCAAAACTGCCTATTACTCTCCGCAGAGTAATTCATCTGAACGTGTATATCGTTCGGTAGTAGCTATACGAGCATACATTGGAGAGAACCATTCATCATGGGATAAATTCCTTCCCCAAATAGCGTGTTCTCTACGAAACTCAGTACATGAGTCCATTGGTTATTCCCCACACTTCCTTCTTTTTGGTCATCACCAAATTAGCCATGCCAATGATGATAAATTACTAGGCGAACTAGACTTGTTAAGCGATGGAACCATAAGCTGAATGAATACACCAGAACGTTTGGGATTAATACATGAACAGGTCGGAGCAAGTAGCGACAAGCGGACGCCAACTATTCAAAATGTTACAATTTACGCACGAGAAATCGAACGTTCATCATCGGTCAAAAAGTGTATGTTCGACAACATCCTAGTAGCGTTCGTTGCGAAATTCGCCTATCCATTGCTGAAAGCTTTCGTGAAGGATAAACGTGGTGATGTGCATGTGAAACATGGTATTAGAAGATGAAAAAGGGAAGATCCTCGGCACCTATCACTTAATGGACATAAAGACTTGACTGTTTCTGTAGATAATCACATTTTTTTTAGCTTTGAGTTTATCAACATTTGTTTGTTTACATCTTCAAATCTGCCCTGTAACAAATTGATTATATACGGAACACACGGTAATTTCTTTGACACTCGTGCACTATAGTCATCAATCAAGTTTAATGTAGTGGTGTTCATTTGTGCAAAGTACTTTCAAGGTACTGGCCCAAAGTATGCAGTTGTGGCGTTAAAAAGTTTTCAATCATATCACGATATCGCTCCCCATTCACAGTTACCGTTACGCCGTTTTCATTTTCAAAGAAGTAAGGTCCAATGATTCCTCCTGACCAAATTGCACACCAGACTGTCACTTTTAATGGATATAAAGGTGACTGTTGAATAATGTGAAGGTTTTTCATTGCCCAGAACCGACTATTCTGTTTATTCAAATATCCATTTAAATGAAAATGTGCCTCGTCACTCATTATGATTTTTTCATGAAAATCGGGGTTGTCATGGGCGAGCTGTAACATCCTATTGGCATATGTACAGCGGCGTAAATGGTCTTGTGGAAGAATTTGCCACGTGTCTACTTCACGAATGTCAAGTATGAACTGTCAATACTAATATTCGCCTAAATGGCGGCAAAACAAAGTAGTATACCTTCCCGGCGGACACCCTGTATATACCGAAAAAGTACCATTATCGTCATGTTTATTCAATGCGTACAATAATATCAGCTGTAACACAAACCAGTACATGTAAACTCCAAAGCTGCATCAAGAGTCGTTGTATAAGACGAAGGACATCTGCAGCAGAATCTTCCAAATCCGGTAAATTGGTGAGATGAACGAACACGCATACCGCTAAGGACACCATCGTTCATCACAACAACAAAGGAATTGGTGACGTATCTCTTAATTAATTAAATAATTGATTTGTTTTTCAAATTCCATTTTTGTCTCTTTAAATTTTAATTTTGGTTTTCTTTTCAAAATGCCAGTAGTAGAGTAGCACATTCCATTCATAGATTTTCTCGTGCATTTTTGTGAATGGATTAATTTTTTTCGGGTTTGTTTATTTTATTTATTTTGTTCGTGCTTTTCCCTCAATGATTTTTGCGACTACGTACACTAAGCGAAACAAGTTTTATTTTTTTTGGTGATCATTGACGCTGTGCGGGCATATATTTTCGTCGCGTATTTTTAGTAGATAAAATGCCTTATTAGTTGTGTAATTATTTATGGGATGACCTTAGTATAAGCGGTATATATTGACAAACCATATATGTATATAGCACACCATAAGACAGTTTAAATTATTATAAATATCTTTATTGTAAAATGGCTGTCGGCGGTACAAGGCAACATCCCTCCCTAGCCACTGAAAGCTACCCAAATTATGAGGTGTGGTATGTGACGTCAATCCATTCATTACAACTGGTTAGTAAAAATATATGTGTTACGGCAAAAGCCCGAAATCGATAAATGCCCGAAAAAAAAAAAATTGGAAAAAACTGTTTTATTGCATCGAAATCTGTGTTATTTCTGAGTCCTATATTCTCGAAATGGTTTACTCTGCACCCCATGGAGTATTTTTTAAGGGTGTTAGTGCAAATTGGAATTTGGAATAGTAGGGACTACTTTACTAACTCTCACGGGAGCTAATTCTGCCCCTTATGAATTGTATAACCTATTAAGCACGTAATCACAGAAGCCAGAATTTAGGTTACGTAGGAGCTTAAATTAAAACCAAATAGAAAGCTGTTTAGGAAAAGTAGTCCATTTTCAAAAGAATAGAGGGTTATAAATTAAATACGAAGCCTCTCTAATATTTCTTTTTAACCCGAAATTCTTCTTCTAATGTGTTTGTTAAACTTCAAAAATAAAATTGTTCCCTGCATGTCATAATCGTCATTAAATTGTCTAAGCAAGAGACCATCTAGTAATTTAACCTGTTGGTTACTCCTTTTACAATTATTAATATTCTAATTAGAGCTAGCCAGCTCCAGCGGTTTCTGCCTTTAAAGTCTTCTCACTCCAGTGGATACCACCCAACATACGACGTATGTCTGCATTTTCATGCCGAGAGAATCGTTGCACGTGTTTTCTTGCTTGTTCCTCTATTCCATCTTTAAATCCCTATGAAGTTTTACGATCCTAATGTTTCATGGGGTATTCACAATCTCCCGCAGTACTTTATTTTAGAAGCATTGTATCATCAAAGATGGTTATGGGGTCCATACTGGTTTTAGCTTTTGCTTTTACATTCTTTAAATATTTCGAGCTCAATATTTTTACCCATGAGCCAGTACATGTTCCTAAATTTCATGCTTCTTGATATGATTTTCCCATTTAGGATTGAGTTAACAACTACAATCCAGTTAAACTTTTATTTGTAAAGTTGACATGCACTTTCGAGTATATGGCTTCATTTAATAAGATGCGCCATTTTTTAGGCCAGTTACTCATTGTATTAACTGCATTTTGAAGTTTGCTTGTTGCCGATATATCCGTTCTAACTGCTAAGATAGCTGCATCGTCTGCAAATGTTACTCCCGTAACGTCCAGTATGTTGAATATTTAGTTAACGCTCGCTTAAAAGATTAACAGAATAGATCTCTACATCAGCATATATTACCTCCACACTTTAGTTTATCCACACTTTAGTTTATTCAAATCCCCAAGGGTGGTACTAAATTTTTTGAAATAATAACGAGGATGCTACACCGATTTTTGTTGAAGCGCATCATAAATCTGTTCCGTTCAAATAAAATGTTTTATTTACTAAACTTTAATTGGCATGAAAGGGAACTTTTCTAACGCCCAAATTACGCATCCATCAAATTTAACAAATATTCACTCGGAGCAAAAACCAATGGGTCGATTTGACAAATCAATAGAATTAGACAAGTACAACCTCCTAGACCAAAAATTTGACGACATAGAAAAAAGTATCTTAACAAACCTCTTACACCCCGAAATAAATATGACAATAAATTTATTGTCTAGATATAAAACCAGCAGAGATACAACCATGCCTATTATTACACTCTGAAGCCGACGTTTCACTCATAAAAATAAGACACGTAGAAAATCTCGACATCAACACCCAAGACAAAATTAAACTAATGGGTCTAGGAAATGGTTCCACGTTTGTATGTAATGGATCTTTAATCTTAGAACCCAAGCTACACGACAATTTAACCATAAATGATTTTCCCATAACGGAAGATGAAATAATCGGAAGAGACTTTTTCACTAAATTCAAGATAGACATACTTTACAGTATTCACTCATTCCATTCTCAAATCAAACGCTTAAACAAATTACCCTACCAGCACGTAGTGAAACTATTGTCGAAATTCAAACACCCTCAGGTAAATCTTACATATGCCTCGGAACAGAAGTACAAAGTGAAATTTTTGTATCTCTTATTACTACAACCTTATAACATGAAAGACAAGATAGTGATTGCCAATACTTTAAAGGAAGACGCAACATTAACCAATTTCAAACCAACCTTAGAGTAAATGCCAAGCAATTTCGAATATTCAGTTCGTTCAAACAGTTTCTGAAAGTTTAGACTCATCCAATAACATTGAGGAAAATATATCGATAATTACTTATGTCTACAATACGAAGACATCTTCCTTATATAAGGTGATACATTATGCAGTATAAAAGGTGTGCAACACAACATCAACCTTTACATTGATTCTAAACCTATTCATATACAAAGATATAGACTGCCCCAATCGCATAAAGATGAGATAAACAAACAAGTTAAAGAAATGCTTGCCCACTTTTAGCTGTACCTAAAAAACCTGGACCAGACGGTAAACCTAAATGGCCCGTACTTGTAGATTTCAGAAAACTTAACGATATCACGATAGGTGATTCATTCCCACTATCCACTAGACATGGCCAGTGGATATCATCAGAGATTGAAATGAGCCCATATGACTCACATAAAACCGCTTTCAGTACCGATTATGGCCACTTTGAATTTACCAGAATGCCATTCGGAGGTTTCCAAGGCATTAAAGGATTTATATACTTAGACGACATTATAATTCACGGTAAGAATTAAAGAGATCAAAATACCAAACTTCAAGAACTATTCGACATTTGCAAGCAAAACAACCTTAAACTTCAAAGTACAAAACGCCAATTTTTACGAAAAGAAATTACATATTTAGGTCACATAATAACTCCAGCAGGCATTAAACCAAACCCAATTGCAGTCAAGGCAGTTCAGGATTTCCCCGCACCCAAAAATATCAGAGAAACTCAATCATTTTTAGGCCTTGCGAACCACTTACCAAACTAATCCGTAAAGACACTCCCTTTATATTTTCAGAACAATGTACACAAGCGTTAAACACCTTAAAACAATGCTAGTGTAGTTTATCCATTTATTGTAATGGTATTGGTGAAAGTAAACATTCGGGCGAATTTATATTAAGTAATTTAGAGAAGACGTGATTTTTTAATTGGCCTTAGGTACATTCCAAAGTCATTCTAAGTATTTTCTAAGCATTTAGCAAGAACTTCAGTGATACTGGTGGTCTACTGAAACAAAAAGGAGTGTCCCAAGCAAGTTACATGATTTTCTAATGGGTCTGACAGGGTGTTCCATGAGTTATAAAAATGTAATTATTTTAATGGGCCTTAGATACAATCCACGGTCATACTAATCCATCAGAAGAATTTCCAATAGCTTATGCCAGTAGATCACTTGGCAAATCTGAACGAAATTTTAGCACTATTAAAAAGTAAATGCTCGTAATTAACTGGGCGGTTAATAATTGGTTTTGTTGTTGATTGAATGCGGTTTGATGAATTAAATTGATGGTTTTGCTGCATTGGTGTTGAGTACTGTTTGTTAGAGATTTGTGGTCGATTTGGATTATAGTACGTATTTCTTGGTTGGTACATCTGGCTGGGGTTTTTCTGGAATTGTGTATGGTATGGTTGCACTTGTGTTGAGGTTCTTCTCATCTTTTCTTGGTTGGTTCATGTGCGGTATGTGTGTGACTGGGGTTGCGGCAAGCATTTTTTCGATGATCTCTGTTTCATTAATGATGTCTTCTACATTTCTGACTGTTGAGGTGATTATCTTTTCCCTTAGGATTGTATTATTCAGTTCTGTTTTGAATATTTGGACGGAATTTGTCGATTTGGTTTAATTTGAATTTCGATTTGAATCCTGCCTTGTATTGTTCTAAGGTCTCTAACAACCTATACCCGTAGTTACGTACAGTTTTTCCGTAGCTTTGTTGTAAGTTTGTGTATCCTTTTTCTAGTTCTGCCAATGAATATGTTTTAGAGTACATTTTGTTTGATAATTCTCGCAGTGTTGGGTAGTCTTCGCTGTTCTGATGTGAAATTCTGGTGAATGCTTCGCCAGTCAGTCAGTAATTTTATTATTCTTAAATTTTCTTTTCTGCATCTGTGTTTAGAGTTTTGTATATATTGTCAGCTGAAGCTGTGAATCTGAATAAATCGTATGTTCTTCTGGTTATGCTTTCTCCACAGAACTCTGGGACTGCGCTTGAGGTGATTTGTTGTATCTGTTGTCTTTATGTTGAGTCAGTTGTTGTTGGAATCTGTTTTGTTTCAAGGGGTTTCTGTGGTGATACTGGTTGTATTATTGGTGATTTGATTGGAGTTTGATTTTGTGATGGGTTATGTTGATGATCTTCTAGCAATTTGGTTTTCTGTTGAGCTTTTTGGTGTTGGTGGTAGAGGTGGTGGTGCAACTATTGGTATTTGGTGAGTATCAAGCAGCTTAGATTCGTTTGGTTTTGGTGGAAGGATTGGTGCGGTTTGAGGTCTAGAATTGCTTGGTTTTCATGGAAGGATTGGTGGTGTTTGTGATCTTGAGCTTGTTTGGGATCGAGTATGTCCTAAGTTTATTCTATCTGGGGATCGGGTGATTAGGGTTGATTTACTATGGAACGATGACTGTTTGAGGCTTAGAGATTTCAGCTTAATGCTAATTTGCTACAGGTGCGAATTCTACAGCGCCAATGTTATGTTAGTCATAACAACTGTATGCCATTAGGAAATAAATTTTTGAGAAATGTTTGGTGTTGAATTTAGCAAGTACCAAACTAATTTTGCGACGTGGACATTTGTAATTCTTTTTTCAACAATTTTTTTTTAATTTTAAGGATTCTCGCACAATGGAAAGATAAAATATTTCAAGGCCATTTTGCTTATTTGCCGTTTTGAATTTTGGGTTAATTTTTTCTTCGAATTGTCAATATTGTGGAAAAATATTTTTTTTAAGTTTACGCAGCATGGAACATAGAAATGCCTAAAGAAATCAAATGTGGACGTCAATTGATTTTTTGAAGTCATGGAATCACGTCTTTTGTCGTCAGAGTGTGAAGAGGCTTAATAAAGGGTGTTTTTTTAAGAGGTTGCCGATTTTTTTTTTGAATAAAACACATATAAAATTATGAAATGACCAAAATTTTTTTTTATTTGGTAGATAATTTTTTGGCATTTAACATTTAAACACAATTTCTGGCATATGGCTACCACGACTATTTTTCACAAATGTCATTCTGGAGGTCCAATTTTCCAGCACTTTTTCAAGCATTTGAGGGCGTATGTCAGCAATGACACGTTGAATATTGGTTTCCAAAGCGTCAATCGATTGAGGTTTATCCACATAAACCAATGACTTCACGTATCCCCACAAAAAGTAATCGAGTGGCGTCAAATCGCACGAACGCGGAGGCCAATTCACCGGACCATTTCTCGAAATAATGTTGTCGTTGAAAGTTTCTTTCAATAAGTCGATTGTTTCACGTGCTGTATGGCAAGTGGCACCATCTTGTTGAAACCACATTTCATCCATATCCATATCTTCAAGATTTGACAACAAAAACTCATTTAACATGGTTCTGTATCGATTTCCATTCACGGTAACGCGTCGTCCTTCCTCATTTTTAAAGAAATATGGACCGATGATCCCACCAGCCCATAGACCGCACCAAACAGTACATTTATCAGGATGCATTGGTAATTCTTGAACGGCGTGTGGATTATCTTTGCTCCAAATGCGACAATTTTGTTTGTTGACGTATCCATTTAACCAAAAATGCGCCTCACCACTGAAGAGAATTTTACGGTAAAAAAATGGATCTTCGTTCAATTGATTTAACGACCAATCACTGAATTCACGGCGCAAACGATGGTCGTGTGGCTTTAATTCTTGCACCAATTGAATTTTGTATGGCACCAAACCCAAATCTTTACGTAAAATTTTCCATAAAGTCGATGGACAAAGTCCAATTTGCTGAGCACGACGACGAATCGATAAATTGTCGTTTTCTTCGACACTGGCCTCAACGACAGCAATATTTTCTTCTGTACGAACTCTTCTCATTCTTGTCGGTGGCTTGGCATCCAAAAGAGTGAATGTAGACCGAAATTTGGTAATTACGTTCTTTATGGTGGTCTCTGACGGACGATTATGTGCACCATAAAATTCACGAAGTGCTCTATAAACATTTTTAATTGAACACTGATTTTGAAAATAAATTTCCACGATTTGAAAACGTTGTTCTGGAGTTAACCTATTCATAATGATTTGCCAAACAATACTGAGTAGAAATGCCACTTTGAGCTGTCAAAACAACTGTCATAAAATAAAACGACATCTATCGGAAAAACAAACCTCCTAAAAAAACACCCTTTATAATCTAGGGATCTATTGGGAGTACAAATGTATTTCTGACTTTTTTATAGAGATGCCACTGCTTGTACATTATTCAATCGGGCAATACATGTTTTTTGGAGGTTAGATGTCAAGCTTAAATAATTACTAGTGATATTTGTTCAATGCGTAAACTACAATTATTTTCATGTAATTGAAAATGTCGAATTTTGTGCCAAAAACAGCATTTGCGGGAAGTTTTACTTCATTATTGTTTGTTGAAGAAAAGTGCAGCGGAATCAAATCGTTTGCTTGTGGAAGTTTAAAGTGAACATGCTTCATCGGATACAACATGCAAAGAGTGGTTTCAACGATTCAAAGTTGGTGATTTTGACGTAAGTGACAAAGAACGTGAAGGCGGACCAAGAAAATTTGAACATACATAATTGGAGGAGTTGCTTGATGTGGACCCTTGTCAGACCGAAAAATAATTGGCAGAAGAGTTGAATATTACCCAATAACGTGTTTCGCAACGTATACATGCAAATTGGGGGGGAAATTGGGTGTCATGCAAACCAGCGTGGCTCAAGCCAGGTGAACCAGGGCCGTCGACGCCAAAAGCAAATATCCATGGTTCGAAGGTGATGCTTTATATTTGGTGGGATATGAAGGGTGTCGTTTATTATGAGCTGCTGAACGAGCATGAAACCATTACGGGACAAGTTTATTGACGACAACTGATGGCTTTATTTATTTATTTATTTATTTTACCAACAGTATTAATTTACATCTGGTATTTTTAAAATAAGGTTTATTTATATAAATCAAATTTGAATAAAAAAAGTTTTTAGAATTCTTTTAAATTCATCTCTGAACACATTAAAATCGAACACGGTAGATACATTATTAAATATACGGCTAGAATTACAAACCGGGTCCGACATACCAAAATTAGACCCATGGAAGTGCAGATTAATCACTAAGCCTCGGTGTCTGAGTGATCTCACTGGGACGTATTGAAAACAAGGATAGTAGTTGTGAACAATCAATTCGGCCCATTATAACGTCGCGCACAAACATTACGGAAGAAATTTGTCTTCGAACGAACAATGGTTCAATATTCAATATCAAACAACGGCCTAGATTCGGCGGAAGCACATACTTAGAAGCGTTTACCTCTCGAGGAAGTCGCCTTAAGGCAAACAGCATAAATCGCTTCTGGATTGATTCTATACGGTTAGAGGAATTGATATAGTACGGATTCCAGACAATTGACGCATACTCCAAGTGCGATCGAACAAATGAAGCAAAGAGGACTTTTAGAGTATATGGATCATGAAAGTCTTTGGAGAAACGGATTAAAAACCCTAACATTGAATTAGCCTTATTAATATATCTGTCAATATGGTCCTTAAACGATAAATCTCGTGAAAACAAAACCCCTAAATCTAGAAAAGAATGAACTCGCTCTATCATAACGCCATTTAAGAATAAACTATTATCATGTCCATTACGTCCATAACGTCTTCTAGAAAAGTTCATAACTTTACATTTCGAAACGTTCAGGCAAAGCTTATTCAAGCTACACCAGTCGCAGAAAACGTTTAATTCCTGTTGTAGATTTAGCAGATCGCGATCATTTCTAATCTTACAAAAGATTTTTATATCATCAGCGTAAATCAGAAACTTACAATGTTTGAAGCACCGCTTCACATCATCTATGAATGCAATAAATAATAGAGGTCCAATGTGGCTACCTTGTGGGACGCCAGATAAAACATTGATGTCTCTAGATAAAATATTATTTAAAAAAACTTTTTGAGTTCTGTTCGTCAAATATGAAAAAATCCACTTTAAAGGAAGGGCATCACACTTGTTGAGCTGTCCCAGTTTCTTTACCAATAAAACATGATCAATTTTATCAAAAGCTTTGCTAAAATCAGTAAACACTACCTCAACACCATCACCACCTTCTAATGCTAACGTCAAAAAATTTGTAAACAAAGCAAGATTTGTCACAGTTGACCGTCCGGGGTAAAACCCATGCTGGTTTACTGAGATGGAATTTTTAATTAAGAAAAAGATGCGGTCCTTGACCATCGATTCAAATAATTTAGGAATAGCCGATAAGATAGAAATACCGCGGTAATTTGCGATATCCGTTCTCCGTCCACTCTTGAAAATTGGTTTAATGAAACTGGATTTCCAAATTGAAGGGAAAACCCCACTTTTCAAACTCAAATTGAAGATGTTCGTCAGCGGCTGAACTAAGACCGAAGCACACTTTTTCAACACAAGCGGGTGAATTTTGTCCGGGCCACAAATCATATTCACATTTACATTCAAAAGAGCGTACAGAACGTCATCGGTAGTAAATTGAAATTGAATGTTTGGATTATTATTAAAAACAAGTTCGTCATTCCCTCTCGAAGACGGGACATACGCATTTTCAAAAAATGCAGCAAACATGTCAGTGATAATTTTAAAGAAAGCTCTAGCTGCAAAACAACCGGAACGGGACAAAAGGCACGATAAGATTTTTTTGCAATATGACAACGCTAGGCCACGTTTTGCTATACCTGTCAAAAACTACTGAGACAGGCAGAACTGGGAAATTCTATTAGCCCTGGTACAGCAGTACTTCACTTCATAGGAAAACGTCAAAAAATGGGTCGATGACTGGATCGCCTCAAAACACCCAGACTTCTTCCTTCGGGGAATCCGTTTATTGCCTGAACGATGGGCGAAGGTTATAGCCTCCGAAGGAGCCTACATGAATAAAACATTCTTTCATTCACTAAAAAAGATCGGAAATACATTTGTACACCCAATATAAAAAAGATTCTAACTGTCAAATTAATTTGTAAACATTTTTAGTACCATTTTCAGTAGATTGTGCTACAAGTGCTGGTGCAGCATTAGAGTCATCAACCAAGGTGCATTTAAAATGGTGAGATCGAATTAAAACAATTACGTACTCAAAATACTTACCTATACGGTAGCGAGATTACATCTCACCTGATGCGTTCACACCACAATTAAAATAAAAGGTAATGCGGTAATATACATTATACACGCTATTCCAATATTCTCAAATTACCAACAAATGTAAATAATTAAATAAATAAATAATTTTTAAATAAAATAACCAAATAATTGTACAATATGGAAGATTTAACTTTTTTGTTTTTGTTTTAAATATATTTTTTTTTTGAAAATATAAATTATATTTTTAATACATTTTATTTATTTTAATACAGTTTTTGTTGTTGTATATATTAATTATAATTTATATAATATAATTTTAATATATAATATTAATAATAATTTAACTACAATATATATATAATTTATTCGTTAACATACTATTAATTTGTAATATAAAATTTAATTATTTTTATTATAAATATTTTTAATTCACAGATAATTTTATCTATTTTTTTTTTAATTTTTTAATTTTATTAAAAAACTTTTTTTTTTGAAAATTGTTTAATTAATTATTTAATTTATATTTGTTTATAATATATATTTGTTTTAGGTTTTAATATGCACAATACATTTAGGTAATTTTTATGTTAGTAATTAAACAAATAAATTTAATTAATTAATTATTGGGTGGTATAAATAATTAACATATTAGCGGAAAAATAGAGTAAATAACGTTAAAATAATTTGATGGTTTGGTTTACATTTGCAGAGTGAACAATTTATTAATGATAGGTTTATACGTAATTGTAATTTAAAATTGCACTTGAAAGATTTTGGCATGAACCCTGTTGGAGTGCAAAACTCAAGGGACCACCCATCTTCGGCATAGAACAATGCAATGCACAGATGGTTCTACGTAAATCGAACCTACATAGTCTTACGTCCTCAATTATGTTACTGTGTAAGGTAAGACGGTAATAGCGAACTGCGAAAGAGTTGGGAGAGCTTCGGCCCCAGAACAGATTGCAAAGTTTATAATCAAACAAACCCGAATTTGGACTTTTTTCATTCTACTGTGCTAACCAATTTATTATATTTCTACTAACAATTTTATTAACTAATTAATTAGGCGTTATCCGGAAATCTTGTCTATACACCCTAATCAATCATTCATTCAAAACTTAATTTTTATAAAATTTACGCAGAAATGGCCGTGATTTTAGAGAAAATTCCACAACAACAGATTGAGAAAGCTTTCTTTCTTTCTCAGTTAATACAGTTAACAGGTAACTGTTAACACAGTTTAAGAAATTATTAAAAATATACATAAAGATATCACATCACTCAATAAGTCCCGAGGCTAACTACTAAAAAAACATTTTTTTCTGCAATATTCGACTCTATTCAACCACATAGTTTTCTTCAAATTCGTTTCTCTGGAAGAATTTCAGACCCGGAGAATACTTTAAATGAGGGATCAATAACTTGAATTCGTAAAATTTTGCCACTGCATAGCATTGTCTTGGTGAACCATCTTTTCTGGAATAACTACCGAATTTGGGTGAACTCACATCATCTTCGTATTGCATTTATGTAAATTCGTGGTAAAATGAAGTCCGGTGTTCGGTCTAATGTGGAACCACCTATTTACCAACTCAATATGTATATAAGTAAGAGTAGCCGGAGAAGTTGGCCACCAGATCAATAATAACAAAATTTTGAATACGTCGTTGAACATAATCACATCCAGGCATTGATCGATTCAGGCTGTGGCGTATCGAGACATTTCTCGTAAAATAGTTTTTCAATCAAATTTACTCCAGAGAGCATGCGCCCCTTAGCTACCGCACTTATACCATTGGTCTATGTGAAAATTGGATCAATGACTTATAAGTTCTCCCCGGTGGTCAGACACAGAGCAATCCTCTAACCCCCGAAATCATTAAATTTTTCTTCTTTTTGCAGTGCTGTTGAATGTACATATTACTAACAGAGTATTTTACTACTTTCATCGGTACGGTACTACTGTTAATTTATTTTGTACTCCCCTGTCAAATTAAAAAGGGACTTTCAATGGGAATGGTCGAAATTGGTTAGGTTATACCAGCCATGTTGTGCAAAAACAGCAAATTCCATTTTAAAATTCGTGCCAAGCTTCGGCCAACGTCGAGTCAACTGGCTCAAGCATCCCTACGTAACCGAAATGCAAGGTCTGCTGAAAACATCGTTGCTGTGAACTTGGCCTTTATGCTACTTCAACTTGGCGAATTTTGTGTCGGGACTTTGCTCTGCACGTAAACGGCCATAGTCAACACCGTATTTTCGCCGATGGGGCTCTGGAGCAGTTGGAAGACTCAAATTTCGCCCAAAAAATCATGTTTAACGACGAGGCTCATTTTTGAATGAATGGATATGTGAACAACCAAAATTGTCGGATTTGGGCGATACCATCCACACGACATACACCAGCGTCAGACTTGGCGAAACCTTCGGTCCGTACTGCTTCCAATATGTAAGATCGATGATAAGCAAGTTCTTGTGGTCTAAACTGGATGATATGGATACCTATTACATGTGGTTTCAATAGGAGGGCGTTACGTGCCACATAGTGCATGGCCACGGCAGACATTTGATCCAGGTATTCATATCGCGATTTACTGATCTTATGACATATTTATCCGTTACTAGTAGAGCAGGCCTTTCATATGCTGAAGGTATGCTTACTAGAGCAAAATTTTAAATATATTAATGGAGTAGCCTAAGGGGCTTCAACCAGATGACAAGTAGACAAGACCTTTTCCATTGGGGTATGTTTTTACAATCAGTAGTAGTAGACTATAGTTTTAGCTTTAAATAAAATTACACCGACCAAATGGCACAGTGGTTAAAGCTTTGGCGTTTGGATCGGGAGGTACCGGGCTCGCAACTCGATAGGGACAGGATGCAAAAGGAAATTTACATGAACAGGTTACGTTCTGTGATTAAAAGGAACACAACTACGACCCCCTATCGGCGTGCAAAACTCATGGGCCGACCCATCTTCCATGACCAGCACTATGGGCTGGCATGGAGTAATGCAATGCGCAGATGGTAACTTAAATCGGTCTTATAGCCAGCCGGTACGTCTTCGATTTGGCGGTAATTGCGTAAAGTAAGACGGGAAAATGAACCGCGTAAGAGCAAGGAGTGCTTCGGCCCCAGAAAAGATGGCATGGATTAAAAAAAAACTTACCAATAAGAGCCTAATGACAGATGTTTGTATTTAATTTGTTGTCACGGTACACAATACAATTTCAAACCTATTAAGTATTAAATCTAATCGTTTTATTCGAAATCTTTTATATACAAGCATCGATCTATTTGATACATTAACATATCCTGCTGGGTGACGGGATATTAAAAAATTTTCCAAGGTATTTGTTATTTTGGATTACAAGTGATAAACTGTTTTCCTATAAATAAATCCTCATGTAATATGTTTCAAATCTACATTAATCTTGACACTCCTTTTGTTGCTTATACACCCGACCCGAACACATAAATATACAGATTATTTCTATTTTCCTACACAAATTTTACACAGAATCCTTTTTTATTTTAGACAAATTTTTTTATTCCTTGTAGCTAAAAAAAAATAAGTAATTTAAGCATCTTTAAAATAAAAAAAAATTATTTTTAAAAAACATCTTTATAATTTGATAATAAAAATACAACAACAAAAATTATTATCCTTATAATCAGTTATAATTCTTTCTAATCACCAATTAATTTTCCTTTCTTGTATTATTACACTTTTTGTTGTTGGTACATTTGCTCTCCTTTCTTGGTAAAAATAATTGTTTGTCGGTTTTTTAGTAGCGAGCGCAATGCCTTTCTCAATACACACCAGAACAATACAGTTGAATACGTATGTACATACACTTTCCACTCGGTTTTGTTTAATAAAAATTAATGTTTTCCATTTCGGTGTTCGTTGGGTGTATTTCGATACACAGTTTTTTTACCCATTTTTCGTGTTGGTGTGTTCTTCGTTTTTAGATAAAAATATAAATTTAATTAATAATATACACAGCATTTAATAATCAGAAAATATAAAATTGGAGATGCCTGGAGGCAGTTTCACTGGAAAAAAACGTATCTACGAGTATTATTTTATAAATTTTTATTAGAATTTTTATTTCTCTTCCATAACCATATCAAATCTCGTTTACTGCTATTCTATATCTAATTATTATTAGTTGATCTCATTAAATTTTCAGACGAGAAACTTCACGTTTACAAAAACATTGGTATAATTATTAATTGTATAATTAATTTGAAATTAAGGATGATTGATTATCGGAAAATGATAATTAAATGTTTTGTTATCAGTAACGGTGCCGTTGCCAGATAGCTTGGGTTAGAAATAAGTACACTGTGTTCAGTTCCTAGCGAAACCTTCCCTAAAACCCATTGCATTGATAAACGTTTTGCATTGATAAACATTTTGGATAACAACGTAATCAACATTTAGGCGGCATTCCTGATTAAATTGAATTTGAGCATAATAAATATATGTATGTACTAGAAGCCTGCGACATTTCATCATTGTTCGACTTTCAGTTGGGAACCGTATATCGGTTCTGCAGACTACGCTCCTTCAATTAACTTCGGTCTGTAAAACCAAATTATTGAAATCCTGGTCTAAAACCACTTTTCCGACGCTTTTGAAAGTCCCTGATTCCAAAAATACAAAAAGTGCTAAGGCCTCAAACCTCACGAGATAATAAGAATTTCGGTCTGGATATTGACAAATCCGTAAAATTCACTGGAGATTGGGAAACATCGCAAATTTTCAGTAAAAGAATAATTCTGAAAATTAAGCCAGTGTTAACAGTTTTTCATGATACACAATGAGTCGAAGAACTAAAGCAGTTCGGATTTGCTTCAAATTTGGTAACAAATAATGGGTGCCGGTCGTTATATCGTAAACAATTTATAGTGTTTCGTTTTACCATAGAATAGATTATCTTGGACACAATTTACCGTGGACACAATTTATCGCGTGGACAATTTATCGTATGCCAATTTATCGTAGTAAAAAAAATTGATTGTAAAATTGATTAAAAATTTTTTAAATAAAAAATTTAAGTGTCTTCGGTTTATAAAATTGTATTGAATTCGGCCTTCATTAATCGATTAAAATAGGATTTAATATGTTGAGTGGAATTGCGATTCTTAAATGATTTTTGGAAGAAGCTCTACAATATGGCCAGCTGCTATAATGATAATATTTTGTACGTTGGATGGAAATATGATTCTAGAATGATTTTTGGGAAAAGTTCTGAAATATGGCCACCTGTGGCACTATTCTGGTAATCCCCCGGGAATAGGGAACTGGGGAAAGAATTTATATGTGATTTCTGTTAAAATATTTTTTTCTGGCCTACTGAAAAAGGGCTCTCCACCGAAAAATTTGATGTAAATATTTATAAATTGGGAATATTTTTTCCGTACCTATAATGGCAGGGAAAATTATTCCCAAATTAATTTTGTTTTCAAAAAAATTAGTGCTAACTTTTTACCTCAGTATGCCAGCCAGTTAAACATTTTTTAAATACAAATTACATATAAATTCTTTCCTCAATTCCCTATTTCCAGGGAATTGCCAGAATAGTGTCACTGGGACAGAGCTCGTTAATTTCATAACCAATTGTGATGGGATTGAGTATGTTGGATGGAAATGGGATGTTCAACTGATTTTTGAAACAAGTTCTGGAATATGGCCACCTGCGACGGAATTCGGTAATTTCTTAACCGATTATGTTGGGATTGAGTGTGTTGGATGGAAATGGGATTCTAGAAAGGTTTTTGGAAGGTGTTCTGGAATATGGCTACTTGGGACGAAACTAGGTATTTTCTTAACCGATATTGATAATATTTTGTATGTTGGATGAAAATGGGATTCTTAAATGGTTTTTGGGAGACGTTCTGGAATTTGGCCACTCCGGCAGGAACTTGGCCATTTCTTAACCGATTATGATGAGATTGGATATGTTGTATGGAAATGGGATTCTAGAATGATTTTTGGAAGAAGTTCTGGAATATGGACACCTGGGACGGAACTCGTTAATGTTTTAACCAATTGTGATGGGATGGAGTATTTTGGATGGCAATGGCATTCTTAAATGGTTTTTGGAAGAAGTTCTGGAATTTGGCCACTTCGGCAGAAACTTGGCCAATTCTTAATCGATTATGAAGAGATTGGATATGTTGGATGGAAATGTGATTCTAGAATGATTTTTGGAAGAAGTTCTGTAATAAGGCCACCTGAGACGAAACTCAGTAATTTCTTAACCAATTATGATGGGATTGAGTATGTTGAATCGCAATGGGATTCTTAAATGAATTTTGGAAGAATTTTTGGAATTTGATCATCTGGGAAGGAACTTGGCCATTTCTTAACCGATTGTGATGAGATTAGGTATGTTGGATGAAAATGGGATTCTAGAATGATTTTTGAAGAAGTTCTGGAATATGTCCACCTGGGACGAAAAATTAGGGTTTGCAAAAACCCGGAAATTTTAAAACTCGGGTTTTCGGGTTTGGAAAATCCTAAACCCGAGTACCCGAGTTAAACCCGAATTTTTTTATAACCATTAAAATAATAAAACCATTTAAAATAGGAAGCCAGAAATTCTATTTTATCCATAAAATACTAAAATAAATACAGTTCAATCGTAAAGTAAATTAAAATCTAATTGGTAAATTCATTTAAAAAATTTTAATCGTATCGCAATTTTTTTTTTAAATACTAAAGCATTTATTGCATTATCACCTAAGCACGTTCTGGTTTTAGCACAAATATTACCTGTAATTGAGAATACTCTTTCTGCATCAGTCGAAGTTGGCGATATTGATATTAAAGAGATTACTTTCACCTGAAAACTGTAACATAGCGCACTCTTTTTTAAATAAATTCGAACTGTGAAGGGTTTGTTTTGATTGCTGCAAAGAGGAAGTTTTAATGGCCAAATTCAATTCTTCGGCCATTGATAGTTTGAGAGTATCAGAAACATCGCAACATTCATTTGGTAAAACATCGGCGTCGGCGGTTGCTGACGTAACGTTAAATAACCTTTTCCTCCGTACTCCTATATTTGTAATTTTGTACTATACGGAAGGGTACCTGCTTGATTATTTCAACTAGACGGGTCTCTTAGATAATGTATCAATGACGTTAAACGGATATTTCTACGATCTCTAATTCTCAGTTTTAATCCAATATTTGAATTCAAATTTTCAATTTTCTTAAACCTAAAAATAATTACTGTTTCTGCTGTAATTAGAGTGGTATCCTCCCGTCCTAATGCTTCAACCACTAATTTAATTGGTGATAGTGCATTTCGAAAATCGTTCAATAGATTTATGTCAATTTGTAGGAGTTCCTTAAGATGATTAAGATCTTTCAAAGCAAGTTTCACACATTAGAATAAGATTAAGAATCGCTCTACAATATTTAACATGGAATTCCAACGAGTCTTGCAATCTAGAACTAATGTGAGCTCCTTCTTGAATTTTTCCTTCACATAATTTTTAATTTTGTCGACATAAAAATTTAACTATGGTCCGCGTTGCTTCAATACAATTGTGAAGTTTGTCATCATTATAATCTATTTCTATGTTTTTGTCGTCGCTACTTACCACAGCCAATTCTCTGTCGCATGTTGTCGCTGTGATATCTAATCAAAGTATACCAAAGTTTTCAAGTTTTGTGGTTAATAAGTCCTTGGTTTCGTGCGAATCACAACTCCCGTAAGTTCGCACAAGACCTAAATTGAAACATTTTTGGGTTGAATTGTGAAAATTTACATTTAAATATCGCCGAATTCTGCTGCTAGTTCATTCATCAAAGGTGAATAATCAAGTGAATATTTTGCGTTCTCAATTTTGATTCCTGTTTCATTTCCAATTCTTTGGTCTTTGCACAATTAATGATTATACTCATTGTTGTATTCTCAGATTTAAATGACTGAAACCATGAATGAGAACTCAAACTTTCTCGAATAAACTTTGCCATAGAAATTTGCCGAATAGCAAGTCGATCCTCAGCAGCCAATCGTGAAATAATTTCGTCCATCGATTTACGCTTGGTAAATGGTAGTATTGATTGATTAGTAGTTGGTTTTTTACACGATGGTCCTGGCTGTTCTGACGATTCATCATCACTCTCAATTTTATGTACGGATTTGATGTGCCTTTTTAAAGCTGAAAAGCTGAATGCTTCCACGCGCTGCTTTGACATTAATTGACAATAATTTCAATAGTTCCTATTTGATTTAGAATCGGTTCTCGTTTTCGTTTGTTTTGCTCCGTATCGTGTTCGTTGATTTTGCATTTACTTGGTGTCTTTGGTGCATGAGTGAAAGGAAAAGATTTATAAAAATAAAATTAAATTCCTAGAGACAAATCATTCGTTTTTAAATAAAAAGCCGGCTCGAGAAAAAAATCCGGATTTTCGAACCCAGACAATTAACGTGTAACCCAGGTTTTTTAACCTACAAACCCTTCGCATAGGTGATATAAGTAAAACCTCCTTATGCTGGACACTCTAATAATTGAATAGACACATCTAATATTCTACCATGAACATTTTGGTAAGTCTATTGCCTTTGTGATATATTTCTATATTATTCTCAGCAACATCGTGACATCGTCAGCCGATATTATGTAGTGTGTTTGTATCTGCAAACCCTAGACGGAACTCGTTAATTTCTTAACCAATTGGGAATGGGATGCTCAAATGATTTTTGGAGAAGTTCTGGAATATGGCCACCTTACCACTGATCCCCGACGAAATGAAGAAATGTCTGAATTTATATTATCGAAATATTTGCAGTTAACATGATTATGAAGTGCTTGAATATTCTAACGGACAGTTTGAACGTATGCGATGATGAAAGGGTTATTGTTTATAGAGAGCATGCTTGATTTAATCGAGTTTATCTTCACTTGGGGCTTGGAACCCAACTCCAAATTTGGGCTTGTTCGTTATTGTTTTCACAAAGTGCATTTTATGTGGTGGTTATAATCGACGAAGCTATGGCCAATTTTTCCTCTAGTGCCAAAATATCAAGTTTTTATTGACATACTTGCTCAAAATGTAGGTGGAAACTTTCCGTTTTGATTGCTCCATTTTAGAATATTCATTTATTCATTCATTTTAGAATGTTCAAAGAAAATAAAAGTTTTCGCACTTTATTAAAAATTGCATTTCGCAAATTTTTTATTTTTGCAAAAATTGTAAGATTTTCAGTTCTATATCGTCAATCTATTTAAATTATATTTGAAGGTAATATGAGGGTAAAAATTCCTTGATTGAAATATTGAATACGCTCGCTAGGTAACTCTAAATGAATAAGGTGATCTATTGAAAATTATTTAAGAAAAATTCTGCTTCTGGTTATTGACACTACATGTCAGGGCAAGTTATTGATGCCACAAAACTATTAACTCATCAGCTTCTGCTTTCCAGGTTAGGGGCAACGTAAGCAGGCGTCTATCTTGGGCTGATGATGTAAACAAGTTTTTGGTAAGACATAATCACCAGTCAGTAAACATTTATCACCAGTCTGAAGAACTGTATGAGTTCTGTCTCAAATGGCCATATTTACTAACATAACGTCTACCAAAAATCATAATCATATCCATCATAATTGGTTAATAAATTACCGAGTTGCGTCCCAGGTAGCCATATTCTAGAACTTCTTCCAAAAATCATTCTAGAATCCCATTTTCATCCAACATACCCAATCTCATCATTATCGGTTAAGAAATGGCCGAATCCTTATACGAAATACTCATTATGAAAATAGTTTTATAGTTTAAGGATACTACAAATCCAAAACATTAATTGTGATATACAATAAACTGTCCTCACGATAAACTGTTCTACGATAAATTGTTCTACGATAATTTGTTCCACGATAAATGATTCTACGATAAACTGACAGGAAATCATTCTATACCAAAGGGTTAATTTGTTGCCAGCGCCAGAGCGGTGGATTTGAGAACTAAAGTACTGGTAAAAAAAGAGTTGCTTTTACAGGACCTTTCAATAATAAAAGTGGAAACTGTTTCTAACGCCACAAAGGTAGTTTCGAGTACTAAGGTGTTCAGACAAATTTACGGTATAATTCAAGAGCTTTCCAACGATATACAACAAGTAAATATATTCTATAAAAAACGAAAAATTAGCTGCCAGCGCCAAATTGTCGATTTATGAAATACAAAATTTTTGTTTGATCCAATACCTTTCAAACGATATACTACACAAGCATATGGGAGAAATGTAAAGCAATATCGTGTATATAATAGTTACTCGCCCTCAAAAAACTTTCGAATCGCGTAAGCAGTTCTTGAGATATCATCGGTATAGACATCCATCGACATCCAGACGGAGGAACAAACTTTTTTTGCATTTTTGGAATCTGGAACCTTTAAAACGCCAAGAAAAATGGTTTTGGACCAGGGTTATATCTCATCAGTTTTACTAAAATTTCAATAGATTGGTCTTACAGACCGAGGGTCGTTCGCCTGTCTGGATGGACGCATATTTGTACTTTGATATCTCAAGAATGGCTTTGTTACTTTTAATTCGGTGAATTGAAAAGCTTTTGGGATCTTTTGTGTGGATAGCGGGTTTAGTGATTTATTACACTCACTATATTTTTTTATAATCAATTATTTATTTATCTATTATTAGTACACAAAGGTTTGTTAGGCGTGTGAACGGTTGTTCGCGACACTTCACTTTTCTATTTGCTTTGAGACTGTGTCTCTTACTTATAAAACCCGACTGATCTTTTTCTAATTTCTTGCTTATTTCCTGGTGTAATTCTATATTCGCGGATAGGTGGCGAAATATCTATATTCAGCAAAACGAGCTATCCCTCGTAATTAAGTTTTGCGACAAGGTGTGAAGAGGAAAGGTTGTTTTGAACCGCTACATCACTCCCCTCCTGGAACGAAACCCAGAGTGTTTTAAATTAAATGTAACAGTTTTTCGAACACTACGTTTTTCGACTGGGCAAGTATTTCGTATGCTATTTTAAGCCTGTCGATGCCAATTGTTGTTGATTTTCCTTCTACATCCACAACAAAGAATTTGCGCAATTTACAGGTCACTGGATACGGTCCAGAATAGGCTGTACTCAAAGGAGCTCTGACTCGAGGTACGAATACGTGTAAACAGGTTTCCACATTTTTGGGAATGTACGTTGCCTGTTCGGTTGGATGTCTTGCGTCTGTAGGAATTATGGCTTTCGTGGTAGTACGAAACTGCTTCACGAAATCCGAAGTATCTGTGTTTGGGTTCGAATTTTGATATACTAGCTCTGCTGGGATGCAGTTGAGGTTTTCCTTGATATAGGTTCGAATACCCAATAGGGTATGACAAGATCATTCGCTTTCGGATTGTATGCTGTTGTTCAAATGTGACGGGAACTTAGGAGCTTTGTGATTTCGGTGAACAACAGTAATTCAAATTGTGTTCCTTGATTTGTCGTGATGAAGAATGCGGCAACATATCTACAGATCTATTCATTGTGGAAGATCTTACTTCCTGTTTTGCTGTCATTTCAGACTGAATAAGCTTCTGGCCAGCGGGTAAACGGTCGATAATCGTTAAAATATAATGATAGCCATTTAGGTGCATATGGATTTGTGCATATGGACCATCCAGGTGCATATGGATTTTTTCAAACCTGCCACTTGGTATAGCTGGAACTTACCAAGTTCGATTTCGTGTAGCGGTAAACTCTTGACTTTTGACATGGGATACAAAATTTCGCCCAATTGCTTGTAGTTTTTCGCGTAGTACGGATGCCGAGATGTGATAAGCCATGTAGACTATCGAAGATTGTCCGTCGCACGTTGAGGGGAACGAAGCGTCGATTTTTAGCTGTAGAAGTCTCACACCAAATTTTATGCTTATCTGGTAAGTACGTGCTGAAATCAATTTATGCAATTCGTGATCGCGTTGTTGCTGTACAAATAATTCCTTCGTGTATAAGGAGAAGACACTGAGTTCTGTACGAAGTGTTTCTCCAGAACCATACAAACAGCCGCTCACTACATTATGTTTCCCTTTGATGTGATAAATGTCGGTTGTGAACTTGTCAATGTAATCGAGATGTTGTAATTGCCGGGGATTACGTTCGTCCCGAACTGGCCTGGAGGGGAACCAATTAGGGATAGGTCGCTCACAATGAAGAAATAAATTTTCGAGAAGCTATTCCGAAAATTATCGAAGTGTGAAGGTTTGACATAGTCCACGATAGAGTTACCCACCTTCAGGAAGAAATCAGCTGCGGAGGCTAACAGATTGAGGTCAAAGTCACTCGTAATAGTAATATTACTATAGTGAGAAGCAATCAGATTCCGGGCCTCAAACCACCCCAATAAGGAGTTTATATTCGTCATAGATACCTCGATAAAGATAAATTTCAGAGAGGAGGAATTAACAGAACTGGGGACCACTCTGGCTCTAGATTTGTTAGAAATATAAAAAGAAGAAGAAAATGTGTATCTATATCCCAGTCCCGAAGAACAATGTTACTGGAGACACTGGATTTAAGCCACTACGTACCTCGTTCAATTTAGTCAGATGTTGGACTGGAAGATCCAGAGTATTAATGTGCCTCACGTTAAACGATCGACTCTTATCCAATTGAAGTACGGCTCTCAGCACCGAATTGTTACTAGCAACTAATACAAACTATTGGAATTCAACGTCATTACACGAAGCCACCAAATGGATGTATGAGCCATCACGCTAAAAAAGAAAACATAAAAGAAATTAAATTTCGCGCCCTGGCATTGACAATTTTGTAATTTGTTTGTATTGTGCCAAGACCAGGAAAAATCGAATTTGAATGGCATGCGAAGCGTGTAACCAAATGAATTTTATCGACACCTGCTTTAACGTAAAAGAACATGAAATGAAATTTAGTTAGAGTGCAACCCACTGCTCCAATACGCGATTTACTACCATTTCAAGGGACGCCAAAGAGTTTGAACGATTCCGAAAATTTTATGAGACTTGGTTGCAAAATGTCTTTGGAACTCTTGTATCTCATTAATCTGTTTTGAGGTATGAGAAAAATTATTTCTGCGGAATTAATTAGGGACAACTTCTTTAATTCTTGCCTGAACTTCAGTGAATCGCCCCGACATGATTGATGCGTTTCTGCAGGTTCTGCTTCAATTGCTTCTTCAGGCGATAAAAATTGTTATCCACCCATCTTATCTTTGATTGCTGGAAACAGAAAGAAGTCTTGGGTGGCAAGTCGGGGCTGTAAGGCGGATGACCCATCAATTCGATCGTTTGAGTGTAATTTATTAAAAACCTCGGGCAAACAAATGGTCGTATACCAAGCTAAATTGACTGTCTTTTCTCCGGTTTTCCTGTAGAAACACGCTACCATTTGCTTCCCAACGCTTCCCATCGAACTCGCACAACTTTTGTTGGTTTTACTTCGTCTCAGAAGACCCAAACAGTCGATTACCCTTTTCTTTCCGGCTCATACACATATATCTATGACTCGTTACCTGTCACGATCTTGTATACGTTTTTGAAAGTACCTCCAACGAATTTTTGAAGCATTTGGCGGCATCAATCGACACGAACCTTTTTTTGTGCGTCTGTCTACAAATGTGGAACCCAACATGCACATAGCTTCCGCACCTTTAAATGTTCATGTAAGATCATACATACGATTTAGTGTTACTAATGCCTAGGCATGCCTCGATTTCACGATGTGTCACATGACGATTCTCTTCAATCAGTTTTCTCACAGCATCGATGTTTTATGGCGCAACAGCTGTTTTTGGACGACCTTCACGAGGCTCGTCTTTGAGTGAACGTCGTTTGCGTTTAAATTCATTGTACCAATTATAAATTCTAGCCAAGGATGGTGTTTCGTCGCCAAAAGTCGAATGAAGTGATTCGAAGCACTGTTGTTGAGTTAGCCCCTTAGATAATTCGAGATAATTCCAATTTTCACTGAATTCAATTTTTCAAGTAAATAAAAAACAATGTTGGAGTGGGAACTATCAGATGACTTCTGAGAAACCTCCAAAAATGCTACACTTTTTGACTGACATAGAGATTTGCATCGGAAAACACTAGTATTACAATTTCCTAAAAAATTTTACGGTAGCCTATGTACAAGTATCACACAGTGCTGCGACAGCCTGGTTTTGTTTATCTCTTCACAAAATAAACAAAATTTTAGGGCGGGATTTATTTGCAGCACGGTCGAAGAAATCAAATTTCATGGGGCTTGTGTTGTATACTCACTAATACAAAAGAAAGAACAATCAAAAATTTAAGTGGCCAATTTGGTTTGGTTTTACTCGATCAGTACAACAAATAGATGCCTGAACAAATGTGACGAATTGTATATTTGAAACACAACCTACTAGATTTTATTATTTTTGTTTTTCCGATGCGCTTCGATCAAACATCAAGTGAATATGCATTGTGAAATCCGGCCAATTGAGATATTTACAAAGACTCTATTCAAATTCACTGATATTTTCTATCATGGTATCAATGTATGTGTGAGCATTTTATATACATTTTGACACTATCACCAAATTGTCAGGAGGCTATTTCACGATAAATTATCATAAAATTATTACGAAATGTCATCATTTTGAGGTTATGTTTCATCATTATAAATTTAATTTAAACTGTGAAGACATTAGTTTGTGTAAATTCGGGTGTCGATTCGTGAAAAAAAATTATTGGACAGACGTACGCAAGTATTGAGAAAATTAAATATATTAAAGAATAATTAACACAGAATATAGATTGAGTTAACTAAATATAACAAATATGTATGTCTTCACTCTGAAAACTAAATTTATAATGATGAAACATAACCTCAAAAAAGATGACATTTCGCAATAATTTCATTATAATTTATTGCGAAATAGCCTCCTGATAATTTGCTGATAGTGTCAAAATGTGGTATATAAAATACTCACACACGCATTGATACCATGATAGAAAATAACAGTGAATATGCATAGTGTAGACTCTGGGTTAGTTAGCGGGAACAAATTTATTCGTATTCTGTCACTTTAAAACATATTTAAGCCAAATAAACAAATCCATTAAATCTGGCAGTATGTTTTAATCACCTTACCAAAATGATCCGTTTTGTTTTTGTTATGTTGGTGGCCTATAAAATATTGAAAATTGTTAAATCCTCGATACTTAAATTAATGCATGCATAAACCTATCATCAACATCATTTTTTATTACAATTTACATTTTATTTTATATAGAGAACCCAAAAATTATATCCCGATAATAAAATAAAATTTTTATCAACCAAACTCATAAAAATATTTTTAAATCATAATGTAATATTATGATTATTATTTTTATTATTATTTTATAAAATCATAAATAATTAAATTTTATTTTATTATTTTTGTTTGTTATCTACACATACGTATAAAAATATTTAATTTTATTACTATTATTATTTTTGGTTGAAACATAAATTAATTCTTAATAAATTATTAATTTTCGCTATAATATAAAACAATTAAAAAATAAATAATTTTATTATTTTTTAATTAATTATAATAAATAATATATAAAAAAAATATTTTTTAAAGAAATATAAAAATAAAATTAAAAACATATAAAATTATTTTTATGTTTATTGAAAAATTTATTTTTATTGTCCTTGTACGCAATAATGACGATGACGAGGAGGAGGACGAGGACGATAATGAAAGTTTACTATTTTCATCAATTGTGCTACGATTTGAGTGCTGTATTGCTGCCGGCTTTTCACCTGGAATGAGTACAACAAAAAAAATACGTATAATTATTTTAATTACGAGTTTTTCACAATAATTTTTTAGTTCATTTTAATTATTTTATATGTTTTATGAGTTTACGTGCTTAATTTATTTTATGTTTAAAAAAAATTTAATTTGAGACTTTTTCTTTATTCAAATCGCATTTCGAACTGTGTCGGTAAAATTATGCTGGAAAAAGCGGAGATGGTGAGTGGTATTGGTACTAAGTAAATTTATAGTTATTCTCAAATTTCGTGAGCGGTTTATACTTTTTAAAGTATAATGTTTTCCAATAGGAAGGATATGATTTTTACGTGACGTTTCGGCAATTTGTAATATGTCATGATCTGTCATTTTTTATTTCATTCCAGAAATACCCCGCATAATACTACTTCGATCAGTACGGTTTCTCTATAGTACGGTTTTGAAATTTTCAAAAAAAAAATTGTTCTTGGAAAAATTTGTCCTACAGAAATAATAAATTCAAAAAAATTTTTTTTTTTTTTAAAATAAAATTTTTGGTATTTCCCCCTTGATTATGGATACATTAGCGAGCGCGTGCCCATAGACCAAAAATGTTAGTTTTCGATTTTTAATTGTAGAGTAAGGTTGACTTTTAATTATCCAAAAGTTTTAATTTAAAAAATAAAATGAGTGAAAAAAGAAAGTGTGAAAGTGACTCTACCACCAAAAAACGCAAATGGCTCACTTTAGAACAAAAGCTTAATGTTATTAAACTTCATGAAGAAGGTGCTTCTTTTGCTAAAATACGAAGAGAAAAAGGAATGAACGAGGCGTCAGTTCGAAAAATTGTGAAAAATAAAGATCAATACAAATCACAAGGTATATAGCTACAGCGTCTTATTTGTCAAAAGTAGTGACCAGAATTAGAAGCCCTCGAATAGTTTACATGGAGCGGCTATTATCTATATGGATAGAAGAACTTAATCAAAAACGTATTCCACTTAGTCAAATGGAAATTCAAGCAAAAGCACTAAGTCTTTACAAAGACTTGCAGACTAACGATGAAGTAGAAAACGAAGGCGCGGGAGCTAGTGAAACTTTTACGGCAAGTCGTGGATGGTTTTTTCGTTATAAGGAACGAACTGGTATTCACAATTTGCGTATTGTTGGTGAATCTGGAAGTGCATATAAAGAGGCTGCTTTAAGATATCCAGAAGAATTTTCTGAAATTATAGAAAAACACTTAATAAACATATTATAACACTTGTTTATTATTTCGCAAAAACCTTTTTTTTATTTTAAAAATTTGTTCAAAATGTTTAACGAAAAATCCTCGAGTTCTTAAGGGTTTATCAAAAAATAATTTGCCAGTATTGTGGCGTTCAAATAAAAAAGCGTGGGTTACAAAAATGTAAATGTTCAAATAACATTTCTTCCACCAAATACAACATCGTTACTTCAACCGATGGATCATGGTGTAAGAGATTTACCCCGCACTTTTTCACAAGCCATTAAAGCAACAACAGTAGAAAATGCACCTACTTTAACATAAGTTTGGAAGAGTTACAACATTAGAAATGTTATCGAAAATATAGGTGAAGCGTGGCATGAAGTAACACCAAACAATATGAGAGCCGTTTGGAAACATATCATCCCGCATTGTGCTAATGATTTCATTGGTTTTGCGTCGCATTTTTCGGAAGTTACCAATAACATAGTGGAGCTTGGACATCGACTTGGTTTCGAAGATCTGGATTCTGCCAATGTAATTGAATGCATTCAATCTAGCACGAACGAGCTCGATAATGAAACACTTATTAACATAGACGAGCAACGAGCTTAGGAAGAACAGAATGACAACTCAGACAACGATAACTGTGATGAAATGTCTGCAGAAGATTTAACGGCTGAACAGCTTTCAAATTATTGGAATGGTCGAAAAAGTTTCAGATCATATAATGGAAGTTGATTCTAATATCGAAAGGAGAGGAGAAACGAGTAAAAAAGATCCAGACATCGTTATTGCAATTAAAACATTAGAATTTAAAGTGAATTGTTTTTGTTTATCTTTTTTAAATTAACTTGTTTTATTTATTTATTTATTTAATTTTATTCACTTGTTTTTTTGTTCAGTTATTTTTAATAATTTTAGTCCTTTAACCTCATTCATAGGGGTATAGAGCCTGTAAATAGGCGCATAGGGCCCGAGTGCCTCGATTACTCCGGTTTCAAATAGTACGGCAAAATGGTGGAACCGATTAACCGTACTAAGCGAGGTATTCCTGTATTCAGTAATGTTTACAATTTCATCATGGTGAGATATACGCAAGAACAACGTTTACAAATTGCAATTACAAACGATAACGATTTTTTTAAGAAAATCATCTTCTCCGATGAGGCTCACTTTCATCTGAGTGGTGCGGTAAATAAACAAAACTGTTGATTCTGGTGCGAAGAAAATCCACAAATTATTGTTGTTTGGTGTGGTTTTTGGTCTGGTGGAATCATTGGTCCGTATTTTTTTCGAAATGCAGCTTGTAACACCGTTACTGTCAATGCAGGTCGGTATAGATCGATGATAACCAACTTTTTATGGCCGAAATTGGAAGAAGTTGATCTTGACAACATTTGGTTCCAACAAAATGGGGCTAGGTGTCACACAGCAAGTGCAACAATTGAATTAATGCGAGAAAAATTTGGATCATATCACTCTTATTGGAAAACCCTGTTGTTGATTGACCAACTACATTGACCAACCGACAAAATGGATTTTAAATGTCAGTAAACTAAAACTACATGAACTTTCATTATATTTTTCTCTTTTGTTAAAAAAGTGTCCATTAAACTGTAACTAATGTAAGAACAACCATGTGCAACTTTTACTTTTAAATGAACTAGTAGATCTGTAAACCGTAATTTTGATGGTTTTAAATCCGGATTGTACGAGAATATCTTCAAATTTCAAAATTTATCGATAATTCTGATATAATTATGCTACCCTAATGCTGCACCAGCGCTTGTAGCACAATCCAATGTAAATGGCACTGGAATTTTTTACAAATTAATTACAACATATTTACATATAGCTCAACTCCCAAAAATTTAGCCCTAAGGGGTGAAATTTAAAAAAAAACATATTTTTCGTCACACCACGTATTCTGCATTTCTGTGAATTTTTGTTGTATAGTGCTGGGGATGGTACAGAAATTTTTTTACAAATTAATTACAATAAAATGGCATAACTAAACCCCTAGAAAACTACCCCGAATGGGAGCAACCGTTTAAAACCATTGTATCGCACTGAAGGTGATACTAGAAGTTTTTACAAAATAATTTACAATATAGTGGAATAGTTCAATTGCCAAAATCTGCCTCTAAAAAGTGAAGCTCTTTAACACAATATTTCTCTGTAAAGGTCATACCTCTTAAATTTATCACAACAGCCCACACCCATGCAAACCGGTCATAATGCATCAAATTTCATTCCTCCAAAATGCATTGAACTTCCTCCCTATGCAAGAACAAGGTATCCCTGAATTTATTACAACAGCCCACACCCACAAAAATCGATACTAATGTATCGAACTTCCTTTCGATGCAAGAAATAGGTACCCTGAATTTATTACAAGCAGTATTGTGCGTCTACGCGTATTTCCAAATTGTCTACATGTTGGTGTCGAAAATAGCGTGGATAATTAATTGATTTTTGAGTAGAAAATGTCGAGAATTGGTAGAGTATGTAGACAAATCGTAGACAATGTAGATTACTGCTTTTTTGTGGTTTTTTCCATTGTTTTTCTGTGCAAAGGCGTCATCTTATATAGTTTTCCAGCTGTAAAATAAATTTAATTTTTATAAAACAAATAGGTGAATGAATTATATAGGTCAATCGATCTCATTGATATTGGTACAACCATAAGCGATTTCATTTTCAATAAAATTGAATTCTTTTATAGCTCTCGTTTCATACCAACCGTTTATACGATCCTGTAATATTTGCTGATTTGCAGTATCGATTCTATATTGGCGATGCTAGTGAGGTTTATCCAAACTAATCCCAAAAATACAGCCACACATACTTATTGTAATAGTTTTGGTGAAAGTAAACATTCAGGCGAATTTATATTGAGTAATTTAGAGGAGATGTGATGTTTTAATTGTCCTTAAGTACATTCCAATGTCATTCTAAGTATTTTCTAAGGATTTAGCATGAACTTCAGTAATACTGGTGGGCTACTGAAACAAAAAGGAGTATCCCAAGCTAGTTATATGATTTTTAATGGGTCTGACAGCGTGTTCCATGAGATTTAAACATGTGATTTTTTTAATGATCCTTAAGTACATTCCAAAGTCATTCTAAGTATTTTCAAGAATCACTGAAATTCATGCTAAATGCTTAAACACTTGAATGACTTTGGAATGTACCTAAGCATCATTGAAAAAATTACATTTTTAAAACTCATGGAACACTTTGTCAGACCCATTAAAAAATCATATAACTTGCTTGGGACACTCCTTTTCATTTCAGTAGTCCACCAGTATCAGTAAAGTTCATGCTAAATGCTTAGAAAATGCTTAGAATGACTTTGGAATGTACCTAAGGACAATTAAAACATCACATCTCCTCTAAATTACTCAATATAAATTCGCCTGAATGTTTACTTTCTCCATTCTATTACATTAAGCGTATTGTAGTTGCATTTTTTGGATTAGTTTGGATAAACTTCACTAGCATTATTGGTGTCGATATAATCCTTCCAAAAGGAATCCGAAAAATGGGAGAATCTTCTAAGATTTTCTTCTGGCCCAGCGGGTTTCATAGAAATTAATAATTTTCATTCTGGCTAAAATCGAGTTAGTTTTGTAACGAGATCAAATAAATTGTCGGTAGGCAATGTATATTCCTGAGCTTAATCGATTATCGTATCGCTGTATACGAGGCTAAATTTGGCTATGGTTTAAAAGAAAATCGCCGTTTCTTGAGCAACGTAGTTGGGATTACTCCAAACTTAGAAGAAATTAGTTTTTTTGAATGAGTTTACAGTTTCTGGTTGTGTTTTGACCCAAATTAAACGAAAAAAAAAATATTCTCGACAATGACTATAGTTTGCGCAAAACCGATTGTTTTATGTGGGGTTTCCAGAGTAAAATTATCTGATAACTGTGATTAATCTTGTCTTGAACCATCATGTCTTGAATCCATTTTGTTCAGGTTAGCTCAGGATTACATTTGTTCGAGAGATTCATCAATTGATTATCAATCGATATTTGTTCATAAGTTGTTGATAAAACAGCAAAAGCTTCATCGCCAACGTCAAGCAACCATTGCTTGGGTTAATCACAAGCCCTGTGAACTGGATAGGATTCAATGGACAATTATTCATTAATTCAAAATCAAAATGTTTACAGAAACGAATACTGAAATAATTCAAACCTTCAAATATCAACTTTCGACTATCTCACTCGAACACGAACCGGAAATTGAAACATCAGAACTCTAATAGAAACACGCATCAAAGCTGACACAATTAGAGAAAGAAATAAAAC
The DNA here is from genome assembly GCA_963691935.1 of Nephrotoma guestfalica. Lineage (NCBI taxonomy): Eukaryota > Metazoa > Arthropoda > Insecta > Diptera > Tipulidae > Nephrotoma > Nephrotoma guestfalica. Next base: position 213,495,686 of record OY829915.1, read on the forward strand.
ATTAGAAAATCGAAATTCGCAGCCTCAGTGAAGATGAAAATGTAGTGAAATAAACATAATCGAATTACCTGCATATTCCTTGAATGCAATGAATAAGGCGTCGGCCATATTAATAACAGCTTAAGCAAAGAAGGCACTAGTGGTCTGGTTTCTATAACCAGTTAATAGCAGAATAATCGTAGAATCGTAACAAGATTCCATTAAAAAAAACGAAACACAACCATAACTAACATTCAGTGAGACGCCCCAACAAAAGATGCAGCTTAAACAACCAAGGATTAGTTTTATGACTAACAACCAGCCACAATAGCATAATGGACACACGGATATCATGGATATTTCATTGAAAAAATTACAACAGATATAAAACCGACTTGACAACCATCAATGAGCCAACAAGCATGCGCGTAATAATAATGGTGAACGACTTGGCAGTAAATTTCCACCAAAAAAAATTTCAACACAAAAATATAGACAAATGTACATGGACATCATCTGATGGCAGAACAATGAACCAAATAGATCACGTAATGAACAACAAGAAATTCCTCACGCCATTACAAGATGTCAGGGCAGTGAGTGGTGAAGCCATTCACAATGACCACCAACAGGAAACATATCACAATTTAAAATTAAGCTTGTTGTAAAATGCAACAAGACAAATCGGAAGAAGTTTACCACCGACAAACTTTTAAAAGATGCCGACACAAGAAACACATTCTGAGAAACGCTTAAGCCCAGCCTGCAACACAAATGAAGAAGCAGCCATCAGTATAGAGCAACAGTGGAAACAAATCGAAGAAGCCTATATATCGAAATTGAAGAACGCCGGCAACTCAACGAAGATACACCGCGATAATTCAAAATGACAAATGACCGTAGAAAAAGTACTGGAAACGTTCTCAACATGCGCGTACTACATCAATGCGTGCAAAATGCCTACGACAGGCAATTAGAAAATTCACCGATATCCTACAAATACGAGATGCATCTGGTCAAATCTTAACACCAGATGAATTACAATTGAAGAGATAGAAGGAATATTTCGGTGAAAACATCACCAACGATACACAAATCTTCGACTTAACAACTTGTGCTAATAACAAAACAGTAAACAACCATCCACTAACGAAGGGGAAAGTCCAGCAATGCGCAAGTTAATGGTGTCATTGCTAAAATGAAGAATAATAAGACAAGGAACGGACAACATACAAACTGAAATATTCAAAGGAGACATATCGACAACTGCAAGAGCTCTAACACCAGTAATAACAGAAGTGTCGAATTCCGGTAGAATGGAAGGAAGGCTGGGAAGAGAATGCAAAAATTGGCAGGATATATCTCTCCCCAACATAACCATAAAGATATTAGCAATGATCATCCTAGATAAAATTTCACCGACAGTCAGACTTCGAACGTTCATTCGACACAATACACAGTCTGTTCCTGTCCAAATTAGTCGAACTCATAATAGAGTTCACTACAAAGGCAAGCAAAGTAAATCATAATGTAACAGCCAAATATTAGATAGTGGCATGAGAAAATTAGATAGCGAAAAATGGCATCCAATGGGAATTAACGGAGAAGTATGAACATTATTTGCATGAACACTTTTAATGCTTTGCCATTTTATTGCGTGGTAATGATGTTGAACATTGCAGTAGGTACAATTAACATTCTGCTTGCTCTAGGTTTGGTTAAAAATTTAACTGTATATAAAGCTCTACCTTTTAACGAAGGGTTCTGTAACTTTTTTTTTTTGAAATTGAATTGAAACAGCTAAAGCATACACCAAATTCCTATTGACCCAACGGACATTCCAACAACAGCAATTTCAACACCTTTTGGACTATTTTGAATTTTGTAGAATGACTTTCAGCATGCATTCAGCATTACGTGGACTCGACTTCTCTTTTGTATATGTGGACTACGTGCTCAATGAGTCTCGAAATTATGACGAACATCTCGCGCATATTAAAATTATTTTTACTAAATTAGAAGAACATGGACTGGTTGTAAATGTTGACAAATGCGTTCCGCAAAAACCGATATTATCTTTTTAGGTCATTTGGTAACTGGACAAGGTATATTACTGTCGCATGAATGGGTTCAAGTCATCAAAGATTTAGAACGACCAAAGACAACTTTTATCGACGCTTCATTCCGGGTGCCGCCGCTGCGTTCGATAACTGTAAAATTGAACTTACGGACACTACTTTACTCAGCACCTCTGGCCGTCATGGTTGACGCTTCCGATACGGCGATCGGAGCGGTGGTCCGGCAGTTAGTATCGGACACTTGGCAACCACTCGGTTTCTTTTCGGTACGTCTTAGTGACACGCAAAAAAGATACAGTGCTTATGATCGTGAACTTTTTGCGGCTTGTTCGGGAAAGTCGTTTATTCATGCTTTATATCGATCATAAGCTACTTGTCTACGTTTTTAATCAGAAATCCTGTTCCTTTTCCTGCATCTCCTCGTCAATTTCGACATTTAGATTTCATTGGTCAATTCACGACCGATATTCAGCACATCCCTAAACTGGATAACATTGTCTCAGATACTCTTTCACGCATTAATCAAATTTCTATTCCGAAAGTATTGATTATGCTATCATCGCAGATGTTCAGACCAATAACGAAGAACTTCAAGAAATTTTAAGGAGTAACTCTGTTCTCAAATTTGAGAAAATTCAAAAAAATTAATTAATTAATTAATTTATTGCGATATTTCTTCCACTACACCTAAGACATTTATTCCCCTAAATTTCCAAAAACAAGTTTTCGAGGCTTTTCATAATCTTTTTCATTCTGACGTCAAAGCTTCCATTTCCAGCTTTCCATGACTCAGAATGTCATCTGGCCGGCGATTAAAAAAAACGTTCAGAAAATGGCTCACAGTTGTGTAGCTTGCCAAAAGGCTAAAATCTCTCGACATACAAAATCTCCGCTTGTTAACTATAAATTAACTTCAAACGCTTTTCGATTATTCACCTCGATATCATTCGCCAGTTTCTGATAATCAGCGGTATTGCGTTACATTGATTGATAGATACACTCGCTGGCCCGAGGCGGTTTCAGTTCCGGATATAGTAGAAGAACAACTAATTACGATCCAAAATGTAATGGCATGATCGAGAGATTGCATTGGGTCGTAAAACCTGCCATTATGTGCTACGACCGATCTGATTGGGCTAGTGTTCTTCCTGCAATCTTACTTGGACTACGAACGACTTACAGTGACGAACTAAAAGCTACTCGAACGATCAAATTTTAAATCGGACTTTATTACGAACTTAAGACGACACTGATGAAATTCGACCTGTACCGACTTCTTGACATACTACGGACAAAATTTTCATCAGTAAAGATCTGCTGACTTGCTCTCACGTTTTCTTTTCTCACTGCAACCACCATATACGGGACCGTATTTGGTTATCGATCATACAGACAAATTTTTCACTTTGGATCTGAACGGACGGCACGCCAAAATTTCCATCGACCGGCTCAAACCGTATTACTCTGACAATCAATCAGAAATTACGGACGCACCATACAAACTGGATTACTTTTACCGACTCACGAACCAGAACTTATTATTTCGGCTGACGGACCTAAATTATCTATCGAGGAACCTAAGTTCGCAAAAAGGTTCGTTTTGATCTTAAACGGTTACAAGATCAGGTCGTGTATAGAATAACTTTAAAACAACTGAGAGATAAATTCCAAAATAATCATCAAATTGTTGTTTCTACGGAATGTTTGAGAAAACACTTAGATGGGTTTATACGTTGAAAAACATTCGAAGAGAGCCAGAAAGAGCAAACATTGAAAGCAATAAAATAAAACGATGTGATTACGTTCACAAACTCTAGAACATCAATCAAACAATACACCCATACTCTACATGGATGAAACTAATTTCAATTTATATATATCGAGAACCAAAGGTCGTTCCAAAAAAGGAACTCGTTGCACTCACATTACAGCAGACAGTCGAGGATCCAATATACATGTAATTGGATGTATAGGTAATATTCGTTAAGAGGCGCATTTAAGAAACCAGAAGCAAAATAATTCATACGTCGTTGTCTTCGGAATGCTCAAAATATATATAGAACTTCAATCGTAATGGTGATTGATAGAAGAAGAATTTCTTGATAATCACCTACTAAGACTCGCACCATATAGTCCAATGTTAAAAGCAATTGAATATGTTTGGTCAAACTTAAAATCTGGAGTCAAAAGCGATTTAACTATCCAATTACCGCGAATCCTAGCTGATGAAGGTAGATCAAATTTAACACAAACAGAGTTCCGTCTACCACGGCTAGAACATATAATTCGCGAAAACATAACTACGAAGATTACTGTTCCTAATTGTAATCGGCACGTCGCTCATATTCAAAATTTTATACCAGACGCTATAAATATGAATGACATAACTTTTTAATTCATAATTTTATTAATAAATTTTTAATAAATATATTTTAAATTAACTGGAATAAATTATTTATTTTTTAATGCCATTTTGAAATTGTTTAGTCCCAATTTGGAATTGTTTATTCCCATTTTGAAATTGTTTAGTCCCAATTTGAAAATGTTTAGTTACAATTTGGAATTGTTTAGTCTCAATTTGAAATTGATTAGACCCAATTTGAAAATGTTTAGTTCCAATTTGAAATTGTTTAGTCCCAATTTGAAATTGTTTATTCCCAATTTGAAATTGTTTTGTCCCAATTTGGAATTGTTTAGTCCCATTTTGAAATTGTTTAGTCCCAATTTGAAAATGTTTAGCTACAATTTGGAATTGTTTAGTCTCAATTTGAAATTGATTAGTCCCAATTTGAAAATGTTTAGTTCCAATTTGAAATTGTTTAGTCCCAATTTGAAATTGTTTATTCCCAATTTGAAATTGTTTAGTCCCAATTTGGAATTGTTTATTCCCATTTTGAAATTGTTTAGTCCCAATTTGAAAATGTTTAGCTACAATTTGAAATTGTTTAGTCCCAATTTGAAATTGTTTATTCCCATTTTGAAATTGTTTAGTCCCAATTTGAAAATGTTTAGTTACAATTTGGAATTGTTTAGTCTCAATTTGAAATTGATTAGTCCCAATTTGAAAATCTTTAGTTACAATTTGAAATTGTTTAGTCCCAATTTGAAATTGTTTAGTCCCAATTTGAAAATGTTTAGTTACAATTTGAAATTGTTTAGTCCCAATTTGAAAATGTTTAGTTACAATTTGAAATTGTTTAGTCCCAATTTGAAATTGTTTAGTCCCAATTTGAAATTGTTTAGTCCCAATTTGAAATTGTTTATTCCCAATTTGAAATTGTTTAGTCCCAATTTGAAAATGTTTAGTCCCAATTTGGAATTGTTTAAACCCAAATTGAAATTGTTTATTCCCAATTTGAAATTGTTTAGTCCCAATTTGAGAATGTTTAGTTACAATTTGGAATTGTTTAGTCCCAATTTGAAATTGTTTAGTCCCAATTTGAAAATGTTTAGTTACAATTTGAAATTGTTCAGTCCCACTTTGAAATTGTTTAGTTCCAATTTGAAATTGTTTAGTCCCAATTTGGAATTGTTTATTCCCATTTTGAAATTGTTTAGTCCCAATTTGAAAATGTTTAGCTACAATTTGGAATTGTTTAGTCCCAATTTGAAATTGATTAGTCCCAATTTGGAATTGTTTATACCCATTTTGAAATTGTTTAGTCGTCCCAATTTGAAATTGTTTAGTCCCAATTTGAAATTGTTTAGTCCCAATTTGAAAATGTTTAGTTACAATTTGAAATTGTTTAGTCCCAATTTGAAATTGTTTAGTCCCAATTTGAAAATGTTTAGTTACAATTTGAAATTGTTTAGTCCCAATTTGAAATTGTTTAGTCCCAATTTGAAATTGTTTAGTCCCAATTTGAAATTGTTTATTCCCAATTTGAAATTGTTTAGTCCCAATTTGGAATTGTTTATTCCCATTTTGAAATTGTTTAGTCCCAATTTGAAAATGTTTAGTTACAATTTGGAATTGTTTAGTTACAATTTGAAATTGATTAGTCCCAATTTGAAAATGTTTAGTTACAATTTGGAATTGTTTAAACCCAAATTGAAATTGTTTATTCCCAATTTGAAATTGTTTAGTCCCAATTTGAAAATGTTTAGTTACAATTTGGAATTGTTTAGTCCCAATTTGAAATTGATTAGTCCCAATTTGAAATTGTTTAGTTACAATTTGAAATTGTTTAGTCCCAATTTGAAATTATTTATTCCCAATTTGAAATTGTTTAGTCCCAATTTGGAATTGTTTATTCCCATTTTGAAATTGTTTAGTCCCAATTTGAAAATGTTTAGTTACAATTTGGAATTGTTTAGTCCCAATTTGAAATTGTTTATTCCCAATTTGAAATTGTTTAGTCCCAATTTGGAATTGTTTATTCCCATTTTGAAATTGTTTAGTCCCAATTTGAAAATGTGTAGTTACAATTTGGAATTGTTTATTCCCAATTTGAAATTGTTTAGTCCCAATTTGGAATTGTTTATTCCCATTTTGAAATTGTTTAGTCCCAATTTAAAATTGTTTAGTCCCAATTTGAAAATGTTTATTTACAATTTGAAATTGTTTAGTCCCAATTTGAAATTGTTTAGTCCCAATTTGAAAATGTTTAGTTACAATTTGAAATTGTTTAGTACCAATTTGAAATTGTTTAGTCCCAATTTGAAATTGTTTAGTCCCAATTTGAAATTGTTTAGTCCCAATTTGAAAATGTTTAGTTACAATTTGAAATTGTTTAGTCCCAATTTGAAATTGATTAGTCCCAATTTGAAAATGTTTAGTTACAATTTGAAATTGTTTAGTCCCAATTTGAAAATGTTTAGTTACAATTTGGAATTGTTTAAACCCAAATTGAAATTGTTTATTCCCAATTTGAAATTGTTTAGTCCCAATTTGAAAATGTTTAGTTACAATTTGGAATTGTTTAGTCCCAATTTGAAATTGTTTATTCCCAAGTTGAAATTGTTTATTCCTAATTTGGAATTGTTTATTCCCATTTTGAAATTGTTTAGTCCCAATTTGAAATTGTAAAGGTATAGATCAAAATACCCGAGTAATCGAGTAGTGAAAATTTGATAAAATTACCCGGGTACCCGAGTAATCAATACTCGGCATTGAAAACTCTTCCGACCACATGCAGTCCTAGTTTCGATATACGAGGTATATAAGGATCTGGGCGCCCTCGGTTGTTTTGGCTCTTTTTTAGTTATCTAAAGAAATATGGGGCAGCCAACTCTGCTTAACGTGCTATAACTAACGTGTTGATTTTTGAATGAAGTCGTACTTTCAGTGGTTGCTTACTGCACACTTAGGCCAATTTTTAGGACCATTGTGATACCACTCATTCACTCCACATCATTAACCCACCTACTTCACCTACTCACACAACTACAGTATAAAACCTGCAGATTGCAAACTCCATGTCAACCTGTACATTGACATGGAAGGTGGGTCGGCGCGTGACACGGAATTCTGCACTCCATCAGAGGGTCTTAGTTGTATTTATTAGCATCACCGATCGTAATCGATGATGAAAATTCGATTTGCATCTAGCCTCTGATGGGATTCGAACCCAGCTCCTCCCGGTCCAAGTGCCGAAGCTTTAATCACTGCACCACTTGTCCGGTTCCCACACTAAAATTGTTTTGAAAAGTTTATCTCAGATGTCCAAAAATATTATTCAAAACTAATCTTGATTATTATCTTATGATTTCAGGTATCACATTGTCAGCTAGATTGAATAAAGTACGCCATTCGTACCATACCCGCACTTTGCGATTTCTCTTTGTACATTTTGCACAGTCTAGGTGAAAGACTAAATCCATAATTAACGCTAATTTTGGTTGGATTCAACCAGTTGTTACGTACGTCAAACGGCGGTTTCTACTGGAATAGCACGTAAACCAAAGTAAGAATAATGACGTGTTTTCAAATTTATCACGATTTTATAGAAATACAATTTTTTTTTTATATATGTGCACTGTGTGTATGATATCATGCCCTGCGCTCAAAATAATTTGTTATCAACACTAATTTTAGATATTTGTGTAAATTAAATTTGATTTATTTAAAGTGTTTAAATTACTTAAGATCGCACGATAAGAAAGTCAAATAAACGTAAATTACGGTATATGATGGATGACGTTCGTCTAATTTTTTTTCGGTCAAATTTGTTTGCGATTTAACGAGCACCAAATTAGAGAGCTGGGTTTTGTGTGTTTAGTTGGAACAAAACGTTCGTGGCTTAAAAACCAAAAAATTGTGCTGAATAAAATTTGCTTAAAATTAAAATGGTACATTTATATAGAAAGAAATAATTAATTAATTAATTAATTTTATTTTAATTTATTGTAAGCAGGACGCCGAAAATACCAAACCAACTGAACAAACAAAAGTTATTTGTGGTAAAGTGGCGGCCGAATGGAAAACTAAGGCTGGAATCACAAAAACAAATAATGAGAAATTGGAACAGTGAATATTGTGTTGGGACTGCGGGCCCCGTAATTGATGTGTGTTATGATGTGAATGGTTTTTGTATTTATTTCGTTGTTAATAAAAAAAATTTATAAGCAAATGATTGAAAACCTTACCTCTCAGCACGTGCACCAGAATACTGGAACGTTCTGCATTCGAAGGTACGCACGTATAGTTTCCCGCGTGCTTCGAGTGCACCTCCTTAATTGTTAATATACTAATTGATGCTACGACTAGGTGTGACGGTTGTGATGGTGGCTGTTGCTGGACACTCTCATACTTTTCAAGTATTCGCTTTGTTGATTCACTTGGATAGTCATAATCGTAATTTTTACTGCTCGTATAATTCGTATGGCTATTATAATTATTTGTATTTACATATAAACTATTATTAACATTATTACTATTACTATTTATATTATTATAATTGTTATAAAAATGATTTGTTGACTCTAGTGTTGTTACGGTGAAACCACTTTGTGTATCGTAGTTGATCATATTGTTGTTATGATACCTGGAATTAGAAGAAAACGTAAAGTGGGTTAGTCAAAGTGCGACATTTTATAATTTGGACCTTAATTTTATTGCTGATTACTAGTTCAATAAAGAGGCTAATCGTTAACCAATATAAATACATAAACATAATATTGCTAGCAGAGAAGCTAATTCATGAACATAAAATGTAAATTTAACTATAAAAAAAATGTATCGATTATTTTCGCAGTCATGTACGTTATGCCATTTTAAAGAGTGTTTTTCTAGAGGTTAATTGGATAGATAATTTTATGCTATTAATGCTTGAATATGATTTCAGGCATGTGGCCGCCGTGGCTGGCGCGTATATGGCGTAATCTGGAGGTTCAATTTTCCATCACTCATAGCAGCCTTTGCGGCCGTATAAGCTAATAAGTCGCCGAATGTTGTGTTCCAAAGTTAGTTCACCGTCGATTGTATCATTCCGCCCATCATCGTCAAAAGAAGACATTGAGGTTGTGATTCCGCCGGCCCATAAAGCGCACCAACCAGTGATTTTCTCTGAATGGAATGATGTTTCGGCAAAGGCTTATGAATTATCTTCACTACAAATCCGACAATATGGTTTATTCGTACTCATTCAACCAAAAGTGAGCTTCATCGGCGTGTGCGATGGTCGGAAGGCTTTAATCCTTGTACAAGTTGAGTTTTGTAAGCACGTACACCAAGATTCTTAGATTGAATCTTTCATAATGTGGATGGACGCAACTCCAGTTGCTGAGAACGACGTCGAATTGATTGATTTGTGTCATTGTGACACGCACTGTATGACGCCATACTGAATGCGTATTATCATTTAGAGTATTCGTGGTGCGAACACGATCCATAGGTAACCGAATTACCCGCTCTGATGGACGATCATGACGACCGTCAAATTAACGTAATGCAAGATGAGTTTGGCGAACCGAACCATGATTCTGATAAAAAAATTCAACAATTTGTCAAACAAAACAGTGTTGCCAACTTAAAGATGTGAACCTCTAAAAAAACACCCTTTACAAGTTAAATAGAATTTCACTGGACCATTTGGTAATCTAAAGTATTATTAATGAATTATTTATGTCTTGTACACATTTATTGGGTACATATACAGGAACACTTTATTTAACGTACGAGCTATACATAATTTTTATGACTGGGTGGTTTTTGAAAATTCGCCTCTTGTAGTATTTTCTCGCTGTTTGATGTTTAACGCTCCCAACCTCGAATTATTTTTTCGAGAAACTATCGATACGCCTAAGCAGTGAAGCGAAGAGACTGTCTGAGTTCTTATAAGAGCTACCTAAGTCATTAGCCCCTACAATTCGATGCAAACTAAATATTGAATGGTTATAAATTCTGCGATAATATATTGGCTCTTTCAATAGAGACTATACCCATGATTTCACGTCCCTTAAGCTAGCAGAACCCATACAGCAGAACATTACAAGATAGTATGAATAATTTTAGGCTAATAATAGGCTAATTAAATGCTCTACTAAAAAATTTTGGGCTCCACCCCTTCCAACAAAAACGATGGGTTCTGCTAGCTTTAGAAAAAGTTAGCAGAACCCATATCGAAAAATATTTTAAAAACAATTGGAAAATTAAAGGTTAATTTTAGGCTAATTAAATGCCCTATGTAAATTTTATTATTCTGCTCATTCTAGAAAAGGCATAAGGTTTTATCATTTCAGAGCTAGCAGAACCCAAATCGAAAATCGAACCAAAACCGAAATTGGAACCCAAAACAAGATCAATTAACATGCAAATAATTTTAGGCTCATTATGGCCTAATCAAATGCCCCATTAACAAATTTTGGGCTCCACTAGTTCTTGACCAAACTTCAGGTCATTTAATCTAAAGCTAGCAGAACCCAAATCGAAAATCGGACCAAAACCGAAATTAGAACCCAAAACAAGATCAATTAACATGCAAATAATTTTAGGCTCATTATGGCCTAACCAAATGCCCCATTAAAAAATTTTGGGCTCCACTAGTTCTTGACCAAACTTCAGGTCATTTAATCTAAAGCTAGCAGAACCCAAATCGAAAATCGGACCAAAACCGAAATTAGAACCCAAAACAAGATCAATTAACATGCAACTAATTTTAGGCTCATTATGGCCTAACCAAATGCCCCATTAAAAAATTTTGGGCTCCACTAGTTCTTGACCAAACTTCAGGTCATTTAATCTAAAGCTAGCAGAACCCAAATCGAAAATCGAACCAAAACCGAAATTGGAACCCAAAACAAGATCAATTAACATGCAAATAATTTTAGGCTCATTATGGCCTAATCAAATGCCCCATTAACAAATTTTGGGCTCCACTAGTTCTTGACCAAACTTCAGGTCATTTAATCTAAAGGTAGCAGAACCCAAATCGAAAATCGGACCAAAACCGAAATTAGAACCCAAAACAAGATCAATTAACATGCAAATAATTTTAGGCTCATTATGGCCTAACCAAATGCCCCATTAAAAAATTTTGGGCTCCACTAGTTCTTGACCAAACTTCAGGTCATTTAATCTAAAGCTAGCAGAACCCAAATCGAAAATCGGACCAAAACCGAAATTAGAACCCAAAACAAGATCAATTAACATGCAACTAATTTTAGGCTCATTATGGCCTAACCAAATGCCCCATTAAAAAATTTTGGGCTTCACTAGTTCTTGACCAAACTTCAGGTCATTTAATCTAAAGCTAGCAGAACCCAAAACGAAAATCGGACCAAAACCGAAATTAGAACCCAAAACAAGATCAATTAACATGCAAATAATTTTAGGCTCATTATGGCCTAATCAGATGCCCCAATACGGGTGTGAAGTATGTCCTAACTTTGTCCTAACCTTAAGAAATGTGTATGTATGGGTTAAACTCTCGTTATAACGAATTTTAAATTTTAAAATTATTTTATATGTAAATTGGGACTTTGTCCTAACTTTGTCCTAAAATTACAAAAACAAAATTTAGGACAAACTTCACGCGTGTGTCCACGAGCGTGAAGTTTGTCCTAAAATTGTCCTTACTATTTTATCATGAGTATGTATTAGTTAATCTCTCGTTATAATGAATTATAATATTTGTAATATTTGACATACGTACAGTAAACGCTCGATTTAATGGACTAATTGGGGATGTCCGTTAAATCCGAATGTTTTTTAATTTAATCGATTCGATCGAATTTAATCTAGGACAGAGCTCAGCCATTTCTTAGCCGATTATGGTGGGATTGGGAATGTTGGTTAAAATGGGATTCTTAAATTATTTTTGGAAGAACTTCTGGAATATGGCCACCTGGGACGGAACTCATCCATTTCTTAACCGATTATGATCGGATTGGATATACTGGATGGAAATGGGATTCTTAAATTATTTTGGGAAGGAGTTCTAAAATATGACCACTTTGGACGGAACTCGATCAATTCTTAACAGATTATGATGGAATTGGCTATGTTGGATGAAAATAGGATTCTTAAATGATTTTTGGAAGGAATTCTGAAATATAGCCGCTAGGGACCGAACTCGATCAATTCTTAAACGATTATGATGGGATTGGGAATGCTGGATGGAACTGAGATTCATAAACAGGGTTTTGAAGAAGCCCTGAAATATAGCCATCTGGGCCAAAAAAAAAACTAAAGAAGGCTAAACATAAGTTTCAGATTTGTAAATAAATTCCAAATAAAAAATATTTCTACCCGTATGCGATTTACGAATATAGATTGAACGGCTTGCATTTGGTGCTGATATTAATATTAGAAGCGATTAATGGTACCGTGACGTATATCGTTAGATTCGTTGGAGTGTCTTCTATCACCCGACCAACATACAGAAAAATCCTATGACCTTTTACGGAAATATCTCATTTTCCGTATTACCTTCCATGCGATTTACGAGTATAGATTGAACGGCTTGCACTTTGTGCTGATATTAATGTTAAAAGCGATTAATGGTGCCGTGACGTATGTCATTAAATTCGTTGGAGTGTATTCGATCACCCAACCAACATACAGAAAAATCCTATGACCTTTTACGGAAATATCTATCAATTTATTTGGGTTCTGCTAGCTTTAGATTAAATGACCTGAAGTTTGGTCAAGAACTAGTGGAGCCCAAAATTTGTTAATGGGGCATTTGGTTAGGCCATAATGAGCCTAAAATTATTTGTATGTTAATTGATCTTGTTTTGGGTTCTAATTTCGGTTTTGGTCCGATTTTCGTTTTGGGTTCTGCTACCTTTAGATTAAATGACCTGAAGTTTGGTCAAGAACTAGTGGAGCCCAAAATTTTTTAATGGGGCATTTGGTTAGGCCATAATGAACCTAAAATTATTTGCATGTTAATTGATCTTGTTTTGGGTTCTAATTTCGGTTTTGGTCCGATTTTCGATTTGGGTTCTGCTAGCTTTAGATTAAATGACCTGAAGTTTGGTCAAGAACTAGTGGAGCCCAAAATTTGTTAATGGGGCATTTGATTAGGCCATAATGAGCCTAAAATTATTTGCATGTTAATTGATCTTGTTTTGGGTTCCAATTTCGGTTTTGGTTCGATTTTCGTTTTGGGTTCTGCTACCTTTAGATTAAATGACCTGAAGTTTGGTCAAGAACCATAATGAGCCTAAAATTATTTGCATGTTAATTGATCTTGTTTTGGGTTCTAATTTCGGTTTTGGTCCGATTTTCGATTTGGGTTCTGCTAGCTTTAGATTAAATGACCTGAAGTTTGGTCAAGAACTAGTGGAGCCCAAAATTTGTTAATGGGGCATTTGATTAGGCCATAATGAGCCTAAAATTATTTGCATGTTAATTGATCTTGTTTTGGGTTCTAATTTCGATTTTGGTGCGATTTTCGATTTGGGTTCTGCTAGCTTTAGATTAAATGACCTGAAGTTTGGTCAAGAACTAGTGGAGCCCAAAATGTTTTAATGAGACATTTGGTTAGGCCATAACGATCCTAAAATTATTTGTATGTTAATTGATCTTGTTTTGGGTTCTAATTTCGGTTTTGGTCCGATTTTCGTTTTGGGTTCTGCTACCTTTAGATTAAATGACCTGAAGTTTGGTCAAGAACTAGTGGAGCCCAAAATTTTTTAATGGGGCATTTGGTTAGGCCATAATGAGCCTAAAATTATTTGTATGTTAATTGATCTTGTTTTGGGTTCTAATTTCGGTTTTGGTCCGATTTTCGATTTGGGTTCTGCTACCTTTAGATTAAATGACCTGAAGTTTGGTCAAGAACTAGTGAAGCCCAAAATTTTTTAATGGGGCATTCGATTAGGCCATAATGAGTCTAAAAATATTTGCATGTTAATTGATCTTGTTTTGGGTTCTAATTTCGGTTTTGGTCCGATTTTCGATTTGGGTTCTGCTAGCTTTAGATTAAATGACCTGAAGTTTGGTCAAGAACTAGTGGAGCCCAAAATTTTTTAATGGGGCATTTGGTTAGGCCATAATGAGCCTAAAATTATTTGCATGTTAATTGATCTTGTTTTGGGTTCTAATTTCGGTTTTGGCCCGATTTTCGATTTGGGTTCTGCTACCTTTAGATTAAATGACCTGAAGTTTGGTCAAGAACTAGTGGAGCCCAAAATTTGTTAATGGGGCATTTGATTAGGCCATAATGAGCCTAAAATTATTTGCATGTTAATTGATCTTGTTTTGGGTTCCAATTTCGGTTTTGGTTTGATTTTCGATTTGGGTTCTGCTAGCTTTAGATTAAATGACCTGAAGTTTGGTCAAGAACTAGTGGAGCCCAAAATTTTTTAATGGGGCATTTGGTTAGGCCATAATGAGCCTAAAATTATTTGCATGTTAATTGATCTTGTTTTGGGTTCTAATTTCGGTTTTGGTCCGATTTTCGATTTGGGTTCTGCTAGCTCTGAAATGATAAAACCTTATGCCTTTTCTAGAATGAGCAGAATAATAAAATTTACATAGGGCATTTAATTAGCCTAAAATTAACCTTTAATTTTCCAATTGTTTTTAAAATATTTTTCGATATGGGTTCTGCTAACTTTTTCTAAAGCTAGCAGAACCCATCGTTTTTGTTGGAAGGGGTGGAGCCCAAAATTTTTTAGTAGATCATTTAATTAGCCTATTATTAGCCTAAAATTATTCATACTATCTTGTAATGTTCTGCTGTATGGGTTCTGCTAGCTTAAGGGACGTATGATTTCTCAAATTTTAAAATTGATCATAAATGAAAATTTATAAGTAACACGGAACAATGTAACACGGAATTAAACATTAATGCATGTAGAAGTCAAACTGGGTTGAAATTAGTTATGGAAAACATTACCAAAATCTTTCTTGTTTTCATATCCCTTGAACGGACATCGATGTATGCACGGTAATCTTCCAGCTATCTCGAATCAACGTTCTCGCCCTTTGCTTTCGACAGCCTATTATTTTTTTGTAACGTATACAGCAGTGTTGTGCGTCTACGCGTATTTTGGAATTTTCGACGCCATGTCGTCGATAATTGCGTCGACAATTGGCATTGAATATGTCGAGAATGTAGATAATTGTAAAATGTTTGTTATATTTGTTTAACTTTTTACTTTTAAAATTTAATATATTAAGATTAATTTGAATATTATCTATTAGTTTTTGACATATGCAAATCATTTTAAACCACATTGTAAATTACATATCGTCGTTAACAATGCAATAGTGTGTATCTACGGTTTCAGTTTTTTACAGGAGGCGAAAAAAACTTTTTGATTTTTCTCTAGTTAAATGAAAATTAAATTACAAAATTCTAGATTTGACAAGCTGCAAACCTGTTTGGGTGGAACTGAAACTATGGAACAAGTCAAACAGTAGCGATCTTAAGGGTAATGTAATAAAATGAATTTGACGAATTTTGCAGTTATACACTATTGCATTGTTACCGACGATATGTTAAATTGCCTTTCATTAAAAGAAGCACATTAGAAATAGAGAAGCTTGTCCTTCTCTTTGGAGCATTGCTAAATTTTACAGTATTGAGTTTGATTTATCATATAAAACTTTATAATTACAAACTGCTTCGTTTATTATACTGTGTGCTTTAATCGACTTAACTGAATTTACTAAGCTAAATATTGAAGCTTTTACTACTTTTCACTATGAAGCCAATGAAAATTTAATTTTCTAGGATATTTTTCGATGACTTTGAAACTAGACACACAGACAACAAATTTTATTTTAATGACAACTGGCTTTTGAAATATCACCAACTTCTGATCTGAATATAGTTTAGTCAATTGTGTGGATTAAGGCAAGCCGTTTATTATAAGTTGGCCGTATGACAATGACAATGCATTAGCTTTGGCCGTATTAGTTTCAATACTTAAGTCGGCCTATAGGCCTTCAAATATATGCTATTTCTTTGTGCCTAAAACTAGGAAACTTATTTCAAAATATAGTTTATGTAATAAATAAATATAGGTGACTAGGTAGCATGAACATTTTTGCTTGAGCTTGATCTACCTATTTTGAAATTTCTGTCAAAGCACAATATAAAATGTATTTTAATATTTAATTTAAAGGAAAATTATTGAGCAAATTCTGCTGCGTGCCTTAAATGACTAAACTGACTAATAATTGACAATCACCAATTTAAAAAGGGCAAAGTTTCAAAATTAGGTATACCATCAAGTCATGCCGAGTAAATTAATTTACGCCACCACATACAACTGAATTTGAATTATATAACTTGATGTCAATGGCAAATGGAGGGCGTGTCAGTGAATATGGAACGGCAAGTCAAATAGTATTCTTTTGCAGCCTGTCATATACGATTCATATAAGACCTGTCATCTGTATTAGTCCCGCTCTCTGATAAAATTCTGGGGAATACGTCTTACTAATTTCAATTTTATTATTATTTTAAATAAATCATTAGAACTGAAATTCTCAATTACGAATTCGTACAAATTATTAAAATATCAAAGTTTTTTGGATGTCAACTTGATTGGTGTTGCAGATTCAGTATGATGTTAATTGGTGAGTTTAGTAGTTAACCATTATAGTATACAATATAATTTGTTTGGCTGCTACCGACCGACTTAAACTACTATAGCTGACACCCCAAAACAACTTTAATATTTATATAATTTGAATGAACCATTGTGATTCAAAATTGATAATTTTAGTTGTTGATTTAAATATTTAAAACAATATTAAAATTAAAACAAATAGGACGTATTCCCTGCATGCACAACTCGTATATAGAATTTTATCAAAGAGCGAGATTAATGTAGAAGCGTGACTTGTCTGAGATGATTAGTATATGACAGGTCATGTATCAATCGTGTATAGCAATAATTATGCACAATTTATGATTTCTCCAAATGATAAAACCCAACGTAGGTACAAATTAACTGTGCAATATCTGGGTCAGTATACAGCTGAATTATTAATAAAAAATTTCTCTATAAATTGTACAAACAATTATTTTTGAAGGACCTAATATTGTTTATTACTCGTATATCGAACGTCAAACTTAATAATAATATTCTAATTTATAAGTTTTACATATGGTTTCTAATCGATAATTTTGCGTGAAGATAACAGACGCGTCCTTTGCTAAGTTTAATACTATCCGGAAAAAAATATTGAAATTGAAAGAAAAACGTAAATTCTATCCCAAAATATTTTTGTTGCTCTTTTGCGGAAATCCTGACATAACCCCTTCGAGAATTTGACCTTGAAAGGTAGGTCTATCTATCTCCTAAGCCATATCAGAAGCTCATTTTGGAAGCATGACTATAAGCTCCCGATTTGGAGCAATTTGTGCTAGAGGTTTGATATGAAAAATCGGAAATTTACGCTTAAAAGTTAGGTCCATCTACCACCCAAATGAAACCAGATGCTCATTTTTAAATCATGACTGTAAGATCCCGATCTTAAGCAATTTCATATCAGACCTGAAGTTCATTAAAACCATCAGGATCTTATAGTTATGATTCCAAAAAGAGCTTCTGGGATAACTTAGAAGATGGATGGACGCAAATAATTTATTAATTTAATAGGTTTCTCATTTCAAACCCAAACCACATTGAAACCATAAGGACAAATTGCTTAATATCGGGATCCTGTAGTCAAGATTTCAAAAAGGTCTTCTGATATGATCTGGGTGATGTAGATGGGCCTAAATTTTACGCTCAAATTTTCGATGGGGTTATTTATCTCTAAGATTTTAGCAAAACAATTTATTAATTCAATTTGGCCCCTCAGCCTAGGGTACCAAGAGGGCGCTTTAAAAGTAGCAAAGTTCAACTGGAGACCAAATGCCAGTGGTATAACTTGGCAAAAACAAGCAATGAGTACAACTAATACGGAATATAATACGAGATGCTGCCAAATCCACATTCTTCGGAGGCTGGCTCAATGGATGAGGTGGGCCAATCATTGTTTAACCCATTTGGACAAAGCTCCAAATTACCAAGAACACCAAGAACTTCAACTGGAAATATCATTCAGTTCGCGAAGGAAAACGCGACTTTACAACTAAATTGAAACAAAAATTTACAATTTTAAAAAGGAAAGCCTAATAGTCACCAGAAATGGTCCAAAAGAGAAATTGCCTCCACCAATAATTGTCGTTGGGATAGCTTATTTCTCTACTATACAATCGATTATGAAATCGGTTACGGTAGCCGAGTACAAACTCATATCACTAAACAATGGCGTCTGGAGAATTAATGTTGCAAACTTTGAAACCTATAGAGCTTTGGCTACAAAGCTAAATTCCGAGGGGCATCAATGTTTTACCTATGAGGATAAGATTGATTGTCTAATCAAAGTAATATTTAAAGGTCGTCATTCAACCGGCACAAAAGAGGAAATTATTGAAGATCTCAAGCAAAAGGGTTATCAAATAGAAAGAAAAAATTAACACTGAACTAAGAGTTCAAATCAACAAAATGGGGCTTGCACTATATTTATGCTCACTTTTAATAACAAACAAAAAATGGAAAAAATATCAAAAATGTCATACGCAGAAATATTGCCAAAGAGAGACCAGATGCGTGAAATGTACCGGAAAGTATCATGCCTAAGTATGCCCGGTTAGTAAAGATATTGCTGCAAAATGTGTTAATTGCAAGAAGCCATATCCCGCAAACTGCCCTGGATCTGAAATAGCTAAGGAGACACAAAATTCAGGAATACCAGAAAAATTAATCAAACTTTCCCCAAAGAGGACCGATAACATCATGCTACGAGGGTGAACCAAAATGTCTTGAACTTTATATGAGAAAAAGGGTGAGTGAGACAGCAATATTTTTATTTTTCGACATAATCTATTTAAGGTTCACAATATAGGGGTAAACCCCTTAGTTTTCTTTCTTAAATTGAAAAACATAAAGTAGTCACTGGGTGCCAAGTCTGGACTGTACGATGCATGGGGAATTTCTACGAAGCCGCAGTCTTTTAATTTAGCTTGAGCAACATTAGCCTTGTGCACCGGTACATTGTCGTGTAAAGTAAAGTTCTTTTCTAACTTTCTTTGGCGGTTTTTCCCGGATCGCTTTTTCTTTTTTCGCAAAACCTCTGCGTTATAGATGCCTGTGATTGTGGTTTTCGGTGGCATATTTTAAATCATCAATATATCTTCAGCATCTCATACAATTGTTGCCAAAACCTTACCAGCAGTCGGTTGAGTTTTGAATTTCTTTGGGTTTCAGCCCCTGTTTTTATGTTATCTAAAAATTTTTCTGGATCTTCTTCTTACATAACTAAAATGGCATTTGAAGTTGAAATACGAATTTTCTTTTGTTCTGCAGTTAAGAAACGGGGAACCGTTGACATGTGAAGGTGGTCATGTAATATGCGGTACAAGTGGTATCATATGAAAGGGAAAGTCTCCACACTAACCGCGAAACATAAATACGGTGATCCTCCAATTCAATTGATTCTACCAAAATTACGTTTCTATGTTTAATAGCATCTGCTGCACGACCCGAGCGGTTGTCGTCTCCGAATAACTCTTTAATTTTAGATTTTTTCAAAACACGTGTTACTACAGTAAATTCAAGATAACAAACGAACTGTAAAATTTACATCCACATTTTTTTCTACAGAGTGGGTCATCTGTTAGTCCTTTTTTCATTTGTAAATAATGCACACATTTTGGGTTGAAAAGTCAAAATTTTGTCAATGCCATTTATGCATATGAAAAACTATATCGTTCATATGCCACCACCATCGTCTACAGGCACGCATCCGAAATTTAAAAATTTTCGATGTATTTTTCCAATAAAAGCGGATCAATACCTCAATTTCAGCTCGAATGTTGCTTTTAAGTTGTTGAATTGTTTGTGGATGATAAGCATACCCGACAAATAACCCCACAAAAAATAATCAAATGGTGTTAAATCCGGGCTTCTTGGTGGCCAAGGTACAATAAATGGATTGTTGCACGACATCCGCCTTGTTGAAACCAAAGATCGTTGACACGCAATTCATTCAATTTGGGCCATTTGTAAAGGCATATTCCTGTTCGTTTTCAAAGGAAAACGGCCCAATGATGGCACCAGCCCATAAACCACACAAAACAGTAAGTCTTGGAGGATGAACTTCTACTTCGTGAATAACAATATGATTTTTGTTGATAAACCTTAAGTTGAACGACGATTTAAACGGTCTGGTGGCTTCAATTTTTGAGTTAGTTGAATTTTGTGTGGATGCAAATGAAGATCAACGTGCAGAAATGCTTAGTTTTTGTGAACGATGACTGGTTGTGTGCTTGGTTCATTACGAACACTTTTACTAACAGCTGCCACTGCATTAGGAGTAAGAACTGGATGAACATGTTGATACGGTATACGAATTTTCACTGAACCAGTAGCTTCAAAACGACGTCCACCCTGTGAGCCATATTGTCTCACTCACTCATTTTTCATATGATATTGCAAGACATTTCAACCTCGTAGTAAAACGGGAGAACCAAAACTATACTCGCAAGCGGTACAAAACCTGTTATTTCGAACGTCGTCGATATATTGCCCCAATAGATAAATTAAAGAAGACCACTGCTCATTATTTAAATCACTTGGATCAAGTTTTATAATCTGAGGTGATTTTAATGCCAAGAATACCTACTGTGGGCATCAATAGTAACCTTTAAAAAAGTAAGAGGACGGTATGTGCAGCAGGACGACTATGCAATCGCGAGTTTCATTCTGGAGATCTACCAACTTATTGGCCTATGGGTAGAAATAAAATACCCCTTTATCACCAAAAGTATAGACGAAACCGGTACGTAGGTCGTCGACGTTATTATGATAATCAGTGCAACGATTGTTAAGAAAACTAGTCCACCGTGGTTAACTAATAACAAAACCTGTTGGGAGAAATTTCAGAAACTAGTTGAGGATAATACTAATATTCAGGTGAAAATTAAAAATCCGATACAGCTAGAAGAAGAACTTGAAAACCTCAACGACAGTATACAAGAAGCGATGTGGACTAGTACGCCCTCAAGTTCAAAGGAAATGGGCCGAAATGAAATTTATCCTCTAGAATTCTCTGGAAGTTAGGGAACTGGTGGCAGCAAAACCAAAAGCAAGAAACAAGTCTACATTTGTTGTCCAATAAACTAAAGATGCTAATTAAAGAAATCAAGAACGAATCCATTAATAAATACCTAAATAGATGTTGTATAAGATAGCGGAAATTTGACAGCGGAAAATAAAGGATTACACTCGTCTCTAAAATTATGATATGGTTTCACTAGATCATCAAACTCTTTTGGATCGTCTGGCCATCCCTCTGTTATAATTTTTATTACTTCTTGCAGTACGTGATCGTTTTTTGTTGATTCAACAAGTTCTTCATTTGCATTCTTCGACATACCTAGCACTAAGTAAACTTGAAATTCTTCTTCTTCTTCTTCGTTATCGTTTTTGCAAACCCTACTTAGTGTATCGACTATATCCATTGTAGTACCTTTTTTGTAAATTATCGTTGGTGAATATTGTTTTACATCAAAAAGTATTCTCTGTAATCTGGCTGGAGCTGCCGTCAATGATTTCTTGAAAATGATTTCTAAAGGTTTATGATCACTTTGTATGGTGAGTTTTTTTCCGTATATGTACTCATGAAATTTTGTACAGGCCCATCTAATTGCTGCTGCTTTTAACTCGATCGGTGGATATCTTTGCTGAGACTTAGTCAAGGCTTTTGACCCAAACGCTATTGGCTGATCTTCTTGCAACAATGCAGCGGCGTTGAAAATGCTTCTTTCAAATCTTTGAAATCCATATCCATTCTGAATTTTTTACTAGCAGCTGTCTGAGTGGTTGCGTTATACCTAACAAATTTGGGACGAATTTTGACAAGTATGTTGCCGTTCCAAGCAATCGTTGTAATTCTGTTATATTGTCTGGTTTATTTAATTGTTGGATCACTTTTGCACTAAAAATGTGTCCCAAAAACTTTACTTTTTTGAACTGAATACACATTTTTCTTTGTTTAGCTTAATTCCACATTCTAACAACTTCTTGATTACCTTTGAAGTAAGGGCTTCGAGTTGTTCCACCGTTTCGGCATATATTAATCCTCCATGGGATTTTCTACGTTTTCCATTGACATTAGGATTTGACTCATTACATCCTGGAATACTTCTGGTGCTGACGCTAATCCGAATGAGTACCCATCGTCAAATATTTCTGTGTTCTTGATGACACTTGAATTTGCCTCTTTTGCAATCCAGTATTGTAAAAAACTTAGACTTTTGGATTTGGATTTCAACACTAATTTTAAGCTTTCACAAGTTTGTTTACCCAAAATAGGCGACACGTTTGCGTTAACTACTAAAAATTTGATATCCGCATTTACTTTTCGGACTAAACATCTTGCTTTTATTTCACCAAACGCGCTTAATTTTTCATTGTTGATCATTATCAGATGTGTTGCACTGGATGGTTGTATTTGAATGTTTGTTGTGTCCACTATATATTTTGGCAGAACGTTACACTGCGCACCCGTGTCAATTTTAACTTTAACATTCGTTTTCGCAATCTGGATCTCCTCAAACCAATTTTTGTCATCGTCATGATTGTTTTCATGTACTGTCTCTATATACACTTCTTTATCACTATTCGTTGAATCTCCAAGTGTTACTTCACTTGTATGACGTTTGCTAGATCTGCACATTTGTTCAAAATGCCATTTTTGTGTACATTTATTGCATTTTTGACGATATGCGGAACAGTTCCTACGCATATGTTTCGTTCCACACCTCTTGCAATCGAAAAACTCAGCTTCTGTGTTCTTTGAATTATTGCCTGACTTTTTACTGATGTTTTGCATAATATTATCCCGTTTGTACTGCAATTTACCAATTGTATCAATGTTGCTAGTATCAGTTTTCATGTGACTTATTTGTCTCGAGACTATTTCACTTGCCCTACGTATGGTTACAGTTGTATCCAGAGCAATATCATCTTCGATCAATAATTTTTCACGAATTACTTCACTTTTAACTCCGATTATTATTTTATCCTTCAGTCAGGAATTCATCAAACGTTTCCCCATCGAGTTGACGTTATTTATTAAATACATAGCGCTCGAAAGTTATTGAACTTGTAGGTGCAACATATTTTTCGAATCGTTCTTTGATTTTAGCTACATTTTTCTCATCTTCGCTGGACAAGTTAAAGGTACTAAATATTTCGACGGCTTCATAACCTACACTACTTTTTGTTTAACTGAGTGGCAATCGAAAACCATTCAAATTGTTGTTTCAATTTTTTCCACGAATTCGACATATCGATGCTATTGACGGCGTAGGTGGTCTTATGCACGCTGTTGATGACGCTGTTACCGTCGACATTTTTCTAAGAAATTTTTTTATCCTTCTTCTGACACCATGTAATGAAACAACGTGTGGTGATGTTGAGGTTAAGAATAAGACTGATGGGTGCGTTCCTTATTATAATAATGTTACGTTAACCCTACATACACTTTACGTTACAGTAATGCACCGTAACAAGATGTAAACGCAATATCTGGCTATCACCCAAAATAACCCAAATTTCATATAGAAATCGCCGTCAAATACAATAAAATTCGAGGTTACGAAGCAGGGATGATATTGGAAAGAAATTAAAAGTACTGAATTTTCAAGGAGCAGAGTACTGAATCCACATTGAAAGTACTTTTGCACTGAACTCACATCAAAATAGCATTTTGTAAGACCGCAATTTTAATTAATGCCTTCTTATAGCCTGGACAGAGTGCGGATTAGTTAAACGAGTTTAGCAAAATTCAATCAAGCACTCTATGGAAAAACTTGAATTTGCTAGTAGTTTTTTGAATTTTTCGTAGTGTGTCGAACTGAATTGAATTTTATTTCCTAGATTACTTGACCGAATTGTTCTAAACCAGTTTAACTAATTTTCAGTCTGTCCAGGCTATAACATTCCCTAGTCGCCCTCGTAAGCTTAGTAAGTAGAGTGTTTGCTCTGTTATTTGGGGGTCTCGGGTTCGATTCCTGCTGGTGACCAGTACAAAAAGTTGCTACTTGGCGTTTGCGTTTGGCATACTGCGTCATCATGTTCATGTCAAGCAGTTCTTGCAAATCTATCGTAATGTTAATTTATTTGGTTTCTACGGATTTATTTCACTATAAACCATAAGCAACCAACAACTCCATTTTAAAAAACGCAATTAACGATCAACCATTTTTTGTTTGGCAAGCAGTAGTTGTTGAGTGTCTCTGGTGCTGTTATTGAAAACATTTCAGGAGCTAATCTTATTTATTTGAGGAAGTAATCTGCATTTTCCAGTTTCCTAGTCATAACCTACCACTGCAATCATTTAATTAAATGCGTTTGCCGTTGTAGACCATGGGCATTGCTCGTTTGTAATTAAACCTTTTTATTGCTTCACGTTAAAGATCTTATCGTCATTTCAACAATTTTTATTACTAATCTTGCAACTTGGGACTGGAAATAACGATGTTAAATAAGTCGGAAATAATTACTAAATCTCTTTGAATCACTGCATAGTTTAAACTCCCATTGGCTTTATCTGAGCCGTTTACACTGGAGTGCTTATATTAATGACGAATCATAAATCAGCTGATGCAATGGAATATAGCCTAACGACAGTAACGCACAAATTACCATTGTTAAAAGCGCTTCACAAATTTTGGTTTTCTGCATTCATAGTTAATTAGATATATGGCTTAAGGCCGTTAATTCCTTGTGTCTGAAAATTACTCGACTTTCGTAACTAAAGATTGGGATCGAGAAATCTCGTCTCGTAAAATTGTTTATATATTTGAACTGATGTAAACTATTAACCAAACTTCAATCTGTCAAAAAATTGACGCGCGAAAATGACAACTACACAAATGACAGCAGAGTGAAGTCAGTAACATTTGGTCTCAGCCACCTCAGTTTGCTCTTATCATTACCAACACAAAACTTAAGGAATCATTTTCGTCCTAGAATGTTCTTAAGAGATACAAATTTTTATTTAACTTAACCTGAGATTTTGGAACTTGGCCAATTACTCAAATTTGAACATACAGCTGGTGCTGGCCACTTGGTCAGCAATCAGTTAGCTACGTGCATCTCAAAACATCAATCGCAATTTCCTGGCAAGGAAGAATTTGGAAGTTATAGACGATTTTCGTATAAATTTATATGGGGTCATATCGAAGCTGGAAGATTGTGTCAATCCTAGCATACAGCTGGTACTGAGGTCGTCTTTATAAGTTACCCTTACTTTTGTAAAGTAATATTACGGTGTACTGCTATCTCGAACTTAAAATATACAAAATTACTAATGCCAAAACACAATTCATTATTTCCAAGTATGAATGAAACGAAAAGAAAACTGGGACGGGATAATTTGTTTTTGTGTTTATAATTTAAATCGTCTTATATAGGTATAAAATGAAAAGGCTGGGATGGAATATAATAGTTTCGTGTAAAAAATAATAAAAAAAATTCCTGGGATGTAAAACTGGGATAACTTCACATGTTTGGTTATCCTCGAAATCGTAATAGTTTGAAATATAATTTAACCCCGCGTATACATAGGTCTTGAATGCGGCATCAATGAAATTATTTTGTTCTCGAGTATTAAGATTTTATAAAGCAGTTTTAACTTTGCTGCCAAAAGATTTATCCCGAATTCTGCATTCCAGTTAATTTTTTAGAGAACTCATAATAGAATGTAATTCTGTTGCTGTAATTGATTCCCCTTGTAATATTAAAAGTGATCGATATATAAAACTTCAAATTTGCGATACATTCCTGGAAGTCATCTTCCACTTCATCTCGTTGAGATTTAATAAGCTTCCAAATAACTTTGTCACAATTCTCTTCGCCTTGCTGCAAAAAATACCGTTTAATTGCAGGCCAGCAAGTTAAAATTCGGTCTACTGCCTTAGACAAGCGTATCCATCTAGTAGGTACATTTTTCAACATTATCGAATATTCTAAATTAAAAAAGTTAAACATTCTTTTAATTCTCGCACACTGGTTGTGCTTGAAGCAAATTCCGAAAAATTTGTATTGACCAATGTTTCGACATCATACGGTAATTTTTTACAGGCATGATTAGCTGCATTGTATTATTTTATTTTTTAATAAAAGGATTTTTAGCACAACTTTTGGTAGACAGAATTTGATTTTCCATATTTAACGGTAACACATTTTCTATTTTCAAGTTTAGTTTTTTAAGGCAGTCTAAAATGTCATTATAAAGTGAAGCGAGGTCTTCATGATCAGAAGAATAAAAATCTAATATTTTGCGTTTAATTTCCTCTTTTGAGGGAAGCCCGGAAGAAACTCGAATTTTTGGAATCTAAAACGTCATTTAGTTACCAATTCAATAGATTTCGGAGCGAGGATATTTTCGACTAAATTTGTAGCTTTCGTACGACCACAATGTACTTGCCCAGAGACACAGGAATCACTAAATATTTTGCAGTTGAGCTTAATACCAAAATCAGCACTGTTATAACTATGCTGATGTCTTACTGCATGATAAACTGATGCTAATTCAGCAACTGGGGCTTTTAAATAATTTGAAGAGGTTGTAGAGAGAACAAAATTTGTCATTTTGAGCAACAACAAATTTATTTATTTATTTGTTTTCTTATAAAATTTTAGAAAAGCTGCACGTCCTAGTTTGAGCTTTAAGCTCATTTATAACAAACAGAACGAGCCCTTAATAAATAACAAATGTAAGATAAATTTCTTCTAATTTCTTTGTAAACCGCAAATTCAATTTATACCATTGTATGTTTTGTATCATGGTAACTGTAGTTATCGAAGCTCCACAAAAAGTGTCCATCGAACAAAAGAGTAATAAAACAACTCGTAACAAAATTGAACCTCCCCTTCGTCTTCTAATTAACATCTTTGGAATTCATATTATTCTTAGGCCGACTAGGTCGCATGATTGACAATATTGAATCACTTATTCTTATTATTAAATTAGACATAATTTAAAATTTTAAAAATAAAAATTTAAATCTTACAATATAAAAAAGTGACATGTCGACACGTAAGTCAAAGCCAACTCGCCACTGAAAAGAAAAGAGATATTGTAATCTTTTTATGTAAGAAATTCTGAAGTGGTATGAGCAAAAATAATTGATCGCTTAAACACAAAATTTTGGTTTGAGCAAATCTTTTAGAATGAAAGCCTCATTACTCTAACACCAACAGTTTTAATAGAAAAAGACAAAATTTAGTGATCGATCAGACCAATGACTGGGCTACATATCCAATTCAAGAGACCCTTTACACTTGGCTCCAAATATTAAACTACATTAGTAGCTTTAACCACAAAACTGATTAAATATCTTAGTCATAGACGTTAGAGTTCTTGAACACCCATTGGATTTGCGTTATTTATATTCTTTTCTTCTACAGAAGTTCTCTCGAATCAAATTACAAGTGACATTTCTAGCATTTTCTCAAAAATACTAAAAATCACTCGAAAGTATCGAAGTACTTTTCATAAAGGCAAAGTATCGCAAAAGTACTATAGTATTGACAATATCATCCCTGTTACGAAGGGGTTGACAATTGCGTATCGAAACATAATAATTCGCTAAGGCATTGTGATTATTCTTTATACGTAAGTGCAAAGTATTTTCAATATTTTTGTAGTTTGGTCACCGCAGTCTGATGAGACGACCAAAGTTTTTAAACTAAACAATTCAAGTTTCAATAGTTCGAAGCCAAGCTTCTAGCATCTTGGTAACCTCATCTAGATGTAAACGCAATATCTAGCTATCACCCTGTTACTAATACTTGTTTAATTTTTTTTTGATATTTTTAGCTCAAAACAGAACAAGAGCGAAGGCGGCGAGCGAAATCGCTTGTCATATTACATAACACTGAAAACATATAATACAAGCACAACCATCGACGCTGGCGACGACGATTTTTTCGTCGAAATAAAATTAGAGTCTATTCCTATTTTCTTCGCCGGCGATACAATATTGCCAACTGTTTTATTTGTTTTTAAGTTGGCATTAAACATTTTGTGCTGTCATATTTTTGTTTGCCATTTTGTGTGTTAATTGTTCAATTTTTCATCATAATAATTTTAAATTTATTATATATTAAATATAATGTCATTCGAAGAAAAATTAGTGGAGCTCGTAAGAGAAAACAAAATTATATTTGATTTGAGGCATGAATATTACCGAAGAACGGATATCAAAGACCAAATTTGGCGTGATATTGCTTTAAACCTCAACTCAACAGGTAAATGTGTATAACATTATTAATATGAATTATTAAAATAAATTGTATAAATGTAAAACTAATTTTTTTAAACCTTAGAAAGTATTTGTAAAACCCGGTGGAAAAGCCTACGAGACACGTATAGGAAAGCCCGTCGAATCGAACCATCCGGTAGCGCTGCTCTTGATCCAGATGATGAAATACGCAAAAAAAAAATGGAAATATTATGATCTGATGAATTTTCTGGATAACGTAGAAGACCAAAGAGAGTAAGTAGCTATAAACTTTAAAAATTAATTGAATTTTTTATGCCTTTATTTATATTTTTAGAACAGTAGGAAATTTTACAACTATAAAAGAAAGTGATACTTTCGATGACAGTTCGTTCGATTTTAATAAAGAATCTAATGATAACATAGATTTAGATGAAGTAATAACAACACCAGTGAAAAAAAGAAAGTCATCCGCGTCTTCGAATAAGGAGCAAATACAAAGCGAATTTTGTGATTTTTTAGACAAGGCATCTAAGGCTATTACTGAAATCAATTCAGCATCAGACATTCAAAGTAAAAATACTTCTACCTCGTTATTGTTTTCATCTCTTGCCATTAAAATTGAGAATGCAAATTTGCCATCATACGTATTAGATGACCTGGAGATGGATGTCTCAAATTTAGTGTACGGTCGTCTACGTGACTACCAAAATAACTAATTTTTTTTAACAAACTTACTCGGTTGAGTTACATGAACGTTCCTATTTATTAAATAAAATTTAGACTGAAAACACTATTTTTTTAATTTAATAACAATTTTATTAGTCATCTCAACATCAACGGTTCCATTGTTGCAGGAACGATTTTAATAGTTCTCCACACGCGAAAGCTTCACGGGTTGAACGATTCCCTCTAAAAATTCGATGCTGTTGTAATGTCTCACCCTCATCACGCCAGGCTCCAGGAACATCAATACCATTTTGCAAACTATCAACATAATCGTCTGGACAGTATACCTTACTTTTCTGAAGCATTAAAAAATTATGTAACACAATAGTAGCCAGCACAACTTTTTGTGCGTTTTTTGGATGCATATTATTTGTGGTTCCCAAAATGCGCCACCTATTCGCTAAAATACCGAAAGTGTTTTCGATACGGATTCTAGCACGTGATAACCTTTTATTAAACAGTTGCTTATCTTCTGAAAGGTACCTTCCCGGATAGGGGCGCATTAGGTTTTTCTTCAACGGAAATGCAGCGTCGCCCACAAAATAAAACGGAAATTCTATTATGGAATTGGGTAGCATTTTACTAACTGGAATATCAATTGTACCATCTTTCAATTGCTTTCCAAATCCACTATTTTGGAAAATTCCAGAATCACTTTGACTACCGTAAGCGCCAACATCTACAGCTGTAAAACAATAATTGGTATCACATACACCTAAGAGAACAACGCTATGGTGTCCTTTGTAGTTAAAATATAGCGATCCGCTCTTTGGTGGGCATCGGATATTAATATGTTTGTCGTCGATAGAACCCAAGCAATTCGGCATACCAGTTTTGGTTTCAAAATCATGGGCAATTTTAAACCATTCCGCATTGTTTGGCTTTGATACATATACTCCATTAAGTTCCCACAACGCATCACATGTATCTAATATAATCTCGCGCACAGTAGATGCATCCATGAGCCAGATACCTAAAACAAAATCATATACATATGATACACTATAAAAAAATTGTGTTATAGTTTCGTACATCAGTGTTATAGCCAATCTAGTTTCAACACTAATTGGCATCCGATGGGAGTGCTTTTGTAATCTATCCTTCAAAAGATTGAATAGCAATTTGAACTCAGCAACACTCATTCGTGTTGCCTTCTGGAAATGCTCCGGGTCATTTTCTTTAATTTCCATAAAACCTCGTCGAAAAAATCCGTGCTGGTTTCTTGTAAGGTTTGGCCTAACCCACCAACGTCTACTAGGCAAGATTAAATTATAATACTCATGCGCCAAAAACACAAGATAAATAATTTTGATAATTTTAAGAATATTTATTATTCGAGTACGCGTACCGACAGAATCCATTTTGACATAGTCAAAATAGTTTAGGTTACTTTGTTGTTATTTTTTTATCGCCATGCGCTGACGCTCTTGTTCTGTTAGCTACAGCGATATCACGGCGATATTTTTTATTTATTCGTCGTCGCTCGACGTCGTCGCTCTTGTTCTGTTTCAAGCTTTTGTTAGAAACTTCACATCGGTATAAAATTCCCTATGCAAATTTTACTATTTTTTTTGGAAAACTTGCGCTGTACGTGGCCTACCTGTATAAATAAATATCGAATGTTCCCAGTTATATGTGTTATGTATAAATAATTTAATTTTTTGCTAAAATGTTCTTTAATTTTTAATGCTACACATATATCCTCTATGACTATAGCATATTACATATGCTCGTGCTTATTTTGCCATCGCAGTATCTCTAGATAAATGATAACCACAAAAGGAAAAAGGAAAATCGTATAAAGTATGGAAAAATCAACTAAGAAAATTTCCATTTATAATATTTTAATGGCATTGATAACAGATATATCATATCTATTTAGGATGTGTACTACGTATGTAGCAAGAGAGGATATATCCGAATAAATATAAAATGTGTTATAATGTTATATATCAGCATAGAAAACATGAGATTATACATACACATTATGTTTACGTAGACGAGTACATATGGATATATTAGGATATAATGATATCATTTTGATTATGTACTTACATCCATACATTTATAATCAAATTGTGTCTAAGCCTTAAAATATAAATGAGAGCACATCAAATAGCTAACGAAAGAAAAAAAAATTGAATTCCTTATCCTCGTTTATCGTGTATGTATCCTTTATATACGAGCACACAATCTGCACTCGTAAATTGATGTCCGACATTTATATAAGACATCTCCTTCTGTATCTACATAATCTATAAATTACTATTATTTTGCCTTGTGCAGAGTATCAATTTCGATATCTTATATGTGTATATTTGAAAATTGACACATGAGATAAGGACATGAATTCGGTTATGATAGATGAAGAAGCACAATGTTCAAAAATGTTGCGGTTTATAAAATTTCATACATCAGTGCAGCCCATTTACAAAGCTTATCTTGCATAAAATTTATATAATAATCAACCGAATGAGTCTATATGTACTTGTGTGTCAGATCAGATGACGACAGTGGAAGATTTAATGGATGTGAATTATGGTGATATGTCTGTCTCGAGTCATATTCCATGCATAATGTTTAGCGTTGAATTTTAGATTGATTCATCTACTTTAAGGAATCTCATTAATTTTGAATAAACGATTCCAAGATATGCTTTTAAAATTGGACGGAAATAACTGTTTTGTGAATGAGTGTACAAAGTCTATAAGGTTCGTTGCTAATCGTTGCTCATACCCACTGATTTATTTAAACTTGCTGGAAATGTTTTAGGTACACAGTTTGCACATACTCGTACATACATACACAAATACTTTAGAAAAAAAATTCTAACTTCGGCCGTACGGAGAATAGTGAGTATGAAAATATATGGAGTGCATCAGTTTTCAAAATTTCTAGAAGAAACTGAAAGTTATCAAATTTTAAAATTTTATCGTATGAAAAATGAGAGGGGTGAATATGTTGCGACCGACGTCCGGTGTTCTTTTACCACGTATATATACGTACATCTCGAATACACCATCCGGATTACTTAAGCGAAAAACTAAATTTACCAGTTGTTTGGTAAAACTGATCTTGTATAAGCAAAAACAAAAAATTATCCCTTCTTAAATTTCAGAAAAGCATCAAGGCCAACCCTTACAACTTATTTAAATCTTTTAAGTCTTTGTAGACTTATGTTTTTACACGTAAATTTATTAATAAAAAATAATTTATTTTTTATTTATTTTTCATTTATTTTATTTAACTTTATTTAATTTTATTTATTTAAACTTTTTAATTACTTTATTACAATTTTATTGTTCTCTAATCGAATGATAACTTAATACTAATTATAAAATATGTTTAAATCTATTACGTTGACACCCGATCTGATTTGTCAGCGAAATATGCATAAAGGTATTTATGCATATTATGCACATTTGTTGCGCGTGGATTTGTGTGGTATTAATCCGCGCTCTTTTGAAAAGTAGATCCCAATTCCATGCGTTTTTAATTGGCGTCATGTGCAGAGGATCGTAACTCCTCCCGCCGAAGAGAAGGCCATAGGGACTTTGTCCGTATGGTCTTGGGTTCAGTGGTTGCCTGTGTATTGTCCTGTGTTGCTATCTGCTGTGTTGATTTGTAATATTTCTTCCAGATATAATAGATGACAATTGCAATAATAATGATTATGATCAGTGTTGTTGTACTGTATCCTTGTATGCTGTGAGATAACGTACGTTCTTGTAGTAGTGTGATGTGATCCCTATGTTGTAGGGTCCAGTTAGTCATCTGTGATAGTGATAATGACTGTATAACATTTTGACTGTTCACATCATGATACGGTATAATGACGATTTGGTCCTCCTGGTAGACGTACTTCGTACTGCTGTAGGTAATGCCAGAGATGTTAACGTCACAATTATCGAATTCAATTAACGCTTGGCCTTTGATAGACTTCGTAAATTGGTGGCATGTAGATGTGAATTCCAGTTCTCCTGGTGTGGCAACGTACAATTTTCCGGTAATGATTTCGGAGACTTCATCGTCTAGTTCGTAGGCAGTATGGTTGCATTGGGCCGGTTGTTGTGCGATAATACTGGGTATGCAAGTGTTGCTTATTGGTTGTAGTGATTGCTTGGTGCAGTAATACGTGTTTTCCAATTCGTTGCATGGTTGTAGTATGTATTGATAATAATTTTGTTCGTTTAGGATGATATTATATGACGGAATCGGGACAATCATGAGGTTTTTGGATGGGATGGGCTTAATTTTGAAATAACTAAATATTGGTTCATAGAAAGTCGGTACCTGTATACTAAGGATAATCCTAGACTGATTGTAATATCCTTGTAACGTCAATAAATCGTAGATATTATTTGGGTTGATTATTTCAATTCGGTCGTGGGACAGTAAATCGTTAATGAAATGAATTTCATTGTTGGATAGTAAATGTCTTGAGATGCGTCTGTGTCTAGCTGAACTGAGTGCGTCTAAAACGTCGTCTATATGTTGGGTTAAGGTATCAATCGTATTAATTAGCTTGAAGATGTATTGATCTATTTTGATCATTTGTATTCCTGTTTGTGTTGTGTTGCTGAGCCTATTTAGTTCAAAATTTATTTTCTTATTACTGTCTCTTACATATTTTTGTATGTAATTGAATCTATCAATCATACCCTTATTTATCTCAATTTGAGCGTCATTTTGTTTATTTAAGCTATCTTGATTTTGGTAAAGATTATGTACCGCGGAGCTAATCTCTTCCAGATCATGTTGGTCCAAGTTTCCCGTAATGTCTTTGATCAAGGAACCTAGTCCGTTAACAAGACCTCTTTTGACCCGTGTAGGTTTCAAAAGGTTAACGTTGTCTTGTAGTTCCTTAAATTTGTGTTCAAGGATTTCTATTTTGTTTTTGAATGTATACTTATAATCTATGTTGCTATTAACAGCTTCTTCAACTACGTCGATGTTACCTTGGATAACGCGAAGATTTTCCTCATAGAATTGGACCTCAATTACGTGGACGATCCTTTTATAACTATTGATGACTCGGGCCTGGCCTAATCTGATCGGTATCAGACCCTTGTTGTTGTTCAGGTCGGTCACTGTCAGCGTTTGGCTCATGACGAGCGTGCACCTGAAATGGATCCTTTATCAATTTCTTGTGGTATTTTCCGTCTTTAGTTAGTATAGTGACTTTGTTGTCTTTAAGGATCTTCCTAATAACATATCCGGGTTTAATTTTTGTGCGTCTCTTATTGCGCACGTGCACTGTTTGGTCGATTCTCAATTTCGGTGGTTTATCTCGACCGATATTGAGTTTGTTGATTAATTTAGCCTTTCTTGCATGAGTTTCCTCATGTATGTGCTTGCACAGTTCCTCATAGGCTAAGGTGTGGTTAAGAAGATACTCCTGTGCATTTGGGGGTGTAGGGTTGATAGGTTTCCCTAAAATAGTGTAGTGTCCACTTAATAGTTCAAAGGGCGTAAATTTTGTAGTCGAATGGATGGAGTTGTTATAGGAGAAGATAGCACGGTGCATTAGCTCTTTAATGCTTAGTTGGGGAGAATTTAGATGTGCAATTTTGATGAGTTCTTGAAGTGTTGAGTGCAATCTTTCGACAGGGGAATTCCCAGTTGACGAATATGATGATGTATGGTGCAATTTGATGAAATGTTCGTCTAAGAATGCTTTGAACGAAGGTGTGTTCATACTTCCTTCATTATCGGTAATAATTTTGGTGGGTTTACCGTGTACACTAAAGAACTGCTCGAGTTTCCTTTGAATTTTTTCACTAGTGCGGGTCTTCATGTAGAAGGCCCCCGCAAATTTCGTGAATTTGTCGAGAAGTGTGAGAAATACGTGACTTTGAAAGAAACAGAAATCTATGTGAAGGATTTCCATAGGTCTCTTCGGTGTTTCCGTTATCTCATATTCTAATTTAAGTGGACGCCTGTCATATTTGGTCTGAAGACATATGGTACAGGTGTTGATGTATTTTGTGATGATGTCCTTCATATTCGGGAAATAGTAAGTCCTTTTGATGAACTCATGATTTTCGACTATTCCTCGATGGTGATTTTCTTCATGCCGTTTCTTTATTATGGCTTGTTGGTCTTCGGGATTGAACACATCAGTTAAAAGTATATGTGTTCTTACTAGGTATGGTTTGTGGGAGTTCCCAAATTTCTCACGGTATGCTTCCGTAGCTATTTGAAAGACTATATCGTCACACATTATTCCAGTCACTCGATGTTTCGTTACCTGTGTTGCAATATTAAGGCGGATGGTCGGTATATGGTGCCTGGGCATATATATTATCACCCTCTGTTTGCCAAATGGGTGTTCATGTTGAATATTTAACCCTTGCATTTCGGGATCGACTGTTATGATCAATTGGGAACTAAAATGGTTTATGGGTGTATTGGTAGTCGGTATAATAGTTTGTTCATCATTATTTGTGATTTGGGAATTTGTAGATGTAGCTGAAGTTTCGGAGGTGTTTAGGTTGTTGAGAACGTTAAGTTCGGGTTGCATGCGTGAGAGTGCATCCGCGTTGGTGTTCTTTGTGCCTTTTTTGTATACGATTTCATAATCGTATTCCTCCAATTTTAGTCTCCAACGAACCAATTTGGAATTTGGTTCCTTGAGATTGAAAAGCCATGTTAGTGGCTTATGGTCTGTGACAATTTTAAACTTTTGTCCAAATAAGTACGGTCGAAAGTACTTGGTTGCCCAGACGATGGCTAAAAGTTCTTTCTCTATAGTAGAGTAGTTCTGTTCGGTTACCGTTAAGGTTCTGGATGCGTAGCAAATAGGCTTATCTTTTCCTATAGGTCCTTGTGAAAGGACGGCCCCAATGGCTACATTGCTCGCGTCCGTGGTAAGGATAAATTCCTTAGAGAAGTCTGGATACTGTAAGATGGGTTCCTTGCATAACAACTCTTTACAGTATTCGAAACACTGGATATATCTAGTGTCGAGTGTGATCTTTTGATCTTTTCTCAAGCATTCCGTTAAGGGCTTGGTAATTTCAGAGAAGTTTCTGATGAACTTGCGATAATATCCTAACAGGCCTAAAAAGCTTTTAATTTCTTTCTCCGTTTTAGGAATTGGAAAGTCTTTAATTGCTTTTATTTTATCGGGATTTGGTTTAACCCCGTCGCTCGTAACGATATGGCCCAGAAAGGCAATTTCTCTATGGAGAAATTCCGACTTGTCCATCTGTACTTTTAGATTGGCTTTTCTGAGTTTATTAAAAACGTGTTTAAGGCTTTCCATGTGCTCTTGGAGCGATGTAGAGAAGACGATAATATCGTCCATGTAGCACAAGCACGATTTGCCTTGTAGGTCGCCAAGGACATTGTCCATAACTCTCTGGAATGTCGATGGTGCGTTTTTAAGCCCAAAAGGCATTCTCACATATTCGTAGTGCCCATGGTCTACGGAGAAAGCCGTTTTAGGGATATCCTCTTTCCTAACTTCAATCTGGTGAAACCCAGATGCTAGATCCAATGTCGAAAAGTACAGACATTTGCCCAATTTGTCCAAGATATCCGTGATGTTTGGCAGCGGATACCGGTCATCTATTGTTTTTTCATTCAGTTTGCGATAGTCTATGACTAATCGCCACTTAACTTTGCCACTTGCATCGGCCTTTTTCGGCACGATCCATATGGGCGATGACCACGGAGAGAAGCTGGGGCGGATTATTCCATCCTGTAGCATTTTATCTATTTGCTTCTTTACCTCTTCTTTATGGACGAAAGGATACCGATAACTCTTGGTGAAGATAGGTTTATCGTCCTTTAAATTTATCTCATGTTTGACGTCATTGGTAAATGATAGTCGTTGTTCGGTTTTGAGAAATAGGTCCTGGTATTGATGACAAAGTTTGATGATGGCTACTTTTTCCTCAGGATTGAGATGTTGGATTCTAATCAACTTTGAGATATCCTCATTTTGTGTTTCATCCAATTCTTGTATATAGCAATGGTGGGATTCGACTCGATAAGATTTTCTTAATAGCTCAACTTTAATTGGTTGTTCGATAACGAATGTGTGTTGTTTATTGCTATAGTTGACGATTTCCACAGTAGCGTACCAATTTCTACTATGGTATATTCCCTCGGGGATAATTAGATTGCCATTGATTGTAGTTGGCATCACATATATATCACCGTTCCCTACGTCTACCGGAAGTTCAGCGACAAGCTTACTTCTTGGTAATATAGAATAGGGTTTGGATGAGTAATTTGGTTTGAACAGTAAAGGGATCTCTACTTTATCTGTTTTTAGGATTGAATTGGCTAGATCTAATGTAACACCAAGTTGTTGCATCATTTCAAGTCCCATTAAGCCATCGAAGTATTCGTGGAACTTGAACAAAAGGAATTCCATGGGTTCTCTGGTTTTGAACTCCATAAGTCCTGGAACTACTACCTTTTGGTTTATAGCATGAGTGTTAAACATGGTTTTTACATTGATGGGGGATATGGTACGTATCCGTGAAGGATGTACGAACTCTGGGTTCAGAAACGATTTATTAGAGCCAGTGTCAATTAGAATCTTTAGTGTTTTTTGTGTATTTAACCGTACGTGTATGTACGGAAGCGTATATGTTTGATGTCTATTTACATCTATGTATCCAACTCCGTTGGAGAGGCTTCGGGATGAAAATTTTCATCGTCCACTTCGCCTTCTTCTAAGTCAGGGAAGTATAATGGTGCTTCCTGTTCATGCTGTTCCGGTTGTTCTTCGAGGTTGGTCTCAGTATTGAAAATTTCCTGAGCTCGGAACTGCGGAGGTCCATTTGGTTGGAATTGATATTTATTTGGTTGGTTAGGCTTGTTATAAAATGCGTACTGAGTGTAACCATTTGGATTGGATGTCGTATCCATTTTATCAACTTTCCTTGGTGGAACCATAGGAGGTTTGTGCACGAATCTATTGTTATTATAGTTCGTTTGAGCATTTTGGTTAAAATTTTGTTGGGTAAAAGGCCTATGGTTGTAATATTGGGCTGGAGGTCGCTGATTAGCTTGTGGGTGAAAATTTCTATTTTGAAGAATGGGTGGACCGCTTGAATAATTGTTCCGTTGAGGATGTATCGGTCTTGATACAATTGGCCTTTGTGGGGTGAAGTTTGCGTTCATGCTTGTACCTTTTTTCATGTACGTCATGTTCTGCTCCTTCAAGCAATGTGAAAATGCTTCTGCCAAGCTATGCGGTTGCATGGCTCGAATCATTGAGCCTAGGGGCTCCTTCAGACCAGCAAGGAATGTGTTGAGGCACATTTCTTGATAGAGTTCCCTTTTTGACCTTACCACTACACAATTATGTTCGTTTAATTTGATGTGATTGATTATTGTACTTTGTATGTCGATTATTTTTGCGAAATATTTCTCGATTGTATCATTTCCCTGTGTAATGCTGTACAAATCTCTCACGAGATTTGTTTCATTTCTTTTATCCGCGTAGTGGGTAATCAGGTTATCCTTAATTGCTTCCCACTCTAACGGGGTTCCGTACATTGTCAGTACCTCGTTAGCTTCACCTCGAATTTTGTTGCGGATTGCTCTTAGGAATATCTTCGAGCACGGCTGACCGTCGATTTGATTACACAAACTTAGAATTTCTTCGACGTTTTCGATAAATTCAAAGAGGGTGTGTCTGCTACCCTCGTAACTTGGGAGGTCCTTGATCGCGTCAGGGATCCTAAGGTTCCTAAACACATCATTGTCACCGTTTCCAAAATCCCTCACATTATCAAAATCGCCATTTACAGACATTTTCTTAGAGGCTGGGTTATGATTAATATTTTCAACTTCGAATTTTGTTTCTACTTTTAAATTATCAAATCTATCTATTAAATTATCTAAGTATTCGTTTCTATTTATATGTAAATTTGTTCTATAAACCGTAGAACTTTGTTGAATTGTAATATTTAAATATTTGTCTTTATTTTCAGATGAAGTTCTATGAACCGTAGAACTTCGGTGAGATATTAAGTTATTTCGATTAGGATGATTGTTGAACATAAATTATATCAAAAAACGCTTACCATGTGATAATTGTTGTTACTGCTTTCATCATCAATTTTCAATGAGCCGTTGATAAAGTTGACTTGATTTCTTATTTTCTTGTATATATTTTTACTTTTTATTTTTATATTTTTTTTTTTCACTGTACTAGTACATACGCTAGGGCGTCTTATTATATGGTTATGTTTTATTATGCTCTATTTGCTTACCGTTGGTCGGGGCAAATAGATATCAGGAAAAAAAAATATATATTATTTCGTATTTATTAATTCACTAAATGTTTCGTCATTCACTTAGTATCGATGATCCTTCGATACGAGCACTTTTTCCACTCCGAAATAACGAGATTTTAAATTACACTTTTTAAACGTAAGGTTTCTGGATATTTAAAAATATCCGCTACCAACTGCGCCACTTATGTTTTTACACGTAAATTTATTAATAAAAAATAATTTATTTTTTATTTATTTTTCATTTATTTTATTTAACTTTATTTAATTTTATTTATTTAAACTTTTTAATTACTTTATTACAATTTTATTGTTCTCTAATCGAATGATAACTTAATACTAATTATAAAATATGTTTAAATCTATTACGTTGACACCCGATCTGATTTGTCAGCGAAATATGCATAAAGGTATTTATGCATATTATGCACATTTGTTGCGCGTGGATTTGTGTGGTATTAATCCGCGCTCTTTTGAAAAGTAGATCCCAATTCCATGCGTTTTTAATTGGCGTCATGTGCAGAGGATCGTAACTGTAGTTTTTTGTAAATGATAAATTTTTCAACATTATTGCTCCCATTGAAGGTGACACTTTCGGCCCACAGATTTCCACTTAATTTAG
Organism: Nephrotoma guestfalica; assembly: GCA_963691935.1. Taxonomy (NCBI): domain Eukaryota; kingdom Metazoa; phylum Arthropoda; class Insecta; order Diptera; family Tipulidae; genus Nephrotoma; species Nephrotoma guestfalica. The sequence goes on from OY829915.1 coordinate 213,536,046, forward strand.
AAACGATCTCCCAATTTATGAAAAAAGCGTGTGAACAATTATTCAGAATAGTCAATCCACCTGTGGCACTATTCTGGTAATTCCCCGGGAACTGGGGAAAGAATTTATATGTAATTTCTATTCAAATATGTTTTTTCCGGCCTACTGAGGAGAAAAGTTTGATGTAAATATTTATAAATTGGGAATAAAGTTTCCATACCGAAATTGGCAGGGAAAATTATTCCCGAACTAATTTTGTTTTCAACAAAATTAACACTAACTTTTTACCTCAGTACGCCAGAAAAAATTTTTTAAAATAAAAATTACATATAAATTCTTTTCCCAGTTCCCTATTCCCGGGGAATTACCAGAATAGTGCCACTGGTCTGTAGAGCAGTGTTGTGCGTCTACGCGTAATCTGGAATTTTCGTATTGTTGGTGTCGAAAATAGCGTAGACAATTCATTTTAGCGTAGACAATGTCGACAATTTGTAGAGTATGTAGAATATTCGTAGACAATGTGGATTATTGCGTATTATTGTTCTTTTTCCATTTTTTTCACTTAGAACATGCGTCATCTCACTGTTTTCCAGGTCATGGGTCACTTTTTGTTTTTGGTGATTTGTATTTGAAAATATATAATTTCGAGAAAATAAAAAGTTTATTTTGAAATTGTCTAAGTGTCAATTGCCACCTGCAAAAAAACAGAAATACTTGCAGAAAAAAACCACCAGATTCACCTGGTTCCGGTATTTCAAATTAAAATTTTGGTTTAGAATTTTTTACGGTAAAATTTAATAGACTATTCCGTCACGGAACTGCGCCTGCAGCAGTGAAATACTCGAAAACGTTTCCTTCAATTCGCTTTAGTCAATTCTCTTTGAGCTTAATTATTCTCTCTGAAAGCACAAAAGCAACCCTGTTTAAGTTAGCCGATACTTTCCAGCCGAAAGTAAAAATTTCGATAATGCAGATAGGGGCTTTGCTATCTCAGCCGAAAATAGAATATGTTATGTCAAATATTAATATGCATCAGCCGATATTTTTCAGCCGAAAGTGTTTTTTTATACCAAAAATATTTGTTTTCTACAACAACAAAACATCAACTGAAACCATTAAAAAAATTAAATCTGAAAAATTCATTTTACTATTGGGAAATTGCAAATAAAAATAAAATACAAAATTTGAATATTTCTAAATACAGACCGTTTAAAGTATCATGGTTGGAGATAGATTCAAATGAAAGGTCTTAATGATGTTCGCACCTGAAAAAGATTTAGGTCAATTTTCATGTGGGGAGTTTCCGGATTCTCCACATGAAAATTGACCTGCAATTTTTTCCAGGTGCGAACATCATTAAGACCTTTCATTTGAATCTATTTCCAACCATGACACTTTAAACGGTCAATATTTACAAATTTTCAAATATTGTATGTGCGATATATTCAATCGAGTTTTTCCGGGCTCCCAACACGAAAATTGACCTAAAATTTTTTCCGGGTGCGAGCATCATTAAGACCTTTCATTTGAATCTATTTCCAACTATGACACTTCAAACGGTAAGTATTTAGAAATATTCAAATTTTATCCCTAATAAAGTCAAAATTAAATTAAATTAAATTTTATCCCTATTTATCCCTAAAAATATTCAAATTTTGTATTTTATTTTTATTTGCAATTTCCCAATAGTAAAATGAATTTTTCCAAATAACTAAAAATGCTATTAAAAATATTGATTAGTGTTTTATTTTTAACGGTTTGAATTTTTTAAAAAATATTTTTGGTATAAAAAACACTTTCGGCTGAGAAATATCGGCGGAGATAGCAAAGACACTATCTGCATTATCGATTTTTTTAACTTTCGGCTGGAAACTATCGGCTAACTTTAATAGTATCAAAAGCATCGATATGTAATAATTTCTAACGCTTATTATTTTAGATATCAGGTATTGGGGATGCAAATATGAATATTCAGCGCTATAATTTAGAAACGGAGCGAAGACGAAAAATGGTAGATACCATAGAAATACAAAAAACGGAATTATTACATCTGCGCTTGTGACAATTTTAATCGTAATGATAGTTAAAACGTTATTCTGGGGAAAGAACTGGGCTCAAGAATTTTCCAAATAGAAACTATAACAACAAATTTTCACACGAAAAGCGATTAATGATGTCTTGTTTGAAGTTGGATTTGTCACTTGATACAAAATAGTATACAAATAAGGGAGCCCAATTCATTATCTTCAAGGCCGACTTCAACCCCAAATTCCTTTGTGATATGATCCAAATTAAAATTCAACTGCTGAATATTTTTCCAATTATAGTGGTTAAAATGACTGAATGTTGTCATTTTAAAATTAAAATTAAAGAATTTAAAAAAAATTAAAATTAAAGAATTTTACGTTATAATTCCTAGTAGCGCTGATGTCAATTTGAAGTTTTCAAAACTCTGTCCTGCTACAACAAATCATAATGTGCTGGATAATCTTTCAGCAGGCGATATCGCAGCTCTTAAAATTGAATCTTACTTAAGTAACAAATTTATTATCGGGGTAACCATTTATGAAAGCTCTGAAAATTTTACGTAATTCATACGCATAAAATTTGGATATTCTTCAGGTGAAGATAACTGTAGCTTCTTGAGGAAGAAAACCTAGGTCGTTTTTAAGCCTTTCCTTCATCCATATTCTTTTCTTGGTTTACGTTTTTTTTGGTGGCTCAGTTGCCAACAATTTAAATTAGAGCCACGCAGAATTTGTTTACGAAATTTTACACGTAATGCTTGACGATGTCAAACAGAAATAAGGCTGGCACTACAAAATGGTGATGTGTGGGGGAACTTATCAAGCATGCTTGTAGCTAGGTGTGTCGGTAACTTAAGAAAATAAAAGTTTTGATTGATTAATTAGTTAGTTGTCCATTGAAAGTACACCTGCAATAAGCTAAAATGAGCATCGTTGATGTGATTAAAATTGCATCCAGCTAAATTAATAAACTTCACGGTCGCCAGGAACAAAATCTAATGAGTTTAAAGTAGGAGTTCGGTCTAAGTTTATCCATTGAATTTACGGAATTGTATTATGTTCCATTTCATGTTTGTAGCCAGTGCAGTGATTAACAACCTATATTATTAGTAAGGTCTTGTGTCGATTGGTACTTTGGTTAACCGATGCTTTTATTATTGGGATAACGTATAGCGATTCCATTTCAATAAATTGAAATTATTTTGGTTTATAAATCTAGGGTCAATTAGAATTATTAATTATTTGGAGTAACTTAAAATTTCGTGTATTTGTTAGAATTGGTTCAAAAATTATTTTTGAACCAATACACCGGCACCTCCCTTAACCATAATCCCTGGTGTTTAGCACGACCCTGTAACATTTCTTCATATGTTATTTGAAGTATCGGTCCTCACAATCGTGGATTTAATCCACTTCCAGGGTTTAGTCAAGGAATCTGGAAAGTATCAGCATTTTCAAATAATTTTTCTGCATCCAGCGATGCTTTAAAAGAGAAATGTAAAACTTGACAGTACGTGCAGATGAAATGTTCATGCCCTCTTTAAAGTCCAGATGGTTTGACTGATCGGGATGAAACTTCATACTTAAGTTTTTTCATTAATTCGGACTTCGGAGATACGAGTGATTTTAAGTTCTTAAGGGAGGAGCTGCCGAAACATTGCAAACAATTTCCGAAAATGATCGCAACAGTTACAGTGATATAATGATGGCGCTGGAATGGAAATCCGGAAGTGACCACCAGCGAAAACTATGTCGCATCGAAATGAAAGGATGCTACCAGAAGGTCGGATAAGCTTTTCAAGAGTACGCAATAGACATCGATCGGCTAGGCTAGCGCATTAAGCGTACTTAAATATGTCTGCCGATTTTATGGAGATTACCAAAATGAGTGGTTTCATTGACGGCATTCGGGGTCCAGAGTCACGCAGAGCGGTGGTTTGCTAACCACCATTGCTTGTGTCTTAATTAATAAGACTGCACAAGCTTTTATCTGGAAAACTGACGAAATCGGGGTAGGTTAACATCTCCATTGCAACGGAAACCAAAAGAATACAAAGCTTTGGCATAAATAATGAGAACCCAAGTAAAGGGTCGTTAAACTTGATTGCTTTAGATACAGGAGCAGCACACACGATTTTTCGAAAGCATATTATTAGCCAATGAATTGAAATTGCAAACAGCAACCTGCGACAGTACGAAACATAGGTCGCCGATATTGTCGATAAGGTCAATCTAAGTATGCACTTTATAAGAATGAATGGCTTCATGTTGGATATTGGACGAGGGGTCCCGAGCTACGGAAATGTCGAGATGCAACTTCGACTAAGCGGTTCAAATGTAACAACCTTCAGGCGAGTAATAATTGATCACCCAGAAAATCTGTCACCAAATAAAGAACCAATTATTTGGGGAAGATTGAATGGAGGTCCTGGGTCACTCAAGTTGTGGGTTGTAGAAGCTAATGAACCGGTTCAAGGAATTAGAGAAGTAATGATCGGGAAAGCCATAGTAATACCAAATAACGACGATAGAGTTCCAATTAGAGCTCTAAATTTTTCGAATAAGTCAAAAACAATAAAAAAGGGGTTAAGTATCAGAAAATGTCTAGAGGTAATTATAGTGAAATGCAGCAGAATAAAAGGAAATAATAGGACTACTTATGCAGAATTAAACAGAAGATCTCACTATTTAGCTGCGAAATAAAGCACAGCGATTACTACAACGATACATGTCTATTTTCTGTAGTACTCGTACCTAAGAAAATAATGGAAGCAATATTATGGTAAAACACAGAATTAGCACCGAAACAGAGACGCCGATTCGCCAAGCCATAAGATTGAGTTTGACAAAACAGGAAGAAGGGGATCAAAGATTATCGACAAGCAAGACGCATTATTGAGCGCTAGAATGTTCTCCACATTGGATCTTAATGGATCTTTAAAGTGGATATGGGCCGATAAAAGTTTGGCAATTTAATGTAGTCATTTGGACTATGTAAGTGTTAGATGCTCTGCGGTGTTAGATGCTCTGAGATGTGAACTGAGAAATGTCATTCAAAACAAAATGGCGGCCAAACAAAATGTCGGCCAATTCTGTCGAATGCTGTGCTGAAGTTTGTGGTGATGATATCAACCACATTTCCTGCCTCCATCAAGGTATGCGATGTGAATTTCGTTAGATTGGTGGTGGTGGATATTCCTTTTAGAAACCCGTATTGCTTATCAGAACACGACAGTTTCGTAATTGATCTATAGTTACAGATATCTTCTTTAATGTCCTTATTGTGAAGCAAAATTGTAAAAGAATTAAAGAATCATCTTTTAAGATGAACAGGAAAGTTCCTAAAGTACCTTATTGTACTAGCTATTCAGTCAGCGATAACTATCGCAGCGAGAAATACAATAAGAAGAAGCCCATCAAGATCATGCAAGTTTGACGTTTAGTGCCATCGAAAATAAATGAGAGTTGCGTAAAAATGTTGTTTCATAACCCTAGGAGCACTGAAACAGAAAATACTAGATTCCAAGCGGAAATCGATAACTCGATAAATTATTTTGACAACACCAATCTTAAGGAAGTCTTCCATCTAAGATTCACAGCCATCGAAACTTTTACTCCAGCGATTACTCCACCAGGCGAGGATGTGTTTTCCTATATATTACACCTAAAGTGTCGAATTAGACAGCGCTCACTCGGGTAAATAAGGAAAATCTCAGCAGGAGTACTATAAGGTAGCGTTCTGGGACCAACCTTCATATGTTCTACATACCTCGGACTTGCCAACGATAGAGGAGATAAACATAATCGGAGTGAAGTTTATCCCAAAATACAGTTCCAAAGTACTTAAAATTGAAAAAACACTCATAATAATATCTGAAAATTTTTAATAAACACAAATATTTCTACGCTAGTAAGTAGAAAATATTTAATTTTTGGGAATAGTTTTGAGTGAATTTTATAAAATCAATTTGTAGGTAGTGCGACTCGCACAGAGGTGATCAAAGTGTTTCTGAATTAGTATTTGATGTAAGAAACCAATCTTATCAAACCACATGCTTAGAAATTTCTGAGAGTTTACTTATTTGAGAGAGAATATCATTGAGTGTAACACAAAATTCTTTAACATTTGAAATTATTTAAGTTAGGTAAGATTGGTTTCTTACATCAAATACTAATTCAAACCGACTTTGATCACCGCTGTGCGATTCGTATAGTGCGTTTTGTTTTAAACAAATTCTTTTTATGAAATTCACTCAAAACTCTTCCCAAAATTAAACGTTTTCTACTTAATAGTGTAGAAATATCGCTCATTTGCTGCTACAGTGACACAACTCGAAATTCACTCATTTCTAAGATTGCAAATTAGGTAAAATTTCATATGAAAAATGACTCAATTCGAGAAAGAAATTAACATTTTAAGAAATTGGAAGCTATCCTAAGAATTATAAAAATTAAAATCCGATTAAGGGTGTAGGAATAGAAAAAAAATTATTTTACTAATCAGAATGTATTTTTACAAACAATTTTGAGTGAAATTTTCAAATCGCTCTACAGAAAAATTTAAAGTTTTGGAATCACTCGTGCAGCAAATGAGGGTTACGAGCCCGTGAAGTTTCTAACAAAAAATAACATGTGTACATATACGGTCCCAATTGGAAAACATGGCGGAAACACAATTCTCATTGGATTCAAATAGATTTCGTCATATTGAATTGTTTTAGCATTGGTGATTTACACTGTTAATATTTTATAAATGCAAATTAGTGAATATTTTATTAAAAAATATAATTATATTACATAAATTTATAATTTATAGAAGAAAATTTAAAATAGTTAATAAATAAAATAGATAATTAAGAAATATATAAATACTTAAAGATAAAAGTTAACAAATAAATCAAAATTAAGGTTTTGACACGAAAAATATCAGAATCGTTTTATTACAGATTTTCACTCAAAATATTGAGTATTTTATCAATATGGGCCAATAATAAGCCACTATCAGAGATTGGGACAAGAAACCTTTATACAGGTCGAATTGGCCAATCTTTAGAGATCATTTTTCGGTATAAGGTTTTTCCGAGCAGAGAAACTGTAACCTTGTTAAAATCAATTTTCAACTGTATACCTTGAGTATTTTTTAAATCTGGGCCAATAATAAGCCACTATCAGAGATTGGGACAAGAAACCTTTATGTAGATCGAATTGGCCAATCTTGAGAGATTATTTTCCGGTACAAGCTTTTCCGAGCAGAGAAACTGTTAAAAGCAATTTTCCACCGTAAATCTTGAGTATTTTTTCAATCTGGGGAAATAGTAAGCCACTATCAGAGATTGGGGCAAGAAACCTTTATGTAGGTCGAATTGGCCAATCGTTAGAGACCATTTTCCGGTATAAGGTTTTTCCAAGCGGAGAAACTGTAACCTTGTTAAAAGCAATTTTCCACCCTAAATCTTGAATATTTTATCAATCTGGGCCAATAAGCAGAGGTTTTAATTTAATATTGAGTGCTACTAACACATATATAATTTGAACTTTTAGTTAAAAACTCACATCGGTAGCAATTATTGTGTTTATTAAAAATTTTCAGAAATTATTATGAAAGTTCAATTTTTGAGTGTTTTTTCAATTCTAAGTACTTATGTTCAGCAGTGTATTTTTAATTTAGGAGAATATTGTTCCTTGATTAAATCAAGCCAAATCGACAGCAATCTAACATAAGAATAGTTGTAGTCCTATATTTAGTAGTTCGTGTAAATTTCGGTTGATTTCGACAAGATCTCTCATATTCAATAATAAGTGTAAGGAGATAAACAGAACTTAAATTTGGACACAGGTTGATAAAGACTCGCCCATGCCCTTGGGAACGTATTGTGAGGAAAATCAACATTGAAGCTTCGCGCTGTATGTTTAATAAATTAGGCCAAATTCTTGGATATGCGGATGATATCGTGCTGCTTAGCGGAAGACCAAGCGATATTAAGGACAGTTTCAGATCGCTCGATCGCTACTCAAGAAAACTTGATTTGGAGATTAAAAGTAGGAAAACCAAATTTTTAGCAACACCGATTACTGGAAAACCTCGAAATTGGCGACCATATCACTCATTTGCTGCAACAGTGACACAACTCAAAATTCACTCATTTCTAAGATTGCAAATTAGGTAAAATTTCATATGAAAAATCACTCAATTTGAGAAAGCAATTAACATTTCAAGAAATTGGAAGCTATCCTAAGATAACTTACAAAATATTAAACAATTATAAAAATTAAGATCCGATTAAGAATGTAGGATGTATTTTTATTTACTTTTGAAAAACGCCGTTTTTATTAACACTTTTGAGTGATATTTTCAAATCGCTCTACTGAAAAATTAAAACTCTTGCAGCAAATGAGCGATATAAGTTTGATAGCGTTGAAAACTGTAAATACCTCGGGTCAGTCGTAACTTCGTTGAATGATATGCAGGAAGAAATAAAAGGCCGATAACCACTGCCGGACAATGAGTTTTCTCCGCCCATAAACATCTTTCGCAGGAAGGCGAAATTGGAGGGCGAGGGCGTTGGATCGGGACAGATGAGCGACCATAGTGCAAGCGGCAAACTCCCTTCATGGGGGGAGGGGGAGCTGGTGAAAGAAAAAGAGAGAGAGAGCGAGAGAGAGAGAAAGAAAGACTAGTGGGTAGAAAATATTGCAAGTCAAACAAATTTGCCCTAAGTCATTTGTACTATGTATAACTAAATTCGAGCAAAACAGAACAACAATTTAAACTTTGTGGAATAAATGAGAGTTAAATCGGCTATTTTCAGCATCTACTGTATCAGTTTGTATTTTTACAGTTTAATGTATTATATACAACCGAAGGTAGATATCCATCATATTTACAACATGTTTTGAAATAAATCCCAAAACTTTTCTGCAATCTCAAAATTATTGTTTGTCTATAAAACTCTGGTAAACAAAATGCTGTACCAGAAAAATTATGTTAAATATGTTTATATGTATGTACATATTGGTAGAGCAACAGTACAACCCAACAACAATCAAGTTTAAAATCGATTTCCACACATGTACGAATATATAACGTGTATAGGTGCTGCTTTTTATCGGATGGTGCTAGTGCAGAATCTTTCGCTTTTATGGTTCAATTTTTGTTTATTTTTTGTTCATATATGGTATATTGCCTATTATATGTAAAATACTATAAACATCCATCCTCACACAAAAAAGAAAATCAGTTTTCCATTTATAGCATAAGAGCTATAAAAAAATTCGAACGAAATAGAAAAATGTTTGATGAATGATCCATGTTACCGAACACACATACACATACAAAAAACACATTTTCCATGAATCATTGCCACAACAAAATTGAGGTTTTTTGTGTATTTGGTATCCTCGAACATGTATGAATACGAGATATTATCGACATTCGACATATGTTTTTATGTAGGTGAAATGTTGAGCTGTCTTAACAAACTAAAAACTTGTATACGTGTGGGGATTATACATTTTTAAAGAGACTTCAAATAAACGGGAAGTTGTTTGTAAGCATGTCCAAATTTTATTTGTAACGATCCTTGTACCACATACTTCATGTTTGATTTGTAAACAGAATTAAACATTTATCTTCTCAGAGTTTCCGATTTGCTCTTGCATTACATAAATTTTAAATTCACCTGGCAGTTAAATTTCGTGTATAGCGATGCTTCATTTTTATCAATAAGCATTTTCATTTATTATTTCCAAACCGTTAGAGAGGTCTTGTTGCACAAAATTTTAGGAATTTTTATACTGGAAGCGAATTGTGCAAGTTTAATATTTGTGTAAGGGATTTGCGAATTTTCCAATGGAGCGTTGTGCAAATTACTCATGGGGATAATAAATTACTTCAACGATTGTATTGTTTTTCCATCCTATAGCCATCGGTAAACTTTATTGTCATACTTAGTCAATTTTCAGACATTATCACTAAATAGGAATTTGTGATGTATAAACAAATAGCGTACTAAAGTAAGTTGCTGTAAGTGCTTGGCGATTAAAATTATACAACCCTAACAGAGAAGAAAAATTCGAAAAATACTCCTTAGAGCACCGAGCGTTTCTAGGTACTTCAGATTAATGTGTGATTGGTCAATTGAATCCTAGGCAGATCTCAGGGCTGCTGCAAAGAGCATGCCGCTGATGGATGAGACTTACTTTCATGTTGGGGGTCGACTATCTTGTCTTTTTCTCCTATTTCTCCTATTTCCTTTCTCTTCGTCTTTTCCACCTATCTAAAGTATCTAAAGAACAATTAGAAAAATAAACCGGTTTTAATTTTTTGGTGCTATAATTATGGAATTACTGAAAACTTAGGGTTGAACGAAGTATGAGGGTTCAAGCCAAATGAATTCCAGAAGTGAGCCTGCTTTAGCTAAATCATCAGCTATCTCATTCAATATCACAATGAGGGTCAAGGTTTGGTAGTGGTGAAAGGATGCCGTAAAGAATTGAGCACAAATTTACTATTAGACAGAATAATAACTTCGCCTGAGCGAAGATAGATAGCGAGATTAGCATGATCAATCGCACAACATGTGAGTGCTATCAGATCGGCTTGGCATCCGTGTAGTTTAGGTCTAGTCTCCCATGTGATTGGATCAAGTGAAGGACAATAGACTTCAAAACCGGCACCTAATTCCGAGTGAGGGCCGTCTGCAAAAAACACTAGCTATTCATGTTTTGAGACATCCATAAGTCTCTCGATGGATAAACCTTTGAGAAAAAATTATCGAAAGAGAATTCTGATAGCAATTTGTCATTAACCATAATGATTTCTGAGAGTTTTACACGATTGGCGCAATCCATGCCAAGGATGAACGACTGCAGAGGGGGCAGAACCAAGATTATCTGCAATGCAGTATAGGGCTCGAGGACCGCATGCCATACCTTGTATGCCGTTCAGTTTCGCAATAACGGAGTATGATTTAACCACAGGCCACCAAACAACAGAAGCGTAAGATAGCATGGCTAGAATCAGGGATTTGCAGTTGAACATCAGCGTAATAAGGAGTTAAACCTCATAATTTCAGAAATGCTCTTCTACACTGCCAAAAAGTGCCAGTGTTTTTTTTTTAAATTTGCTTTCAAAGTTAAAATTCCAGGAAAACTTACTGTCTAAAATTACACCAAATTGTTTTACTGTGTCCGATCTGGCGTTCGTTTCCCCAAAAAAAGAAGGAGAAAAACAGGTCGCTGGCAAACAAGTTTTATATGCATTAACGTACAAAACTTTGTCAAGGCACGACATTTATACAACTTAACGAGCACCTTGCATTAAGTCCGATAACACATTAAGGCCTTTAGCCGCAACCAGAGCGACTAAGTCATCAACATAGCTCTTAGCAGTAAAGCCATTTTGCTCCAGTTTAACAAGTAATTCATCTATAAAAAATAACCGTAAGAGAGGTGATAAGACAACTCCCTCTAGCAGCCTTTGGTAACTTGAACAGAGGCAGAAAGATAATCAAGCTCGAATCCAGCAATGCGAGACCTAAACATGGATCCAATCCATATAACGATCGATGGTTTCGTCAAATCCGAAATTTGTGCCGGCCACAGTGATGGTAGAAAATGGTGTACTGTCAAAGACACTCGCAATATCCAGGAGTAGCCCTTGCTATAATTCAAAACGTCGCGAGTGGGGCTGCCTACCGGCTAGGTGCTGACCGGGCGGGAAAAGTAACAAAATCTTGATTGATAACGTCGCAACCGGGAAAATGCACGGAAAGTAATAATTCCACAATTTCCTCTTTGGAAGAGGTAATTCTGCCACCTAGAAGTCGCAGCACATAAGTCTACAATATTGATTTTTAACCAGAGGCCTATTGAGCCTGGCAATTTCAGAAAGACTATTAATCTCGTCGCAGGAAGTTTCCAAAATAAATTTTCTAATTGCAGAAATATACTTCTAACTCTCTTAAGTTCTTTGGCTGGTTCGATCGACCTCGACTATATCTACCTGGCCAGGAACTACATCTTGCATTAAGATGAAATCCTCGCCCCTATCTTCAGCCGCACGTGCTAGGTGCACAACCTGAGATCTCAATATCCCGTTCTATGTAACGGTGCGCAGTTAGGGAGTCGTTACGTGGGATAATTAAATATGTTTTTCCTTCGACTTGTCGGAAGCGCTCGTTTCGTTTTCGCAAAATGCGCAAATTAAATTTTTAGTGTTCCAAGTGAAATGTTCCGTGGAGAAGATATTTCTTGCGATTTAATGTCACCTTCTTAACAGAATAACTTTTTTGGGAACTCTGGATCTTAACTGCACCTTGAGAGTATTTCGAACAGTTTGCTCTGTAACGAGTACTCCAGCAGCACGCGAAAAGTCAGTTTGAAGGTCAAGTGCAGTTAAAAAACGATTTGAAAGATGATGTTTTAAAAATCGTTTTGACGACCTTACCCAGGACATCTAGTGAAACGATCAGTTTTTAAATATCGTTTACAGGTGATGACGTGGCGCTGTGTATGCGCTTCATTGAGTAAAGTGATAGCCCGTGAAACCTCAATATCATGACTTAAATTATTTTCGGTTGTTTCTTCTTTCACTCATGAAATCAAATATTTACAAAACTAATTTGTGTTGTCCACTCATCATTCTGTACATGTACAGTGTATCACAAAATTGTCCGTACAGTTCTCGAATAAGGAAATATCAGTGAAAAAATAATTAAAAATTAATAAATAATTCAATCTTTATTTTAAATAACTTCAAATAATGTTATAAATTCATTTAGTTTTTTGTTAAACACGATTTTGTAAGAACCCAAAATTACAACAAATAATTTTCCGTCCACTCCGTTGGTAAACGCTGATTCCTGAAAACAAATGATTCGTTTTTAAAAGTTTTAAAATAAAGAAAATATCAGCAGGAGTACCACAAGGTAGCATTCTGGGACCAACTTTATATGTTCTGTACACCTCGGACCTGTCAACGATAGAGGAGACTAACATAGCGACGTTTGCGGATGATACAGCCATCTTAGCAGTTGCTAATAGCATCGAAGAATCTACAAGCAAATTGCAAAGAGACTAATGACACAAAATCTGTTCAAGTAAACTTTACCAACAAGAAGATCAACTGGATACCAGTAGAACTGAACTCCCAGCAAATTCCCTATACACACACGGCAAAATATCTAGGCACGACTCTAGGTGCGAAACTAAAATGGAAAGAGCATGTGAAAAAGAAAAAACAAGAGTTAAACACCAAATACAGAAAGATGGATTGGCTGTTAGGAAGAAATTCGGAGCTAACTCTACATAATAAATTGCTACTTTATCGGCATATCCTAAACCTGGGTGGACTTATGGTAATCAGCTCTGGGGCTGTACAAAGAAAACCGAAAAAATGTCAATATCATCCAGTCATTCCAAAGCAAAGTCCTACGTGGAATGCATCGTGGTACATAAGGAATGACAACCTCCATAGAGATCTGAATATGAATTTCGTCAGGGAAGAAATAAGCAAACACGCGAGAAAACACATGCAACGTATTAGTCTACACCAAAATGCTGAGATACGTCGTATCTTGGATGATTCAAACTTAGTAAGACGGCTGCGAAGGAAGATACCACATGCTCTTCTAGATCCAATGAGGATCGATTAAAAATATAATAAAATTGTAAAGGGGACTAGCCAAAGGGCTACAACCCTCCAAACAAGAGTATAAATTATGAAAGATAAATTACTAGATGATTTGTATATATAAAAAAAAAATAATAAGTCGGTTCTGTCAACGTAAGGCTAACATTGGGACGTAAATTATCTGAAAAACCTTTTGATATCCAGAATTAATCAAAACAAATTTTATTCAAACCAATAAAATAGTCTTCATTTACCACAAATATATAAGAAATCCCAACTCTCTGTTTGGAAGTGGCAGTTAACTCATTTGATTTTGTCAAGTTAGGCGATTCTAGGTGCATTTTCCGGCAAAGTTTACGATACCTAGAATTTATTTTAACAAAAATTACACAAACTAATAAAATCGACTTGATTTAGCAGAACTAAAAAGGATACTCCTCTCTCAATTTGGAAACTTGATTCATTTGATTGTATTACCTTATAGGCATTTTCCGACAAACTACACGATTTAAGTATTTTATTTCAACTAAAACTACCTATACCGACCGAATTGACTTAATTTACCAGAACAAAAAATCAAAAGTATCCCATTTTTATGGACAATGTTATGGATAATGTTTTGTTAGCTCACTTGATTGTCTTATCTGTCTTCTGGATGTCGACTTATTGTCTAATCTCCACATTTAGAGGTGTTGAAATGTTACCCTTTTGAGTTTATTTTCTAGTTTTCACTCAAAATTCTTATAAGGACTTTTAACAGTGTATTTACTAATACCTGTTTATTTTTGTTATTTGGGACATACTTCATTGCCATCGATTTTCAAATCAAGCAAAATTATATAAAACTGGCCTTTCATTATTGTGGTGATGATCCGGATGCTTTGTTAAATTGTCAATTACTCTCTTAATTAGTCAAAGTTAATAAATGTTTACATAATTTACATAACTGATAGAATTTTAGTTTCTCGACAAATTTTATTATTGACAATTAATTTAATTTGGTTCGACAGTTTTATTATACTCGTAGTAGACAAATTTAAATAGAAAATCCATTATTTCTATACTCTGACCATTCCAGAAACACATACAACGGGAAAATATGTTTGCCAAATTACACATGAAATAAAATTTCAGGTCAAATGTGACTGATTGAGGTTTACCGGTTTGAATAGCACATACGAGTATATACCAATTGGAGATTTTATACCACGTCCGCAACATTAAAATTAATTTTATTTTATGTATCTAGGAAAACACTTCAAAATTCTTAGATAGAAGTTTACGTCGTACTCTATAGTTTTGTGTAGTGGTATTCTCGTACATGTAGATTCGGCGGAGCTTTTTCCGTATATGAGAACGAATTTATTTACTTAAAAAAATCTTAACAGACCGTAAAATGTATCTCGATTATATTTATTTTATTTATCTCTTATTTATTTCATTTTTTAAATAAAATAAAAATTTATGATCGAATTGTAAAAATAAAGGTAAAATGTATGTATGTCAATAAAAAAGTTTAAGTCAATACGTAAGATTACGTACATTCACATATATGGAGGATAAAGATATGCGTTCTCGATAAGATAACTTTTATGTCTTATCATATACTCGTACGTGTTTTTATTTGAAGGCACAGACGATAAAATAGATTTTCAGTTTTTTTTTTCGAATTCACAAATAAATACACGGATCGGTTTTGAAATTGATTTTTGTAGACTTGATATAAAAATATTATTGTTTTTATTATAAGATTGGAATAAAATGAGATTTGCACGTACCCGCGTATATTATACACCTCTTATACACCTTTATGCATGATCGGCAGTTATATGTACACCTTAGACAATTATGTATAAAATATACTTGAAAGTGTTTCCACGTTTAACAAAATATTGTATTGATAAAAAACTGTTACGTACAAAATAATTCGAGTTTCTGTCGAAAACGACATTCATAGAAAACGACAATACATCGAAAGCGATAATGTTTTGTAAACGATAATTCGTCGAAAACGAGAAATATCCGAAATTTCCGGAGCTTACCGAAAACTGCAATAGTAAGACAATGCAGTAGTTTTCAGATTAGGATAAAACTTGGTTTGTACCAACTTGGTTGTCTTTTTGAAAAATTTACAAATTTGAATGAACGCAACTTTACTATCCAAAATTCTTCAACTAATTTCGCCTTTAAGACTTATCCGTTGATCAAAAGCATGCCAAAAAACGTGCTTGTTGTTGTTGTTTGATTGGTGCGTCATCGTTTATTGCTGACATAAAATAAATTATTAAGCTGATGATTATTTTATATTTATACGAGTATTGTTACGTCCCATAAATTGGTTGAGCAATGCATATATAGATACGGGCGCAGAATGATGGGACACTGCAGCAACATACATTTAGGCGACTAATTTGATTTTCAAAATAAAAAATTAATTTTCTTAAAGAAAATAATGTGATCGTTGTCAACTTCCGTATAGAGAATTTTCGGAAAATTGATGCATGTGAAGAAGAGGTGGACGATGCCCAGGTAAGCTTTCATCACCGGGTTGTTGCAGATTAGCGATAAAAAATTAAAACATTTGTTGTATTCAAAAAATTGAATTTTTTTTACTTTTACTTTGTCTGTCAATAATGTTCGTATAATGTTGTAAATAAATTAAATTGTTGATAATTAAATTAGAGATATGGTCCTGTACAATTATTTATGTTGATACTGAGCAGATTAGAATAATAGCAAGTCACTAGATTTTAAAGATATTAAGGCCATCTGCAATCATTATGATGGAAGGAAGAAATAAGGAATCACAAGGGCCAATATGAGAAGCTTGCTTAAGTATATGATTTGAACCAGGTTACAAACGGTGTGCAGAATCAAAACTTATTCAAGAATTCTAAGGTTTTATAATGACTGATGGAGTCGAAGGTCATAGCGAAGTCTGTGTATTTTGTCAAGTTGATTGCAGTTGATCTTTTTGGTATAAAACCATGTTGGCTATGAGATATTGTATCGTGGTACCACTGTCCAAAATGAATTGCATATTACAAGCTCAAATAACTTTGGAATTGATGAAATTGACGCTATGTCTCTATAACATGAAACATCATTCCAGTTTTGAATATTGGTGTTACTCTTGTTACTTTCCACTTCTGAGCGAAAATGGCTTGTTTCATTAATTGGTCGAAAAGAAGGCACAGAGGAATTATCAAATTTTTGATGTCTTTTAATAATGAGGTTGGTGTACCATCTGCATCCTTCTTCAACCGTTTCTAAAGCGAGATGTATATCTTCCGCTGTAATTTGTGGAATTTTTTTTGGATACATTGTTGGTATTATCATTTGATTTTATTATTTATCATGTTCCGGGTAACCGTTAGTCTCCGCTTTGTTTGAAAGTAGGTCCAAAAGTATTTTGGATTATTCCTTATTTTATCTTCAAATCAAGAGCAACTTTTGTACTTCATTTGATAAAAACGAACTCAACTTCGTGATTTCGTATTGATACGTAACCTTTTATTTACTCTTTTTCATTTTTCAGATTTATTAGTTTATTGTTATACCGCGGATGATAACGGCTTAGTTTGGTGGCAACGGTGGGGACAAATAAATCTATTCTTCTGTCTGTTCTTAAAGTTTACATCCAAGTTCACTGTGTCCGCGTTTCTGTAGTTGTAATATGGCCTTTTGATTAGGTGACTTTTCACGCTAGTCTACTCGCTCTTCAAAACTATTTCGATCACTTTGTGGTTAATATCGTTGATAAGGATAAGTGATAATGATTCGTATTCATTACGTAAATCTAGTGATTTAGTAAAAACCAGGTCTAAAATTCTGTTACAACCATTTAAAAAATCAGACCTTTGACTCAGGTTAGAAATGACCATGGTATCTATGAACAAGCACTCAATTTAGGGTTAATACCTATAAGAGGGGAGGCTCGCCAATTTCATCATCAACATCCAATTAATTATGGCAAATTAAAATCACCTGTTATTAGAATAATGTCGGATTAGCTTTATTGTTTATTTCTAGGATGGCGTCTCAGCTCTTATACTCCTTTAAGATGATTGTATTGATTTGTCAATCGCCATCTACCATGTATTGGGATGGAAAGAATTCGGAGCTGCGAAACTGGAAACAAAATCTTCTGTTTACATTTTGGAGGTAGGTTGTCAGATTATTGTCCTTATTATAACTCAACTCTTGTATGGCAATAACAGGTTAGACTAGCTTTAGTCACTCTAAATTACTCAATAATATGTTGCGGAATCTGAAAATGAGCTTTTCGTTGGTTACATTCCACTGGAGCGTAACTAAATTTATGATTGTGTCTCGTTAATGTCACTAGAGCATGAGATATACAGGGTGTCCGCGGGAAGGTATATTACTTTGTTTGTTTATGATTTTTGATTAAATGAAAGAGAATGGATCTTATATTGATAAATGTTTTATTTAATGTCGGCAATTATGTAGGTCCGCCTCTGTTAGCCTCACAAATGCGAACCCATTTGAACACATTTTTCATTACATTCTCACACATTTCACGCGGCATTTCATTAATTTCATCACGAATATTTGGTTTGAGTTGCTCAAGCGTTTCTGGTTTGTTTGCATAAGCCTTGCTTTTTAGATATCCCCACAAAAAGAAGTCCGGAGCAGTCAGATCAGGCGACCGTGGAGGCCAATCAACATCACCATTTTTTGAAATAACTTGTTGTGGAAAGAGTTCTCGCAGTAATTCCATTGTAATCCTGGCTGTATGCGATGTGGCACCGTCTTGTTGATACCACATGTTAATCAAGCCCAAAGTATGCAGTTGTGGCATTAAAAAGATTTCAATCATATCACGATATCGCTCCCCATTCACAGTTACCGTTACGCCGTTTTCATTTTCAAAGAAGTAAGGTCCAATGATTCCTCCTGACCAAATTGCACACCAGACTCACCATGAATGTAAAGGTGACTGATAAATAATGTGAGGGTTTTCCATTGCCCAGAACCGACTATTCTGTTTATTCACATATCCATTTAAATGAAAATGTGCCTCGTCACTCATTATGATTTTTTCATGAAAATCGGGGTTGTCATGGGCGAGCTGTAACATCCTATTGGCATATGTACGGCGGCGTAAATGGTCTTGTGGAAGAAGCTCTTGTGTCAACTGAATCTTAAATGGAAACAAATGCAAATCCTTGTGCAAAATTGTGGCCAAACTTGTTCTTTGAAGACCAATCTTCTGAGCACGGCGTCGAATTGAGGTTGATGGATTATTTTGAACACTTTCTTGAACAGCAGTAATGTTTTCAGCCGATCTTGCAGTACGTTGTGGCTTGGGCCTATCACTTGCAGACCCGCTTTCTTCGAAATCATTCACTTCACGATAAATAGTGCATTTTGTTGGCACGTTGTTTCTCCCAAAAATTTCACGTAACTTTCTAATCGTCACAGTAATCGATGATTGATTTTGATAAAATGTTTTAACGATTAAAACACGATGGTTTATCGAATATTTTTCCATAATAAATTTGCCACGTGTCTACTTCACGGCTGTCAAGTATGAACTGTCAATACTAATATTCGCCTAAATGGCGGCAAAACAAAGTAGTATACCTTCCCGGCGGACACCCTGTACTTTCAACATTTGCATTTTAAACGTTAGCTAACATTGGCTAACGTAATCTGCATGCGGTTACTGGATTTAAAAATCCAAACCTTGTGCTTGAATCTGGTAACTTTAGCTTGAATGTTAAGTGTGTGTTTTTGTCGATTCAGTGTGTTCGGTAATACCGAAATATCAGCCATTGATAAATTTTGATGGAAACTGACGGAGTTTGTGGATGTATTGGTTGTAAAGAACACATAGTATATATAGGCTGTAACGCGTACACAACATCAGCAGGACTAAAGGTTGAAATAAGATACAACTGAATACAATCCATCTAGTAATTTTCTATCTTAATTTATTCACCTGTGAATGAGAAGAGGCCCGTTGACCACCTCCATTTATAGGTTATTTTCTGAAGTAGTCTTTGCACTGATGTCCTTAATCCATTAAAACAATTGGTTTCGTTCCCTGCAATCGTATTACTGTATGTGAAGTGTCCAACATATCACGAAGCTCTTCATTTACTTGTTTATAAACGTTGTCCATGAATTACTGCAAGTTTTTTATTTCTTCTTGAACTGTCTGGATATTTAGGTCATCATCCTTATGTACCACGGAGCATTTGTTAACTATAACGAACTACAATTCCGAATTTTTCCAGAGCAGCGAATACATTTTTCGATATTTGACATTAAGTTCATCTTTTTTCTTTTAAACGTGCTCTTCCCATTTGAGCCTAGTGTCTAAGGTCATCCCTAGATATTTAGCCTTATTTGCATCCGGAATCTGCTGACCGTTAAAAATTACAGTTTTGTAGCTAACTTTTAGATTAGTAAAATTTACATGCGTGGATTTCGATCCATTGAGCTCGCTACACCACATTTTTGTCCATTTTATGATTTTATCACGTGCTTCTTGAAGTTTCGTTGTCGATTCCACAATAGTGTGTCCTACTGAGAGAAGTATGAGCAGCAAGTAAAGAAGCAAAGAATAGGTCCCAAAACACTACCCTGCGGGACTCCTACCGAAATCTTTTTTTTAGCTCGGAGTGTTCTTCTTCATATTTCACCCGAAAGTGGCGATTCTCTATGTATGATTTTAAATTCATATAATATTGTTTTGGTAAATCTCTATGTAGTTTGAAGAGTAAACCTCTGTGCCACAGAAGATACTAAAGCAAACCTTTTTCCTTTTTCCCCTCTAATGTATTTTCAATGACATCACTAAGACTATGAATCCGCTCAATAGTTGAGTGTTTCTCTCCGAAACCAAACTGATATTCTGGGATAAGGTTTCTTCATTCTATGGTTCTTTTCAATCTTTTGAGTAACAGCCTCTCAAACAAGGTCGTGTTGGTAGAAGTGAAATTGGCCGGTAAGATTCTCTATCATTCAGTGGCTTACCCGATTTCGGAATCATTATTACTTCTGCTACTTTCACATATTGGCACATATTTTTTCATGAGGATCGCATTGATTAACCAGGAGCTTTCTTTGCTTTCATGTTCTTAATTGCAGCTTTTAGTTCTTTCAATGTTACAGGCCTGATATCTTCGAAGTAAGATGTTCTGGACGTATCAGCAGTGTTTTCGTAACTGGTCTGCCGACCTAGAGGTTAAAATATTTTTTCAAGATGTTTAACAAACTGGTCAGCTTTATCTTTCGCACTTCTAGCCCATTTCGGATCTGCGGTTTTGGTTGTTTTAACCCTTTTGTTGCTTTCTAGAGGGAATAGTCGGTATCTTTAGTTGGAGCTAGACAACAAAGGTATTTTCTAATTGTTTCATTTTCCACTGCTTTTATGAGTGCCTTAAGTTTGATGCATTCCCAAACCGACCATTGTATGACTTCAAGGAGTCTGTCTAGTTCCTCTTCTATATCATTTTCATTTTTGATTGGCATTTGAAGTTCTATTTTTTCCTCTGCTATTTGGTTTGCTGTTCAGAGCTCACATGTGGTGATTTTGTTTTTTCTACTACATTTTCACTAACCGTCATAATAACTGGAGAATGATCAGATATTAGACTTTCATCATTTTGTAAGAAGATGTAGCGTTTCGATATGCCTTTAGTGATGTAGAAATCTATAAGGTCTGGGACTTTGTTAGGATCAGATGGCCAGTAAGTTGGTTTCTTTCCTGAGTAAAATTCACAGTTTGAGTATTGGCCAACTGTAAGTAATTCTTTGCCTTTTAGAGAGGTTAATCTTGAACCACAGAAGGTATTTTTGCTAATTTCTGAAACAAGTTAATGTAGTCTTCCTTCTTTAAGTTATACCATGGGGGACAATACTTTGCGATATATTGCAGATTTTCCCTTACATTGAGAGGCAACTTTATATTTTATGTCGCTTATGTCATGTTTTGTAGAACTGAAGACCAGATCCAATTCGCAACCAGGTACTCCTTGGATTGATGTAATGTCCGATTTTTGTTTTTCCATTGGTATAAGGAAAGCGAATTAATTATTTCAAAAATTTTATGGTCCAGCTTTACTTTTTGTGGAATTGGAGCAGAAAATGTACTTTTTGGTTGGGTAAAATGCAGATAAAAAAGTCGCAGATTTCAAAAAATTTAATAAATGTCGCAAACCGAGTTTTATAGAAAATGGAAATTTCCTAATTGTGTCGGAGCTATCGATGGCAAGCACATTAGAATTAAATGAACAGCCAAGCCAGTTCAGTGTTACAAGGTTTAGTAGACGCAAACTACAAATTTTTAAGCGTTGATGTTGGGAGCTATGTAAAGCAGTGATGGCGGGATATTTAAAACATCGTTATTGTACCACCATCTCGAACAGGGAATTTTCAATATTTCCCAACCAAGACCGCTACCAAACACGAATATTGTTGTACCACATGTTATAGTAGGAGATGCAGCGTATCCTTTAAAAACTATTTAATGAGACCATTTTCAGGACAAGTATTGTCTCCAGCAGAAGAAGTTTTTAATCACAGCCTTTCTCGAGCAAGAAGCCTTGTTGAATGTGCTTTTGGTATTATAAACGCAAAATGGAGAATTTTAAAATCAGACATTGAAATTTATCCTGACAAAGTTGATTTAATTGTGAAGTGCGTTTGCTTATTACATAACATAATTGTTGATTTAGAGGGTACTCAAATGACCATAGTTGCACCAATGACTTGTCATTGGTGCAACTATGGTTATTTGGTAGGGTGACAGTCTAGTATACTATATACCACATCATGGAGTGATCAACCACGAAAGTATTACCACAAAGCTAAGAGTAGTATTCGTGGCATCGAGCAAAACCACTTCTGGACTATCGTTGAATGACATAATGATGAACGGCCCCAAGATTCAAAGTGATTTAATTGACATCATCTTGAGGTGGCGAACACACAAATTCGTGCTAACAGCAGATGCGGAAAAAATGTTCCGGCAAATCTGGATGCATCATGGTCACCAAAACTTACAGCGCATATTGTGGCGAAAAAATCCATCACAACCAATACGAGAATACAAACTAAAAACGGTTACCTATGGAACAACGGCAGCGACGTTTCTTGCCGTAAGAACATTAATGCAATTGGCAAACGATGAAAAGAAGAACTATCCGACAGCTGCAGAGATCATGGAAAGAGATTTTTACGTGGACGATCTACTAACTGGAGGTGACAGCGTTGAGGAGGTTGTAACCATTCAACAACAGATGGCAAGTCTTGCACAGAGCGGAGGATTTCCATTGCACAAATGGGCATCGAATTCAGCTGAAGTCATGACTAACGTTCCTGAGCACCTACGAACAAAAGGAATGATCAATTTAAAGATCAACCACATAATAATAACACTAGGGATTCTCTATAATCCTGAAGATGACACATTTGAATTTGACCTGTCCAGGCTAAATCTTTCAACGGAAGAACCAACAAAACGTCTACTGTTATCCGACTCTTCCAAATTATTTGATCCTGTCGGCTGGTTATCACCAATAACGATAACAGCAAAGCTGTTAATGCAGGATACCTGGAGAGCTGATACACAGTGGGATGACAAGCTACCAGAAGCAATTGAAGAAAAATGGAAAAAGTATAAGATCGAACTAGATGAATTAAGCAGAATAAAGGTACCAAGATGGGTTAAAACGACGTCAAGCATATGCAGCGGTGGTTTATTTAAGAACCACAAATACGTTAGAGCAAGTTACAACCAGCTTGCTGGTAGCAAAAACCAGAGTTGCTCCAATCAAAACAAAACTGACAGTTCCAAAACTGGAACTACACGCAGCGCATCTGTTATCTAGGCTATTAGGATACGCGAAAAATACCATGAACATCCAAGATGTAAAGTTGTTCGCTTGGACGGACTCCACCATAGTTTTAAGCTGGATGAGAGCTGATATCTCGAAGTTAGAAACCTTTGTAGCCAATCGAGTATCTCAGATTAAAGGTAATTTACCTCAGCTACAATGGAACTACGTACCAACAAATAAAAACCCAGCTGATTTAGCAACAAGAGGAGTAGCAGCGTCTACCATCACCTCACAAGACTCGATCTGGTGGATGGGACCAACATTTTTGCAGGAAAACTCAGATGCATGGCCATCAACACCCTCCTATAAGGGTCCGCAAACACAAGCTGACCACAACCAGGACAGCGCAGAAGATATCACTTGCTTCACAATAACTGCTGAATCCAACAGGCTGCATGAATTAATTGATATCCAAATAATTAGGATTGAACAACATCGATACATGGGATATGGCATTGATAAGTGGGATTTTATTGAATAAAAAATCGAAACTATCTGCTTTAAACGCAGTCATCGGCAAAGATGGGATATTACGATTACACGGACGTTTACAGAATTCGCAACTAGCAATGAATCAAAAGCAACCATTATCTTACCGAAGGAAAGCTCTATCAGCAAGCGAATAATTGAAGATGCGCATACGACTACAACACTTTATGGGGGCATACAACTAACATTGGCAAATGTTCGCAATAAATTTTGGATAATTAATGGTAGAAATCTGACACGTCACATTATACAGAGATGTGTTACACGTGCTAGATTCAAGCAAGCAACCCTCAACCAACTAATGGGTGATTTACCGGCCTGCAGAGTTATTCCATCACGTCCTTTCGGCAAGGTGGGTATTGATTATGCCGGGCCGATTCAACTAAGGAATAAGATATAGGAAGAAGTCAAATTACGTACAAGGGATACATTGCGGTATGCCTGACCACCAAGGCCATACATGTAGAAGTAGTCAGCGGATTAACAACAGATGCGTTTATAGCAGCTTACCGTAGGTTTACATCTCGCAGGGGGTTGTGTACAGAAATCTATTCGGATAATGGTACCAACTTTGTTGGTGCGGAACGAGCATTGAAAAAACAAAGCAAGCAGATTACAACTCTAGAACCGGAAATTGCAAGGGTATTTCAACAAGACGAAACAACCTGGCACTTTATACCACCTGCTGCACCACACTTTGGTGGAATATGGGAGTCAGGGGTAAAGTCAGTAAAGATTCACATGAAAAAAGTCATAGGCGAGACCGCATTGACATTTGAAGAAGCAACCACAATAACGGCTCAAATAGAGGCATGCTTAAACTCTCGACCATTGACTATCCTGTACGACGATCCGGAAAATCTAGAATTTTTAACACCTGCGCATTTTCTAATAGGCGGACCAATAAAAGTAGTTCCAGAAAGTAAGGACGATACTTGCGCACTATAAGAACACGTTGGCATTTAGTACAAAAGATTGTAGATGACTTTTGGAAAAGATGGTCTAGCGACTACCTGCAGCAGTTACAACAACGTACTAAATGGAGGAAACGTCAGCCCAATTTAGTTGTAGGAGATGTCGTTCTAATGAAGGAAGAAGCACTGCCACCGGCGCGTTGGAAAATGGGGAGAGTACAGGAGGTGCATACTGGCTCTTATGGCTTGGTTCGTATTGCATCCATAAAATGCATCCAGAATATTTACAAACGACCTATCACTAAACTGTGCAAGCTACCAACCAAGGAAGACAATTCATGGTCACAACAAATAACCAACGCAAAGGAAACTCCAGGTGCAAAGCTAACAAAGTCTAACATCAACGATCCAGTCAGACGCCAGCCAGGAAGGCAGGCAAAAGGAGGGATCAAGCTCCATCTGGCAGTTTTGGCTTTGATGACCATCTGCTTTTCTACTAGCAGCGCAAAAGAACCGATGCAGATTGAGAACTTCAAACATTCTACTGGCATATATCTTGAGGAAATCAGTAAGATGGAGCTAGTTGCCATGAGATGGACCTTGGTTGTGCGATATAATTTAAATACGTATTGGGATGAAACAACCCAAGCATACCGCCTTATAGACGAACTTGCAAGATCAATATGAGGAACATTTACAAACTATAGAAACCAATGAAGATCATTTAATACTGCTAATAAAGAATCAAACCTCAATAATTGATAAGTCTGTAAAACTATTCAAGCACAGCCAAAATGCCACAGTACAGGCAATCAATAACATTCAGAGGAGGTTGCAGCACCTAGACCAAAGCGTAAACAACACACGTCTAACGGAACAACAAGTATTAACTATTTTGATGACATCCCTTGAACTAGTCGTCGCCACGGGAAACTTACGGGACGTGCAGGAAGCATTACTAGAGGTTATTCACAATGCACATCTAAACATTTTACACCTACTTTTGTTGAGCCCATCACAACTTGAAGAACAGATAGCAACCATCAGACACCAAATACCAGTCTCCATTACAATTCCGGGGCACGGATTGCGCAAGTTAGACCACTTATTTAAAAGTATGACAACCAGGACTAGAGTGACGAAGGCATATGTGATAATCGAGATTTCAATTCCCTTATCATATGTCTGGTCCTATAACATTTATTCAGTAGTAGCTGTGCCTAATATATTAGCAGGTGAAAGGTATGCACATATAGTGCGAATTTATCGCCGTTGATCTTCAAAATGAACATTTCACGCAATTAACAGCTAGAGATATATCTAAATGCAATATTATCAATGATGATCATCTATTGTGCGAGATACCAACAATACTGTCGGGTGTCAGGGAAGGAACCAGCTGCGAAATCGCAATATTGCAACACAGGTCCAACTTACAAGACATATGCGAGATAAAATACCAGAATGTTACATCAAATCTTTGGATAAAACTATACGCACCAAATCAATGGGTGTTCATAATGACAAGGGAAACAACTGTGACAGTCGTATGTGGGTCAGTGACAAACCGAAAGCAATTATCAGGGTCGGGAATAATAAAGGTAGATTCGGGATGCGTCTTAAGAGACAATCACGTAAACATACTGGCCTCTGATAGATTCGAAACCACCATAGAAAATTTCGGAATTGCACCATACCTAAAGGGGATGCACTTAAAAGATTTAACAATAGAAGTATCTAAACAAAACTATGAGGAAAAGGAGCTATTAACCACTCCAGATACAAGGGGCTTAGAAGAACAAATCTCCACTATGAAAGAGGCAGAAGAGAACACAATCAACGATCACTTTCATCATATTCATCATTATACAGCAATACATCTTATCCTATGGATAGCAGTTGCGGTGGGAATAACGGTCATAATTCGTCGCATACGAAGAAAGCCTCGAAACCAATCATTCGTCCTTCCAATGGTCTGTATGACACCTTCTCCAATCGCAAACACATCAGGCAACCAAACAACACCAGCGAACGTTACTACCCGCGCCGCAAGATGTTCAATATGAACAGGGTCATTTAACAACAACCTCATATGCAGTTTTGCATATCACGTTGTAGTTAAATGTTAATTTAGCTATAATAATTAAATTTAAATGCAATTCTGCACTTTTGGATGTTATAAAGTATTGAAATCGATATATGACCAAATATAATGTAAAATACAACAACAAGTAAACATCAAATTTGTATATAAATGACAAAAAATAAATGAACAACTTAGTTCTAATTAAAACTACGACTCACGCTTTTATTTAAATATTCCGGTATTAGCCCCCACCAGTGGAAAGCTCGGAATTTAGAGTAAAAGTGTAATATTAGTTCAAGCTGACGCTGAACTAAACAGAGTGCTTGATTGCATTTTGCTAAACCAGTTTAACTAATCCGCAGTCTGTCTAGGCTATTACCGTACATATAAACCTACATGTACATTTGTTTACCGGACAAGTGGTGCAGTGGTTAACGCTTCGGCACTTGGACCGGGAGGTACTGGGTTCGAATCCCACCAGAGGCTGGATGCAAAGCGAATTTCCGTCATCGATTACGATCGGTGTTGTTAATAAACACAACTTAAGACCCTCTGTTGGAGTGCAGAATTCAGCGCCGACCCACCGTTCATACTGTACAGGTTGACATGGAGCTTGCAATGCGCAGGTGGTATACTGTAATATAGTGTGAATGGGTGGTGTGTGCGTGAATGAAAAATTTCTTGTGAATTCGCATCCAATGTAACCGCAGCCTAATCCGCTAGATAGTCTGCTTCAGAGATCAATGAATGACATCTAAATAGCAGAAAATTGTATTATAAAAGCTGAACTTAAATAAAAGTTTCGCCTAAATGTCGCTTAATAATGAAAATCTTCTTGTGTTGTTGTTGTCAATACGTTGATTTTTGTTGTTGTCAGTTATATTTAGTTTAGAATGTAGTTTCTAGCAAATTTATTATTAGCATGTTTAAATAGAAATTAAATTAATTTTAGATAAAAACATGAGCCTTTGAGATATATACGAGTACATGATATAGGTACATATGTTTCTCTCTTATTTAAGATACATTTCTTATGTTTTATGCATATATACCATATATACAATGTTAAATAATTTATGTGTTATAATGTTAGCAGATAAACCAAATTTATAACATTCCCTATAAATTATATTCTTTAAATATGTAATCATCTTATGTATAATTGGAGCCTTGTTAAAAATTCAATTAAAATTTTATGATGTTATTTATGTACCGGAATTATAAATTATTTTCAAAATTGGCATGTTACGTATATTTAAAAGTAATATATGGCATAAACGTTCACCCTTCGCTATGTTCAGTGCATTCCAAACGATATAGTTTACGCCGGTCGTATATGCCAATGACATATTCAAGATAAGAATACATTTCGATGATATATACCAAACGATATTTGTTCAATTTCATGAATAATTAATTTTATACATTTTATGTGTATTTTGCCTTTGTCTAGTCGAATATTGATTGCATTTTTATTATAAAATGTAGCAAAAAATTCATTACAATGAGTAGCTGGTTATCATGCTTGAAGGAGGATAACAAAATTGAATCCTTTTCAATCAATACATTAACTGTATATATCAATCATATACAAAGTATCGCATCAATAATATATAAAGGATATTGCTATACGTATATAAGATAAAACGTTAAGATTAATATCATCTTTGAATATCAATTTAAAACATTCAAGCATGTGGAGTATCTATACAACAGCATGCACATATTTCTAAACCTACATTATTCTAGGATCTAGATCCACATAAATGATTAATGAAAGAGCGTACACATTATGTCTGATATTGTATACGAGTATATAGCGTATACACTGTACACATATCTTTTGTTCAATGTCTTATACGTAAGTAGAAAATATCCTTTTAAAAAAGGTAAAAAATGCGAATGCAAAAAATAAATGATTATGGTTTAATCCGTTATGTATAAATTCTCGTACACATCTTATACTAGCAGTTTTAATTACGCTTTGAAGAAAATAGGTATTCTTACTCGTCTGCATACATATACACTTCAGATCGCAAAGGTCCTTAATTACCGTGGTAAACGAAATGGAAAGAAAAGTCTGTGTGTATACATACATCATGAAAATGAAATGTAAATCGTAATGCTTCAGGTTCACGTGACGCGTACAATTTATAAAAGTTCGTTATTTGAGGTCGATGATGCTTATATGGGCGGCAAACATCATTGATAAATGAATGGCCGTTTGGTAGAAGAAGTACGGCACTTCACGGAACACCACCATCAACTCCGCCGCCAGAGAGCACCGCGCACTGTGTGAACTTAACAATGAGAAGGAACATATCTCTTCTATCAAGCATACAAATTTCGAGCCAACTTCTGAAGCCACGGCCAGTGCATAAACAGTTGTAATAAACAACGCGGAGTTAATAAATAAATTTGAACAAATGGAGAAATTAATAGCGCAGCTGAACAGTGGAGTTGGCGTGCAAAATATAACAACGTAGGAAACTCAGCATTATTGAACCACCAAATTAAAGTACTCGCAGATCTAGACGAATATCACACGGATGAAGATGAGCTTGAAAGGGAAACCAATTGGAGACTACAGAAATCCAAGAGAGCAAATAAGAAACCAACCCAAGCAAGAGGGAAGTTAAGTCATCACCAGAAGTTGAGCCAACTAAAACCCACCCAGCTAGAAAAGAAGAAACAGGTTCCACCCCCGATCAATATTCTAGGAACAACAAATCACGGTAGTATTCAGAAACTGATAGAAGAAGTAGTACGAATAAACACAACAGAGCCTAAAGATTATAGACCTCTAGCTAGCAAATTAAATTCTGTTGGTCACCAGTGGCATATCTACGAGGGTAAAAATGATTGATCAATTAAAGTAATGGCAAGAGGTCTAAATCCAACTTGTTCAAAAGATGTTCAATTATTGAGGACCTACAAAACAAAGGAGTGAAAATAATCGATGCAGTGAACATCATCAGAAAAGAGAGCCAAGAAAATAGGGTAGGAAATGTTGAAATCATGAGAAGAGGACTCCCCATTTCATGCTAACCTTCGACAATCAGGATAAAATCGAAAATATTTATAATATTAAGGCTATCCTTAACCTCAGAGTTAAAATAGAAACACCGAGAAAGGTCACTCGAATAATACCTCAATGTAAAAACAGCCAAGTTTATAATCATACACAAAAGTGCTGCCATCGTGAAGCAAGATGTGTTAAATGTGCAGGAAAACACACCGGAAACGACTGAACATATCAAGATATGTACAATCTACAAAAAAAAACACGAAGCCTAAATCGTCGACTCCTAATCTCAACATACAAAGAGGGCGAGCAAATGAAAACGTTGCTTATGCACAAATAGTTCAGCAAACAGAGCAGCAAACAGTTAAAAGTGGCTCTCGTTTTACAGGACATACTGAGAAATCTAGAGAACTTCAATAAAAGTAATAGCAAATATAATTGCTACCATGCATTACATCCAGAAAACAAAGCTAGAGGTGATACAATCTCAAACAAGTGGATTATACTGATCTTCTCAAAACACTAGGAAGTGTCTTCTTAATTGGAGGTGACTATAATGCAAAAAATTTCTACAGGGGATCACGGTTAACGACTGCTAAAGGAAAATAACTGTTCGCAGCTGGCAAACAACTAAAATGCGAGTTTCACTCAGGCGGTACACCAACATTGAATTGCATGATTACTTTCAGTATTGAAGAAAAACGTGAAATTATTAACATTGTGTACAGTGGGCGTCCCAAAAACGAAAGGGACACTTACCTCATGGGACTGATTGAAAGACACAATGTTGCTAGATATCGTGCCCTAGCGGAACACTCAAAATAACTCACGTCTTAATTTATGTATTTTGCTATGTAGGGATCCTGTCGGGTTGAAGTTTGTCGTAAGGCCTACGCAAGTTTACATGCAATTTCAAACAATGCTATTCATCGCTTAAATAAGCTCCTTGAATTAAATCAAAATCCTGTTGATTTAAGCGGAAGACATGCAAATCGTGGAAACGGCCTTGATTCAACGATTGTAGGCAAGATTATTCAGCACATTTCATTATTTCCAACAAAAGAGACTCACTACACGCATATAACTGTAAAATATGTAGAAGCTGGCCTAACAGTTACAAAAATGTTCTGCATTAAAAGAAATAGTGAAGTATGAGTTTTACTTAAAGATTTTTAAAGAAAACTTCAACTACAAGTTTGGCAGGCCTCAAGTTGATGTTTGTTCTACCTGCGAGGATTTAAATCAAAAAATAAAATCATCAACTCTTAACGAAGTTGCAAATCGAACTGCGGTCGCTGAACTACTTATTCATAAAATACGTGCTAAGAAGTTTTATTTACGTAAACTTTGGTGTTTTGTGTTTAATATTCACGATATTGGCAACGAAAAATCAGTTTTCCACACATACACAGATGGGGTAGCTAAACGAGGTCCTAACGAGGTGTGTAGCTTTGTTCTTGACTATTTAAAAAATATTCCTGAAGAAGTAAAAGAACTGCATATTTTTAGTGACGCATGTGCGGGACAAAACGGCAACCACACATTGACCAGGCTATTAATGCCATTAACCATGAATGGGAGATTCATGACAGAAACTTTTCTGTCATAAAACGATGTGTTCGAAGACTAGATCGAATTTACTCATCAAAGGAGTACGAAGATATCATTCGAAAAGCAAGAAAGCATGATTCACCATTTGAAGTGAGTAGAGTGATTAACGATTTAATACTGAACATTAAGGCCTCGCTACTTTAGAAAAACCTCTTTTGATCCACAAAAATCTGGTGAGATTTTTAGCTTTAGTACTTATAGGCATTTGCAGTACACAAGTGAGCTAGGATGTTATGTTAAGGCTTCCGACGGTTTGGTGAATAGTACATTTAGATTAAAAAAGCAGGATGAGCAGTTCTTAATATCGATAAGGTCTATAATGGCTGCATTGCTATAAATCACAAAAAGCTACAGGACATCGCAAAAGTTGTACACTATGTACCGGATGAATATAAGGAATTCTATAGTGAACTCACTAATTGGCCTACTTCAGATAATGCAAATAGCGATAATAATGACGAATAAACATATTTATAGTGAACTATTCGAATGAAAACAATAAACATTTATTAAAAATTACTGTTCTTTATTCGTTCTTGCGAAATTCTGGAATCGAGTAGAAAAAAGGTAATATTCCAGCCCCCTTAATTGCTAATAGATATATCAATACGGACAATGTGTACTTAATTTCTTAAAAATATAGTTTATTATAACAGCCCTATATATTCCTTTAAATGACCTTTAAAACGTTTTTTTTTGATTTCTGAAAAATAACATGTTTGGAATATTAACGTTTTTCCACTCAGCCGTTCAATTAGTGTGTAGAACCTAATACAGAGACCAGCCCAAATAGAAGACGAACTAGATAAGCACATCGATAATATCCAAAGTGCTGTGTGCGAAAGCACTCCTAATAGTAGTAAGAAAATGAAACACAATGCTAGCCATTCGTAGGAAGTGAGAGAACTTCTTAAAAATAAAAGAAAAGCACGGAAGAAATGGCAAAAACATCGAAACCCGGAAAATAAGAGGTTATGTAACCAATTGTGCAACAAATTAAAATACCTAATAAAAGACATTAAAAATCAGTCAGTTAATAAATACCTCAGCACTCTAACTGGGCAAAAAGATTCTGATTATGCATTATGGAAGGCAACCAAGAATCTTAAAAGACCCAAACTTCCTCCAACTAAAAATAAAGAAAGTTGGGCTCGAAATGCTAATCAAAAAGCAGATTTGTGTGCAAATCACCTAGAAGATATACATTCCAACATTACCCCAAACAAACGGAAGAGGAAAATATCACCCCGATAAATAAACAGGAAGAAATGAACAGGATTCATTTCGACTAAGATATGTACCAAGACAATGAAAAGTTGCAGGAGTACTTATCATACTTAAGCCGAACAAGTCTCCGAATGATAAGGCTTCATATAGGCCAATTTCTCTTCATCGAGATCTTCCGGAACAATTTTTTCAAATTCTAAAATCATACATATCAGAGAGGCACTTCCAAGTTAAGTATGAGAATGACTACTCCCAACTAAAAATGATAACAGCGGGAGTACCACAAGGGAGTGTTCTTGGGCCAATCCTTTATCTCCTTTATACTTGAAATATACCAATTACAGAAGTAACTATGGCGACTTTTGCCGATGACACGGCAATACTTGCAACAGCAAAGAACATCAATGACTCCACTAGTAAACTACAGAAGGCTACTAACCTGATATGTAATTGGACAAAGAAATGGCGAATTAAATTAAATGAAACAAAATCAATACAAGTGAACTTTACAAATCTAACAGTTAATCATATACCACTGATATACCAATGCAAATACTGCTAAATATTTCGGCAGACTTCAGATGCTAAACTTAGAAGGACGGAACACATACAAAAGAAGAGAGAAGAACTAAACCTAAAATTTAGAAAAATGCAATGGCTCTTAGGGAGACAATCTGAAGTAGCAATCCATAACAAACTGCTGTAATACAAACAAATCATGAAGCCTGTATGGACATATTGCAACCAACTCTGGGGTTGTGCCAAGAAGACAAATATCAAAATCATGCAAGTTCAAAATAAAATCCTGCGATGCATTTTTAATGCACCGTGGTACATTCGAAACGACAACCTACATCGAGATCCACAGATCGAGCTTGTCGCGGATGGAATCAATCATCATACAACATCATACCCACAACATCTGCACCAGCACGAAAATCTGGACATACGAACCAAACCACTAGACTTATCGCGACCAGGAAGTCAGTAGACTTATTGAGGCGAAAAATATGAGGAGGAGTTACACGTAACTGGGGATAATCACTTGATTACGCCGACTAATCAAATACTTTACTATGCAATATAAATTACTAAATGGGTACAAGACTCAGTCGTAATATAAATAAATTAAAAAAAAAAATCATTGATATTCAATTTGGCAGTAGTATCAAGAAAAGTCAATACACCGAGAGAAACAGCAGTCGAATACCCACAACATTATGTCTGCTGGGTTATACTAGTTCCAAAAATACATTACAAATGTACATAAATTTTCAGACGACCAATTGAAATTTAATTTTGTATTTGTCTGAGCAAAGCATTGAATGTTTTCCCTTTTTTTATTTTACAACAATTTATAATTTCAAATAAAACATTTCAGAAGTGCCCGGTACCCAAAACGACATTTATGCTTCTGTTTAAAAAGCAAAATTTAATTTAATCAGCATAATTTTTAAGGTTTTATTACATTTTTTTTTTATATATATTTGTGAGATGACATTGAACACAAACAGAAATATAAATTATACAGAAGTTAAATCCGCACCAAAAAACTGTTAAGAGGCCACAGCATATTTTGTTTGGAGTGGAAAATAATTTTTAAAAGTTTTATATTTTTTATGATTATCACCCAAAATAAAATAGCTAAAAGTTAAATAAATTTAATGAATTCTTTTAAATGAAATATAATATGTTTTAACTACGGTAGGCTGTGATGTAGCATGTTTTGTGAATAAATTAAAAAGTTTGGGACGAGCGCCCCGATTGCTTTTGGAAATTGTACAGTGAAGTACAGTACATATTAATTATGACTGCTAATAACAAACTTTTAGACAGTTCAGAAAATTTTTTATTTTGTATATCGTTCCTCATTGATAGGGCTAAGCTATCTATAAAGTGAAGTCTTGCCCAAATCTCTAATAATGGCTTATTCTTGGCCCAGGTTGAAAAAACACTCAGTTTAGAAGTGGAAAATTGTTAATAAAAATTTTCAATTCCACCATTTGAAAAGATCTTTTTCTGAAAAATGTTACTCATTGATAGCCCTATTCACCTACTTAGTGAGACCTTGCTCAAACCTGTTATATTGGCCCAGTTTGAAAAATTATTAACGTTTTACTGCCCTAGATTGAATAATTGCTCACACGTCGGTCTTTCAAACCCAAATTTCAGAAAAATATTTTGCTGCAAAATTTCCCTCATTGATAAACCCATCCGCCTATATAAAGTAAATGAAACCTTGCTTAAATCTTAGATAATGAATTGTTATTGGTACAAATTGTAAAATTATTTATACTAGGAGTTCTAAGTTGCTAGGTCGATAGGAGCGCTGTAAAGTTCTTGGACAAACGCTTTTGGACATACATTTATGCGAGTGTTCATTGTAAAGTTTTTGCACACAATTTTAATTTTAGACACAAATTTATGGAAGTGTGCAATTTTAACAGTGTATTTATTTATATCAAATACCATCCTGTATAAAATGATACACCAAATAGCAAAAATCTCAGAGATTGGTTCGCATACTGACCACACTTTCGAAAGGGTATGCATTGAGATATTTATATCAGTAACCTCTATCTCGAAATGATGATCAAGGCCCATGTATCGAATTTTTAAAGCTTTACCAATTCAGCGAGTACTGCAATCCACCGATATTCGACAAATAAGAAATACGATGCTGGATTCCTCAACAGGTTTCTTTATAGACTGGTAAACTTCATAAGAGTAGATAACGCTAGTTGTATTAGCTCAAGAGAAAGATTAACAAGAATAGTAAATGAAACTATCGCCACATCAACGCGGTCATCCACATTCTAACAGCCAAAACCAACCATTCATGCAGTAGACACGATGTGGACCCTGACTCTTCAAATGAAACCCAAATTCGGTCAGCTAGACCTTCATGAACTAGATTATTGTTGCGCCACGATAGAAGACTAGAAATATGATTTGATATGATTTGTTATGATTTGATATGATTGGATATGCTTTGATATGATTTGATATGATTTGATATGATTTGATAAGATTTGATATGATTTGACATTGTTTGAAATGATTTGATTTTGACATAATTTGATATGATTTGATATAATTCGATATGAGTTGATATGATTTGATTTGATATGATCTGATATGATTTGATATGATGTGATATGATTTGGTATGATTTGATATGATTTGATATTATTTGATATGATTTGATATCATTTGATATGATTTGATATTATTTGAAATGATTTGATATGATTTGATATGATATGATATGATTTGATATGATTTGATATGATTTCATATGCTTTGATACGATTTGATATGATTTGATATGATTTGATATGATTTGATTTGATTTGATTTGATTTTTTATTATTTGATATGATTTGATACGATTTGATTTGTTTTTATATGGTTTGATATGATTTGAAATGATTTGATATGATTTGATATGATTGGATATGATTTGATATGATTTGATATGATTTCATATGCCTTGATACGATTTGATATGACTTGATATGATTTGATATGATTCGATATGGTTTGATTTGATTTGATTTGATATGATTTGTAATGTTTTAATATGATTTGATATGATGTGATATGATTTGATATGATTGGATATGATTGGATATGATTTGATTTGATTTGATATAATTCGATATGAGTTGATATGATTTGATATGATTTGATTTGATATGATTTAATATGATTTGATATGATTTGATATGACTTGATATGAGTTGATATGATTTGATATGATTTGGTTTGATTGGACAACATTTGATATGATTTGTTGTGATTTGATGTGATTTGATTTGATATGATTTTTTATTATTTGATATGATTTGATATGATTCCTTATAATTTGATATGATTTGATACGATTTGATTTGTTTTGATATGGTTTGATATGAATTAATATTATTTGATATGATGTGATATGATTTGATATGATTTGATTTGATTTGTAATGATTTGATATCATTTGATATGATTTGATATGATTTGACATAATTTGATATGATTTGATATAATTCGATATGAGTTGATATGATTTGATATGATATGATTTGATATGCTTTA
Source organism: Nephrotoma guestfalica (assembly GCA_963691935.1). NCBI lineage: Eukaryota > Metazoa > Arthropoda > Insecta > Diptera > Tipulidae > Nephrotoma > Nephrotoma guestfalica. The sequence goes on from OY829915.1 coordinate 213,572,997, forward strand.
ATATGATTTGATATGATGTGATATGATTTGATATGATTTGATATGATTTGATAAGATTTGATGTGATTTCATATGATTTGGTACGATTTGATTTGATATGATCTGATATAATTTGATATGATTTGATATGATTTGATATGATTTGAAATGATTTAATATCATTTGATATAATTTGATATGATTTGATATGATTTGGTTTGATTGGACAACATTTGATATGATTTGTTGTGATTTGATGTGATTTGATTTGATTTGATTTTTTATTATTTGATATGATTTGATATGATTCCTTATAATTTGATATGATTTGAAACAATTTGATTTGTTTTGATATGGTTTGATATGATTTGAAATGATTTGATATGATGTGATATGATTGGATATGATTTGATATGATTTGATATGATTTGATTTGATTTGATATAATTCGATATGAGTTGATATGATGTGATTTGATATGATTTGATATGATTTGATATGATTTGATATGATTTGATATGATTTGATATGATTTGATATGATTGGATATGATTTGATATGAGTTGATATGATTTGATATGAGTTAATATGATTCGATATGAGTTGATATGATTTGATTTGATATGATTTGGTTTGATTTGATATGATTTGATTTGATATGATTTGATATGATTTGATATGATTTGATATGATTTGATATGATTGGATATGATTTGATATGAGTTGATATGATTTGATATGAGTTGATATGATTCGATATGAGTTGATTTGATTTGATATGATTCGATATGGTTTGATTTGATTTGATTTGATATGATTTGTAATGTTTTAATATGATTTGATATGATGTGATATGATTTGATATGATTTGATATGATTGGATATGATTTGATTTGATTTGATATAATTCGATATGAGTTGATATGATTTGATATGATTTGATTTGATATGATTTAATATGATTTGATATGATTTAGTATTATTTGATATGATGTGATATGATTTGATATGATTTGATATGATTTGATTTGATTTGTAATGATTTGATATAATTTGATATGATTTGATATGATTTGACATAATTTGATATGATTTGATATAATTCGATATGAGTTTATATGATTTGTTATGATTTGATATGATTTGATATGATTTGATATGCTTTAATATAATTTGATATGATGTGATATGATTTGATATGATTTGATTTGATTTGATATGATTTGATATGATTTGATTTGATATGATCTGATATGATTTGATATGATTTGATATGATTTGATATGATTTGATATCATTTGATATAATTTGATATGATTTGATATGATTTGGTTTGATTGGACAACATTTGATATGTTTTGTTGTGATTTGATGTGATTTGATTTGATTTGATTTTTTATTATTTGATATGATTCCTTATAATTTGATATGATTTGACACGATTTGATTTGTTTTGATATGGTTTGATATGATTTGAAATGATTTGATATGATGTGATATGATTGGATATGATTTGATATGATTTGATATGATTTCATATGATTTCATATGCTTTGATACGATATGATATGATTTGATATGATTTGATATGATTTGATTTGATTTGATATAATTCGATATGAGTTGATATGATTTGATATGATTTGATATGATTTGATATGATTTAATATGATTTGATATGAGTTGATATGATTTGATATGAGTTGATATGATTTGATATGAGTTGATATGATTTGATTTGATATGATTTGGTTTGATTTGATATGATTTGATATGATTTTATTTTATTTTATTTTATTTTTTCTAATATGATTTGATATGATTTTATATAATATGATATGATATGATTCCTTATTGCTTGATATGATTTGAAATGATTTGATATGATTTGCTAACATTTGATATAATTTGATATGATTTGATGTGATTTGATTTGATTTGATTTTTTATTATTTGATATGATTTGATATGATTCCGTATAATTTGATATGATTTGATACCATTTGATTTGTTTTTATATGGTTTGATATGATTTGAAATGATTTGATATGATTTGATATGATTTGATTTGATTTGATATAATTCGATATGAGTTGATATGATTTGATATGATTTGATTTGATATGATTTAATATGATTTGATATGATTTGATATGGATTTGATATGATTTGATATGAGTTGATATGATTTGATATGATTTGATATGATTCGATATGGTTTGATATGATTTGATATGATTTGATATGAATTGATTTTATACGATTTGATTTGATTTAATATGATTTGATATGATTCGATATGGTTTGATAAGATTTTATTTGATATGATTTGATATGATTTAGTATTATTTGATATGATGTGATATGATTTGATATGATTTGATTTGATTTGTAATGATTTGATATCATTTGATATGATTTGATATGATTTGACATAATTTGATATGATTTGATATAATTCGATATGAGTTTATATGATTTGATATGATTTGATTTGATATGATTTGGTATGATTTGATATGCTTTAATATGATTTGATATGATGTGATATGATTTGATATGATTTGATATGATTTCATATGATTTGATATGATTTGATTTGATATGATCTGATATGATTTGATGATGATTTGATATGAGTTGATATGATTTGATATGAGTTGACTTGATTCGATATGAGTTGATATGATTTGATTTGATTTGATTTGGTTTGATTTGATATGATTTGATATGATTTGATTTGAATTGATTTTATTTTTTCTCATATGATTTGATATGATTCCTTAATTTGTTATGATTTTATACGATTTGATTTGTTTTGATATGATTTTATATGATTTGATATGATTTGATATGATTTGATATGATTTGATATAATTCGATATGAGTTTATATGATTTGATATGATTTGATATGATTCGATATGGTTTGATAAGATTTTATTTGATATGATTTGATATGATTTAGTATTATTTGATATGATGTGATATGATTTGATATGATTTGATTTGATTTGTAATGATTTGATATCATTTGATATGATTTGATATGATTTGACATAATTTGATATGATTTGATATAATTCGATATGAGTTTATATGATTTGATATGATTTGATTTGATATGATTTGGTATGATTTGATATGCTTTAATATGATTTGATATGATGTGATATGATTTGATATGAGTTGACTTGATTCGATATGAGTTGATATGATTTGATTTGATTTGATTTGGTTTGATTTGATATGATTTGATATGATTTGATTTGAATTGATTTTATTTTTTCTCATATGATTTGATATGATTCCTTAATTTGTTATGATTTTATACGATTTGATTTGTTTTGATATGATTTTATATGATTTGATATGATTTGATATGATTTGATATAATTCGATATGAGTTTATATGATTTGATATGATTTGATATGATTTGATATGATTTAATATGATTTGATATGATGTGATATGATTTGATATGATTTGATATGATTTGATATGATTTGTTTTGATATGATCTGATATGATTTGATATGATTTGATATGATTTGATATGATTTGATATCATTTGATATAATTTGGTATGATTTGATATGATTTGGTTTGATTGGACAACATTTGATATGATTTGTTGTGATTTGATACTATTTCATTTGATTTGATACGATTTGATATTATTTGATATGAGTTGATATGATTTGATATGAGTTGATATGATTAGATATGAGTTGATATGATTTGATTTGATTTGATTTGGTTTGATTTGATATGATTTGATATGATTTGATTTGATTTGATTTTATTTTTTCTAATATGATTTGATATGATTCCTTATAATTTGTTATGATTTTATACGATTTGTTTTGATATGATTTTATATGATTTGATATGATTTGATATGATTTGGTATGATTTGATATAATTTGATATGTTTTTGTATTTTTTGTTATGATCTAATATTATTTGGTATTGTTTAATATGATTTGATATGATTTGAGATGATTTGATATGATTTGATATGATTTGATATGATTGGATATGGTTTGATATGATTTGATATGATTTAATATGATTTGATATGATTTGATATGATTTGATTTGATTTGATATGACTTGATATGTTTTATATTTTTTGATAAGATTTGTTATGATTTGATATGATTTGATATAATTTGATATGATTTATATGACTTTATATGATTTTTTATTACTTTATATGATTTGATATTAATTGATATGACTTGATATGATTTGATATTATTTAATGTGATTTGATGTGATTTTATATGATTTGATATGTTTCGATATGATTTGATATGATTTGATATTATTCGATCTTATTTGATATTATTTGATATGATTTGATATGATTAGATACGATTTGATATGATTTAATATGATTTTATGTTTGGATATGATTTGATATGATTTGATGTTATTTGATATGACTTGATATGATTTGAGATGATGTGGGTATGATTTGATATGATTTCTTCAGTGAATTTTAATGTCTTTATCGCTTTGGCCACAATTATCACTTTAATACAATTTTATAGTTGTTCACAGGACTTTCTGCGTTACATGGACATTTGGAATGAACAGAATTTTTTTGAAAGCAATACATTAAAAAAACATTTTTCAAAAAGGTGTTAGTCTCGATCAATGTGATTGGTTCCACCAATGATTCCATTGTGCCACCCATGCAAATCATGGGTTTGTTTGTCAAAACGAATCATACTTTGGAATTAAATTTAATTTGTAAATTATTGGAAAGGAAACTAGAATATCAACTAAGTTGTCCTTTCTCAAAACGATGACTTCGTCATGATGATATGATTTGACATCATATCGTTATTTCTTACTTCGATTTCTCCTGCAACTAAATTTTCGTTAGATAACAAAAATTTTATATTTCATGCTATAGAATGTACCTCTTACTCTTATTACCTACAGAAAATTAAAAATTGAAAACTAATTAAGGATTCGTTGGAAAAATTAATTAAAAAATTGAAAATTCTTCATGTTATTGTTTTCTCAATGTTTAAGAATCGATGCAGGATCTATTCAATCTACATACACTTATAACAAAACCAAACGAAATAGAAAATTAAAATTAAATTAAGAATAAGAAAAAATAAATGAAAATTGGAAAAATTGAAATTATATATTCAATTTCCCATTTATATATTGTATATCAGTATATAAAAAATCCATTCATCAATTTATACAAAAGCCCATCCAGTGTATATGGAGAAGGTACATATAGACATTCATCATGCTTTTCTAAGAGTCGATGATAAAAAAATCGGAAAAATTGAAAATTTTCTACATAGTAATAAAAATAATAAACGGGAAAATCAAGAAAAATTTAATCTACAGAAGATACACACATTTCATATTATCAATTTATTGGAAATTCAATATAATGATGCATGATATATTTACAACACAATGTGTATTATGTATATAGACAGCCTAAAACAATCAATCAATATACGTGTAATACCGAGGAAAGTGAAAAACAAGTTTTATTGTAAATTTTCCAGAATAAATCGTTGAATGGAAAATATGAAAAGCGTATTACAATAGCATAATACGGCGTAAAAGGAAAAGGTATGGAAAGCGCCCCGTATATAAAGTATATCGACAAATGGTTTATATATTTTCCCAGGTTTTCAATTTATTTTGGCTGTACCAAATATGAAAAATGAAATTGGAAAAGGTTCCTCGTATTTTTCAGAAACCGTATATCCGTATGAATATCAAATTGGCATTGAAGCAAATCAACGAACTTATGGAGGCATAAAAATATATGGATACGGTACCCTACCCTATTATCCTAAAGCTGAAAGTCCTTATACTAAGCAAATTTCGTAACCCACCAGGAATACATATTGACGTTCGAAGAAAGTGGTTAGTAATTTGCACCGGTAGAAGATAGTTTTGAAAAGGAACACGACTCCAAGAAAATACAACAATCTGCTCAAATCCAAAATAAAATGTAAAAATAAGATCTAGTCTAGATGTCTGTTGTCGGTAACGATGATATCTTAACACCGGCTTGTGCGATTCGTTTTTTTTTATATTTTTAATTCGGAGAATTGAGAAACTTTTAATGTCTCTGCCTCTGTCCGGTACCTGCCATAATAAATCACCTGAAAAAAAAAACACAAGCTATTTCTTTACATTATTCCAATATACTCGTCTAGTATACAGTTAGAAAGGTCTTGCATCAGGCAACACTGAACTTTAGTAAATAAATCCACCGTTTTGGCGTTGGAAGCGAATTTTTCGTTTATTATGAATGTCCGAGTATATTTATCGCATATCGTTGAAAAGATCTCGTAGAGTTGCGTAAAATTAGGTGATATGCTTTAGTACTGAAAATTGCCGTTGCGGCACTGGAATATCTCGAAGAATATTGATGTATAGAACTATATTGATGTATAGAAACATTTTTTTTCATTGAAATACTCGTATATTCATGGAATATCGTTTGAAATTGCTTTGAAATGTCCAGTTCACAAATTTTTTCTCGATTTGAATTTTTTGTGAATTTTCCGGGTTGATGTAACTGTATTGAGAGAATAGTATCTCTAGTTGTTTTGCGACCGGTCTTCTTACTGCAAATTATTTACTGTCAATTTTCAGAACGAACCTGGCCTGAATTTTGAGATGGCACTAGAGCAATTTCATACCTTATACATCAAGGTATTATACGTACAAAGTGATATTTTAAAATAATCTGAACGAATTGTTAATGGCCGATTGATAAAACACTCAAACATTTGAAATTGACATATCCAGCCATTTGAAAAGAATTTGTCGTTTGTATTTTAGAAATTTAGTGTGGTTGGTGTTCGTGTTAAGGGGAGCAGTTCAAAATTCAAATTGGGCGTTTCCGCGAGCTCATAAAACAGTTGTGATGGTACTTGTGATAAGGGAGTCAGCGTCAGAACTATGAGTTCAAACTGAGTGTATTTCGTGAGCTCAGGAATCGGTACACCACATTCAACAAATTTTAAAATAATTTCTCGTTTTTACTTGAGAAATTTAGGGAGGTATTCATGCTAAGGTTTAGCAATTCAAAATGAAAATGCACATATCTCATGGGCTCGTAAGTCGGTACATCGTATCCAACATTGAAATATTTTGCAATTTAAAAAGAATTCGTCATTTGTACTTGCGAAATTTTGGGGGAATTCGTGCTTAAAAGAATTTGTCGCTTGCGCTTTAGAAATTAAGGACGGTATTCGTGCTAAGGGGTGGCAGCTTAAGATTCAAATTGCACGTTTTTCGTGAGCTCATAAAGAGTTCATCACATTCAACTTAGAAATATTTAATTTTTCAAAAAAATTTCAGATACCATCTGATGGTGATAAGGGAGCCAGCGTCAGAACTTTGAGTTCAAACTGCATGTATTTCGTGAGCTCAGAAATCGGTACAGCATATCCAACATTAAAATAATTAATTTTTTAAATTTTAAAATAATTTATTGTATTCGTGGAAGGTATTCGTGCTTAAAAGTATTTGTCGTTTGTCCTTGAGGAATTACGGGCAGTATTCGTGCTAAGGGGTGGAGCTCAAAATCCAAACTGCACGAATTTCGTGGACCTGTAAGCCGGTAAATCATATCCAACGAATTTGTCGGTTGTAAATACTTGAAAAATTTAGGGTGGTATACGTGCTAAGGTGTAGCAGCTAAAAATTTGAATTGCACATTTTTCGTGAACTCATAAGTCGGTACGTCTTATCCAACATTGAAATATATAATTTTAAAGAATTTGTCGTTTGTACTTGAGAAACTTAGTGTGGTTCCTTGCTAAGAGGTCAAAACTCAAACTGCACATGTTACGTGACCTCAAATTTGAAACTGCACGTATTTCGTGAGCTCATAAATTATTTCAATATTGGATATGATTGAAATAATTTTAAAAGAATTAGTCGTTTGTATTCGAACGGTGATAGCTCGAGATTCAAATTGCACGCTTTTCGCGAGCTCCTAATGCGGTTCATCATATTCAACTTAGAAACATTTAATTTTTGAAATTTTAGTACAATTTGTCAGTTGTACTTGAGGAATTTACGACGGTATTCCTGTTACGGGATGGCAGCTTAAAATTCGAAATGCAGAAATTTAGTGTAGTGTTCGTGTTACGGGCTAGCAGCTCACAATTAAAACTACACGTATTTCGTGAGCTCACAAATCGACACATCATATCCAACAACGAAATATTTAATTTTTGCAATTTTAAAACAATTTGGCATTTATTTGTACAAGAATACAATACGCGACTGATGAAAACCAATTAAGGGGTTGTTTTTGGTGTGAGCTCAGAAATCGAAGTTAGTTTAAATACTCTTCAATTACTCATAATTCAAGTGTGTTAAGTTATCCCAGTATTTCATCCAAGAAACATATAAATTGTTCATCAGGCAATACTAGTTATACCCCGTTCCAAGATTTTTAAATTCATCCCAGAAAATGTTGAAATGTCACAAAATATGATAATATCTTGATCTAAAGTGTTTACTCTTAAAATATTTATGATAAAATGCTAAAAAGGCCAGCCATTGGTTGGGATTGGCGCAATGACTTATAACTTTATGGCCTATTCAGATTTTGCATGAATTGATTTAAATTAATGGTTCCCGGGAACCATGTATGTCGTGACCGCATCCAGGCATAGCCCACTTTAAGTAAAATAAACATTTTAGATTTAAACGAATGGTTCTCTGGAACTTTAAGTGTCATACCTGAACTCAGTCGAAATTGATTAGACATAGTGTATACTATCTTCGTACAAAAGTTCAAGACCATCCGTATATTAGGTTTGGCGCTATGGAGTCGCATGTGTGAATTACCCAATAATTTTTAAGAATATAATTCGGATTTAAATTAATGGTTCCCAGGAACCAGAAATGTCGCAAAAACAGAATGGGCCATCCACATATCGGCCTATTGCGCCAATCTCAACATACGGTTGGTCTTGCGATTTTTTGGTAGATAGGGGCCATCATGTTGTATCGAAATCAGAAGAGGTCGATGACACGCTTTTGAAGTTAGACCTAAACTAGTCCTAAACCAACAAAAACAATCGAAAGTGTGTTTGCATTGGTAAAAATTAAATATAAATGACATTTAGGCGAAATATTGAAATATTCCAATAATTTTCCAATCCAATTTATTCTTTATAAAAAAACATTTTTCGAATTGGTAGTTAAATAAATACTTTAGTAACCTGCACTATTCTAAAATGTTCAATTTCTTAAGAAAATCCTAAATAAAATCCTTAATTATTACCTAAATGTCTAATGATAATTCACCTAAATGTCATTGTTTGGTAATTTACCAATAGATCTACACTTTTTTGTTGTTTTAGGATTAATTTAGTTCTAACTTCAAACGCGTGTGAAATTTGTGCTAAACTAGTCCTAAAGTTAATTCTTTCCTAGTTAGGTCTAACTGCACATGCATTCGATAACGACATTTCAGGGTCCTGGGAACCATGAATTTAGGATATTAATCCAGCTTCTCATTCTTCAAAACAAGAATGGGTGATTAAGTAACATAGGTGTGGGGCGGGTCACGCTAAATGATGGTGGATGGGTCGGATCAAGGTGTTACGCGAACCATGCTGATGATCAGCCTGGCTGGGAACCCATCTAAAAATAATTGCACAGTCCTTAACGGGGCCCTCTGGATACCTGGCGATCTCCAGTTGTATGTAGCCTTACCCGTGTATACGGATCCCTGCATGGGCGGACCATCATTTTCTCCGTGAGAAAAAGAATGAATGAAAAAGATAAAAAAGTAAATAAAACTAAAGAAGTGGCCAGCATTTATCAAATGCTGGTGAAGACGAGGAGTGCGTCTGGGACTCCAGCCATCAGGGTGGCTAAGACTGAGTTTGGTTCTGAGGCTTGCAAGCCAGGAACTAACGGTAGTGAGAAAAAGGAAAAACTCATTGCTCCTTCGGTACGGAGATACAGGACGAGGCGTTCGGATTTCCAGGTCTTGGACAGACTGGCTACAGTCCCGGAGGAACAATGAACGGAAAAGCAGAGAAAATCTGATAACTGGGCAAAGAGTTGCATAGCTGAGGGGAGCAATGCACGTAAGGAGGACCTTGGGTCTAAAAGACAGTGGTCTAGTGAGGAGGAGCATGGAGGGCTAGATGCCTAGAGGAAACGGGTCAGGCTGCATGTGGGACAGTCGCTGAAGGAGAGGTGGTGCTAGCCATCGTGGACGAGAACCATGAGGAGGGGAGCATAACTGCGGAAAACTTGAGGTTAGTATTTAACGCATTGAACCTAGGATTCCTAAAGTCCTTGGATAACATCCGGGACCCCCGCCAATTTGTAGGCACATGGGTTGGTAGCAGCGACGGCTGAAACTGACCACGTGTACGGATCAAAGATCGGCCTTCTTCTATAGGAATGCGATCGTGGAGGTAGGCGAGGTATGGCCAGAGGGCTGTTCCAAGGGAAGAGATCCCGAGCAGACCTAGGGCCTATGGTCCGGATTCCCATGGAGCCGGCTAACCTGGATGAATCGCTGAAAATTATCCAGGTTGGTAATCCGGATCTCCCGACGGGAAACTGGAGGATTGTTAAGCAGGAGGAGTCCAAGGGCAGTTTCAGATTATCAATTATGATAATCAATAAGGCATCTCTGGCTCCCCTCTCAAAAACCAAAGGGGTTATAAACTTCGGCTTCGGCTCTGACACCCTTAAGGTGTTCAAGAAGGATGAGGTCGGGGTAAAATCGAGCACAGCCCGAGAGGGGGGAGCAAGGAGTCCAGCCGGTTGAGGGCTCACTTCAGGAACCACACCTCACCAGAGGAAACATCGAAGCTAGTGACGAGCTCAAGTGAGGGGCGATCGACTATCTCTAAGCATAGGGAGGAGGGATACATCGGACTATGAGAGGGGAGATGTGGACCTTCTTAAGTTTAAGGACTGCGGAGGGAGTGTGACGGAGGATACCTTCGACTCCATCGGGCCCAATTAGCCGACGTAGTACGGCTGTCGTTTCCAGACTTGCTAAGTCAGGGGAGGAAATAGTTCTGATCCAAGAACCTTGGATTAAAAACCACAAGATCTGAGTGAAGGGATATACTCTTTTTTACGCTTGTGGGACGGAAAAGAGCAGAACATGTATACTGGTGGAAAATAATAAAAAATGTTTTTCTACTTTCGCAGTATTGCAAGGGGGACATGACTGTGGTATGTATAGTGACGGAGGGAAGGAGATTTTGGCTTGCAGCCGCATACATGAACCTGGAGAAGCCAGTGCCGCCAGATTTACTGGGGGGCACTTGTTTGGAATGCGGATAGGAGGAAGGTGGGAGATATCCTAGGGTAAGGCGCGAACGCGCATGATACTATCTGCGGTAGATTGGACATCAATGACGCAGGGGTGAATTACTTTTCGATTTCTTTTAAGAATTAACCTTATTATTAGTAGTATAGGTCAGAAACCCACCTTTATTATTAGCAATAGACAGGAGGTTCTGGATGTTACTCTGGTCTGCGATTTTATTTCACCTATATGATCAGGGAATGGAGCGTGGTGAAAGAGCAGTCCTTCTCTGACCATCGGTACCTAATGTTTAAGATCAATATCCAAATTACAAATCGGTGCGTGTTCAGAAATCTCCGGAAGGCAGTATGGCGCATATTAGGGAGGTATTGGAGGGTAAGATTCCATTCAAAGTCCTAGCACTCCCCAGCACGAGTAGTGATCTGGATTCAATGGTGGACACTCTTACTAGGGCTTGCAATAACGCTATGAGGAAAGCCTGTCCATTGACAAAACTGAGGGGAAAGCGAAAACCTGTTTGGTGGAGCTCAGCACTTGCGGAGTGCCGGATAGTCTGTGGGTCTACTTTCAATAGAGCGAAAAGATCAAGAGAAAGTCAAGACTGGGACTTTTATAAGGAATGATTCAGAGTATACAAAAGGGAAACAAGAAAGGCGCAAAGGAATTCGTGGAGGCTCTTCGGTGATAGAATGGAAGATGTCTCGGATACCTCGTGCTTAAGAAAGATTCTCTCTACTACTCCATCTGTTCCAGCCTATCTGTGAAAAACCGGATGGCGAATGGACGGTTTCTAGTGAAGATACTCTTGATCTGTTGATGGATTTCACTTTGGTGTCCAATTGTTGTGTACAGAGGTTATTTTGAATTTACGGAAGATAAAATAGGCTATTAGAAATTTTAACCCCTTGAAATTAGCTGGCTCGGATGGGATTGGCCAGCAGAAATTCAGAAGAACTCGGAGGTTTTACTTCCCAGGCTGGATGTTATCTTCAAAGGGTGTCTGCAGCTGAAGAAATGGGGGGAGGCTAGAGTGATATTCATCCTGAAGGCGGGTAGAACCTAAGACCAATATCTCCGTCAACTTTTCTGCTGAAAACCATGGAAAGGTTGCTGGATGTCCATATTCATTCGAGAATTCTAGCCAGAAGCTGGGCACAGTCTCAACATGCGTATCAAAACGGTAAGTCCGTGGACACGGCGTTACATACCTTGGTTCGGAAAATTGAAAAGCCACTGGATTTTCAAAAATACTCGTTGGTGGCGTTTCTCGATATCGAGGGCGCTTTCTACAACGTGAAGGTGGAGGCAATTGGGGAAGGATTGTTGCCACTTGAGATTGAATACCCTGTAACCAGGCTAATTAATCATCTGCTAGGTAGCAGAAGGGTTATAGCGGAAATGGGAAAGTCTCCGTTAGAAGGCGGTAGGGAGGTGTCCTCTCTCCCCTTCTTTGGAATGATGTAGCGATAGCTGTCTCGGGGAAGCACCTATGTATAATCAGAGATGTGATGCAGAATGCATTATCAATCACTGCGGGTTAGGCCAGCAGATGTGGAGTGGGGATTAACCCATCTAAAACAGAGCTGGTCCTGTTTACTAGGAGCCGGTGTGAGTGGATGGTGGCCAGCTCTGGAGAAATTATCATACAGGAACATGTTGGCAAAGGTGCAGAGTGCAGCCTGCTTGCTCATTAGTGGGACGTTAAAAATAACCCCCACTAGTGCCTTGGAGGTTATGGTGCACCTTCTCCCGTTGGATATTATCGGTAAGCAAATGGTGGTCAATACGACCGCCCGGCTATCAGCGGCTATCGGGAACTCATAATTCTGCACTGATTGTTTTTCCTATTTTGCAAGGTGACTAGCTCATCAGGGGTGTTTGAATAATTTGTGTGAAGTTGTTTGGTATTTTGCTTGTACTCATCTCGTATATTGAAATTCGAGTAATTGATTGTGATTTACCCGTTTGGAATAATTATTTGTACGGTGAATTGCTCGTATTTGAAATTGGTAAGTCACTCATGGTAGGTTATTCTTATAGAAGCAGATGTAGTCAGAATCAAATAAACAGTTAGATTTAAGTTTTAATCAAGGTTACTTCGTCATCAGTAGTTCTTTCAATATTGACTTGATTGAGAATTTTATATGATACCTCCCTCCCTGACAATAGCTCATCAATGAAGTTAGAATGAAACAAGTTTTTAAGGAGCAATTGAATTGAATACCGCTTTTGATTTTTGAACATACGCGGTAAAAATTTAATAACATTGGCAGAACCGATCTAAAAAATTTAAAATCGCTAAATATCCTCAAATACCGATATATATCGCTTTTACTAACACTTTCGCGTTTATTGTTAATACTAAATAATTTTCTTAACACCTTAACACCTAGATTAGACAATGTGACACACACACGTAACATACAAAAATATTATGAAAGTTTTCTAATCCTTGTTATCTCTCCACTGAATTAGATCTTTTATCTGAATATTTTTGTTTATTTTCTAAATTAAATTATTGGTTAAATACTAAATCAAATATATCTTTCTTCTGTACACATACGTATTCATCTACACGCAACTTAGCTTTGGAGTATAAATTTGCTAATTTCATCACAAACAGTCTTAATTTAACCATCAATTAACTTATAACGCTTAAGGGAATTACGTAAATCCTCTAATATACTGGATTCATTTGTGTATACCAATGAAATGTATATACAGTGCGTAACATAATTAGGTTTTATATACACTTCACAAAGAAATTTTTAACTTTAGAAAATTTGCATCCTTCCCATTTTCATTTTGTCATTTGGTACATTGCTGAACATTATTGGATGTTGGTATCAATTTTCATATTGAGATTTTAAATATATTTCGATAGATCCATAATCGTTTTATTTTTTCGTTCATCTAAAATCCTTTTTAAAGTTAACCTGCCATAGCTTAACATAAATTTAAATCCCCGTGTTCAAGAAAATATCCTACTGTTCTTTTATCACCCAGTGTTTTTTTTATGCTAGGATCCAAAACGTTATGTACATACGAGTATGCATAGAGGGACGAGTATATTGATGTGTGGAAAGAAAAACGATTTATTTTCCAATTGAATATAAAAAACATATGTCAGATCATATTCCAGCAAATATATGGATGGAGAGATGATACACAAAAAATTTTCTATTTATAAAATTTTGGCAGTACGAGTATAGGAGCTACACAGCACAAAAAAAAACACCATGGTGGGGAAAACGCTTCAAGGAAAATCACATTGAATATAACATAAAGATAAATAAAGCCTCTGTATACACATTATTAAATCGTCTTCGGAAAAATGAATTGAATTTCGATTGGATCACATCACTGTTAGTATACCAGCAACAACAATATCGAGCCACATCGATGGAATGAGGGAAATTCGTAGTAAGGACTAAATCGAAAAAAAAGAAAAAACTTAAATAAAAAATGATTCACTGACTCTGAACACACATTGAAAACGGATATGCGGTGCTGATTATTCCAAATAGGAATACAAAATACTTTATGTTAGAAGAGGATTTTCAGAAACGGATTTTATTTTTTTTTTACTTTTCTACTGTAAAAGAAATTCTTTTGTGCTCGTATGTATTTTTGGCACCACTTTCATTGAACTAGAGTTGGGTTCAAATATTTTTTTTATTGTTCGTTTATTGAGAACTGATTGAGGTTACAAGAATGGGATTTTCTTTTGTGTGGCTATATAGATTTAGTGGGTGTACAGAAATATTACGCACTATCAAACATTTACTCCACTCATAATTAATGCGAAATAGGAATTAACGAATTCTGTTGTCGATCGCTACAAAAAGGTTGAAGAAACTACTTCAATGGTAAAATTCGTTTTGAATTTTCAATGTTAGTTCCATTGTGTTCGACTAATGTACAGGTTACTACAAAAATGGTGATACAAAATGTTTCGTTTTCCGCTTTAAATTTTTTATAATTCAGATACACAATTTTGCCAAATAATTAGTCCATTATAGTACCTATTTCGTCCATAAATTGGGTTTAATTCCAAGAGCCACATGTCTAAAGGCTACTCGAAGGCAAAAAAAAAAAATGAAACTGGTTGACTTCGAAATTTGTTTCGAAATAAGAATATTTCCATTCTACAGCAACCCTGCAATCGCAAAATGCATATTTTCCTAAGACGTTCCTTGCCTGAACCAAATTTTTAATTATCTTGTAAGGTTACAGGGAATTTTTCCCCACCAAAGACCGATATGGGGCCTCATTACAATTAGTTCCTGGCAATCGAAAATCTTGCCCACCAAAACAGTTTACGAAAGGTTGTCGTTCTTCACCAAAGTGCTCCCGAGACAACTCCCCCGCATATTCATCCAAGTTGTTTAAGCCGAAGCAAAAAACTGAAATTAGGATTGCGTGTAGCAACGAGAGATTTCTAGACAATTATCATGTAACACACTCATCGTAATGGTATCATCCTTAAACTCGAAAATTTCTTCACAAAATTTTGTTAAAATCGTCCGAGCCACACAAATTAAATATAAAGCCCGAACCCCACTGAAGGACTAATTTTTTTATTTTATTTTTTGAAAATGATTTTCTCAAATGATGTTCATTAAAAAGTGTTAGGGGCTGAAACTTCACGAGGTTCTGATGGCTCTGGGCTAAGTATTTCTAAGCATTTTCGAGGAATAAATCAGTTTTTCTTCCCGTGTGCCGAAACTAAAATTCTTTTGGATTAAGGCTATCTAGATTTAGAATAGGCATGCAAACTGCTTATTTGAGTAAAAATTTTCAAATGATCGGTATGTTGCAACTTGCCGAATTATAGCTCTGGGCTAAATATTTCTAAGCAGAAACTTCATGAGGTAATCAAAATTTCGGTGGTAACCAATTTTAATTAAAATCGTTGTGGCCGAAAACAATTTACGAAAGGTTGTCGTGCTTCACTGAGAAACTTGCTTGGTTCTCACAAACATGTTTTCAGCACATTTCATCGAAGTTTTTTAAGCTGAAAAAAATTAGGATTGCGGGTCGCAACGAGTATCCTTACACTTGAAAACTTCTTCACAAATTTGACTAAAATCGTATGAGCCACAGGAATTAAATATGGAACCCTGGTCCCACCGAAAGATCAATGTTTTTATTTAATTTTTTCACTCAAACTATCTTGCACACACTTGAGTGGCAGAGGTTTCGAGTACAAATAGTCAGTTGAGTTCGAGTTCTTCTTAAAATTTTTTTGTTCAAATGATGTTCATTAAAAAGCGTTAGGGACTGAAACTTCACGAGGTAATCAGAATTTTGGCCCCACCCACCAATTTTAATTAAAATCGTTGTGGCCGAAAACAATTTACGAAAGGTTGTCGATCTTCACTGAGAAACTTGCTTGGTTCTCGCAAACCTGTTTCCAGCACATTTCATCGAAGTTTTGGAAGCTGAACAAATTAGAACTGCGAGTCGTAACGGGTATCCTTACACTTGAAAACTTCTTCACCAAATTTTACTAAAATCAAATGAGCCACTCGAATTAAATATGGAACGCTGGCCCCACCGATGGATCAATGTTTTATTTCATTTTTTCACTCAAACTATCTTGGAAACACTTGAGTAGCAGAGCTTTCGAGTACTAAGAGTCAGTTGAGTTCGATTTCTTCTTAATATTTTTTGGCTCAAATGATGTTCATTAAAAAGTGTTAGGGGCTGTAACTTCAAGAGGTAATAAGAACCACGGTCTGGAAATGAACAAATCCGAAAAATTCACTGAAAACGCGCTTTTAATAAACGGTCAGCATTGTTTTTGAAAAGTAGACCGGTTTTAACAGTTTTTCATGATACACACAAAAATTCAATTAAAAAATTCTTCACAAAACGACTCAGAAAGATTTTCTGATTCTTCGTTGATTTTGTAAAAAATTTGAATTATGTGTCATTAGCACCAAAGTGTAGAATTTGTGAACTAAAGTGCTAGGGATAGTTTATGTGTTACATGATTTTATTGGAATGAGCTAAACGTAACTGCCTCCAGCGCCATAACGATATTTTTGAGAACTTCAATCCTCTTCAATGATATGCGATACGTGCATATTCTACACCGAAAGAATAATTTACCACCAGCGCCAATACACAGAATTTGTGAAATAAATTGCTGATAAAATAATACTCCCTAAAGTTCAAAATCCTAAAAACAATGTATCACATGATCATAACAGAATGAGAAAAATTTATCCGTAATCAGCATTAAAATGGTAATTTGAAGTGCGCTTAAGCTAAATTTGTGACATTTTTCAAGACCGTTTCATTGACATGTCACACTTTTCTATTCTGTAATAAATCGATAATTAGGCACCAGCGTCAAATCGGTGGATTTATCAACTAATGCGGTAATAATAAAATTGTTGCGTTTTCCAAGACCCTTCAAATGCTATGCTACATGATAAAATGGTAATGAGAAAAATTGTAACTGCTTCAAGCGCTACAACGGTAGTTTTGAATACTATGATGTTTCAAAAATAATTGTGGAAACCTTCAAGACCTTCTTAACGATATACGACACGTATATCGTATCCCTTCTTCCTAATAATACCATGGAAGATGTGAAATTATTCCAAGATGATTTAATCAGCGTAAGTAGCTGGTGCAAACATCATGAATTGCGATTAAGAAGAAGCCATTATATCACGAGTACCAATTCAATGGGTGACATGTATCAACTGGGTCTATCAAAAGATGGACATATGAGTTCACAGATCTAATGTGCTTACTCAGCTTACATTTTGCACACGTCCGAGTACATTTCGAAATTACGGTTCCAGTTTGGTCCCCTTACCAGCAAATACACATCAATTGCATTGAAAGAGTACCTAAGAAGGTGTTTACTGTACGTTGCTAAGAAAAACAGTTGATGGTACGACCACCAGAAAATCGTCATTTATTTTGGCTGGCGTCGGATTGGATGTCCCGACAAGAATTACTCGACAGAGAATTTTGATTAAATTAGACAAGCATCGTCCAATATATGGCGAAAATGAATTGATGAACCAAATGGATAAGCAATTAAACGAAATCAGCAACAAGTTTGACTTTGGGTTATCTAAAATTTTTTACGCTTTAACCTTCGACATTTCGTATTTTAATTTGATAACATAAAATTATTATGTAAATTATTTTTCATGTATTTAAGTAAAATCATAAATATTTAATTTTCTACTAACAAACGAATACAAATAAATAAATAATTAGCTACCAGCGCCAAAACGTTCGATTTGTGAACTAAAACGCTGGTTACAACATTGTCGCTTTTTGTAAGCCCTTTGAAATGATATGCCACATGATTATATGGGAGCAATAAAAGTTGTAACTGCTTCCAGCGCCGTAACGGTAGTTTTGAGTACTATGGTGTTCAGAAAAATTTACAGAATTCTTTAATACCTCAAGACAAGTTTATATTCAATAATAAATATAAATAGTTAATTTTTCAGTACCAACGCCTAGACGGTGGATATATGAACTAAAGTTATATCGAAATATTTTTTTTTGATCCAAGACCTTTCAAACGATATAACGGGTGTTTTTTTAGGAGGTTTGTTTTTCCGATAGATGTCGTTTTATTTTATGACAGTTGTTTTGACAGCTCAAAGTGGCATTTCTACTCAGTATTGTTTGGCAAATCATTATGAATAGGTTAACTCCAGAACAACGTTTTCAAATCGTGGAAATTTATTTTCAAAATCAGTGTTCAATTAAAAATGTTTATAGAGCACTTCGTGAATTTTATGGTGCACATAATCGTCCGTCAGAGACCACCATAAAGAACGTAATTACCAAATTTCGGTCTACATTCACTCTTTTGGATGCCAAGCCACCGACAAGAATGAGAAGAGTTCGTACAGAAGAAAATATTGCTGTCGTTGAGGCCAGTGTCGAAGAAAACGACAATTTATCGATTCGTCGTCGTGCTCAGCAAATTGGACTTTGTCCATCGACTTTATGGAAAATTTTACGTAAAGATTTGGGTTTGGTGCCATACAAAATTCAATTGGTGCAAGAATTAAAGCCACACGACCATCGTTTGCGCCGTGAATTCAGTGATTGGTCGTTAAATCAATTGAACGAAGATCCATTTTTTTACCGTAAAATTCTCTTCAGTGATGAGGCGCATTTTTGGTTAAATGGATACGTCAACAAACAAAATTGTCGCATTTGGAGCAAAGATAATCCACACGCCGTTCTAGAATTACCAATGCATCCTGATAAATGTACTGTTTGGTGCGGTCTATGGGCTGGTGGGATCATCGGTCCATATTTCTTTAAAAATGAGGAAGGACGACGCGTTACCGTGAATGGAAATCGATACAGAACCATGTTAAATGAGTTTTTGTTGTCAAATCTTGAAGATATGGATATGAATGAAATGTGGTTTCAACAAGATGGTGCCACTTGCCATACAGCACGTGAAACAATCGACTTATTGAAAGAAACTTTCAACGACAACATTATTTCGAGAAATGGTCCGGTGAATTGGCCTCCGCGTTCGTGCGATTTGACGCCACTCGATTACTTTTTGTGGGGATACGTGAAGTCATTGGTTTATGTGGATAAACCTCAATCGATTGACGCTTTGGAAACCAATATTCAACGTGTCATTGCTGACATACGCCCTCAAATGCTTGAAAAAGTGCTGGAAAATTGGACCTCCAGAATGACATTTGTGAAAAATAGTCGTGGTAGCCATATGCCAGAAATTGTGTTTAAAT
Organism: Nephrotoma guestfalica; assembly: GCA_963691935.1. Classification (NCBI taxonomy): domain Eukaryota; kingdom Metazoa; phylum Arthropoda; class Insecta; order Diptera; family Tipulidae; genus Nephrotoma; species Nephrotoma guestfalica. The sequence goes on from OY829915.1 coordinate 213,593,067, forward strand.
GTTAAATGCCAAAAAATTATCTACCAAATAAAAAAAAATTTTGGTCATTTCATAATTTTATATGTGTTTTATTCAAAAAAAAAATCGGCAACCTCTTAAAAAAACACCCTTTACTACACGAGTATGTTGGAAAAATGTAAAGTCAATATCTTTGTATTTTGGGTGGTCTCATATGGCAGGTACCCACCCGACCCACTTGAGGTAGGTATCCCAAAAGTTTTTAAATTCTCCGAATTAAAAATAAAAGAAAGTTCTGGTGACATTATCGGTACAAACATCCATCAGAGCGAAGTTAATTTGATAAAAAGTGAGATTTTCGAGTGGTAGGAATACTTTACGGAATCAAGAATTCAGATAAATCACGTAGAGTACCTCGTTGGGTAAGAGTTCTTTCTTAAATTCATTAACATTAAATTGAACTAGTGGGAGGGGGAGTAGGGGGGGGGGGGGTTAAGCACAAATAAGATTGCGATTACTCTCATTATGGGAAAGTTTGATTATAGGAGGGTACTGTAGGAGCTATTTTCATGTAAACTAATGAGGGGGAATAGTCGAGTAGCACAGGTCATGGTTCCTGAATAAATTGTTTAGGGGTCCTCCTTTGTCCCTAATTTTAACTTTTATTAGACTGGAAAGATTTTGATTGAAAGATTTGAGTTAATCAATCCAACTTTCTTCCAGGCCCAGCGGCTTTGGGAAAAAATGGTGAGGGGTTTTCGAGTGCTTGAAGACGATTTCGGTAAGTCCGGAAAATTCGTGATCTCACTACTAAGGTCTTCGGGTGTGTCTGGGGTTATTACGCCTTTCTACGCTCACGGTAAGTCGATTACAAGGAAGCGATTATAATGAGTTCCGTGGTGTTCGGCACTCGTTTAAATATGATTTTCGGTTTCAAATGTATTTATAAAATTTGGTGAGGTGGGGTTTCCAAATGTCAGGAGTTGATCACGATCAGTTCGAATTTTGTTCGTTTAAGGGGGAGGGGGGTTTATTGTTTAATAAAAAAATTCCGGTTTGAACGATTTGTGCAAAAATTGGTAAGGAGTCTCGAGCATTAGGATTCAAGTTTGGGGACTTAAAATTCAGGGGAATGTTTAATCAAATGATCAAATTATATTGGTCAAGTCCGAATCCCGTTTTAATTTTTTTTAGTCTAAACTATTTTGATACAAATTAGTGAGGTGGATGTTTCGAATGGTACAATCTATGAGAGGTGAGTCTCGATTTTAAATAAAAAAAATTTGTCGGTTCAATATATTTTGACAACGTTAGTAAGGTTTTCGAGTATCTGAAGTAGATTACGAAGAGTCCGAGTCTCATTTCTATTACCAGTTAGGCCATGGCAATTTTTTTCGATTAAAAGATTTTCATAAAAATTGATGAGGCGATATTCAAGTGTCTTCCCAATTTGTTTAGCATTCCTCCTCTTTAATCTTCTACTGTTTGAAACGATTACCATAACAAATGTCGAGGCACGCCGGGGGAGGGATCATGAAGCGTTTACTAATTTCAATGTAACTCCAATATAATGTTGTCTGTTGCTTAAGTAAGATGATATCTATTCGACAAATGCATTTGAAACCTCAAATTTTGATAAACTTCGAATCACTACTCCATGGTCAATTCAATCAAAAGCTTCAGTCATAAATCTTCGTCGTTTTTAATGACTTTAATTACTTTGCCCGGCTGGTGTTAATCAAGAAATTTAAGGGAAGGAATGCTAATATAACCTCTTTGTCTATTTAAACGAAACGACGATGCAGGCGACTGGGGGCTTCTAAGGCAGCGTGACTTCCGAGAAAACCACTCAACTCTCAATGCCATCACATAGATAATCAATTTGAATAAGATAATTTGACCTGGGACGAGAATAATTATTTTAATTCGGTGAGTTGTGACAACATGATAACATGAAAAATCTGCTGTTTGAAACAACCAGTGATGATAAGTCAAGAATAATCATAGCTGAGGTGGATAGAGGAACCATATCTAAAAAGACTTACTGAGTCTTGAGTGTTTGATGTGGTTTTCATGTTGGGATTTGCGAATGAAGTGACCGTAATAATTACCTCTGTAGCTAGCAACAAATAGTGCGATAAGGCTGCTATAGTAGGAGCCTTGCTTGATAAGCTGATGGAAAATGTTGCCGGTTTTCTTTCTAGTAAGCATTGGCTAATTATGACAGATTTAGGTATATCCTGCTGTATGACGCAGAACAGTTAACAGAACGGTGTAAGACTGTGGCCGTCGCCAGCAAAATTCATATAGATCTACAAGCGCTCGAGCGTCAGAAACTCTACTATTTGAAAGCTGAAATGTTGGTGGCAGATTCATGAGATGAAAACAGTGTTAGTTAGGTGAACATGCACCTTCAAATGGAACCGTTTATGATTAGGTAAATAAATTTAAACGTGGCCTCAAAAGCACAAAAGATACCGATCGTTCAGGAAGACCAAAAGAGGTGACGACACCAGAAATGGTCGAATGTTTGGAGATGTTTCATTGTAATCCAACTGACTTTGTACATCGAGTCATACCGGTTAATGAAACATGCATCTATCAACAGTCAAAACAATCGGGTTTAAGCTGGTTTAGCGCCCCAAAGTAAGTAAAAGTTGTTGCATCCGCTTTTAAGATTATGTCCACTGTCTTTTGGGATGCAATAGTGATAATATTCATCGACTATCTTGAGAAGGGTAAAACGATCAAAGGTGAGGTATTATCCATAACTCAAATTGCTTTCCCATCCTCATATTCACCTGATCCAGCCCCTTTTGATTTTTTCCTATATCGAAACATGAAGAAATGGCTCGGTGGAAAAAGATTTGGGCCAAATGATGAAACGAACGCTTATTTTGACGAGTTTGTTAAATCATAGTTTAAAGGCGGTTTAATGAAATTGGAAAAATGTTGGAATAAGTGTATCGAGCTAAAAGTGGATTATTTTGAAATATAAAGTCAATTTTACTTAAAAAAATTATGTTCACGCTAATTTCTGAGATTAGGTGAGTTGGTGTATGTCGTGTGATTACAGGCATGCAATCCAACCGTTACAGTTATTTTGTTTCTGCCAATGTTTGCGGTTGTAATACTTGAGATTTGGAACAAATTTTATTTGCCACATTTTGCAGTAAATAAGGTTCAAATTATTTTAGATTCTTATGCCGATTGCCAATTTACGACTCGATAAGTTTATAACCCAAAAGAACATTTTTGCTGTTTTGTATGAATTTCAAGTCTATGAATAAAACATGATGTCGATTTTTGATTAAATAAAAAACCGATAAAATAAAAACAAACCGAACTAATATTTATTACAACTATTATACAAAATTCTATAAATAATACTGAATAATTTTTTGTTGTACGTTACTTTTATAATATTAAGTTTATTGCGATTCCTTGGTTTTGTTACCAACGGAAAAAAACTTTTATGCTTTGTGTATTTTATGTTATCAATCACAAGTTGGTACAATAAAATACGAATTGTTTTTTTATCAATATTTTCAATGAAACATCACCCGCACCGATTTCATACTGCTTTATGCAATAAAATAATACATAAAAATCAGATCGAAATACTCAGCCTGGCAATTTAACATTAATTTGATATTGAAATAAATGTAAAATAAATCATAAAAATTAATATGTTTTCGATTACTTTATGCTGTGTACCTGTAAATACGTATTTTACGTTATTTATTTGGATTACAATTATTGCTTTGATTTGATCTGGTTTAAATTTCCGAGCATCGCTCGTTCAAAGTTGGTTGAACTTTTCAAAATTGGTACGTTAATTTTTAATTGTAATATCGTGAGAAAGTCAAAATTATGCTTTTTACACAAAGTCGAAATAAATATCAGTTCCTTATTATGTTAAATTAGAATATCGCCAAACATTTAAAGACATTTTTTGAATTTTCATGCTCCATCGTTTTCGATGTTTTAAGTTGTGGAACATCACTCAACAAGATGCAACATGGTGAAACAGCATGTAACATGAGGCAACATGACGCAATGTTATGCAGCATCACATAACATGGTGCAACAAAACGCAACAAATTATGCAACATCACGCAACATGGTTCTACATCATGCAACATGACGGAAAACAGAATCCCTTGTAATCTTTTCCGTTCATTCAAAAAAACTGACAAATTTTATCAAAATCGTTGAAGCTAAATAATATGATAAAAGAAGGCTCAACCCCTACCAAGAACTCTTATGTATAAGGAACCATCGGAGCCAATTCCTGACACTCGAATATCCCATTCAGCAATTTTTATCAAAGTCATTCGAATCAAAGTTGTTTGTCCAAAAAATTGGACCATGACTTCACTGGAGGACCTCCTCCCCTTTACCCAGTTTTATCAAAATCATGCGTGCCACAAAAATAAATATTGGAACTTGACAAACACTGGGTGACCCCTTAATTGAGATTTCCGTAATTCGGGACCTATCACAATCGGTTTTTGGCACTCGAAAACACTCCTCTAGCAATTTTTATAAAAATCGTGTGAGCCGAAAAAAAATTTAGATAATGGAAATCCGAGCACCATCGGACAATCCTCTGAACAAATTTTCTCGTAATTAGCACCCATCGCAATCGATTCTTCGCCCTCGAAAACCCTTTCTCACCAATTTTTATAAAAATCGTCCTGGCCGGACACCTAAACGATTTTGTTAGAAAGCAGCAACTATCGATTCCTGATAATTGAAAGCCTCTACGTCAATTTTAATCAAAATCAGGCAAAATCGTGTAAACCGAAAAAAATTAAATAATGAGAATCCAGTTTACACCAGATGACCAGTTTGTGATACTCGAAAACACCCTCTCAATAACTTTTAATAAAAATCGTTCGAACCGGAAAAGGATATATTAAAAACCCCAGACCCTACTTGACGATGTGAAAATTGTTTGATGTGGAAGAAAATGTGAGAAGAGGCCAAGGACGAAACTTTAACTAGAAAGTGAATGCTACAAATCATTATTGTTACTTATGTAAACCAACATTTTGAAAAGAGGCTATTAGTGCAACTATAATCTATAATATCACCATAACGCAACTAGCACGACATTTCGCAATATTATCGAACATAACGCTTGATATTTAATTAAAGCCAAACGCAAAAATCAACAAGACGCAACAGATCATAAGAGCTCACAACATGGTGCAACATTACGCAACGTGGTCTAACATCACGCAAGATGATGTAATATATGGTACATATGACGGAAAAAGATACAACATCTATCAATGTCCTATAACATGATGCAACATTCTGCAACATGGCGCAATATAGTGGAACAAGATGCAACATCAAGCAAAATAGTGAAATATGACGCAACATGATGTAACATGCCACAACGTGGAGTGCAACATAACGCAACATAATGCAACAACAAGCAACATGATCGTCCATTAGGCGCCTAAATTAACTATTTAAAAATCAGAACTCCTTGTAATAGTTTTCTTGCAGTCGAAACTCGTGTTCCGCCAAGTTTTATCAAAATCGTTGAAGCCAAATAAAATATTAGAAGAAATCCGCAAGCCAACATGATGCATGACAGTAGAACATCACGGATGCAACATGATTTAACATCCTGCAACATAGTGTAATATTTTGCAACACGGTGCAACAAACCATAACGCAACATCCCACAACATGGTGCAACATCATACAAAAAGGTGTAACATGATGCAACATAACGCAATATTTCGCAACATGACATGAATTTAGAACTTCTCTTAAACGATTACTGGTACTCGAAACCCTGCCCCCCCACCGATATTTATCAAGTCGTTCCAGTTCGATTTTTTTAATGGAACCCGACCCCCACCAAAAGAACTCGTAATCGAATTTTCTCAAAATTAGGACTCATCACATATAACCGCAATTTTATCTAGATTGATCAAGCCAGAAAAAAATTATTAAAATGAAGGAACGAATTTTATCGGAATTAGAACCCATCAAAATCGATTCCTGGCATATGAAATCCCTCTTTCATCAATTTTTATCAAAATCGTACACACCGAAAAAGATTTAATAAAGGAACATGGACTCCCTAAATGATTTTTACGAAAAGGCAGACCCGTCGCAATCGATTCCTGGCAATTGAAAACCTCTCTTCACCAATTTTTATTAAAATCGTGCGAGCCAAAAGAAAACAAAATTTAACGGTACTCGGGACCCACCGGATAACCTTCTAAACGAATTTTTCCAAAGTCAGGATCCATCGCAATCCATTCCTGGTACTCGGGAAACCTCCCCTCAGCAATTTCCATCAAAGTCGTCTGAGCTGAGAAAAAGAATAATAAAAAGCTAAACAAATTTTCCTGGAACCATCCGGAGAGGGTCGGGTTCCATTATTTAATTTTTCTTGGTTTGAATGATTTTCATAAAAATTGGTGAAGGAAAGATTTCAAATGCCTGGAACCGATTTTTGACAAAATTCGTTTAGGGGGTCCATCGGTGAGGTTCGAAAGATTTTATTAATTTTTTACCGGGTCGATCGATCTTGATACAAATTACGGTTCTAAAAATTTTCTAATGGCTGGAATGGATTGTGATGAGTCCTAATTTTGGGAAAATTTGTTTAAGAGTTGGGCCCGATATTTTGGTGAGGGGAGTATTCAAGTGCCAGTAATCGATTACAAGGAGTTCTGAATTCTGGATAATTTATTTAGGGGTCCTCCGTCCATATTGTGGGATGTTGCATTATGTTGTGGGATGTTACATCATGTTGCATCTTATTGCGCAATATGGTGTGATTATGCTTAATATTGCGTCTTTTTGAGAGATGTTGTGTGCTGTTCCACTATGTTGCGTCATGTTGGCTTGCGGCGTTCAGCATTTTATAAAGCTTGGCGGAACAGAGGTTTCGAACGCAAGGACACGATTACAATGAGTTATGAGGGGTTCAGTTACGAGTCGCTTGTGAACTGTCATGTTGGATGATGTGGCGTTATGTTGTTTTATGTTGCGTAGTGTTGCGCCATTTTGTGGTAAGTTTCATTACGTTGCGCTATACTGCATTATGTTACTTGATGTTGCATATTGTTATGGGATATTGTAATATGTGCCATGTTGTGCCTTGTTGCGTTATGTTGCATCATATTGCGTATTGTTGCTCCATGTTGTGACATATTGTATCATGTTGCTTCGTATTGGGCCATAGGATGGATCGAAATATTTTTAGTGAAATGGGGTTAGTCATTTTGGGAAATTTGTTTAGAGCGGCTCCGCTCTATCCGTTATGTTGCGTCTTGTTCCATAATAGAAATTTGTCATTTCTCAACTGACGGGGATGGTTTCGATATTAATGATGAAAATGGGAATCTAATATAAATTTTGAACATGCTTTTAGACAATTTTCAATATAAATACATTTCTTAATCGATTGGGATACAACTCTCTTTGTATGTTAAGCATAGGATAGGATTCAAAAGTGAGTTCTGGATGTGATTTGGAAAAATTAGTAAATTTGGTGCTACATGAACCATTCCAGTTATTCCAAGCTTCCGTGTAATTAATTTCGGTAATGAGAATATGCCTAATTAGACCAGCAGCTTCTCCTTGCGACATCTCTAGCATAACGTGTAAATGGCCATCAAATATATACGAGACCGGGGTATAGTTCTAAAATGTTCAATGCATAAAAACCAATTATTTTTAGTTTTATTTGTATAATCGTTTTTTATTTTCTTGTGAAGAAAATGGATGTGTTTCGTGATTTTGAATCCAATCTTGTTACATCTACAATTATTCTGCTATTAACTGGTTTTTATTCCACTAGTGCCTTCTTTGCTTTAGCCATTTTTGTTTTTCATCTCACTTCATTGAGACCAAGAATTTCGATTTTGTAACTTTTTCTTCTCGGTGAAAGCCGAGGGTCGATATTTGTCGGTTTGCATTATTTATTCTAGTATTTCCTCCTGTAATCATTTTGAATTCGGATTAATGAATGATTGGTCCAATACTAGCCAGCTCCCAGGGCTTCCGAGCACGGTATACTGGCATGCCGGGGAGAAGGTAAAAGAAAAGTAAGAGGACCAGGAAAACCAAACGTCTATTGCTAATCAATTGGTGAATGTCTCGGACAAATGTAATCCTGAACTAACCTAAACAAAATAGATATCGCTTACATTAAAAAATCCTCACTTGTATTCTTGTTCAAGACAAGAGTAATCACAGTTCTCAGACAATTTTAGTCTGGAAAAACCACATTATCTGTATGACCGATTTTTTTTAAAACCAAAAGCTTTAAAATCTATCAAAAACTCATTTACGCTATAAATTGTGTAGTCTCAATTGAGACTACCAATCTTGATAATCGTGTATTAATACTTCGATTAAATGTTCCTTAACACTCTGATTTCCAAATATTTCGCGTAAAACCTAACCATAGACAAACTAATCATTTAATTTCGATAAACGCCCTAATGTTTTATGGTCAAAAAATGATTTTTGGTAAATATCCTTTTTGAGGATTTGAGTATCATACAGGGTTAATAAAAATTATTTTCCTGAAGCGTCTAAAATTCTGCTACATTTCACATACACATTTCGGGCAAATCCGTTTTTGTAAATTTTTTATCTTTTCAGAAGTGGCACATCTGTTGACAACTACCTGTACGACTTTAACGTGCAATCTAATTTTATTAAACAATTTTTGTACGCGCACTGCAATATCGACGTGCGCGAAGTAAATTAACAAAAAATGTTCAAAGCACTTACCAAAACACGAATATTGGATATTCAGTAGCATATTTTAGTTTACATTCTAATCTTAATGTTGAACCTTCATCTATATGTAAGTCAGGAGCACCCGATATTTCTGTAATTGCCTCTGCAAAAAATAAAACAAGATAAAATTAAATTGTAGTGATAACTCGGTAATATGAATTTTCATTATTTTGGTGATAACAAAACAAAAAAAAAAAAAAAATCGAAAATCGAAATTTGGCGAACATTTCCTTTTGTCACCCGGAAAACGAAATATTCACGTACGATATTACTGATAATGGTTTCTGTATAAAGTTAAATAAATTTTGAGTATGGTAAATGTAACACACACACGCAACGGGGAACTACAAACGAGTAAATATAAAATTTTCATGTCACATGTATGTTAGTAGATATGTTTATCGCATAAAGGAACATTATCATTGGTATATAGTGGAGGGGCGAGGAAGGCGGCAATGACGATGAAGAAAAACTCAATAAAAATCTTATTTTAGTTACATAAATAAATTATTAAATTTTCCATTCTTCCATATTCAAAGACGTAAACATATAAATTTTCTTGTAAATTTCGTATATGCCACGGCTGCGGTCTCGAGGACTGGGTACTAACTAGGTAGCAGTGTCGTTTGTATAGTTTGCTATATTCAAAATTCATTGTAAATTGGAAGGAATAAATAATTTCCATAAATAGATTTTCTATTCCAGCGAAATGGCATATACTGTGCAGATACGAATACGACGAGTAGATTGTGGTGGAAATCGTTTTTCTCGTTTTTCATTTTGATTTTTTTTTTTGTGGGTATAAAGGAAGTGTAAATACATACATATATTTATAACGTACGATGGTGCGGGAATTTATGGACTAAAATGATTTTTTTTGCTGTAAAGAATGAACTACATTCAACGAGTACCGGTTACGTTACCGCATTTCTCAAACTTGAAAGTTTTATGAGAAATTCTGAATTGGAGAATATTAATCAAGTTTTTTTGACACTTTTTCTCAAGCATAATGTTATTAAGTCTCCGCTATAAAATGAATATGCTAGTTTAAATAATGTCATTTTAATCCTTTTGTATACACCAACAAATTGCCCTTTATAAATTTAAAACTGCACTGCAGTAGATTTACTGTTTACTGACTGATGATAAATTTCGTAAATCGTTCAGGGGAAGTAAAACGTGGATCCATGGTGCAAACCGAGGATTCTATCGCAACTGCGTTCCGCTGCTTCGACAAACTGCAGGAGCTTCAACCAAGTCGGTGGGGACAACTGATTAATATTCAATGATTTGTAACAATAAACCGAACCTAAATAACTCCAAGGATGGGCAACAGCAAACAAAGCAAATGCTGTCGTCGACCTTTTTAAGACTGTCATCATACAAGGATGCACGAGCAAGCTCCATAGCGAAGGGAGTACTCAATAGCGTTCTTGCTGGCACTCACATGACCTCGACACTATTGTTGCAACACAGGCGACTAATAAAATGTTTACAATCCTTAACCAGTTTTGAAGTGGGCATAGGATTCGGCAATCCATTGAGCACAGCTCAAATTTCCATACCCATAAGATCGTAGATTAAATGAAAGACAGTAGGTTCCAAAACCCACACCTAGTTCAAAGTGAGAGTTGTCTGCGAAGAAAACTAAAGACTTAGACAACCGGTTATTAAAGTCCTGGGACAAACAAAGGTCTCTCGGTGGGTAAAGCACTGAGAACTTGTCATTAACCATAATAATTTCTGGTACAGATTAACTGAAGAAATTAAGAATTAGTATATGATCCCTGCAATGAAACCTAGGTTTGTTCCACGCCCCATCGCCCTTAATCTGAACACGGCGGGAAGAGCCATACCCAGAATGAAAGACTGTAGCGCAAGTAGGATCGAAGTCGAGGACATAGGACCGGTAATAGCCTATGCTGTATAAGATAGTAGAAAAGCAGTAAAATGTGTTTTTGCTATTCACCGCTAGAGGCATCATTATCACAAAAAGGAGATTTTTTCTGCTGATATTTTTAAAACCAGCCAAAATTTATGCTATGTTGCTCATGTATGTACATTATGATGATTGTGATAATATTAGTATATTTTGAGAGCCTTTCTTTTTTCTAACGAAGATTTCACTTTTTTCGTTTCAAAACGTTTAAACATATAGTTTCTCTTCTGTTTCATAAATGCTTTGATTTTTCATAAAACTTTCTGCTGAGAGTTATTGATTTGCTTAAAAATTTCGAAAAATTTCTGCTGGTTTCAAAAAATATCAGGAGAAAAAATTTCCTTTTTGTGATAGTGATGCCTCTAGCGGTGAATAACAAAAACACATTTTTTCTGCTGGAAATTATCTGCTATCTTATACAGTATTAATAGCCTTGCACGTTATACCATGTGTACTGTTAGGTTTCGCGCGAAATTTACCATGAGCCACCAAATAACAGAAGCATGCTTTCTTACTTATAAGTAAGACAAACGATCAAACATCAGCGTCAAACCCCAGAAGTTCCCAAATACTCATTTACATTACCAAAAATCGGCAGTGACATTTTAAAGGTGAATTTTCCATGGTAAGTTCACTGCCCAAGGCAATGCAAAGATGTTTAACGGTAGCTGATCTGGTGATCGTTTTCCCAAAACGAGAAGGGACAGACAGTTCACCAATATTTATTCGTCTATTAAAGACCAGTAAACTGGGCTTAGATGGATTAACACACAAACCATAAAACAAACAAACAACATATCTACAACTTGTAAGCGCGCTGCATTAAGTCAGATTGGATTATCAAGTGTTTACCTGAAACAGTGATGACCAAGTCATCACCATAGCTCTAAGCAATTAAGCCGGATTTTTGTAGTTTAACAAGTAAGTTATCAATCAATCACCAAGAGCCAAAAGAGAGGTGACAAAATACACTTTAATTTAGACTGAAGACATGCTATCTTTTGGTCAATGTCAAAATTAGGGCACGTCTCAATATTGGTAGAAAACAATGTGCTACCGAAGGAAGCTGCAATACCCAGGAACGTGTCAACTAGAAACTCTTTAATGTGAAGCGATCTTTCTTATCTTGTAACAAGTTCATTAAGAGCAGTTTCACACGATTTACCAACTCTGTAAACATGCTGCATGCAACAGAAAGGTAAATTAAATAAGTGGCGATCTTTGATAAATCTGTCGACAATTCTCTTCAGAGTTTTGAGAAAGGTTGAGGGGAGACTAATAGGTCTAAATGCTTTAGCGGCGATGTAATCTAACCTGCCAGCTTTGGGATAATCCCGAATGTAATGCAAGCTTCAAAATGTTGGAGCAAGTGAACTCTAAGGAAAAGAAATCTGTGTTGTAATTCAGCAGGAAAAACCCAATCAGGACTAGGAAAACATCCCAGTACAAAACTTCGAGAGTGAACAGCCTGTGGGCTAAGTGCCATTCAGATGGGTTGTCAGTAGCGTTGGGTTTTCCGGAATCAACAGGCTCAGAGATAATAAAGTCACAACCGAGAAAGTGAACAGTCAGTAGTAATTCAGCATTTTCCCTCTTGATGGAATTCAGCTTACCTTTAGGGAGTCGCAATTCACCCGAAGTTTTGTGATGCTGGAAAGACTGTTATTTTCTTCACAGAAGAAAAGGCAGCTAAAAATCAATGCTCCTCTTTCTGCTGCTAAGAATAAATTCCAATGATTCTCAGGGTTGGATCTTTTGGCTCTATTCTTACATTTCCTGGTAGTTTAAAAGCGATACACCTTTCAGTTGAATACCAAATCAATAATTGACATAGAGCACAAAATAATATCAAGCACTTCCTTCGTTATACAATTCACAAAAGTTAGCTCACATCCTTCTCCACTTCAAGTTCAAAAGTACAGGTAACCCTTCTATAACACGGTAGATAGGCTCCTATAATATGGCGTATTATGTGAAACCGTGTTATAAGAGACTAGCACCTAGTATAAAAGGGGGGATAGGTTCTAAAATATACTAAAGCGTTTATTTATCTTCACTTTCTGAGTTTTTTTCTGCATATAAATCTTGCACACTTGCGCAAAATCAAAATGCACTTTGTTTCTGCTTCCTTATAAGTTCATTATAATTTCATGATATGGTGATAAGCACTTTTGGAGTTCTGATTTGAATTTTCGACTTCTTTCTGTGGAAGGGTCTGGATTTCTTCACTATCTTCTTCAGAGCGATTTGATTTACATGGGATATGGATATCATTTCTACCAAATCTGCTTCTCCGACTTTTTTCCACTAGTAAATCTTGAACGTTCTCATTTGCCATATCCACAAAACTTTCTCTCTTCTACCGGTAATGTGTTTTAATAGCTTGGGTTTTGTTAAACATTCCCCCGGAGTATTGTATTATTACACAAAAGAAAAGTTAAACAATCTTTTGATACCTTGAATCCGGGAGCAGTTTTTTAATTTTTTGAAAAGAATGTTCGGTTGGGTATTCTTTTCACCAAATTTGAAAACTTGAAGCGCCGTGTATCCTTGATCTTCAATATTTTTTTAAAATTTTTCTGGACATGACTTGGCTGCTTCATGATCTGTCGATAAAATTTCTTCTTGGATTTTTCTGTTATGAAGTGAAAAACGCTTTTTGAACTTCTCGAACCTACCTTAACTTGCTAGAAAATCTGGGTGCACAGATCTTTCTTTAAGGTAGTTAAAGCGCTTTTTGCTTAATGATATTACTGTCTAATGGAATCCGATTTTGGCTGCTATCTTCAATCCAAACGTTAAGTGCTTTTTCCATTTTTTCAATAATCAGCGCGCAGGGACGAGCTACATATTTTAGGATATCAAAGAACTTGCCACAACAGCACTTATAATTTTATTTTCATTTTTTAATGGTGCGGTCTGTTGCCTAAATTTATAGAAAATATGATACCGTGTTGTAGGAAATTTTCCGATTTTTTTAAATCGTCTTGGAGCGAAACCGGGTTGTAAGATACTGTGTTGTAGGAGGGTTACCTGTACTTAGAAAATTAATATTGGACCTGAACCATAATGACTGATGAGCTTATTCCTGCTCCACATGAAACAGCGTCCTAAGGAAGATAAACTAAAGCTACTACCAGTATTTTGCATATAACCGATGATTTGAGGGTGACAAGCACAAGTTAGATGAGCTACGTTTGTTGATAAGAGTTGCACTGACATTATGAAAAATAAAAATAGGAGCTCTAACCTTGGCATCAGAACTCTTGTAAAAGAAACGGCCGACGTTGTGGTCTTATCCAACGGCGGCACCATCAAGAAGGCCAGAAGCCAGAAATCTGTATCTACTATCGCAAGCAGCAGCCTAAGCTTAAAAGTGGCTGCTTTGCTATGATGCAAGTTTATCTGTTTAAAAGCAAGCATGGAAGTCATTTGCTTGCCTGCTAAAAAATAAAAATAACTATGACCTTGAAATGGCCCTAAATGGAACATTTGAAGTTCTATAACTAGTGATGGATCGCTCTTCTAACCACTACCGCGCTTGGTTGTTGCAGAAACCGAACCTAGATGGCGATCATTATTAATCCTTGTGCCAAAAGGTCATGTTTTGTTATAAGACTGAGTTTATTTGAGTAGTAAAAAATCAACCAGCCGAACTACACAGAAACCTTCCTGTTAAAAATTGAGTCCTGATAATAATGCACAGTCGATTTGCGTTTGTAAAATATCGCAGATGAATAAACTGGAAGCGGTGATCTAACAGTGTCGTAAAGGCATCCCGATTGCAAAATGAACAAACTTCTGTTAGCTTTTAATTCAACCGGATCACAATTGCATACATTACATACATTTTACATTCAAGTGCTTGCATAAATTTGACATTGCATAAGCATCGTTAACGACCAAATTTGTATAAAGACCACCTATTTTAAATTTAGCGTATTTTTGCAGTTGACATTTATAAACGTTGATGTTTAATCGTAGAAGAATTACACGGACGCTCAACGCGTATAAATAGTGAAAATCCATTACCGAAATGGTGAGATTTTTGCGGAGACGATTAAAAAATTTCGTACATTTTCGGTCACCATAACACACCACCTCGCCGTACAGTGGTCCGAATAATCGAGAAATTTGAGGCGATTGGGTCAGTTCAAACCCAGATGAGACCTGTCCTTGTTCCTGCAGCTCGGTCTAATGAAAATATTGCAGTGAAAATAGTGCGGTGAAAGTGTTGACCAGAATCCTTACACCCCGATTTGCCATCGTTCTCAGTAACTGAAAGATTTTCACTTTCATGCTTAGAAGATTCAGTTGACACGCATTCGAAGACGCACGTTCACAGAACTAATCTGAGAGTAAAAACAAGTGAATAGTGATTTTTCGAATAAAATCATCTTCTCATCATCAACTTGATGGATATGTTAACATACGAAATTGTCACATTTTGGAAGCTGAGAATCGAAGAGTGATCTTTCAACGTCTCATGCACCCACCATGAGCCACTCGTGGCTCGTCAATGTCTTTCGTTGTCATGAGATGATAAACAATTTCTGGGTTTAAATTACTGAAATGGTCTCGAAGACAACCTGCCACAGAGAAACAATGGAATTGGTAAATACGAAATTTGTACGAGAGTATTTCGTACCGCGGCGATATGATTTGGCCACCATATCATGCGATTTCTTTCTTGTGGGGTTTGCAAGACGAGATTCACCGCGCCTTTGATGAAATTGTGCCAAAAGGACCAACTAGTACCATCAGTCACTATGCGGCCATTTATCGGATATTGTGCCGCAAGACTGCCTTTTGTTCAAATTTCAAAGTAGGCGGTTTTAATGGGTCACTCTATAAAAGCTAAAATTTTATTAAGAATAAATCAGAATTAAAAATAATTAACAACCGCGTAGTTCTCATAATCTGATTATTTATACCTCACCAGTGGTAATCCAAATAATCATATACAACAAAATAAGAGCAAAGGCCTGACTTTTCAATGGATCTTCGACCCGAATACACCCGGTTTCCACATACAACAGTAAACCATCAAAAGTTTTGGGCGTTACAACAACAGGAAGTGTGGGGAGCTACTTTTTAATCTGCAAGAAGATGCTGCCAAAATAATCGTCTTAGAATTTCAACATAAAACGGTGAAGTACGCAAAACATAATCGGGTTACCAATTTAAAACCGCTTGACCAGGAGTACTTAGCAAGAGACGATAAAAGCCACTGGAGCCATTTCATAAATGAAATAAACGAGAAACCAAATAGCTGAGATATGCGACTTCCTCATAAGTGATATGCAGCAACGACTAAATAAGACAGCCCAACACTCCGACGTTATCAACACCCGATACAATCATCGTCACTCACTAGTCAAGGTTTCGGTATTTATGAAACAACGAAACAAACCCAATGCCATAATATGGATAAAGTCAAACAGTTGCACCCTAAAATCAAGGTAGAAACGTACGAAGAACAAACGACCAAATACTTTCAAAAGAACTTCCACTGCACTATACACGATAAGGTGGAAGCCACAACTATTTGATTGCAACAATTGAGAAATACCACCCACAACTGGATTAAACTCATTCATCGGATCAATAACATTTCCGATACATTGAGAATATCGTCTCTGAAGTCGCACTTACAGAAAAGTACCAATTGAGGTCAGCAACCTTTCCGGCGAGAACCACAAAATGGATTGGAGCTTGCTATAGGATGATACAACAACTCATGACTTCTAGCGGGAAAGTGCTTCAATTTTTTAAAAATACAAGTTGCAACTGCCGGGACCTTACCAATTATACACGACACAGCGAAAGAAATGTTACGCAACATAGAACAGCTGCATATGAAATCTCCGCTCGGGGGTTAGGCTTTATGAAACAACCTTGTCTATAATCCAAGTGAAGCACCAAAAATATTAGAGTATTTCGACTTCATGGAGTGAAGGTTTCAGTCGTAAGAAGCAATAAGGAGCACAAAATCAAGCGCATGCAAACATCTACGCTAAGACGTAAACATAACGTCATGACTTAGAAAAATGGACACCATCATACACTTCTGCCTTGCAACAATGCAACGTCTTTAAGCACGGGCACAATTCGAACTTTTCTGGTCAATCAATAAAGGCCTGTGTTGCTTCCCACCGCGGTGATTAAAGTCACAGAGAGATTCAGCCCCAAGCCACCTCAAAATCATCAAAGGCTGCCAACCTACTGAATGTTAGAAAAAGGATAAACTTTGTAAATATTGCGGGCATAGGTGGAAACAAAGCTGGCATTTGTCGAAAACTGACAACATTCCTGAAGACAAAGGTCTCACCGAAGAAATAAAATTTGAAGAATTCTTGTAAGAAAATTTGGGGTGCAATCTAGATAGAACATACACGGTTGGCATGCATCATTCAACCAGACGGATGACCAGTTTATTCAGGAACAGATCGAACTGAAGCACATTGAGTTAATGAAGTGAATTTATTATATACCGCACCACGGTGGGCTCCAGGAAGACATCACAACAACCAAACTCCGTATCGTGTTCGATGCTTCAACAAAGACCACGACGGGAGTTTCATTAAATCTCATAATGGTGACTAACCCTAAGCTGCAGCAGGACATTCCGGACATTCTTAGCCAATAGTAACAGCATAAATTTATCTTGACTGCCGGCATCTAGAAAATGTACAAATATTTGATCCCATCAAACCAGTGGCTGCCTACATATTGAATACGGTTACATATGGAACCACGGCAGCCAGTTTCCTAGCCGAAAGAGCCTTTAAATACACGAAATGATAGCACAGGGCCTAATGGCAGCATTTTTAGCAAGAGCTAAAGGACCTCACGGAGGAAGACAGTTTGAAACTCAAAAATTGGCTTCTAGTTCCGTGAAATTTTAGGAACATATCACGAACGAGTTACATCATACGGGCAACGTACAATTCAGATTAAATGAAAGCGTGAAAACCTTAGGAGTCTTGTTCTTCCTCCTGCAGATATATTTGAGTTCGATGTCTCAAGATTGTAATTATCACACAGAGTCAACCAACTAAGCGATCATTGTTGTCGGATACATGGGCAATTGGGATATGATGGGATGATTGGCTACCTACACTCTTATCAAAACTAAACTATCCATCGCAGGTCGACAGCTTAACGCAGCCTTGCTACTCGCAAAATTTATAAAGCTACTCAATGTGCCACGAAACTCAATGAGATTAAAACTTATGCTTGGTCTGACTCCCCATTACAGTAAGTTGGGTTCGAGGGGAACCAAGCCAATTCAAAACGTTTGTGGCCAATAGAATATCTGCAATAAGAAGGATTTTACCATCAACTACAAGGCATCATGTAATGTCTCTTGATATTTCTGCAGGCCTTGCGTGGAACTAATAGGTAAACTAGGACAAAGGGACAATTTACGACACAACTAGTTACGAATTTCCTCATCGATCCTATTATGACCGTTAGATAGGTTATAATCGGAAGGGCGGAGCAGATTAGGGCAGTTCTGATGTGGTTAGGAGTGTTTTAGGGCGTTATTTACTTGAAATTTCGATATTTTCGACACTGAGGCAAAATTTGGGACAATTCTGATGGGAGTGGGGGGTCGTAATGGGATGGAATTGACCAGAAATTAGAAATTTTCAGAACTAATTATGTTTTAAAATGTTCTGAAACTTTCCAGTTAACCACTTGCTTATCAATCCTTCTATAGTCATCAGACAGGCCGTAATCCTAGCTAAACAAAGACAAAGTTTGGGGAAATTTTTATTGGGATAGAGGGTTGTAATGGGGTGTAATTTGTGGCGGTCGCTTGTAGCGCGTATTGTGTGATAGAAGATTGCTGAAATCACGTCTCGATACTCGATTTAGGTTGTCTACAAAA
Source organism: Nephrotoma guestfalica (assembly GCA_963691935.1). Taxonomy (NCBI): domain Eukaryota; kingdom Metazoa; phylum Arthropoda; class Insecta; order Diptera; family Tipulidae; genus Nephrotoma; species Nephrotoma guestfalica. The sequence goes on from OY829915.1 coordinate 213,611,651, forward strand.
CGCCTGTATTTAATCCGCTTCCTGATGTACTCCGATAATTTCTGATGCACTCCGACCTTCCACACTGCTGAACGTGCTTGACAAATCGTGATACACAGATATGGAGTACATTGCAGATAGCAGATCGTCTGGGCCCGTGTATTGCATCTCCATGGAGAGTTTATCGGCGTTCAAGATACATGGCTGAAATGAACTTCCACAAAGGAACACGCGAGCAAACGAATCAAAGAATTATACTTATTTGAACTTACTGCAAGATCGGCTGAGAAGAAAACACCATTCAATTCCAATGGTTCACCTTGATGTAATCATGTTTGTCGTATGATTAGAATACAATTAAGAAAGGAGAGTATCAAATCAAACTTGCTCTTGTCAATTTTTTTGACACATGTAAAATATGACAGGTGTCGGTTGTTTGGTTTTATAATGAGTGGAACAGTGAAAACAATAGAAAAATAGCAACAAATACGTCGGAACGTGGTTGAGAGGCAAGGAACGAGAAGGAAACGTTGCCTGATGAACATAGAAACAAAATTGAAAAAAGGGAAAGAGAAAGCCCCTTTCAATCGTTATGTGTTTTTTTATTCCTGCCTACATACTTCCCTCCCGATACGATCGCGTGGTTGACAATTGAAGTCGAGATCGGTCGGCGATCGGTTGATTGTTTTGTTTGGTTTTGATTTCGAAACACAAAATACTTCTGCTCTTCGAGCTCGTAGCCCGGCTAAACGTGTCAAGTAGAATAGCACCCAACAAATTTTTCTGATATCTTGCTAATTGGAATATCCGAGCCATCATCACGATAACGGCACGTTATAAGTTTTCTAGAAATTTTGAAATTTTCGATACTGAATTAATAAAATGTTCAGTAACTTCGCAATTACCCATCTGTGTATCGATCCGACTATGCCCATTATATAGGTTCTAATCCTGATAAGATTTGGGTATAGTTTCCGAATTTCTAGAAAAAAATTCTGAATTTATAGAAAACTACACCTCCTTAACCTCATAACCTTTGAATCGGTTCATTTATGACAATCAGATAGGTCCCAATTCTAGGTAAACCCAGGTGGAGTTTTGAGCAATTCTGATGGGGGAAGGGGTTGTCATTTACTTGAAATTTCGGAATTTTAGGAACTAAATTAATGAAACTTTCTGATATCCACTTGCTTATCGACCTTTCTTTGGTCATCAGATAGGTGCTAATTCTTGGCGAACTCAAAGTTTCTTATTCTCGGCTGGAATCTATCGCATACCTTCATTAGGGTAAAAACATATTTTTTTTGATATCGTCAACTACACTAAACCCTCTTTCTAAATATAATCTTAGTTAATTTTCGCCATGATCTTGATTATCTCTCTTCTTAGAGCAAAAAGTAGAGATTATTTTGACATTTTTTGATTTAAATGATTAAAACTACACATCTAAACCAATAAAATTTTGATTTTTATTTCAACGCAATTGTAAACTGAGTGTATTATGTCTAAGAGCATGCCCCTTCATTAAACAGCTTGAAATCTAAAAAATAAAAATAAAATTAAAAATTCGTGTTCAATCCCTAAACATTTCATTACTACAAATTACCTCGATTTTGCTGGCAATTGACCAATCCCATTTCGCAATTATTTTCAAAATTCTGTTTATCGCCGTTAGATGCAACCGCGCAAATCGGGGCGTTCTCTTGGGGACAACTCGAAATACATTTTTTCGCATCGGCACTCCAACAAACCATTGCAAACACACAAACAAATAGCACAAACGATAATTTCATTGCGTACACGTATAGCAAAACCAAACGACTTTTGCGATCAATATTTTTAGACAAACTGTGGCGATTTCGATAAAATTTCGCTGTGCTACCTCAAAGCGCTTTATATAGACGTCAATAGCACATAAAACACGGTAAACATGTTCGACAAAACCAATTGAGAAACCAAACCAAATATTAAACACACACACACACACACACACACACACACATATATATATTTACTTTGTCGTTTCGAGTGTATACGTTTTAAAGGTTAACCAAAATTCTTAAAAATTTCTTGAAGCACGAGATAAATAAATATTTTATATTTGGATTCGAAGAAATATAAAAGATTTTGTTGTTGCCTTTTTATATTCGGTGCCTAAACGTGTGTATTCAAATACTGTTGGCCACATTTATGTGCAAATTCATAAAAAAATAAATCGCATCATCATACCAGCATGACAAGGTAAGGCGGTGTATCTACCTGTACACCGATCGGCTTTTATTATATTTGAGTCTAAATACGAATACCTTCTCGCACCCTGCTACCCATTTTATAACCAGTTTTCAATAGCGCTAATTTTATTGTTCAATTTACCCCAAAAAAAAAAAATTATAATTTTTTTTTTTAGGGAGGGGGAGTTATGATGGAGGTAGGATACCACCTTCCTGCTAACGTAAATAAACACATTTCTCGAATATTTTCATATCACATATTATACTTTATCGTACTCGTATATTGTTATATCAAATTTTACATCATGTAATTTCTTCATACACATCCAGCATCTCCAATTTTTCTTCCTATTCCAATTTCGGGTGCCTTGGTTTCCATGTTACTTCGGGTTTGTTTTCCTAATAAATTTCAGTGATAACAGTCGAACGCACAATGCTATGTATGTTAGGTAGGTACTGCGTGCGCGATAGAAACCAAATATTTTCCTGGTTTTTCCTGGTTGTCGGTGTGTACCGCTCTCTTGTGTATTAAACGGTTTAGAAAACTTTTGTGTGGTTTCTATAGAAGTCTGATTGTTTAGGGGGTATTATTTCGTATATGCATATTTGTGTTTGTGTGTGTACGTGTATGTTCATACTGCGGGGGGAACCAGAAAATAAATATTTATTTTTAATAATAAATATTTCAAAATCATAAATATTATATTTTATAGGTTATGTATACAAAACATAAAATAATTCGATTCCCTATATATCGTTATTCGATTCTGGCAGCATCCTGAATGAGATTATACGTTAACACTCGTATATGAGACGATTTGGGATAACATTATTTTACGAGTTAAGTCCACAAAATTAAAAACGCCGGAAATAAAATGGAATTCGTGATGTATACAAGTTAGTGATTCCTAAACGATCTGAGCTGAAACGACTTAAGTCACAAAGTACTTATTACAAGATAAGGTAGAGACACTATTAACCAAATTATAATAGAAGATCAACAAAAAGAAGGTCGATCGAACAGCCACATCGTCATTAAATCTGCCAACGGTGGACATACTTACAAGGCACATCCATCAAAATAGTCAACGGTCGAATACGCTAAAGATGATGTATCTAACACCCCACCTGCAGACGGGAGCCGCGCAACTAATCAGCCAATTATCAACTATTGGAAACAACTATGAGAGGGCAACATGGGGGAACTGTTGGACAACATCAAAAACCTGAAGTTAGAGAATTCATTTTAAGCACTCATCATACACCTCGTGATGAAAAAGATGGACGCAGACACTTTGGGGAGATATCGAAAGCAGGTCTGCCCACGCGAGCTACCTAAACTTGGCAATTGCCTGGATTTTTTAACGAGAAGGTTCCAATCACTGGTAGTTAAACCAGAGACCAGCATACCACGGAAAAGTTTCTTAAACGCGCAGAGACTCAGAAAATCGGCGGTAGAGAAATTCAATGTGAAAATCTACAGGTATTGTGGGGAACGGCATCCTTCTCTCGAGGAAACATTTGCAAAACATTTCCACCAAACGAAGAATCGATTTTGTGAATCGTGCCGAAATCTGCAAGAATTGTCTCGCACACACATGCAGTAATCGACATCACCAGTTGTTGCACGAACCCTTAAATAGTGTCTGTCAGTTAATAGATAACCCAGGTTTCTTTAATTACAAAGGAAGCGGTTAAAAGGCTAAACTTGACGAAAGGCTCTACCACTTCTGCAAGCCACGATTAGGATCTCAGGCGTTGCAGCTAAAACAATCAAAAAAGCAAATGCGAGTATTCAGATTTGACTTCAACCTCATTTTGATTCCCCGTACAGACTAGAGGTCGACGCATATGTATTACAAAAAATCACCACAAACATACCTGAACAACCGATCGCAAGAAAGCCTGACGACAAGTGGAGTGGATTACGTTTACCCTACTGTTACGACCACAGATTGAGCGCTATAAGTACCAGTTTGGGATGTATAATCTCTGGCACGTCACAAACCACAATCCAACAGCGGACCATAGCAGGTCATACTATTAATAAGACGGAAGAAGGCATGTACAAATTCTAGGAATTAGAAGGGATTCCGATAGACAACAAGAGCTGGTCAGTATAAGATCCTTCATGTGCAACACTCTTCCAACAAACCACCAAGCCAGGTAAAAATGGCCGATATAGTGAACAATTACCATTCAAAGAAAGCCAGTTGACCGCGGCAAAGAGAAATTTGATCTACCCCGTCATGCGGTGATTAAGATAATCGCGGACGCTACAAAAATTTGATGCCCCGATGAGAATATCCACAAGCATCAGGCTGAATGAATGATTTACCGGCCCTCCATTACAAAATGATCTATGGGCGGTCCTTCTTAGATGGAGAAAACATCAGTTATTGTTCTCTGCAGACATCAGAAGGTGTACCGTCAAATACTGGTTTAAGAGGAACATCAGGAATATCACCGAATTTTATAGAAAAAAAGCAAACGTTATCCAATATGAGAATATCAATTAACCGCAGATTCGCACGTTACATCAACGCGCCGAAGATGAACACAGCAAGTAACCCAAAGTAAGCCATATTCTAAAGTACGACTTTTATTTTGACGACTTTTGACTGGGCCAGATACCATGGAAGAAGCGGTATACAAGTGAAATCACAACTTAACGAGCTACTTCAGTCAGCAAGGAGGAATGTAATTGATTAAGTGACAAGCAATCATCGAGACCTCTTAAAGGAAGAGCAGTCAGTCAAAACCTTAGGGATAGGCTATAGTTCGGATGCCGATTGCTTCGTATTCTAAGTACGTCTACCGTCCAATGACAAGAAAATAACGAAACGTCAATTCTGGCACATTCTGGGAAGTCTGGCACTATTAATCATCGGTTGTAAAATAATGCACAAAGGCTATAGAGTCTCAATCTGGACTGGGACGAGGAACTACCAACAGAAACAGCTAAACGCTGGGATCAACTCTAACTCGAGCTGAATGCCGCTCGGCAAATTAAAATACCTCGCTATATTAACTACTCGGAAGATAACTAAACGTTTGAACTTCAAGGATTCTGTGCTGCGTCCGAGACCGGTTAGGCAGCTGTACTGTACAGTAAAACCACCATCAATGTTCAAAGCACAATCCGTCGCGGCGCGGTGCTGTTGAGCCGGTTAGTTCAGCATAGGTTAACATAAGTGCAATAAAATCGTTGCCCGATTCCATGATTTCGCTGGCCTGGCTTCAAAAATCACCATCATTATGGAAGTCATTTGTTGCACATCAAGTGGGAGAGATTCAACAGAATACCAACATCCAGTCATGGCACTATATCCCTTTAGTTGACAATCTAACTGATTGCGCTTCCCGCGGTTTAACCTCAAAGCAATTTTCGGCACTCCAGAGCTGGTGGAACGGCCCGGGGTTTTTGCAACACGCAGACGCGGAATACGAAAAAATCTGAGGAACAGAAAATAGGGTTACCATACATCTGAAAGTGGAAAACCTCGAGCCTCCAATTCTGTCATTAATCAATAAGAAATCATTGCCCAGAAATCATTACTCATACGGATAACAATTCATATAATAAGATGGCGGACTAAACGAAAAGGACTAATCGACCAGCAAGAGTGGGACTTGGCCTTGTCACAACTAATGGTAGCGGTTCAACAGGAGGGATTTACGGAAAAACATTCGCTACTGGAACAAGGTAAACCAATAAATAAACGCAGCAGAATTATTTCGCTCAACCAATTCCTCGTCAAAGATTATTGGGGTTGGAGGAACGTTGGAAAACTCGTCCCTGCCCTACAAGGAAAAATATCGTGTCATTCACCAAGTTGGTATTGGACTTGGATATATAAAGAAACGTTGCACGGGGCAACGCCTTAACTTTGGCCTTCCAAACAATCAAATATAATAATCATCAATGTATCCGCCACCATCGATTCAAAGTTACAACCGCAGAACAACTAATTGGAAATCTGACAATTCCCCGCGTTGCTGTATAACGCCCTTTAGTCCACATTGTAGTGGACTACGTCGGCCCGATTCATATTCGAATTAACAAAGGTCGCGGAAATAAATGTATCCCATTTGCATATTTATCTGTTTAGCCGCCAAAGCAGTCCACATCGAAGTGGGTTCAGATCTTCAACAAAGGGATTTATAAGCGCATTCAGACGATTCATCGCTCGTCGAGGTAATGTTGCACACATGTACAGCGATAGCGAGACTGCTTCCTGGCAACAAAAAAGCTACTACAATCGCTTACATCGAATTTCATTCCACCAGCATTACCGCATTTCGGTGAACTGTGAGAAGCAGGGGTGAAATCTATAAAAACCCACAAAAAAGCGCATCTTTCAAGAGATAACAACTTTATATATTCAAATAGAGCCTGTTTGTCAAGTTCGCTACTAACTCTAGGGCATTTCCTGATTGGAGATGCCTTACTAGCACCATCAGAAAGAGAACAATTAACCCAACATGGAAATGTCTTATCCCATCAAATTATTTACATCGTCTGCATCATTGTCCTAAGTGGCAACACTCATCCTGGTGCGAGACGAACTTCAACCACCAACGAGTTGGAAACTTGGCCAAATTGTAGAAAGGCACATCGGCGGCGTTGGGCAGACCAGAGTAGTAACGCAAAAGATGCATAAACAAGGTAGCACTTTTTCCCAGCCAAGAGCCACTGAATGAAGGTGAAACTAAAGAGGAACAAGAATGTCTAGCAGAAGACCATGCATCCACGACTCAAAAGAGAAGGCAACAACCCAGTCGAAAAGCAAAACAAACCTCAATTATAAATTAGGCAATTCACCATATACCTGCCTACTGCTGAGTATAATAAGCTTTGTATCCGGCTACCGATGGCCTAAAGCATCAAAGTTAGTCAAAAGCCTTCCATTTATCACTGTCACTACATGGAACAACTCGGGCATGTACTCAGACAATATTGATAAAATAGAACTTCTTTCGACTAAATGAGATGTGACAATTCGGTGCACCAGTCGTAAGTTTGTTGAGCTTCCACCAATCAGCTAAAATCTAAGTAGAAAGTAGCCTTACAATCAATTCTACCAGATTTACAGACTGACATCATAAAGATATCAAAAGAAGGTGTGGCGTATACTTTGCATGGATCTTTGGGTACGAGGGTGGTTGGCAACTGTGTCGCATTTGTTAACAATTTATCAAAAACTACAATGTTTTGTTGATGCACAGAGCTATTAGTGTCTATTCAAGCGCAATAGTTAGGATTTTTGTGGATGAATGAACCATAGATTCACCGCCAAAATGACCAGACACAACAGTTGGCCGTATGCACGAGGTATAAGAGTAATATTCATAAACTACCTTGGAAAATGAAAAGCCATCAATAGGAAAACATTTCACAGCATTATTCGAACGGTTAAAGGAAGAAATTATGGAATAACTGTTCTATATGTACAATGCACTGTATCACAAGTCGTGAGTAACGATGGCAAAAACCACCCTAAACCGAAGGCGAAAGAAGCGCTGAACTGATTGTATCAATACAAAATTGAATTTGCCCGCAAAAAATCAAAAAACCCGAATCTTAATATTTAGGCGGGGGATTATGCAACGGACGGCTACTAAAAATAAACCTCACGCTCAACATATTTTATTGATAAATGAATTGCATATAAATAGATTGAGACTTCCGCGAACTACAGTTCTCTTCGGTCAATAACAGTTGGTGATAAAACAATTTTTTTCTAATAATTTCTAGAATTTTATCAGCAAACATTTCATCGTATGGTAGGCGAACAAAATATCACAAATGATTACTTCCTATCGCTATTCATAATTTTTCTGCAGTTTGGCAAATATTGCACAACCATGAAGCGAATCATAGGTAAATTAATTAATATTAAATTATAAAAAAATTAATTTTGTGAAATTTGTAGTTATTCTACTTGTGTTTGTATTCGTGTCCGTGGAATTCACGGACGCCCAATGCGACATCTATTGCGTAAAGAAATTGTCATCGAAGCCGGTGTGTGGCCAGGCGGAAAATGGTGATGTACAAAAATTCTCTAATTTCTGTGCAATGCGACGGAAAAATTGCCACACTCGTCTCGGTGCGCATAACACACACAATTATTTGTATGCGAGTTATATTGACAGAAATTTTATTTTGGTATATTTTTAGGTTACCGAGAGGTAAGCAATACTTTATGCCAGTTAGCAGATGTCTACCAATTCAATAATATATAGTTAATGGTTTTAATGGTACTTGGAAAATAAATATAACTTTGACAAATTTATTTTAAAATAAAACAGGATTATATTTAATTTTAGACAACATGTCCTTATCACCTCCACGGATATTAGTCTCGTTTTAACTAAATCAATCGCCCTAAAAAATATTCGAAAATTGTTGGCGATTCAATTCCGATTATATGATTGGGTTGTATATGTTTGATGGGCATGAGATTATAAAATTATTTTTAGGGGTAGTTCTGGAATACGGCCACCTGCGGCAGAATTCGGCCAATTATAAACCGATCATGATGAGATTTAGAATGTTGGATGGAGATAGGTTTGTTTAATTTAAGTTCTGGAATGTGGCCATATTGGTCGGAACTCTGCCATTTCTTAACCGATTTGAATTGGATTGGCCGCATAAAGAAGTCAGTTCGCCATTACATTTTAGGAGATTTTGGAAGTGAGATTGTCATACTGAGAGAACATCAGCGACGTTTATTATTTCTAACCTTATGTAAGATTTTTGGTAATGGCCAAGCAGTCTCTTGAGTTTCCACTTGGAAGCTGGTGTTTTTGATACAGGTCCACTTATAATGTTATTTTTTCGAAGGTATTTGGACGCAGTTAGCTTTTGTTTTTTGGCGATTTGGTAGCACTGGTAGTCTCTTCCAATTTTATTTTTCGCTGCGGCTGTTATGGCTGACTGGGTAGTTAGATCATTCGTGGGGATTCGTGGTTTTTATTTGAAGGTCTAGATGTTCAGTGATACATGATTGGTAACTTGCAATGAATTTGTCAATTTGTAGTGCATCAATATTCCAAATTACGGTTTCCTTTGCTTGTCTGTTAAATGTGATTTACTGTCAGTTTATCGTGAACGATTTCTCGTGAACAATTTATCGTAGAACAGTTTATTAAATTTTACCAAACGAATACAGCTAATAATAGCCGAGTTTTTTATTAGCGCCCGATATCTGTATCCGGAGCACGCAATATTCTGTGTCAAAACATATATTTAGCGCGCTATTTTTGAGTATAATTAATTTATTTAACTCTAAAATAAAATTTTTCATTCAACTTTTTAGTTAAAAATCGATAAAACAATATCTTGCTTGCCCTACCTATTTATCGCGAGCCGCTATCGGGAGCGCTATCCATTTCAAAGGGAAATTTTAAATTTCCTTAAAGGTGATTTCCTAAAGTTGATTTATTTTTTAATAACATCATGACAAAATAAATGTTAATTGGTATATTTCAGGTTGTTAAATGTTTGTTTTATGGATGAGTTTATTTTTTCATTTATATGGTATAGCGGCAACAGTGAATAAATAGCAGTTTCAGTAGAAACTTCCCTTCGGCGCCAGATAGTGCTCCAATATTAAAACACGGGTAATATTGGAGCATTATATATTCAAGAACTTGTTGCAAATATCAAATAAGAATTCAATTTCCATCTACCATATTCCATTTCAACATAGTCGGTTAAGAAATATCCGAGTTCCGTCCAAGATGGCCATATTCCAGAACTTCATCTAAAAATCATTAAAGAATCAATCCCATTTCTATCCACCATATCCAATTTCATCATAATCGGTTAAGAAATTACCGAGTTCCGTCCCAGATGGCCATACACAGGAACTTCTTCCAAAAATCATTAAATAATCCCAATTCTGTCCACCAAATCCAATTTCATCATAATCGGTTAAGAAATTACCGAGTTCCGTCCCAGATAGCCATATTCCAGAACTTCTTCCAAAAATCATTAAAGAATTCCATTTCCATCTACCATATCCAATTTCATCATAATCGGTTAAGAAATTACCGAGTTCCGTCCCAGATGGCCATATTCCAGAACTTGTTGCAAAAATCATTTAAGAATTGCATTTCCATCCACCAAATCAGATTTCATCATAATCCGTTAAGAAATTACCGAGTTCCGTCCCAGATGGCCATATTCCAGAAATTCTTCCAAAAATCATTTAAGAATCCCATTTCCAACTTACAAAATCCCATCTTAATTTGTTAATCTATTAAGCTGGTAATGGCCGAATTTAATAAAATTTTATAAGCCGAGGACACTTTAATTTTTATTTACAAATTATTTTGTTATACAGTCAATTTTACAAAGCTACGATAAACTGGCATACGATAAAGTGTCCATAAATTGTGTCCTCGGTAAATTGTGTCTACGATAAACTGTTATACGGTAAAATGTTCACGTTAAATTGAAACACGATAAATTGTTTACGATAAATAGACCGTCACCCGTTAAATGTGGGTGATAATAAGCACATAATTCGCACGCCTACATGGAGGCGTCTCTATATTATCTAACGCCAGTTATGCTTGTGGAATGTGTCTTCGAAATCATGACGTCATCAATTTGATTTTCCGTTGTTCCATCACTCGATCGCCACGTGGCTTTTCGTGCAGTTTCTAGTCACGATAATTTTTATACCAAGTGCAGGATGTTACTCATGATGTCTTCCACTTTGTTGAGTGTAATCCGGCGACATCATCAAATTTGCCTTTTGTAGGTGCTTGAGCATTGACAAACATGATATTGTATTTCTCTCGCGGGATCTAGCCGTGCGTGCTATATCGAAGGCATCATTTTCCAAGCGACAAACGGAAACTCAGAACTATTAAAACACGACGGAACTACTGTTGAATTTTATCTTTATGATTGTATCGTTGCGAACTGGGACCAGGAGAAGCTTCCTGAATAATGGAAGACCGCACTCGTATGTCTACAGTATGAACTGCTCGTGTCAAATGTGAAAATAACCGTGGCATATCGCTGTTAGCTCCGCCTAAGTGCTTGCTAACGTTGTACTTGCCAGAATTATTCTTCTTGCCAAAAATAACATCAGTGACAACCAATGTAGTTTTCGCCACAAGCAATCAACCAGTGTTTCACTTTGACATACAACAACATAGCTATTATGCTCTATAAACTAACAACACCTGACTCGCTGGTATACACCGGGGAGGTATGCTCGCGCTTGTTCTGTTCTAGCGCTCGAACACGTGATAATAATAATTTGCATTGAATTTTCGCGTGGCATAATCAAACTCTTGGACACGCAGATGATATCATGCTTCTTAGCCAGAGACCAAATGAATGTCAAGTCATATGAAGGACAATTTATTATTTAATATCCTCCAGGCGAAACTACTGGGTTAGAAAGTGTACAGCAAGAATACTAAATGTCTATCAACACTAAGGAGCAGCCATACGATAAATCGCGACGACCATCACTTTGGCAACGTGGAAGAATTTAAATTTCTACGGTCAGTTATAACCAACAAATTATATCTAGGCAGATATAAAAGCCCGCACAGCAGCCAAACATCTAGTCTTCTAGGTGCAGTCAAGGTTGTTGCGATCAAAATATCTATCGCAGTCGTGTAAGGTCACACAGGAAAGGAAGATCATTCGATCTATTCTTGGAGACTGTCGTGTTATCTGATTTATTAAAACTAACCGAATATGGTAACTGGGCTAAATTGAAAGATCTCGAATACATCGAATGATAAGAAAAGTATCCCATGAACAATCAGTCGGCATACATCGCAGAGAAAGACCTATAGCCTACGCTAGCGCGACGACGTGTAACACGATTTAAGCACAATAAAACGAAGCAGCAGCAAAGTGAAAGCAGCAAAAACATTTCCTCTAGAGAGAAATGGCATTTAAGATAAAATCGATGCAATACACCTGAAAGTATTCTAAATTGAATTTACAATAGAATTGCTCGGTCGTTTAAAAAAATAGGGAATTCCACAGAAATTAATGCGGGAACCGGTGGACTGAAAGTGGCAAGCTTCATAAGACCTTTAAATTTTTTCAAAATGTAAATTTAAATTTAATCACGATTTTAGAGAAAACCCAACAACAACTGGTACAACAAAGGGCACAATCATTTTGGCGGATATCGACTAACCGAAAGATGCTATATTGGTTCCTTTTCACTGTTCCACAAACGAACTCAATACGAATGGCCAGAAAGTTGATACGAAATTGTTGTTGTATAACCTATCATGTGAACCATAAAATTTTGTAGATTTGTTTTCCTCAACTTTCCCATGGGGAAGTTGCCCATGGGTGTGTAACGAAATCCCGGATTGGATTTTGACCAGGTTTTGTATAAAAGAAATTCCGATTTTTAGGAAATCCCGGTTTAAATTTTTAAAATTTGACATTTCTTAACAGATTTTGTTGAAATTCGATGCGTGCGATGGAAATGGATTTCTAAAATGATTTTTTGATAAAGTTCTGAAATACGGCCATCGCTATGGAATTAGCCCATTTTTGAACCGATTTAGTTGAAATTCTACATGTGGGTCCTAAATGGGATTCATTCATTTCCTAACCGATTATGTCGAAAATCGACATGTAGGATCTAAATGGGATTTTAAAATGATGTTTGATAAAGTTCTGGAATATTGTCATTAGGAATGGAACTAGGCCATTTCTGACTCGATTAGGTTGAAATTCTTCACGTGCGATAGAAATGGGGTTCTTAAATGATTTTTTGATAAAGCTCTGCTTATCTGGACAAAAATGGCGATATATTACAGAGCGTAGTCAAAAAATCATTTTAGAATCTTATTTCCATCACACATGTCGAATTTTATCATAATCTGTCAAGAAATAGCCAAGTTCTATCGCTAATGGCAAAATTCTAGAGCTTTAGCAAAAATATCATTTTAGAATCCCATTCTAGACCTTACTTGTAAAGTTTTAATACAATCAGTAAAGAAATGGTCAAGTTCCATCCCTATCGACCGTATTCTAGAACTGTATCAAAAAATCAGTTTTGAATTCGAATCGTTCACTTGGAATAAAACTAGTAAAACTGCTGCGTTATTCTTATATTCTGGAGTTTTTTTCTAAAGGCTCTCGGAGGGCTAACCGGAGGGGGAGGACCGAAGCAACTTCCCGCGGGCCCGCGAGAATTATTCAAGCCTCTAGAATTCGGTATGATATCAAAGGGCTGAATGTCGGAAAACCGAATGTCAAAGACACGGGCACGCAGTGCGACATGTTTGCTGATCCCGGTTCCTACTTCTCCCGAAGTTCAAATCTAAAGCGAATCTTGGAGGGCTAAGCGAGGTAGAGGAAGCGCCGAGACCGCCCGCGTGCCCGTGAGAATTATCGAAGCCGCCAGCCTCTACAATTATTTTACAAATATTAAAGTCGAAACCCGACCATAAATTCGATTAAACTAGGAATTCGACTAATTCTAGAGCGGGTGTCAATATATGGCATTGTTGTTGTAATTTGACAAAAAAAAAATGGGAATTCAGTTTTTTCCGACTCCGACTCCGATAAAAAAGCACCGACTCCACGAAAACGATTCTCGTCTCTGACGTCGAAGCCTTGGTTTTTTCTAGTAAATTTTTGGCCACGATATCTTATGTTAAAATATTATTAGTCTAGCCGGCCTGAATTAATAAAAAATATTTTTTCCAAAATCAAGACTTTAGAACTAACAGAAAAGAAAATCGGGATTTTAAGAACCAGTATTTTGAAAGCCGGGATTTCATAGTACACCTGTTACTCACATACATAAATGGTGGTAGAATTTTAAAATGTACGGGACCATCTTCTTTGAATTGAAGATTCAGATCTAATAACTAGTTATATATTATGTGTCTGAACCAGTTAAGAAAAGGCCCAGTTCCGTCCCAGACAGCCATATTCCACAACATCTTTCAACAATTATTTTAGAACCTAATTTTCATCGAACATAACCAATCCTATCATAATCGGTTAAGCAATGACCGAGTTCCAGCCCGGGTGCCATATTCCAGAACTTCTTTCAAAAATCATTTTAGACTCCTGTTTTGATCCAACATACTTAATCCCATTATAATCGAAAGGAACAAGTGGCCGAGTTCCGTCCCAGGTGGCCACTCAATTCATAATTGTTTCCAAAATTTATTTTCAGTTTGATCGGTTAAAACATGGCCGAGTCCGTTTATTTTGATAACAACAATTTTTATTTCCGGGATTTTGTAATCCGGTATTATGATATCTGAAATTTTTCGTTTCCGGGATTTTTCATCTCCCCTTTAATGAATATCAGAGACTACACGTTGTCTAGTTCACTGGCATTCTTCACAGAAAACACTAATAACCGTCTTATTGTCAATATTTTTATAATTTAACGTTCAATCCAATAACAGTGTTCATCCTACTATATTAAGACACACCTGAACCCATATCATACTCATCCTGAACGAAATTATAATCCGCTCAGTCAAAGGAAAAAATCATTTTCGATATAAAACATATTTTCGATCTGGCAAAGTTAAAATTGAAATGTCATCAAATATCATCTAAAGATTTATCCAACAAAAAGGAAAATAAAATTTTCTTCTAAACTCCGTATCACTCGGAAAAGACGACAGCAAAGTTTTATCAGTATTTTTCTTTATATCACACATCGATCCGTACCACACAGCCCTACACGCACACAATTTCCAATTTTATCGTATATAAATTCAATGTTAATCAATCAAAAGACTAATACGTGATGGATTTATTACGTAACCTTTCATTTTGATTATATTTTCGTCAAAAATTTTCTTCGTTTCGTACCCCCCCTCACTAACCATACTCAACTTCTAAACTCCTGTGTATACTCGTAAATTCTGTTATCAAGAATTTCGTCAGTAATTTTGTTGTATTTCATCATTTTTGTTATCGCATGTCTCATACCACCCGTTGTTGTTACAGAAGCAGATCCGAAACCGAAGAAAAGTTTCCCTTTTCCGTGTTTTTATTGCGGGGATAAATGATAAGCAAAATGGGAGGAATAACATAAATTTTTGGGTAATTTTATCTATTGTGTTGTGGAAAGTGTACGAGATGCTTTATAAATTGGTAAGCAATTGGGAAAATTGGAAGTTGCTCAACTCTTCATTGGGACGGATTTATTACACAACGTTAATGGGATGAAATCATCCGAACTGAATATTAGTCTCAATGAAGACCTAAACAGCCTACTAATTCCATAGTATTTTTTACCAATTTGCGATCAATCAGCGAGAACTATAAAATGGCCTAGAGCTGGTGCATTCAAGATACGTTAACCCAAAAATTCTAGCTGGCAAGCACTGTAATTCGTTGCTATTATTTTCAACGATACCAGTAGCAACTGCCGGTGCATTACGAAATTTGCACAATATGGCGAAAGTAATGATGCAAATTTTATGAAACAACAAGACGTGTATCAGAGTATTAAAGAGAGAAGGTTTCGGTCATTAGAAGGAATGGGAGGCTGACAGAGTGCTGCGTAATAAGTATTATTACCAAAAAATAAAGAAATCTTTCGCATTCAGACTAGAAAAGCAACGGTGTAGTCGTCTTAACTTATTTGGTTTTCAGAATAATATTTTTAAAACCCCTAATTGTGATATTCCACTGGGGAATTGTCTCGGCCCATTAAGAATTAAATGTATACAGTGCAGTGCACTGTCTCAAATTGTCTCATTTATGCATTCTCAATGAATTTCCGATTAAATCTATCGGCTAAAAACATTAGAGAATTTATACCAATGCCAAGATATATTGGTTCAAAATATGTAAGGAAGTCTATCACAGAACTTCGGGTAAGATTTTAATAGCCACAACCATATACATGGAGTTTGTTATGAATACCTCATAGAAGGCCCTCTGAAAATTGAGAATGAAATATATGTGACAATGTGATTATTATTACTAAATGCCAATTAATAAAATACTGGATGAAGTTTTCCCATATGGTCAAAGTTACCGGACATTGACCGTATCATTATTATTTACTAGGGATACTCATGATGACCAGCTATAACGTATACCTTCGAGGATCAAATTATACGACTTGAAGCGGCGGTTAGAAAATTTTTCTCTAGGAACAGAAGTCCGTCGTGCGGACGTTTCTAGTTTAGATCTAATTCACGAACACGTTCGCACTCGCCTTACAGTGCCACCAACTCGAACGTCCAAGATATATGTTGGTATCACACTATGTAAAGGGTGTTTTTTTAGGAGGTTTGTTTTTCCGATAGATGTCGTTTTATTTTATGACAGTTGTTTTGACAGCTCAAAGTGGCATTTCTACTCAGTATTGTTTGGCAAATCATTATGAATAGGTTAACTCCAGAACAACGTTTTCAAATCGTGGAAATTTATTTTCAAAATCAGTGTTCAATTAAAAATGTTTATAGAGCACTTCGTGAATTTTATGGTGCACATAATCGTCCGTCAGAGACCACCATAAAGAACGTAATTACCAAATTTCGGTCTACATTCACTCTTTTGGATGCCAAGCCACCGACAAGAATGAGAAGAGTTCGTACAGAAGAAAATATTGCTGTCGTTGAGGCCAGTGTCGAAGAAAACGACAATTTATCGATTCGTCGTCGTGCTCAGCAAATTGGACTTTGTCCATCGACTTTATGGAAAATTTTACGTAAAGATTTGGGTTTGGTGCCATACAAAATTCAATTGGTGCAAGAATTAAAGCCACACGACCATCGTTTGCGCCGTGAATTCAGTGATTGGTCGTTAAATCAATTGAACGAAGATCCATTTTTTTACCGTAAAATTCTCTTCAGTGATGAGGCGCATTTTTGGTTAAATGGATACGTCAACAAACAAAATTGTCGCATTTGGAGCAAAGATAATCCACACGCCGTTCTAGAATTACCAATGCATCCTGATAAATGTACTGTTTGGTGCGGTCTATGGGCTGGTGGGATCATCGGTCCATATTTCTTTAAAAATGAGGAAGGACGACGCGTTACCGTGAATGGAAATCGATACAGAACCATGTTAAATGAGTTTTTGTTGTCAAATCTTGAAGATATGGATATGAATGAAATGTGGTTTCAACAAGATGGTGCCACTTGCCATACAGCACGTGAAACAATCGACTTATTGAAAGAAACTTTCAACGACAACATTATTTCGAGAAATGGTCCGGTGAATTGGCCTCCGCGTTCGTGCGATTTGACGCCACTCGATTACTTTTTGTGGGGATACGTGAAGTCATTGGTTTATGTGGATAAACCTCAATCGATTGACGCTTTGGAAACCAATATTCAACGTGTCATTGCTGACATACGCCCTCAAATGCTTGAAAAAGTGCTGGAAAATTGGACCTCCAGAATGACATTTGTGAAAAATAGTCGTGGTAGCCATATGCCAGAAATTGTGTTTAAATGTTAAATGCCAAAAAATTATCTACCAAATAAAAAAAAATTTTGGTCATTTCATAATTTTATATGTGTTTTATTCAAAAAAAAAATCGGCAACCTCTTAAAAAAACACCCTTTATAAGCAAAACGCTCGAAAGTGCCGTAAGCCATGCGCGTATCGCCCCCCGAGCAACAACACTAGTGAAGAAGGAAAAAAAACTTATAAATCACGCGGTCGAGTAGGCGACATCCTTGACTTTAAATAACAGTCGCCTCTTCATTCACGATAAACATAATAAACTGATTTTTCTTATAGACACGGGGGCTGATCTTTCAGTGCTCCCGGTTCGACGATTTTCATCATCCATGTATAGTACCTCGAAATCTATAGATCTAGTACTTTCAGCTGCCAATGGTACATCAATGAATACCTACGGAATGAAATTACTCAAGGTAAATATCGGACTCAAACGGTCGTTCACTCATGCTTTCGTCTTAGCGTCAGTGAACCGTCCGATCATTGGCGCTGATTTTCTCAGTAAATTCGGCCTCTTAGTCGATCTTAAACGAAAACGGCTGATTGATCCAGTGACGCAGCTATCAATCAATACAATAACGGTTCGAGTTAATACACCTACACCGATATATTACGCAACCGATAACGGCGTTCGAGCCAAATTATAATTCACCGATATGACATTCCGTGGTTCATCACATAGTGACGACAGGTCATTTACCGGTATCGAGGACACGAAGACTAAACCCGGTGCGCCATAAAGCTGCATTCACTGAATTTCAGCACATGGTGGGATTAGGGATTTGCCGACCATCGGCATTTCTCATCTCTTGTCCATTGCATATGGTCAAAAAGAAAGATAACGATTGAAGACCGTGTGGGGACTATCGGCGACTAAATACGGTTACGATATTGGATCGCTACCCGATACCTCACCTACAACATTTCTCCATGCACTTGCATGGCTGTACATTCTTCTCCAAAATCGACCATGTTAGGCCTTATCATTTAATTCCCGTCGCTCCTGAAGGCGTTCACAAGACTGCAATCACTACACCATTTGGCCTTTTTGAATTCAACCGAATGCTATTTGGTCTACGTAATGCCGCGCAAACTTTTCAGCGATTCATGACCGAATTCGTCCGCGACTTAGACTTCGTTTTTGTATACATACGAACGACATTTGGAAACTGATTTCCAACCACTAACCGAGTTCGATGTTCACATAAAGAGTTCGAAATGTATTTTCGGTGTTAAAACTCTAGATTTTCACGGCCACAGGATAACATCAAATGGAATTCCTGAGAGAATTCATGCCATTACGGAATTTCCGAAAAACGAACGCTTGGACCGATCCACTCCCACTTGGCCGCTCTACTGAAGAAGCCCAAGACACCCAGGAATTTTTCCTGGCCCGAAGAATGCCAAAACGCATTCACAAAACTAAAGAGTGAATTAGCTAATATAATCATGTTAGCTCGCCCGCTGAACAACGCAAAATTCAGCGTGACTGATGCATCGAACACTGCCGTAGGAGCTGTGCTGCAACAGTACAATAACGATTGTTGGGAACCATTAGGATTTTTCTCTAAGAAACTTTCTGATGCTGAACGAAAATACTCAGTATTCGATCGGGAATTACTCACAATATATCTAGCAATCAAACACTTCAGATATTTTGTTGAAGGTAGCGACTTTACCATCTATGCCGACCATAAGCCACTAACTAGAGCCATTCAGTCTAAAACTGAACGTAATCCTGAGGACGCCGATTGGACGATTCGAAATTCCACTTGGTTGATTCGAACATATCCACTTGGATATAGTTGATCCGCTTCCACCGTCCAATGGATATACTTATCTTTTAACCTGTGTCGACTGGTTCACTCGTTGGCCCGAAGCTTATTGCATGACCGATATGTCTGCAAACACCATTGCCAAAACATTCATAAGTAAGTACATATCTCGATTCGGCGTTCCACAAACGATAACACCCGACCAAGGCTCGCAATTCGAATCAAAATTGTTCGCCGAATTAACGAAACTCTTTGGTTCTCATCGAATACGCACGACGGCGTATCATCGTCAAGCCAATGGCATGGTTGAACGATTTCACCGACAGCTCAAAGCTGCTCAACACGGTTCATTGGAGCTCCGAAATTTCTATCGTTCTTCTAGGAATTCGAGCGACTATCAAAGAAGATCTTAAGTGCTCACCAGCCGAGATGGTTTACGGACAAACTCTCAGGTTACTCGGTGAGTTCTTTATCGAAAATCCTCAACAATTGAATTATTGCGAATCATATCACTGTTATTGGAAAACCCGACGGGTTGATAGTTGTTATATCAATTATAATTTGCTCGATTATACGAAGTTTTACGCGTACATTGAATCAAAAATTGTGGATTTAAATGTTTAGGAATGTTTAGGAAATTCTTTACTACCATGATGAAATAAAGTTAAAGCCAATTAAATTTTTTAGTTGATCATAACTCGACAAGCATTAAACCCCAAACATTATTGCGAATAAAATGCAGGAAGCGTTCCTATGGCAAATGTTTTACTTTGGGAAATCATAATATTATCACGAATCCAACGCTCGCAACCGTTTGGCCATATGTTATTGATAGGTCGCTAGCTGTTTCGGTTTGGAACGATTGTTTTAAAAATTCGTTAAAACTCTCATTTCCATTAGATTCGAAGTATTTGGGTTTGGAAAGATGGCCACTATAAACAAATTTACCAATTAAAAGATCGGTATCGTTTGGTCAACTGTCATGGAGGATTGGTTACTAGTTGTTTTCGTGTGGTCAACTTTACGTAATGAATTATTGCGAAAATTCGTCGAATTATTACGAAAGCTTATTTTTCCGTTCTTGTTTGTCATTGAGGATAGATCAATGGCTGTTTTTGTGGCATCAATCTTACATTATGGATTTAAGTGACCAATCCCCAATGATAGTTGACCAAACAATTTTAAAATTAACTCCGGGGATAGTCGGTGATGCCCAGTTATAAAGGGT
Organism: Nephrotoma guestfalica; assembly: GCA_963691935.1. NCBI lineage: Eukaryota > Metazoa > Arthropoda > Insecta > Diptera > Tipulidae > Nephrotoma > Nephrotoma guestfalica. The sequence continues at coordinate 213,632,330 of OY829915.1, forward strand.
GGTTAAATTTTAAGGGCCGACGTTGAATGTGAACCACACCTAAACGTCAAGTTTTTTTCTGCATTTAATTTGACATTTCTCAATTTCAGACTAACTCAATTTGAACCATGGAAAGATACACAATCGAGCAACGCGTTAAAGTTATTCAGGCATATTATGAAAATGGGCGTTCAAATCAAAATGCATATCGTGCACTTCGTGATTTTATCGGTCAATTTAATCGTCCAAATGTGCGTACAATCGGAAAAATCGTGCAAAAATTTGAGCAAACCGGGTCTGTAAGAGATTTTAAAACACCGTACAGCTCGTACAGCAGAAAATATTGCTGCTGTTCGCGATAGTGTGGCTGAAGAGCCGTCCACCTCAACTCGTCGTCGTGCCCAACAATTGCACCTCTCACGCTCGTCGTTGATGAACATTATGCATAAAGACTTACATTTACACGCTTATAAGGTGCAATTGACTCAAGAACTAAAGCCTCTTGACCATTCCAAACGTCGTCAATGGTCAGAATGGTGGCAAGAAATGGCAACAGTGGATGATCAATTTTCGAAGAAAATCATCTTCAGTGATGAGGCATATTTTCACCTCAGTGGATTCGTCAATAAGCAGAATTACCGCATTTCGGCGAATCATAATCCAAGAGTGATTGTCGAAAAACCAATGCACCCACAAAGAGTGACTGTATTCGCTATCGTGAGATGATAACGATTTTTTTATGGTCCGAATTGGAAAATATGAATGTGGACGATATGTGGTTTCAACAGGACGGTGCCACTTGCCACACAGCTAACGAAACAATGGCTCTTTTGCGCGACAAATTCAATGGCCGTGTTATCTCACGTGGTGGCGATGTCAATTGGGCGCCAAGATCATGTGATTTGACACCGTTGGACTTCTTTCTTTGGGGTTATTTGAAAGAAAAGGTGTACGTCGATAAGCCAGCAACAATTCAAGAGCTAAAGGATGAGATAATTCGGCACATTAACGGCATAGAACCTCAATTATGCCTAAGCGTCATCGAAAATTTGGACCATCGGATGGAGGTGTGCTGCCGAGGTCGCGGCGGCCATTTGGCCGATATTTTGTTCCATACATAATTGAACCATACCATATTATCATAATAAAAAGAATTGACAATAATTTCCTAAATAATTTGTGTTTTATTCAAAATCAACATCGGCCCTTAAAATTTAACCTCCCTTTAGTTGCTCAGTATATAACCGGACGTAGCTCAACGACACAGTTAAATAATTTTTAAGATTTAATAAATATTATTTTCATAGTTGAACTCGTAGAAGCTGACATGTTCATGTCTCCGTCAATTTAATGAATGCTAACAAATTTATGAGTCACACTTTAATATAAAAAATAAAAATTTCCAATTCCTCACAGAAGTAATCGAAAAATATAGAAAAGTTATTCAAAATGAAAATTTATAAAACAAACAATAAAAAAAATATTTTATTCTTACCAACAACATCCAATTCAACAAATATCGATTGCGTAGGATAGATGGATAATTGACATTCATATAATCCTTTATCAATGTCACGTACGGATTTTATTATCAATGACCAGTGTCCCATATGACGTAGATGTTCTATTAAAAATCGTTCGTCACTGCTATGTGTTGATAAGCCTACTGTTAATAATTGAAAATCATGTCTCCGAATCCATGATACCTATGTGAGATAAGAAAATGGAAGAAATAAAGGAAAAGGTTAGCCGTGTTTTAAGATTTGCTAGGCTACGTAAAATTTATTTATTTGTTTTTGGAATTCATCCAATGAGTTATTTATTTGTTCCAATTTGACTTTTTGTACATTTATTTGTATAAACTGGGCATCTGTTTGTTTATTTTTGATAATATTACTCGAGAAAATAAATTTTCCTCATCGCCATCATCCAACAAGCGAGAATGTCAATGCCGGCCACCAACTATAATATCACAGGCCGAAGCAATTTTGAAGAATACCACGTGCCATTGTTATTTTGTGTATATGTGATATTATAGATGGCTTGAATCGATTGTGTGTTTGGCACATACACACATACACACACATACACACACACACACTAAGGCATAAAAAGGAGACATTTTATTTAGATTGAGTTTTATCTAATTTTATGTTTTTGGTCGATATAACATATTCTTGATACGTTTTTCTTCGGTACGAAATTGGATACAATTTCGTTTTATTAGTCGTATATTAGAAGGTGAACATTATACTCTTTATATACATAAAGGATACGTTTTGTGCGAAAGGTGTAACAAATAAATGTAATTTTGTCAATTTTCTTGATTAGACATGGAACATATGAGATGTCATCCCCCGTACAATTTATAAGGCTCTGTACGTGAATCATGTTGTGAATGAACATCAGCGCACAGTACACGTCGTTAATATGGCGTTAAAGCTGTTAATTATATTGACTCTCGGGATGGGGCCATAACATTATAACATTTACAACCCAATTACGTTTTTTATGTACGTAACCTAATGATAATAATAAACAAGATTATTAATCCTAATAAGAGTACTAAACCACAAAATGAGCAATAAATTCACCTTTGGGGGTACTAACATACTGAATCGAAAGAAAGAAAGGGTTTCTGATGTGTACCAAATCAGCTGTACGCTTATTTTTTTTTGCCGCATTTTTTTCAATTGGCAAGTGACACTTTGTCTAAACTAAACAAATATTTCGAATATTTTCTTCGAAAAGAAATTACCAAATTGTGACATTTAAGGCAAAAAAACGGCTATTTGAACTAGAAAACTTGAAGATGGCTACCTCGTACTGAAAAAACAACGAAAAACAGCTACCAAAACAATATTTGACATTTTCTACAAATTGTCTACACACTCTGCCAATTATTGACATTGTCTACATGCACAACACTGTTGCTTAGTCATGTCGGGCGTAAATCAGATGGTGTGTTAGATTTTCTTCCAACTAAACTTTATAGTATAAGCGTCCGATGGAAATTTCACCACCCCATTGAATATACCGTCGGGTTCCCCTCCAAATTCTAGTTGAAAAAATCCTGGTTGTATCAAAAGCCTTTTTTTTATTATCCCACACAGACCAGAAATTTAAAGAGTACTGTGGTTTTGGTTTTCTGTTTATTGCAGCATCAGGATCGATTTTTTAGCTCCTGGTAAATACAATAATAATAATCCTGGTAATATACAATTGTATCTGCCGCTTGTAAAACAGCTGAAATTTTTAACAGCCTGATTTGCAGGTTAAAATCTTCGTTGTCACGGTATTTCATAGCAAACCCTTTTGCTTGCTCCTTTCTCCAGATTATTTGTCCGAAATGGAACCAACAACCTCTCTGTTTTAACACTAGCCTTTTTGAATTCGGATTACTATTTTTGGATTTAAATGTATTCCCCGCAGTTGCTCGCCCACTTGCAAACTTCATAAAAAAATTCGAAGTAAGCTAACATCGTAAGCTATATTTTCCTTTTCTTCACCTTAAAAAATCATAAACTTTAGCTGCTGAGGAATGTATTCGTTTCTTCGTTCCATATAATTCCCAATGTTTTAATGCACGGGTCGTCTTCGATTAGTTTCGTAATGTTTTGGATTTCATACTTAGAAAACGATTCCAAAAATAACGATGAATTCGAATTTCCATTTTCTGAGGTTGAATCCGCTTTGTTGTAGGATTTTCGTTATTTGATATTTGAGCAACACCGCTTCGGCTACGCTGGGGCCTGTGGATATAAACCTTGAAAAATCGTACTGGATTGTTTTAGAGTTTTCACTGCTATGTAAGGTGCGCAAGCAGTCTCTTGCTTCACGCTGTTCAATTTGTACCATTTTACCTGATCGGCCGGTCTTTCTCGCCACAATATAATTTGATAATTTGCATCATCAGAGTTTACCCAAGTTTGCCAAGGCCTGAAATCTGAAAACTTAAAATGATGATTGACAGGGCAGTTTCAATATGGTCCAATTTGCATAATATCACTTAAAGACACATGATTGCTGGTTCTGTACGACGGACCTGCTCCCTTGATAAATCTAACATATGTCCTAAAGCAATGTATTCGTTCATACATAATTTATAAGCTTCCAAAAAATCTGGTATTTTTTCGAATTTTCTTCCATTGCTCGTAATCTCTGATGTGCTGCTTCAAATGATCTCCCCAGCAAGGCCCTTGGCTCCTTACTAACAGTAGTTTGACGATGAATCGGCCTCTTGCGCTGCGTGTTGCCGTTCGTTCGTAATCTATTTCGCAATGTTGGTGTATCAAAGTTAAACTCCCTCCCAAAATTTGTTAAGTATTTGATGAATGTCATCATTAGTGATTTGAATAATGGGGTCGTTCGTGATATGTAAATTAATAGTATACGACTGATTTTTGCTGCATACCCCTGCTATTAATCAGTCAAATTTCGAAGACTGTATAGCTTTGCAAGTCCGACTACTACCCGTTGCTCTGGATTCGATATCTCGAAAAAAACGTCTGCACCAAGTAAAAGATCAATTTTGTGGGGTTTGAAGAATAATGGATCGGCAAGTTTTAAATCAAAAATTTCTTTATTAAAATTAACTAGTTTTGTTGGTAATAAATTTGTAATATTGCCTATGATAGGACCAGTAACTTTTATATTATAGTGTTTATCTATAAAGGAATGAATTGTCATATCAATTTTCCCTTCGTTTTTCCAATCGATGATGATGCTAGGCCGTAGATGGATATGGAAGATGAACTTCGCTTAAAACCTAGGCGTTGGGCACAGTTTTCGGTAACAAACGATTTTTGAGATCCTGAATCTAGTAGCGCGTGTACTGACTGTAGTTCTCCGGTACGTGATTGTACATATACGACTGCTGTTGGTAGTACCGATTTGGTTGGAACTTTTGCAGACATTTTCTGAATTAACCACGGATCACGAGTTTCAGCATTCTGTCTCAAAGTGCGAAGTCCAAGTATGATCTCGTCGGCTGTTTCGATGATACGACGTAATTCTCTTCCTCCACCATGTGATGGTTTTTGGTCGCAAAACGATTGTATCAGAGATATCACAATGGGAGTTATTTTATTATATCTACATCTGCGCGGTTGCTTCCCTCGACAGAAGGCCTTTAAGCATTTGGAATTTGTAGACATCACTAACATGTTGGTTGTTATGAACAGTAGTTCGCGAGTTGCATCACGAGCATGGTGGCTACTGAATTTACTTAAGAGCCCACGTGTTTTATAATAGAGGCTGTCAACTGTTTCGGCTCATAATTAATCGGCTCGCATAAGTGAATTTTAGTATCGTTGAATGCTTGGTACCTACTCTCGAGAACTTTAAAGCGGGTTTTAATTTCCTCGGTATTGGTAGCTTCAGTTATCGTCCCTGCGAATTTCATAATATGAAGTATTTAATTATGAGCACGATCCTGTACGGTAATTAAGTAAAATGTGCATACACGAAACACGGCTATTAATACACGTGATTTTGTAAATTTGTGTCGATAACTTAAACGATTATAAATTGATATGGATTGTTCCGCACGCGGTTTTTCTCGCACAAATTTGAACAGTTACTGTTATTAGTTAGCTTATTGGAGGATAATTTCCCGGGTTTTGCCACTAAAATGTAGAACAAATTTTTTATCAAATTATGAAAAATTGTTGTACGTAAATAAATTTTAATCAAAGCAAACTGTTCTCCTTCAAGATAATTGAGGAATATTTATATTTCTGATACTGGCCGGTTCTTTTATATTGGTAAGTCATGCGCGAATTATTTTGTGCCGTTGTGCATCGTTATTCGGCAAATAAAGGCGTGCTTCTGTGGTACAATCAACAACACAGTTCTGAATAATTGTTTCCGCTGCCGCTTTCAAATTTTTATTGGCTTTTGTGTTGGTGGTCCTTTTTTAATAGCACGTTTCTTCCTTTACACAAAAGAGATTTGCACATGTCCACTGTTTTAATACAAAAATGCAAAAGTGTATTTGTGTGTGAGTGAGAAAGAGGTATTTCGGTACGAAAAACACGTAACTTGATTTAAATTGTCTACCAGTAACGGTCGTAATAGGATCGTTCAAACAATTCATTCAAACAAAAACTTTTCCAATATTTTTCCACATTAGCTCTCGAAATCTTGGTTTTTGGAAATCTCTTGATTTTTATTCGGCCCGCCCGTACCAGATTTTTGAGAACCTGGATTTTAAACCAGGCTTTTGTAAACCGGGATTAAGAAGTCAGAAGTCTGAAAATCCAGGGTTTAATCTAGTATTCTAACTGTGGTTTTAAATGCTAGCAGGGCAGGTGTATTTTATTTCTGAATGTATTTTGGACAGAATATATTCATATAAGCTAAGACCAGGTATATGGTGGATTTTCTTGATATTTCCACTTATTATGTTTCCATTCCCTTCTATTATATAAATTATTGGGGAGTCGTAGTGATAGATATTTAGGGACGTTACCATAGTCCAAAGACACAAGCGGAAAGAAATGAGCTTTACTTAGTTATGTTTTTGATATACAGTCAACGCCACAATTGTTTGTACTCCACACAAATTTCATAATGATCTAAGTAAAAAGTAAAAATTTAGTTGAAAAATTCTTGTTGTTTAATGATAATTCATATAAAAAGATAAAAATTAAAAAAATTAGTACAGGTAATTAAAAAACAAAGAAAATTAAAATGCCAAAATTGTTTGTACCTCATGGTTTTGCGCCAAAATTGTTTGTACCTGAGAACAAAATGGGCGAAAAACAAGAGGGATGTCATTTTAATCTAAAACTTGTTTTAATCAATATGAAGTACTTCCTCCTTTATTAGAAATGACTTCTTGTAGGCGGCTCGTAATTGAATTAACTAGATTTTCAAGGATTTCTTTTAGAATTTGACCCCAAATAGTTTTTATTTTGGCAAAAGCTTCGTTGGACTGTCTCCCAATAACAATGGTCATCTTTTGCTTTAGGTAATGCCATAGATTCTCCAATGGGTTTAAATCTAGACTTTGAGGTGGTCAATCGATGGTTTCTTGGTCCAAATCTCGTAAATATTTTATAATCATTCAGCTCTTATGAATTGGTGCATTGCCCTTGGCACCCGGAAATAAGAGCATTATCGTTGAGTACGCGTAAATATGTGCGGGATTTTACTTTCTCGGGCAGCAAAATCAGATCGCCGACGCCATTACAAGAAAAGCAGCCACATATACCATCACTTTTCCTCCTCTACTATGGCCAGTAGGCATGATAACACTGCGTGCATTCTTCTCTTTTGCAGTAGAATAGTAAATTTGTTAGCCGTATATACCGTCTAAACAGAAGCTAGACTCGTCGGTCCATAATACATTGAGTCAAAACTCCGCGTGCTTAGTTAGGTAACTGCGTGCAAACTTAAGTCGTTTTTCCTTATTTCGTGCGTTTATTTTATAAAGGGCTTCTTTTTTATTACGTATGCTTAAGATTAGCATCACGAAGCGGTCTTCCAACAGTCGTTAGGCTGGTTTTGGTTTGGCGGAGGCTATTTACGTCGTTTTGAATGCACTTGAGACTTTCCTGTGGATTTCGCTCTAATATTTTAACGATTCTATTATCCTTTTTGGTAGTTGTAGCAAAGTTTCAAACTATTTGGGAAGTTTGATTTTTTGATTTGGTAGAGTACCGAATTCTTATGGCAGTTGTGCATTTTTGCTAGTTCTTTAATTGGTACTCCAGTAGAGTACCTCGCAACAATCGCTTCTCGCACCTCCAATGGAATTTAGGGTTTTTTTGCCATTGTTTAAAATATGCATTGCTCTGTAGATGATATGCTGTATAAGATAGTAGAAAATTTCCAGCCGTAACATGTGTTTTTGCTATTCACCGCTAGAGGCAGCACTATCACAAAAAGGAAATTTTCTGCTGATATTTTTTGAAACCAGCAGACATTTTTTGAAATTTTTAAGCAAATCAATAATTCTGAGCAGAAAGTTTGATGAAAAATCAAATAATTAATGAAAAAGAAGAGAAAATATATGCTTAAACGTTTTGAAACGAAAAAAGTAAATTTTCTTTAAAGAACGATTTGCGGTTGTATAAGGACTCTCAAAATATATTAAAATTATTATAATCAACATAATGCAAATACAGGGCAACACAAAAAAAATTGCCTAAGATATATAGGATTCATAACTGGCGTCAGTAGCATTCCATAAATTTTCTGCTGGTTTTAAAAAATATCAGCAGAAAAATTTCCTTTTTGTGATAGTGATGCCTCTAGCGGTGAATAGCAAAAATACATTTTTTCTGCTGGAAATTTTCTGCTTTCCTGTACAGCATATAGATGATGCACTGTAGATGATGAAATTATCACTAAATCAACACATTCAATATTAATGAAAAAAATCTAGTATTCCGTTACGATAACGTTGTTTTGCGTATCTTCTTTTTTGAATTACATAGACATTTTTTTTTAATTTGTATTTTTTACGCGAATTATCATTAAATAACAAGAAAAATGGCAAATAAAATTTTTGGATTAAATATAATTTTGCAACTAAATTTTTACTTTTTACTTAGATCAGTATGAAATTTGTGTGAAGTACAAACAATTGTGGCGTTGACTGTATGTTTGTGTATTTTCCTTCTGGAGTTGGCAGTCACTGTAACTTTAATGTCCTTTGTTATCGTTTCCGGTTTATTTTTAATTTGGATTTGCTTATAACGGTAAATACTATTTCACCAACTTTGAATAATTTCGGCTCACTCTTCTTCACGTCCTCCTTTTGTATTTTAGATTTTTGGCTATTTCTTATCCTTTCTTGAAGGACTTCGTTTAGTTTTTCTTTTTAGTTCAACAAGTGTTGGTAATTAATGCGTTGTATTACTGATAATCGAGTGTATTGTGCTATTATCCCTGTTAGGTAATAGGTTAGGGTCGGTATTTATGTTTCCTGTAGTTTAGGCTTGTTTGACGCCGACCGTCTTGTATTCCTTGTATTTATCTCTTCTATTACTCTTCGTGGCAATCGTATCTTGCAGTTAACGAAGTCTTGTTCGTAGACTTCTTGAAGCATTGGTATATAAACTTCTGGGATTTTTGTACCATTTAGCAATGTACTATACAGATGGTAGTAGTCGATGACAATGCGATGTACTGCCGATGATATTTACTGTAAGATTGATTGATTTGTAGATGTACAAATCATCGCCTTTCGTGAATATTATTTGACGTTTATTGGCTGTGTATTGTTTCGCTACTTGATGATGAAAGGGCGTTCACTTCTAATTTTAATCTTAATAGCCGCTTTGTTAGCGATGTCCGGTTTATGCACTACCACTCTTCAGTTTGCTGTTATTATTTCGGTTACTCAAGGCAAATGTCAGTGGTTGGTGATCGATGATCTTAATCTTCTTTGCTCCATAAAAATAGATTCGGAGACTGTCCAAGGCCCAGCCGATTGTCAACATTCCGTTCTCGTTCGTTGCGTATTTTTCTTACGTAGCTGTATTTAAGGGCCTTGATGCATATATGATTGGATGATCTTTGCCCTTCGACCAGATCTCCCCTAGCATTTATGTTGTTAATATGAATGGTCTGTTGAAATCCGGAAATATGAGTAAATCCGATGATGACAATAGTTCCGTTTGCTGTTCGAAAGCTTCCAGTTCTTTGTTGCCTAGTTCGATTTTGATTTTATTTGAATTACTGGGTTTCACTTGAGCATTTTCTTGCTTGTGAGATTTGTGATGGGTTTCGCATTTTTTGCAAAATCCTTGAAGAACTGTCGGTAATACGAGGTTAATCAGTGGAATCCTTCCAATTCCTTTCCTAATTGCTGATACCTTCTTTGGATCTGCTCTTATGCACGAGTGGTTGACTTAAAGATTATGGCATCTCATAATTAATTTACTATTTTCTTGACACTAAAAAGATGTTCCTCCTTTGTATATCCACCAAAGATGGTTTATCGCTTATGTGGACGTAGCAGATCTTTCCACTAATATGGAAAATGTGAGTTTCAGAATGTAGCTTTCCCTCGTTTTCATGTTATGGCAGCCAGATGTTAAATCAATTGTTGTGTACTATATTGAGTTCCTATACTGGCGGTTGTACTCGTTACGTCCGGTATCGGGTATGTGTTCGGTATAATAATGCAATTAGTTTCTTAAAATGGATCACCAGGCGGTATTTTTTTATTCCCAACGCATTCAGTTTCTTCTCCACAATCCATATTGATGAGTTGTGGGGACTCTTTGTAGGTCTGATGACACCATCTTTAAAAAAATATCGATATTTGGTTGTCTACTTCGATCCTGATGTTTATTGGATATGAGTAGGTTTTTATGTACACAAGTTCAGCTTTTGTTATCTTAATCTCCTCTCTCAGATTTGTTTCAATAAATTGTTCATCGTTCATTGAACAATCGGAAAGTGGCAAACATTCGGTGAGTATGGCTGTTAATTTTAGATTGGTTTCTTTATTCAAATGGTTGTCCCTGACTTCAATGTTGTTGACTTGGGTTGAAATTTTCCCTTTCAATGGGATGTCGATGCATGGAGAAATGGTTAAGATAATTTATCTCCAGTATATAATCGCCTCTTTTGTCAAGATATCATCTTCAGGAATATTATGTCCAAATTTTTTGAATATAGCGTGCTTTAGCGAGTTACTTTTTTACAAAGTTTTGTTTGCGCCGGTGCCTATGAGGAATTTTGATATTCCTATTGCGGCACTGGTAAGCAAGGTATAGCTAGAAAGGTCTCCTCCTGGAATTCGTGGCTTTGGATATTACGGCCTTAGAGGTTTTCTAAATGTATGTGAAGTTAGCCCAGAAAGTCATCCCAGAAGAAATAAATGTTTACATCAGGCAACACTAAAGTTATATGTTTATACAAGCTCAGGATTTCACTACAATTATTTAAATTGACACTAATTCAGCCCAAGAAATATTAAAACCTCGTAATAAAACATATTGCATGGAAAGATGAAAATCTATTCAGAACCCAGACATATTTAAACGGAAAATTTCGGAAAAGTTAATATAGTGCTTAAGACTTAATGACAAGTGGTTAAAAACAGGTTTAATAATGACGAGTTGTTACTATTAGGTTTGGTTTACGGGACTCTTTGCTTCCAGGAGTTATTGAAGCAAATCGCCGTCTAATGTATTGGCCCTTTCAATTATGAGCCTGTAGCGCCAATCACAACAATAGAATTATCTTGAAATTTTCAAGGTCAGTAACGGACGCGATACATGCTTTTTATACCGTTTATCCATAAAACGTAGTGTTGTGAATTACCTTCTGTTTTGGACCACTTTGTGTACCCGGTGTAGTGCTTTCTTGATGACATTGTGGAAAGTGTTTACTTCTGCACTAGGAGTGGTTTTATTAAGTTAAGTGATCTTTTAGACACACGACCAATTTAAGAAAGTATTTTAAAACTGTTTTATATAACGACATCCGCAACGGGTGAAATAGAGATTGACCATCGGAAACAACAACATTTTCGTTAAGCTTTTATAACATTTTGAAAGAATCTAATGACGATTATTTCAAATTATTTATTTTTATTACGATAATCTGGTCACTTTACTCTCCTAGCATAATAAAAATCCATTTTCCGCTATTTTCGCATGAAAAAGGAAATTATTTTCCCTTGCCTCGTTCAATTTACTTATCCCAACTAATAGAGAGGGGGGATTCGTAATCTTTTCTATTATGAATGAATTGGAAATGTGTATTTGTTGTTATACGAGTATTACGGGTATACATATGGATGTACCTAAAAAAAAACTCAACTTTACGATCCTTATGGACATAAACATGAAAAGAAATCCTTTCCTGACTTTTATTTAACTTATTTTTGGGTATGCTGGGCAATGCGGGCACAGAAAATATATAATGAGCTTAAATTGTTGCATTGTATAAGGAAATAATTTGGGGGTGGCATTTTAAGAAATCATTTGTACAAATTTAGATAAATAAAATAGTTGTGTGTACTTACTGTTGCTGGCGAATTATATTTTAGTTTGCATGGAAGTACGGCTACACCATTCAACTGGGCCATGACTCGTGTATTATTTTTGGTTAGAAAGTACGATTCAAATTGTGAACTTGCAGGCAGTAATTGATTTTGAAATCCGGAATTTGTGTTTTTGCTATTTTCTGAAACGAGAGAGAAATGTATGACACAATAAATATTTTTTGTATGTTAATCAATTATTATGCGATATTATCGGATAGGTGTACAGGTATCCATATCACAAATTGTAATTAGCACATTCACGCTTAATTAAACCGCATAAATGACAAAAAACATGCATAATGAAATTTATTGTTTCCCATTAACGCGTGTGCCGTGATATAACGGCTCAATTTTTCTTTCCTTGCGTATACGAGCTTGTACCCCTTCCACATAGAATATATACACAATCGCTTACATATATAATACACAGTGTTTTTCCGCCTCGTATAATTTTCTATTGACTCATCTATGATTTTTCATGTTTATCAGTTGAATCTATTTTAGAAAATTATTCATGTAATTTATTTAGAAATTTCTATTCTTTTGCCGAGAATGTTTTTTGCCACTGTGCGATATAGCGATACACTAATTTTATACAGGAAAGGTACTATTGTATAAGGTATATGCCACCTTCGTCCCCCCCCCCCCTTTGTGTAACATTACGAAAGAATATCGAAACTAGAAGCAAATAAAGAATATGAAACTAAAAAATTAATGTGGAGCTGTCATAATTGCTGGAAAATAATGAAGCATGCCTTATCGCGGTATAATGATCTATCGCCTTTTGTGTCTATGTATACAAAATGCCTTTATACTTGATATATTAGAAAATTATATAGACATATGTTAAATAGACGGAGGTGACTGGTTGTGATGGAATTTATGCAATGTGCTTTATTGGCGTTAAAACGATTTGTCATACAATATTGAACAACAATTTTACGGGATCTCTTCTAACCTTTTTCTAATTCACATTTGGGAGGACTGAAATCAAACGAATAAAAGCTGCCAAACTATTACCTGAATCGCTAGAACTGCACACACAAAATCAAGTGGAGTTGGGTATGTGTCGTGGCGACTTGATCCACTTGATTTCTTTAAATAATAATTAGGCTTATCTAAATTTTGATTAAAATCGAGTTTTATCAGAAATTGTCGGTACCACTTAAATTTCAGAGAACCATCAGGAAGTACACTGCGCCAAAAAATACGGAACAGAATTTTTTTTTAGAAAAAATACCCAGATTTGAACGCTTGTATCTTGGTGAAATAACACCTTTCAAAAAAATAATTTTGATTCTAATTGAAAATGATGCTGTGAAAATTTTTGACCGACGACTCCTTGTCGATTTATTGGAGTTTTAGCGAGAAACGTATCAAAAAGCGGATAAACGGTAACAAGCGCATATTTTATCTTGCAAAATAAGCGCTCTACGATAAAATTTTAAGTTTAAAAATAATTTAATTTATCGCATAGTTATTTGAAGATTTAAGCGAGATTTAAGCGATATGTGAACGGGACTTCGATTAAGATCACGTCGACCTATTAAAGTCCCGTAGCTGACTGACAATCATCGGCGGAAACAAAGAAATTATGCGTTTCAGTATATCAACTGGGCTTAGAGGGACTGGTGTAATGTCCTTTTTTCGAATGAATTGCGGCGTGAATGCGATAAATTGCGAGTTTGGCGTTCACCAGGAGAAAGATTAAATCCTAATTGCGTGATGCCAGTCGAAGCATTTCATGGGGGTTCGGTGATGATTTGGGCGGGCATTTCGTGGAATTACAAGATAGATTTGGCAGCAAATATGTGGACGCAATTTTAAGGCTTCATATGCTTTCTTTGGAGCTAAAAGCTTTGCTTTCTAAAGAAAAGGTAAATTGGGTGTGGATCTTGTTATGCATGATAATGCCCGGCCGCACACAGCTCAAAAGACACACCAATTTCTGGAAAAGCATTAATTAAATAAACCATCCTCCGCGAAATTCAGATTTAAACCATAGAGCACGTCGAGGATATGTTGCAACAGAGTGTAAGAAAACGGACAAGACAACCAACAAATGTGCAGGAACTCCGAGATGTTTTACATGAAGAATGGCAACAAATCACCATGCAACAAACACACACTGTTTTATATATGCCACTTCGTATTTATGAAGTAATGCGGGCTAGAAGAGGTAACACACGATATTGAAAATTCCATTTTGTTCGTAGATTTTACTTTTATTACGTTTGAATAAAGTTTAAAAGGATTTTTGTTGCTATATACCTTTTGAAATAAATCATAATTTTTACTGTAAAATCAGTTATTTTCTTCTTGATCTTGAACCACTAAAATTACACCTGATACGCGCGTCTCTTTTTTTGGTTACGTTTCCCGCTAAAACTTCAATAAATCGACAAGGAGTCGTCGGTCTGAAATTTCCACAGCATGATTTTCAAGGTTTCTAAATTCTTTGGATTTGGGATTTGGGAATGAAGTATCGATCAAGTTCGTTTACAGTCTCTAACAGCAGCATATTTTTTTTTCTTTTAGTCAAAGAAAACAAAATTTTCTTCAATTAGAAGCAAAATGTTTTTTTTTTTGAAAGATGTTTTTTCACCAAGATACAAGCGCTCAAATCTGGATATTTTTTCTAAAAAATTTCTGTTCCGTTTTTATTGGTGCAGTGTACTTTTGTTGTAAACTTCATTTATAATCTTTGTGTTCCTTATCGCTTGTTGAAATAAATATATCCCATTGTAGAGTCATCTATCTTTTAATAGGCGAGTTAATTGTTGAAGTTCCGTGGCACACTCTATGTTAATTGTATCTAACCAGATTGCTGAATATTGGTTGTAAAAAGAAAAATGTCAAATGTAGTTTTTTTAGTAGGAAGCCGGACCGAATTAGAAGTAGTCGAATGTAAGATAAACTTAAACAAAAAAAATAATGTTTGTGGAAAAAGTGAAGAAATATCGCAACAGCTTCAGAAGTGAATTTGAGCGTAATTGACATACTAGGTGCGCTTCTTTCAATAGGAATATACAAAATGGTTTATTCAAACCGGAGTGAAATATTTCCTAAAAAAATCCTAAGTAAAAATTGTGTTTGGATTAGGGGTACACACAAAAAAAACATTTAGGCGAAACTACATTTAAAACGTAATTATAAAATAAAGGGCTAGGGAAAAAGTTCGTGATATTTTTTGGGTGACATTGAAACAAAGAACTTTCTTACTTAAAATGAACTTTATTAAAAGAAAATATGTGCCATTTTGATCGATTACCTTTTGCCATTTTTCTGGTTGAGCCATGATCCCATCACTGTAGAACTTCTATAGTTTAGAGGCGAAAAATCGAGACAACTCATTTTCGCAGGCCTCTTGAATTTAATGTAAAACCATTAAGATACTTTTGCATGGGCCGAAACAAATGGTAATACGATCGTGCAAGGTCAGTACTATATGGTGGGTGCAACAAAACTTCCCAGCCAAGCTCTCTCAGTTTCTGCCGGATCATCAATGATGTGTGTGGTCTAGCGTTATCATGATGGAACACAACGCCTTTTCTGCTTATCTGATTCTGGACGTTTTAACTGAATTGTTTGCCTTAAACGCGCTAGTTGCTGATAGTAAAGATTAGAATCAATCGTTTGGCCCGGTGGCAGCACCTCAGTCCTGGCTTTGATACCGTTTGGGAAGCTTCACCTCGTTTCATCCATGATATTTTTTGCACAATGTTGTCGTACCTTATCCACTTTTCATCACCAGTAATCATTTGCTTTAAAAATGGTTCGATTTCGTTCTGTTTCAGCAGCGTTTCGCAGATAGAAACCCGGCTCAATAAATTTTTAGCTGTTAATTCATGTGGTACCGAAATGT
Source organism: Nephrotoma guestfalica (assembly GCA_963691935.1). NCBI lineage: Eukaryota > Metazoa > Arthropoda > Insecta > Diptera > Tipulidae > Nephrotoma > Nephrotoma guestfalica. The sequence goes on from OY829915.1 coordinate 213,648,187, forward strand.
CAAGCTTTTTTTTGTATTCAGCCATTTTCAAATCATCTTCTATTTTCTGCATGATTTCATCGACTTTTCCAGTGGTTGGTCGACCAGAGCGAGGTGCATCTTTGACAGCCATATTTTCAGAACGAAAGCGCTTGAACCATTTCTTTGCTGCTGATTTTGATAAAGCACGTAATTGTCGTAATAAAATTGTAAAATATACCGAATTTTTTCATTATTTATCTCCATGTTTAAAACGCTTTAACTCTTTATTCACTTTACCGATTTTAATGTTTTGTATGCCAAAGTACAAGTTAAAATGTCACCTTTCAAACACACATAAGAATTACCCGATACGATCAATGGTTATTGAGATATATGGATGTAAAGCCATCTACCGGGAAAAAGGCCACGAACTTTTTCCCTTACCTATTATTTTATGAACTACTAAACGTAAAATTATTAAAAACATTTGTTATAAATTATTAATCAATATTTAAATAACAAACATGTTTTAAATTTTATTTTAAAATTGATAATATCATCGATCTCACTATGTTTATATGTTAGATCTACCAAATGCCCAAATACATGACGATTTTCAGAATTTTGTCATAGTTGTGGAATGGCCAAACATGGCCCAGAAGCATATAACTAATGTTGTAAGAGTGTTTTTTTTCGATTTCAACGGAATACTAGTCGAGATTTTGCTAGGTGATCTACGATCTTCCAATGGTTTTATGTTAAATCTTTCAAATGCTTGCACCCATGATGATTATCAGAATTTTCTCATAGTTGTGGAATGGCCAAACATGGCCCAGAAGCATATAACTACTGCTAGAGTTTTTTCGATTTCAACGGAATATTTTTATGTTAGATAAGTAACAATTAGATACTCGAGTAAGCATAATACAGGATTCCTAACACCAGATATGCACTACCAATATAAGAGAATGCCATTGAGGTTAAGAAACGCACGTCCCTTTTTCAGCGAAAAGTGAATAAAGTTCCGGAAAATTTCTGATTTTTAATCGCCATGATTTACATTGATAGCACGAGGATTGTCTGAAGCTTTATTTTTGAAAGGCAATACGCCTACGCTCCTGTGTACGGAGTCCCTGCACCATCATTTACCACCGTGAAATTTTGGGCAGCTGAATTGAAACATGGGAGAAACGAGCGTACCCGCTATAGGTCACGATAAACGTTCGCGACGTTCAGAAACTGCAACCACTGACGATAACGACCCTCAAGATCACCAAGTGGTGCTAGACAACCGTCGTGTTAAAGTTAGAGAGATAGACCCTGAGATATACTCGACGTGACTGCGACATTTTCAAAAGTCTAAAACGTTGTTCTCCATAGCTTACTGAAGACTCGATAGTAGGAAATCAAATGTTCTTTTCTTTTGCGTCACGTTGATCGCGTTGAGTATATCTCGGGGGACGTTATGAACATGTTTGTTACATATGGAATCAATATTTAAGCATGAGAAAGCTGTCCGCGCGTTGGATGCCGTGTTTGCTCACTTTGTACCAGAAACGTTTTCAAATGAAAATGTCTAAAAGAGCGCTGCTCGTCATAGTTGAAATTTTTGAATTGCGAATTTTAGACGAAAGTGATGAAAATGATGCAATTGTTACTGTAGAATCACAAAATGATTTGAAGAGGAAACTATTTCCGAAGCCTTTGAAGTTGAAGATGAAACAGACCACTCTGATACTGAATATATCGGTAGATATAGTTCAATATGGATTAAGATTTCGTATCTTCAGGCAAGAACAAGTGTTCATAACATCGTACGTGGAGCTATAGACAAGGTGATTCTCCCACCCGAAACAACAACACAGAAAACCCAGTGGATTGTTTCAAATTGTTTATAGCTGATTCAGTTTGCAAAATTATTATAAAGTAAACAAACGCAGAAGCAAAAAAGTGTTAGGTGTAAATAAAAAATGACAGGACTTGGATGAGGACAAATCAACAAGAAATGTAAGACGAAAGGCGGATAAGTTCTGTCCCATTCGTGATGTATGGGAAGCCATAAATAAAAATCTGGACAAGTATTACATACCATCAGAAAATTTGACAGTTGTTGAGCAACTGATACTTTACAGAGCTCGTTGCTAATTTATTCAATACATTGCCAGCTCCATTCGGAGCTACGTACGTAGCGCAAAATATCTCGCACTCCACAGTCCGCGAGATCTGAAAGGCTGGCCATACTGTACACGCCCAAATACCTATACTTTCTGCATGATAGTGTCGGACATGAGCATAGGAAGTTATCTAAAGTCTCTTCCTCCTCTTCGTCCATGCAACTTCTACGAAGTCATTCGTGTGTAGACCCAGGTTTCTCGCATGTACTCCAAAAAGGCACGTCTTGTCAGTTTTGGCAAAAGCTTCTTACAGTAGACTCCGGCTCCTACATTGCCGTCTAGAGAAACATGGGTCCTCCGCACAAAAAGAACCGAAATTAGACAGGTTAGAAGATCTTGGTATAAATTTTGGGCACAATTTGAGTCATGAGTTATGAGACATTTGTATACTGTACGTATACAAATTTCTTATGAGTCATAGTCAAATTGCGGCCAATATACAAAAACAAAAACACCAACTTACTTAACGATAAAATCAACACAACAACCAATAAAATTTACGACTTATTATCCATAACTTAAAAACAAAGGAGGTGCCAAACAGCTGCGCCTAGCAACAGTATATGATCAGGTCAAAATAAATTATGTAGGTTAGGTTAGGTTTCAGTGGTTGCTTACCACTCATTCACTCCACATCATTATCCCACCTACTTCACCTACTCACACAACTACAGTATACCACCTGCACATTGCAAGCTCCATGTCAACCTGTACATTGACATGGAAGGTGGGTCGGCGCGTGACACGGGATTCTGCACTCCATCAGAGGGTCTTAGTTGTATTTATTAGCATCACCGATCGTAATCGATGATGAAAATTCGATTTGCATCTAGCCTCTGATGGGATTCGAACCCAGCACCTCCCGGTCCAAGTGCCGAAGCTTTAACCACTGCACCACTTGTCCGGTAATTATGTAATAGTAGTAAAAAATAAACCGAAGAAGAGATTAGTCTCGAAATCGATATTTTTAAAAAAGTTAAAAAATTGACACAATAAGTAAGAACTGAAAACACTAACAAAATAAATTAAAAATAAAAAGGTTTTATTTAAATATAAAAAGTGGACAAAAGAACACAAAAAATAAAGT